>JAHFWL010000248.1:0-650262 GCA_021292165.1 Shinisaurus crocodilurus | reverse complement strand
ATTAAAAGGGACTGTTAATATGTGTAAGATTCTCTCTTATGTAATTATAAATCACTGATACAGTACTTATAATGGGAAACCAAGCCCCTGCTGACCTGGGACATTTTCCATCGCATCTGGCAAAGAGAGGAAGTTCTGCAGCGTGCAAGGCAAGTTGTGATCCAGCGCTGCTACTGCTGCTGCCTTGCTGGGGTCTAACCTCACCTGCGGGACTTCTAGTTCCTCCTTGCAGTCTCAGGTCCGCAAAGTGCCACCCCACTCCCAGTTGCAACAACCTTGGGAGCTGGGGTATAAAACCAGGCCCCAGAGGGGGCAAGGAGTCGCTGCCAAAGGGGGTGACATGAAAGGGGGAGCCACTTTGGGGGTACATGAAGGCAAGGCCCTATCCCTCTGCTTTATAGGAGTGAGAGGGGGCTGCTTGCTTCAGTTGGGTCCTGCAGGGCTGCCTGCATTAAGTACCATGGGAGGGTAATGCCAGTCTGTGATACCAAAGATGTGTTTGTTAAGAAGGGAGGGGGAGTCAGGGGGCAGCCATCATGGTTATACAGGGCCGAGGGAGATACGGAGCGGGGAGACAGTTATGCTGTAATGAGAGAGAGCACAACAATAGGGTGTTGCTGTCCCACATTGTCCCCAACTCAAATAACCTGGATGGCCCCGGCAGCAGACCCCCTGGGGTGAAACGTGCTGCTGATGAACGCCAAGTCGCCGTGAGTGGTAAAACAACTGCTATCCTCTGCTTGATCCTGGATGAGCATACCGACCTGGCCTGTATTACAGAGACCTGCTTGGATGAAGCTGGGTGGTGTGGTTAATCTCTCTCAGCTCTGCCCTCCAGGGTTCTCTGTCCAACAGCAGGCAAGACCTGGGGGCGGGGGAGGTGGAGTGGCAGTGGTCTGTCAGGTTTCTATTCCCTTGACCAGGTGCCTCTGTCCCACAGTCTGCTGGGTTCGATGTGTGTATCTGAAGGTGGGTGCCCAGGACAGAACAGGGATTCCGTTGGTGTACTGTCACCCCACTGCTCAACTGTCAATGTCAACAGTCTCCCTTCCTGAGCTAGCTGGGGTAGTCTCAGGGTTGGTGTTGGAGACCCCTCGGCCTGTTGTGCTGGGGGATTTCCATGCTGAGACTGCCCTGTCAGGAGTGGCTCAGAGCTTCATGTTCGCCATGACAACCAGGGTCTGTCCCAAATGGTATCTGGCCCCACCCATGTTGCTGGCACACTCTGGACCTTGTGGTTCTGTGCTGGATGGGGGTGATAGTGCTCTGAGAGTGGAGGAACTCTCTGCAGTTCTGTTGTCCATGGACAGATCACTACCTGGTGGGGTTTAGACTTGCTGACGCCTGGAACCTCTGCAGTGTGGAGGGCGATTAAGAGGACTGCCCCTGGAGGCTGATGTATCCAAATGGTTTCCTGATGGCTCTTGGGGATTTTCTGTTGCCTCGGCAGGTGATTCTGTAGAAGCTCTGGCTCATCTCTGGGACAGAGAAATGACCAGGGCAGTGGACACAATCGCTCCTCCGAGCGTCCTCTCTCATGAAGTGGAGCCACACCAGCACCCTGGTTGTCTAGGGAGCTGGCGGCGATGAAACGAGTGAGACCGGCAAACTAGAGCATCATTGGTGTAAAACTCAGATGAATCCGATCAAACGCAGGCTAGAGAGCAATATAAAAAAAAAATTCCTGCCATATTGCCTCTGCAAAGAGCCGCCCTGTGGAGCTGTTTTGGGTGGTTAGGGGTCTTTCACACACAGACCACAAGAGGAGAACTCGGACCTTTCGGCAGCCCGCTGTGAAACAATTTGCTCAGCACTTTGCAGACAAAGTCACTCAGATCCGCTCTGACTTGACGCTATAGTTGATACAGACCCAGTGGATGTAACTTTGGCTCCTGCTTGTCAGTGTATTGGATACTTTTCAATTTGTACAGCCTGAGGATGTGGGCAGGATCCTTGGGAGGTGAGAGTCACCACGTGTGTTCTAGATCCTTGCCCTTCCTGGCTCATAACAGCAGCCAGAGGGGGACTGGCTGAGTGGGTAAGTGGAGTGGCGAATGCCTCTCTTTGTCAAGGTGAGGTTCCAGCCTGCCTGAAGGAGGAGGTGGTGAGACCCCTGTTGAAAAACCCTCCCTGAATCCCACTATATTGGATAATTACTGGCCAGTCTCCAATATTCATTTCTGGGCAAGGTATTGGAGCATGTGGTAGCATCCCAACTCCAGGGATACATGGATGATACAGATTATCTAGATCCATTTCAATGTGACTTCAGACCTGGTTTTGGGACAGAAACAGCTTTGGTTGCCTTGGTAGATGACCTACGCTGGGAACTAGACAGGGGGAGTGTGTCCCTGTTGGTTCTGCTGGACCTCTCAGCAGCTTTCGATACCATCGACCATGGTATCCTTCTGGGCCACCTTGCTGGGATGGGACTTGGAGGCACTGCCACTGTTTTAAAGTGGCTCCATTCCTTCCTGGAGGGGTGGACCTAGAAGGTGGTGCTGGGGGACTTCTGTTCGACTCCCTGGCCATTTTGCTGTGGAGTTTCTCAGGGTTCCGTTTTGTCCCCCATGCTGCTTAACATATACATGAAGTCATTGGGAGAGGTTGTCTGGAGTTTTGGGGTTCAGTGTCACCAGTATGCTGATGACACCCAACTCTATTTCTCCTTCCCATCTAATTCCAAGGAAGCTGTTGCTGTGCTAAACCAGTGTCTGTCAGCAGTAATGGACTGGATGAGGGCAAACAAATTGAAGCTTAATTCAGACAAGACAGAGGTACTCCTGGTCGGTCAGAAGGCAGATCAGGGAATAGGGATTCAGCTTGTGTTGGATGGGGTTACACTCCCCCTGAAGGCACAGGTTGCAGCTTGGGTGTACTTCTGGATTCATTCAGCCCTGAGCCTGGATGCCCAGGTTTCAGCAGTGGCCAGGAAGGAATACATTTGCACAGTTAAAGCTAGTGTGCCAGTTGCGCCCGTTCCTTGAGATGTCTGATTTGGCCACAGTGACACATGCCTTAGTTACATCCTGTTTGGATTACTGTAATGCACTCTATGTGGGGCTGCCTCTGAAGAGTGTTCAGAAACTTCAGCTGGTTCAGAGAGCTGCTGCTAGACTGCTGACTGGGGCTGGCTACAGGGAGCATACAACTCCTCTGCTACAGCAGCTTCACTGGTTCCCAGTCTGTTTCTGCACAATTCAAAGTGCTGGTTATGACATATAAAGCTCTATATGGTTCGGGTCCAGGTTATCTGAAAGACCATATTCTCCCTTATGAGCCTGCTCGTACCTTGAGATCTTCAGGGGAGGCCCTTTTCTTGGTTCCGCCACCATTACAGGCACGTCTGATGAGAACGCAGCAGAGGGCCTTCTTGGTGGTGGCTGCCCCAAGGCTCTGGAATTCCTTCCCAGGGAGGCTACAGTGGTGCCCTCCTTGCTATGTTTCCGGAGGCAGGCAAATACATTTTTGTTCCAGGCTTCCAGCAGGCCTTTGGGAATAGTCTGGACCTGTGAGAATGCGATGGATTAGCATTGTTGTTTATATTGCTATTGCTGTTTTAAATTTGACATTTTATATAATTTTAATATTATAGATGATTTAATTATTATTTTAACTTTTGTATATTTCTATTTATATGTTTTAATTGTACAAGTTTTAATGTTGTAAAGCTGCCATGAGTCCCAGTACTGGGGAAAAGGCGGGATATACATATAAATAAACATGATGATGATTTTATTTATTTATTTATTTATTTATTTATTACATTTATACCCTGCCTTTTTTCCTACAAGGAACTCAAGGCGGCTTACATAATCCTCCTCCTCCTCTCCATTTTATCCTCACAACAACCCTGTGAGGTAGGTTAGGCTGAGAGGCAGTGACTGGCCCAAAGTCACCCAGTGAGTTTCATGGCCGAGCGGGGACTAGAACCTGAATCTCCCAAGTCCCAGAGAAGAAGAAGAAGAAGAAGAATCATAGAATCATAGAATCATAGAAAAGTAGAGTTGGAAGGGGCCTACAAGGCCATCGAGTCCAACCCCCTGCTCAATGCAGGAATTCAGGTCAAAGCATCCCTGACAGATGGCTGTCCATGCTGCACCTTGAATGCCTCCAGATTGGGAGAGCCCACCACCTCCCTAGGGAGTTGGTTCCATTGTCTTATTGCTCTGACAGTCAGGAAAATTTTTCTGATGTTTAGGTGGAATCTGGGTTCCTGTAACTTGAGCCCATGATTCCGTGTCCTGCAAACTGGGATGATCGAGAAGAGATCCTGGCCCTCCTCTGTGTGACATCCCTTCAAGTACTGGAAGAGTGCGATCATATCTCCCCTCAGTCTCCTCTTCTGAAGGCTAAACATGCCCAGTTCTTTCCATCTCTCCTCATAGGGCCTTGTTTTCAGTCCCTTTATCATCCTTGTTGCCCTCCTCTGAACCCTCTCCAGTTTGTCTACGTCCTTCTTAAAGTGTGGTGCCCAGAACTGGACGCAGTATTCAAGATGAGGCCTAACCAGTGCCGAGTAAAGGGGAATTATCACTTCGCGCGATTTGGAAGCTATACTTCTATTAATGCAGCCCAAATTGCATTTGCCTTTTTTGCAGCACATCAACATTGCTGAATGAAGAAGAAGAAGAAGAAGAAGAAGAAGAAGAGAAGAAGAAGAAGAAGAGAAGAAGAAGAAGAAGAAGAAGAAGAAGAGGTGTCTGTTGGACATTCACCTATGAGGTCTTCTTTTTGGAGGTTAAGGCTATCAAGGGTCCTTTTAATAGTATTAACAGAGCATTCCTATGGCTCCTCAGACATAGGATATGGATTCTCCCACACACCAGGGATGCACGGACCATCTCTGTTTCGTGGACTGTCGTCGGGCGCCTTTCATTCCATCATCCACTCATTGACAGAATTGGATTCTGTGTAAATGAGTTTGTGCACATTTGAGCAAATTTGGAGTTGCACAAATTCACGCCCCTGAAAATGCGCAAATCCCTGGAAAATGTGTATGTTCACATTTTAGTCTATGGGGGAAAGACGCATCTTTGGTTGGTATTTTTTAAATTTTACCTATTTTTCTATGACTAAAGTTGCATAAAATTACGTAAAATAAAAAAAAATGGGCCACAAGTCCGCAGGCGCAGAATCTGTGCAACTCGGGAAAAGCCAGGCTGCTGCAGAATCCATGGGTTGGATTCTTAGAAATTCGAACTCATTTGAGTCTGTTTCAGATTTCCCCAACATCCCTACCGACCACACACACACACTTGAGGTGTGAGACAGAGCTGGTAAGTCAGCTAGATGGGCTGAGAGGCCTGACTAGTTGAAAATTATTTTTGAGGTGGACGGGAGGCGAAAGCCTCCGATGTTCCATCCACCCTGCCTGGCTTTTGTTGGCAGGGCTTCGGATGGGTGAAGGGCTCCAGTCTCAGAGCCCTCTGTATAAAGAGTGGGAATTCTTTTAAGATTGCATTCTAAAAGTGTATACCCAAGTAATGGCTCTTTAAAGTAGGAATGAATATTATTAATAGTGTACTGGAAAATCTTTGGGTAATTTGCAGTAGATTGGCAAGGAATTCCAGCCCACAATTGTTTAACAATAGCAGCAACAAAATGGGGCTGTTCGCACACAGTGGCACCACATCATGGATTAATTAACCCACAATTTGCCACAGTGTGTGCTGGGTGCATTCTGTAGCCTTTTTTTAGTAGTAGTAGTAGTAGTAGTAGTAGTAGTAGGCGATCACTCGTGACCGAGTAAGATTGTCTTCCAGGATAAAATTACAAAAAGAAAATTATAAAAGGAGGAAATTCTAAAAAATTGTGTAGACTCTAGCGATGGGTCCGTAAGTGACTGTGGAGGCCAATTCTAGATCCACACAGCTTCCCATAGTGAGGACACAGGTTACCAGATGGAAGATGGTCCTGTAAAGGATTCATTTGACGTGCTTTTCGCTTAGCACGTTTCTCCCTTTCACCTTGCACTCGGGCTTCTTCAAAGTCCATGGAACCTTTGTGAAAGGCCAACCTCCAGTTAGATTGTTCATGGGCCAGAGCTTCCCAGTTTTCGATGTTTATATTGCATTTTTTTAGATTAGCCTTAAGAACATCTTTAAACCTTTTATACTGACCATCGATATTCCGCTTTCCATCCTTGGGTTGGGAATAAAGTAACTGCTTTGGGAGACGGCAGTCAGACATTCGAACAACATGACCGGTCCATTGAAGTTGGCGTTGAAGGATCATTTTTTCAACGCTAGTAGTCTTTGCTTCTTCCAGTACACTGACATTTTTTTAGTATTCAACCCCCAAACAGGCTGATCGGGCCTTGCTACGTGACATCCGAACACAGACACTGTAGGTTAGTCATGAGTTAAACAACCCACAGTTAACCTAAGTACTAATTCTAGGTTAACTGTGGGTTGTTTAACCCACGATTAACCTATAGTGTCTGGGTTCGGACATCACATAGCAATCCCTGATTTGCCTGATTGGGGTTTGAATATTCAAAATGGCCATGGAACATGCCTGGCATGTTAATTAACCCAAGATTTGCTGCCGTTACATGTGAACTGGGTCATTAACTCTCTCACCACCCCTAAATTATACTGTTGTCTTTTACACCTGTCTCTGGTTAGTAGATCTTGTGCTTCTAGTAAAAAATAAAGTAGGTTCCACAGTCCTGAAGTCTGCCCACCACTGGTGTAAGATTCCTAGAAAAATATAGAGTATTATTATGTGCTTGGGGTCAGTCTAAATTACCTTTCAGGGATCCCTTGTAGCTCAGTGCCTCTGATTACAAAGTGATTCAGGATTCCCCTCCCCCTACTCTGTAGCTCTTGATTTGGCAGCTTTTGTTCTACTAGGCCAAGGGGAGGGGCCAAGTGAGGCCTGGGGGTAGCAGGAAGTCAGGCTGGAGATTTTTGGATAGAAGAGGGAGAAGAGAGCTGACTTGGGATCTCTGCAGGAAATCAGATAAAGGTTGTGTGAAAAGAGGGGTTGCTAAGGGCAATCAAGAAAATGTACATATTGGCACTAATTTTGCTAAATGATTGTACTGGAGACGAGGAAGTGAGCACATGACTATTGTATCACATTTCAACCAAAACCCCTCCAGAAGTGGTGCCTCACTCTGCCTAATGGCAGGGCTGGCCCTGATAGGCCCCAAAGTTGGCCACGTTATTTTGTCAAACTGAGGTAGATAATCCCACAACTGTCTCTCCTTGGCCGTAAAAATACAAGAATCATAAATTATATTACTAATAATTTGCTGCCCTTTCATAACACCCTAAATCAGCTGTACACATGAGGCAGCTGGAGACTCCTATTTTGGTGGGGCTCCTAATCCATGGCAGGCTTTATTTGGAGCTTCATGGGAGCTATCCATGGTGCTGAACTCTATCCCCAAAATAGGTTCACCACCATGGAGCACCGTGGATAGCTCCTATAAAGCTCAGAATAAACGTTGCAAAGGATTAGGAGCCCCACCAAAATAGGACTCACCAGCCTCCACTGGTGCCAGCACGTGTGAGGGGGTCACGCTAATGACACATCCTGCTACTGATGCACCTGCCAGTTCATCCCTACCCAGGACCCCCTTTTGTGTGGAAGAGCTCTACTTTTATACACGGATACACGTGAAGGGCCCCTGCCCATGGGCAAAGCATTATAGCTGTAAGTATGTGAGGGGAGGAGGGAGTGTGAGAGGAGTGTGGAATGTCGAGATGTCTGCTGATTGGCTGAGAGAGTGAGAGGAGGGGGTGAAGCCTGTGTTATATAAGCAGTGGGTGGTGCTGTTCAGAGGGGGGGAGTCTGAAGAGAGAGAGGAGAGTCGGGGGAAGAGAGAGAGGGGGGGAAGGGTTTTCAACATTTAGAATCTATTAACATTATCTATTTTCCTACCCTTAATTGTAATTAAACTTGTTTCCTTTTTAAAACTTAAAAGGAGTGTTCTGAATAAATTACCCTGAAGGGGTTGGTGGCAGTTTTTGAAGCGCTGACAGGAGGTGCTGGGCTGGACAAGGAGGCGGCGGGAAGGGGGAGGCCTGTCACAGCCCGCTTCTCACATTTGCCAGATGTGCAGCCACAATCCCCTATCAATGCATGGGGAGTGTTTGTTTGAACACTCCTAATATTGTGTGGCACGGGTAGCCAGTAAAATCTTCCCTTTACATGCCTTTGGCATGTGGATGGTGCTCTAATCCAGAGGGTGCCTCGGTTGACCTTGTGGGTTCATAACGAAGGAAGAGAGTCTTGTGGATGCGAATATTCATTTTAATGTTCAGATGTGTGAATCCCTCCAGATTTTAGAGGACTGGTTTTTATTATTTAAATGTTTTAAATTGTTAATATATTTTTAAAAGTCTTTTAAAATGTCACTCTGTGCTGACACTAAGAAAGGGTGAGCGAGCTGTTCCACTGAAAGAGCCAATTCATTTTCTCGAAAAGGAGGTGTTAGAATGTTTGGCCAGTCAAGTGACCTCATTGGGAGAACATTCTTCAATGTTTTATAAGTGTAATGCATTACTTCTGACTGGATACAGTGCTACCTGTGACACACACACTCCCTCTCTTTAATGGACAGTGGCATCTCATAAAGCAAACTGAGTATATCTGATTTAATGGATCTCACTTTCTATGCCTTGTGGACCCTTTCTGGAATCCATATACTATTTCATCAGAGATGGGGGGGGGATGCCCCTGATTTTTTAATTAAAATGGTCTTCGGCATATGCTTTGACAGGCAGGCCGCATGATGCCTGTCTGGCACAGCAGCTCCACTGTGGCAATTAAATGTCTGCCTGCCAGTCCACCTACTTCCTGAGACATATTTCAGATGCTGGAAAGTATGCATTGTAGTATATTAGCGCTTAAGTGTGTTGCTCCGTTCAGGTTCCTTCAATGGTGCCAATGTTTGTGACAATTAATGCACTCCAGCCAGGGCCGGTGCTACTATTAGGCCAACTAGGCAGCCGCCTAGGGCGCAGGGCTAAAGGGGGTGCCAGAAACGCCTTGAAAACAAAATACAGCGCTCTCAAGTGGGAAGGGGGGCGCTAAATATCTGATCTTGCCTAGGGCTCCAAACTGCCTTGCACCGGTCCTGACTCCAGCAAAGAAACATGTGCACTTTAATAAATAAGGCATAGTACAAAGTTCATATATATTACATTGTTGCTGCTAGGCAGAAACCTTTGGATTCTTTCTTCCAGGAAATATACCTTCATTGTTTTAAGTGGAGGCACATCAGAGTTGTGTTGGGGAGGGAGTTCTCTTCATGATATTCACCACAGAGACATTAGTAATATTACCTCAGTATTTTCATCCTAGTTGTAGTTATGAGAGAGAAACTACTTCCCTCAATTCTCATGTAATGGGGATGGGTGGCTGGGGTGTGTGGGGAAGCCCAGGGTTGAAAAAGAAAATGTTAAAAAGTCTTGTGAAAATGAAGGGCTAGAAAGTTTATGTGGATATACCTGTAGTGAGCAAACACATTTGCAAAATAGTTTTCCGCTCCCCTGGGCCAGGTGCAAGTATTTCCTGAGCTGTGGTTGGAAAAAAGAACCATGAGGAAATCAGCAGTGACAGGAAACGCTACTGCTCAAGTGACAAACCTCAGACCAACTTTGCCCAACCAGGACCCCTCCACATGTGTTGGAGTACAACTGCCAGCATGCTGGCCATGCTTGCTGGGAATGATGGGAGATGTAGTCCCAAGCATCTGCAGAGCACCAGACTAGGGAAGGCTGCCTTAGACTACTGCCTAGCTTGGGTAAGTCTGGCTCTATGAACACAGCCTACTGTGGACTTAAGGTGCAATCCTATGCAAGTTTAGACAGAAAAAAGGCCTACAACTTCTGGCATGACCCAGACAGCTATGCTGACTGGGGCATGCTGGGAGTTGTAGGCCTTTTTTTGTCTAAACTTGCATAGGATTGCACCCTTAGTCTTTTAGGTACACTCAATTTTGTTCATACTATCAGTTCACATGGATTTCCTACAGACATGAGCTTCATTTTTCTTCTAAACACCTGCTTATGAGTTTCACTAAAACTTAGGACACAAATAATGTGTGTTAATTACTGACATGCAACTAATGTTTCACAAAGCAGAACTGGTTTATTTTAAGAAAATCTGCAGAAGAGCTCAGATCTTGCAGAGTTTGGTTTAACGGTTCAGCTCATGCAGTGTTTATCTTGCTTGTTTTTATAGTCCGTTAACATTGTCTAGGACTAGGTCTCCTCAGTGAAGGAACTGATAGGAGTAAAAGCAGGAAAATCTTCTTCCGTTTTCTCTGCAGGGGGAGAGAGCATCCTTTACAAGGGTTTTTTTTCTAGGGGTTTTCATTCTCTGCCTTTCTATATTGGACTGTACATCACTCAGAGTGGCAGGATGTCTGGCCAGATGGGTGATTCATAAATATAATAAATAAATAAATAAACAAATATGTTCTTATGTGTTCTATTACACAACCACAAGGTGGTGCTGTGGTACAAAGCGGAATTGCAAATATACAGGAGGCTTTTCTACACAAGGCATTTATTGTAGTGAATCATGGTGGCATCCAGGATAATACTGCATTTTCCTCCGTCTAAAAAAAGCTGCGAAAATGGCTGGAAAACACGAGAGAGGCCCTGGAGGATGACAACGTTGTATAAAGGACCGGCAAACTTCCATGAGTGAGGGATCACGAGCACACAATAAATGCTTCATGTAGAGAAGCCCTTTTCGTTTTATTTTGGTTGCATTTCAATTTGTGTAGCTTTCTGTCTTGGTTCATTCTTTCTGTTGATGCCCGTCTGCTTATTCCATGGCACACACAAATAAGGAGGGGCCTATGAACAGCCATTCCACAGGACTATATAATAACTAACCTATTATTCACTTCAGACATGGAGGGACGTGAAATTAATCTGAGTTGAAAAGTAGAATTGTATACTGATGATCTTTCCAGGGATACTATAAGCTTAATATATTAACATTAAAAGTTTAGTTCTAATAGTCTACCCATATGGTTTTAAAATTCAAGCTCGAGTAACAATAATCACTGTACTTTCCAAGTTACCAGATTCTACTTCCAGCACAGAAACTAATTTTTTAACTGTCTTGGAAAAGCAGCCCAGTGGGCTTTATTCTGAACTCAAACTAGCCAGTTTTATAGTAGCACAGAGGATACCACTCTTAACTGGAGCAATTCCTTATTTGTGCCAGAATCATGAAAGAAGGGAATTCATGTTTTCCACTGTCAGAAGACTCTGCAACAATTTCTGACTCCTTTGATATTTCTGGTAATAACAAACTCAATTTTTACTGGATTTCCTGTCATTCATTTTTTGATTATGATTTTATGGTTTCAGAGCTCACTGAAAGGAAATGAATGCATTCATTTCAATTTCCCCCTGAAAGTTTGCCTTATTCTATTTTTTAAAATATAAGATTTGAAAAGCATAAGATGGGGAAATAATCTTGCTTCACAATACATTTTCTTATTGCTTCTTTCTCCTCCATGTTTGTTTATTTTATTTGTATTTTAAAGAAAAAGATAGCTACATATCACAATATAACTGTGACATGTTACAGGAGATAAAAATTGCACTAGGTTATTTATTTTGTTTGAGCATTTTCCATTCCAAAAGCACAGCCAATTATTTTTAGAAGTATCCTTTCTAACACACCTTCCTATTATTAGAAAATTACTTTTAAAAATCCATAAATAAAAATTTATTTAGGGCACAATCCTATGGGTGCTAGATGTTGTCTAGATGACCATAGGAAAAGTCAGAGTCCCAGCTCTGACCTCAGAAAAGCGCTCCAAGGTTGGAGGTGGGACTCCAACTTTGGAGCACCCTTCTTCCACCCTTGCAGCTAGCGTAGAAAGAACCACGCCAGCTGCTACTCTCCAAGGTCACAAGAGCAACTTTGGAAACAGCGTTTTGGGGGCAGGGAGAGGAGGAGTGAGGCACCGCCATGCTACGAGGAATCCTGGAGGTGCCTCAGCCTCCTCTCTTTGTGACCCGGGGGCGGGGAAAATATTTAGATGGCCTAAATCAGCTGTCTAAGTGTTTTGGAGGGCGAAAGAAGCATGGAGGTAATCCTTGCCTCCATGCTCCTTCCATCCTCAATAGGATGCCCATAATCCTCTGAGTTCAGAGGGCTATGGGCAGCTACTTTGGATTGTGCTGCCCACCACTCTTTAGCCGAAGGAGTTAAATGGGATATTTGCCTTTAGATAAATAACATTTTAGCTGCCATTGGAGAGTTCAAGTCAATTTGGTTTGTTGTTATTAACAATGGCCCTGATCCACAGATCCCTGCACACTGCAATAGATTGTGCATGGTGCACACACATCCACTTAACAGATAATGTTCAGAATTGTCAGTTTTGGCAGTGCCTATCACCTTTTAGAGGGGTAAGCCGGGAAAGGATAGCTTGGATTCAGCCCTTCCACTCCTCCACACAGGTGATTGGCAGTGTTAAAGCTAGCAGACTGTTCCAACGGTTTGTCCAGCAGATGCACACAGATGTCTAATCCTGTGCACATCACTGTGCAGGTCCCAGGTTTTTTTTAATCCTATGCAGCACTCTTTGGCATGAGTAGGACCCATTCCAAAAGAGAGTGCTGTCGCACTCATGTTCTGCTTGTGGGTTTCCCGTGAGCAGCTGGTTGGCCACCATGTGAAGAGAATGCTGGACCCTAAAAGAACCCTTGGTCTGATCCAGCAGGGCTCTTCTTATGTTCTTGGTGTGCATGTGGAATCCTGCTTCTATGCAGGGTTCGAACTTCGCACTCATTTGATCAGGGATGAATATTCCTATCACTTTCATACCCCAAACAAAATAGCCATAAAGATAAGAGGCAGCTGCCCCAGTTTTGGAGATATACATTAACTCTTACAACTTTTTTCTAGAATACTCCAACACTGGGGCATTCCCACCGCATATGGAAAAATATACCCCTTTCCCATACCATCTCCAACATTTCTCATTTTTATATCCTCCCAAATTACATTCATGTTTAAAAAGTATATAAAAGCAGTATATAAAATTTATAAAATAAATAATAAATATATCATTCCCCAACCTCACCCCCCTTTGGGACATTTGAAGGGGCTCCTTTGATACATTGCTTCCAAAATCTGTATGTTCAAAGGGAGAAGGGAAGCCAGCAGTCGAAACTGACAAGATGTGTCAGTTTTGATTCCCTGTTTCCTCTTTAGAAAAAAATAAAAATAAAGAGCACTTGCACAACTTCAGTGTGCCTCTATTCCAGTATGCTGAAATTTCGATTTAAAAAACCATCTGTCCAGTGCCAATAAGAGGAAGCATCAAGCAGGCAGCAGAACCGAGCACCGGAAAGTTTCAGACAGATGTTTAACCAGAGGGAACTTCAGCAAGCAGTCCCTGAAATGGTATCATCCTAGAAGCAACAGGAAGAGTGAGAGGCAAAGGAAGATGCTGTACAGCATTTGTTTCTTGTGAGGATTGGCTAGGGTGGAGTTTATGGACATCTGGTCTGAGGATAAAGCTATTGAGAGTGTGAAGGACTGCCAACCGGTCCTTTTCTCAAGACCAGAGATCAAAGGTGCAAAACTGCCAGCCTTAGCTCTGCCGTCTTGACTTGATTCTCTCAGGGCCTTGCCCTTGGTCTATACACTGGATTTAGCACTGAACCACAGAGAGACCACGCACACCGTGTGGGGTAAAACTAGGAAAGTTTATTTAAGGTAAACAGATTACAATAAAAGGTGGGGAATGAGGGAAGAGGGAGAAAGGTGGGGAGACACTTTGATACATACAAGTAGAGCTATAAAACAACAAAACTAGTTCTTTACAGGGCCAGATTAAGCTAGGGGCTGTTGGAGCGCCAGCTCCAGGCCCTTAACAGACAATAGGCCCGCAATTATAGGGACACGCGGCGATTTTCCCCCCCTTCGGAGTTAGCTCTGATCGTTATCATTCAGCATAATTAATGATTTTTTCAAGATTAGAAAGGTGTTCTAAGCACATCTGCATTACAGGCTTGAGGCAAGACCTAGCAAGAACTGCTGTTCTCAAATTAGCATTTCAGTATCTTTGCATTTCAATCACTGTTACTACATTTCTTTGTGAGAACTTCTAGCACATGGGGGGCTTGCTAGGGTCTGTAATATTCAGATTTAGAAGGGACCTCTCTCTCCAGCCTCGAACAAAAGATCTTGTTGTGGCTGCTTTTTTTTTTTTTTTAATAAATAATTTGGGGGAAATTGGGAAGACCCTTACTGATGATCTGCAGGAGTTTTTGAGTTTTTGCTCCGTCAAGCGACCCCTCTCTGCCCACCTGCCTCCAAAATCTCCACCATGACTTCTGCTTGCTATGGGACAAACCTCTGGGATGGTCTTTACCTGCCGCTGGTCCTGATGGCCCTCCTCTGCACAGGTAAGGTTCAAAAGTTTGACTCTTTTGATCTGCAAGTTCTCCTTCTCCTTCTCCTTCTTTTCTGTAAAAGGGCTTTCCCTCTTTTGTGAGCCAAACTGAACGTAAGGGCTGTGTGTTTGTGGGTGTGGGTGTCTGCCTTTTGGGGGTGTTGATCCTCCTGCCGCCTGCAAAATGTCACCTGTTTGGCTAATACTGTGTGTGTGTGTGTGTGTGTGTGCGCGCGCACGTGCGCTTTCATGGGGAATTGTGTGGCATTTTAAGTTTTATTTTGAAAAACCCCAGAGAACAGAGTTCACCAAATATCCCTCTTGGATATTTTGGACTACAGTTCTCATTTGCCTCAGGCAGCATGGCCAGTGGCTGGGGAAGATGGTTTATGTTTATTTAAAAATGGTTGTTGTGAATGTTCTATTTATGTGAATGTGTCTGCCTTTTGGGGGTGTTGATCCTCCTGCCGCCTGCAAAATGTCACCTGCTTGGCTAATACTGTGTGTGTGTGTGTGTGTGCGTGCGTGCACGTGCGCTTTCATGGGGAATTGTGTGGCATTTTAAGTTTTATTTTGAAAAACCCCAGAGAACAGAGTTCTCTGTGTGTGTGTATGTGTGTGTGTGTGCACGTGTGTGTGTGCACGTGTGTGTGTGTGTGTGTGTGTGCTTGGCTAATACTGTGTGTGTGTGTGTGTGTGTGTGTGTGTGTGCGTGCACGTGCGCTTTCATGGGGAATTGTGTGGCATTTTAAGTTTTATTTTGAAAAACCCCAGAGAACAGAGTTCACCAAATATCCCTCTTGGATATTTTGGACTACAGTTCTCATTTGCCTCAGGCAGCATGGCCAGTGGCTGGGGAAGATGGGAGCTGGGGCCCAAAACATTTGGAAGGGCCCTAGTTGGGGAAGACTGCCCTAGAGGTTAAAAAACGTGGAGGTACTTATCATCAACGATATGTGATGAACGGTTTTATTGAGTTAACAAGCTTATTGTTTACAAAAAAAGAAATATTTTCAATATGTTTCTGTTTCGGCACTTTAATGGTAATTAAAATATTTAATTTGTTTTAATATAAAATTGCGTCTTCATTTTATTTATTTCCATAAAAAGGCCCACCAAAATCCTCAGCACCAGGCCCATAGTGCTCTTAATCCGGCCCTGGTTCTTTACTATATAAATACCCAGGCACTCCCTTTGTCTGGGGGTTGGTCCTCTTCCCAGGGGTTGCCTCAGCAAAAAAGCCCTACTCCCACAAAAGCGTGCAGACAACAACAACCCAAACCAGAAGCCACAGCAGCAGTATAAATTCTTCCCCCCACCCCTCCTTTCAGTAGCCCAGGTGTCTTTAGCCAATCAGGATGAACTTCATCTGGGCCAGGCAGGGGAGGGGTGGTTCTTTTGCCGCATTTGCATGCAAATAGCTGTGGCCCCGGCCATCAAAGACATGGGAGACTCTGCGGCTTCAGGAGCCATCAGAGAAACTATGTACATTTTGCATTTCTCAGCCCCCAGCTGGGATTATACTTGTTTACATGTGTGTGTGTGTGGTGCAGGAAATTCTGACGCTTTTTCCCCACAGAGAGCTTATTAGCTGGAGAAGACTCTCTTACTTATTAGTAATGGTAAGCAAGGCTATTTAATTTAAGTACATTTAGGGTGCAGTCCTACTGAGATAAGCATGAGCCTCCAAACTCAGAGGCTCACACTCATCCAGTGCAGAGCAGGAGGAGCACTGGAGGCAATCTTCACCTCTCTGCTCCTCCTGCTCTGCATTTTCACTAGACAGCCCTTCTCAGCCATCTAGGTGGGGCACTTTGGAGGGGAAGGGAAGGAGGCTGCAGAAGACACAGGGTAACTCGTATGCTGGCCTCTGCAGTCTCCTCTCCTCCCCACCCACTAGAATGCCCCCTTTACCCCCTCTCTGAGGTTGAGTTCCTGACCTCAGAGCGCTGCTGATGCAGTTCGCAGAGGAGTGGGATCAGAAGTCCAATTCCCAGCTCAGAGGTTGAAGCGCTGTCTCTGACCTTGGAGCTGGGAATCTGAACTAACCTATGTGTCCGTCCATCCCCCCACTATATCTAGGGCCCATAAGATCATTCCCTCCACCAATCACAGTCAAGAGCACATAATGTAGGCTACATGCTGAAGCTAAGCAGGTATGAGCTGGGTCAGTGCTTGGATGGGTGACTGCCTGGGCTGCCCTCATCTGTTCTCCTGCATTGAAAACAGGCCCCTTCCAACTCTACTATTCTATAATTGGAAAAATAACACTCTGTTCCCTTGTGTACACAATTCCCCTAGTTTTGTTCGTCTTGTTTCTAGTGGTCACATCATTCCCATACCTATGCCATAAGAAGCAGGCTACTGGGCTTCTAAAAGGTACAGAGGGTTGATTATTGGTGGCAGTGGTTAAAGTTTTATAGTTGAGACCGCCTTGTGGTAGGGAGTTCCATAGTCCCAGGCCTCAAAGGGACCATAAAGGGAACAGCAGAGGGAAAACCTATGCGGTTTTTCCACTGACATAAGTGGGATAACCTGCACATTGTTCCACACACTGCAACCCACACATAAGTGGAATAACCCACACATTTGGTGGTAGCAGTGGGGTAATCTGAGAGTGTTTCCTACCCAAACAGCCTTTCACAGAACAAAAATATATTAGACAAGGTCCTAGAGTGCTACCAACACAAATACAAAATCCAAGCTACACAGATACAAAAGCTCTCTTGGCTGAGCTTCTCAGTAACAACAGGCATATAATAAAATGAAGTAGTAAGTGGTACCAACTTGTGTGAAACCTGCCACCCTGAGTTCATGAAGCTCACCTGAGGCATTTGGACCAGGGACAGCCGGTCATTCTCATTTTTAGAGGGAATAGAGAGAGAATGGTTGTAAAAAGCTGAGGGTGGTCATGTTACAATGACAAGGTGCATTTGATAAATGTGTTTTAAACTCATATGGTGGTCCAGAAAAGCTTTTGCTGGAGGGAAAAGAAATGAAATTGACAAAATTGTGCCGCAGAACCTAAGAGGAAAATGCTTTGATGCAGTAGTTCCAGTACACGTGTGGAGATCATAGAATCATAGAAGTAGAGTTGGAAGGGGCCTATAAGGCCATCGAGTCCAACCCCCTGCTCAATGCAGGAATCCAAGTCAAAGCATCTTCGACAGATGGCTGTCCAGCTGCACCTTGAATGCCTCCAGTGTGGGAGAGCCCACGACCTCCCTAGGTAGTTCGTTCTATTGTCATATTGCTCTAACAGTCAGAGACTGACTGCTTCCTGCACCTAATGTTGGGGATTGAGACCACCCCGGTGATTGTGGAGCAATCTTGAAGATCAGAGGGAGAGCCCTATGAAGCTTTAGCTCATGGTTTGTCCCTGTGTGAAATTCTGCAGGCAGTGGAAGGGACAGCAGTGCAGTCAGTCACACCATCTGGAAAAGTACCGTAGTCTAATGCAACTAACCACAACACCTGTTATGTATGACATAGGTATTGCACTAACAGCTAGTCAGCTGCCAGGGCCTTTCACACTGAGGATGGGATAGAAGTTTTAAAACAAATAATTGGAATCTGACAATATCTTAAATATGCAAGTCTGCTTGAATTTGTGATGCCATCTCCATAAAAGCCAGTATTTTAATGTAAAGGGGCAGTCAAATTCAATCTAACAGAAGCAAATGGAAATGAGACACCTCTTCAGAAACTATAGCTGTAACCTGAGAAACTAAAAAGACTGGTTTCAAAATTAGTAGGTTTTATCACAGAAGTGTCATCATTTCCATTAAACAACCTACTCTTGAGAAAACAAAGTTAAGTAACCAGTTGCTGGGGAACATGGGCGGAAGGGTGCTGTTGCACTCACGTCCTGCTTGTAGGTTTCCTGTGGGCAGGTGACCACTGTGTGGACAGAATGCTGTACTAGATGGGACCTTGGTCTCATTAGATCAGTGTTCTCCAACCTTGGGTCCCCAGATGTTTTTGGTCCTTGGAGTTTTGAATAATATGACCATAACGGGAGGACGCAAAAAAAAAAAATCATAGTACCTCCCCGTCGGGGAATCGAACCCCGGTCTCCCGCGTGACAGGCGGGGATACTTACCACTATACTAACGAGGATTTACTTATTCAAGCGCCTTGTTCTGTCAATTTAAATGCTTCCTCTGGAGGATTCGTGGTATGTAAATAAGCTAATAGGTTAACTGGCCAATCCACACAGAAGCCTCTGAACGATCTCTTTCATCGTAGATCATGGGAATAGCAGTCCATTTTACCAGAGTCTCCTAGGCTCTTTCCCGGACGAAGAACTACCACTCCCAGAATCCCTCCCCGAGAACGCCTCAAGGGGTGGCGCCTGGAGCCCTGCAGGGCCGGCACTAGGACATCTTATCAGCATGCGCAGCCTTAACCGGCGAGTGTGTAAGTGTGAAGCAGAGCCATGGCTGAGGTGGACGATCCCAGCTCCTTCGCCGCTCCAGAGTGCTGTCGCACCCACCACCTGCACCTGCGCTGCCGCGTGGACTTCGGGAGCCGGTCGCTGAAGGGCACCGCCGCCCTCACCGTGCGGGCGGAACGCGACAACCTGCGTCGCCTGGTAACGCCGTCCCTTCCGTTGCGCGGCATGGTGGAGGCGGCGGCGCTTGGGAGTCTGTGTGAAGAGAAAGAGAGGGGGAAACCTGCCGCTTTAGTGGGGTGCCGGGGCCTAGTTGTAGGGCGGAGGAGGAAGGCTGCAAACTTGAGAAGAGCCGGGAGACGGCGGGCCACCCAAAGCCGCATAAGCCACCCAAAGCCGCACCCCGCGCAGGGCTGAGGTGTCACTCGGTGGAAATTTGGACGCCTCGCCCCTCCCAAAATAGAGACCCAATTTCTCTCTCGCGTCTCTTGCCTTCTTCAAGAATGCCTAAATCTGCAGTGCTATGCACGGTTATCTGGGAGTAAGCCCCATGCAACGCAGTGCGATTTACTTTTGAGTAAACGTGTATAGGATTAATTGTGCTGTAAGGCTGTCCAGTTTCTTAGGGTGGTCATGATATTATTGCTCCTGCTTACCTGGTAGTCCTTTTGGCCTCAAAAGGTGGTCCTTCTTGCCTGCTAAAGTGGGGTGGTGGGAGTGAGCAGGTATGGTGCCCAGAGCTCAACGTGGCAATAATAATAAATAATAATAATAATAATAATAGAATACTAATGCTGGAGGTGGAGCTATTAAAGTTATTAATCGTGCAGTATTTGTACTTTGTTATATTTCAGGTTCCTTGAAGTTGTACTTTGTCTCCCTGATACTGTATCTCTTGCTTGCAAAAGCAAAATCCTGAGTGTTTGCTAGGGTTTAAAGTGCAATACTTTGATTAAGAAGTGGGAATGATTGTGAGATTCTCCAGTTGACATGGAAATAAGTTGCCGTAAAATGGAGCGATCTTTGCCTAAACCTAGCTCTAAACTGTAAACAAAAATGAAGTCCAAGTTTCTCTTTAAACAGAATCTAGGCTTGCATAATACCACTTTCATGTCTTGTCAGTTTCTGGGACACTATCCATAAGGACTGCATAATCTGGAAAAGATTATACACAATACAGATACACAAAGTTTTACTCAGTGCTGTTGTGTAAATAAACATCTGATTAGCAACTGTTTTTTCCAAGAATTGGCTTCTTAGCCTTCGGAATGTGTTGCATCTGGGCCAAAAAAAAAGTCTCAAGAGTTTCCTTGTTTCATCAGCAGTTTAGCTTTTAGCACTGGAATCATATTGAGAGGCTCTAATCATAGTAAGTACTTGAAGGCATAGTCTGTAGAGTGTGGAATGAGCTGAACACTTTTGAAGTTAAACAGCTACTTTAGATATTGAATTTTCCTACTTTTTGAAAAGAGATGTAGAAAGTTGGCCAGAATGTAGCTCTGGTTGTATATCTTTATAGCAGTTAAATGCTTATACTGTGCAGGAAAAGCTTTGCAAGATGTTAGTCTTGTTAGCTCAAAAATGAGTACATTACAAAGATTCATGGCTTTATTTATTTTTAAAAAGTACTTCTATGCCGCCTTTCAGGGTACGAGTCCTCCCAAGGCTTTGGCTGTTTTGAACATTGAGCAGGGTAATGTAATGAAGTATCACTCAGTCCACACATTCTTGCCGTAATCCTTTTGTATGTTGATGAGATAAAGTCTAGCATAATGGAGAAGATTTAAAAAGTAGTTCTTGAGCTTTCATACCTTTTCTAGTTTTTTACCTCTTCATTTTTTTTAAGCGTTCATGAATATATTAGAATTGATATTGGATAGTTATAAGATTCCTGTGTCTGTTTCATTTACTGTTCTAAAAACTTTGTCAAGATATATTAGGGCATTTATTTGTCAGTATCAGTTAATCAAACCTGAATTTGATCAACAGGTTTTGGACACAAAGGATCTAACAATACATAAAGTGGTTGTCAACAGGCAGGAGGCTCAATTTGCTCTTGGACAACGTCATAGCTTCAAAGGAGCACCACTGGAAATCACTCTACCCTTTGAACTAGGGAAGTAAGTGTGTTCATTTTGCCCCTTTCTTCATATTTGAAAACTCTTGCCAATGGTCTCATCTTGAGGCTTGTGCTACTATAAGATGCTACCTCACGCTAAGCAAACAGCTATGCTAGTGGTGTAATATTGAAGCATATGCTGCTATTGCAAATAGTAGTATATAGCCGGGGCAGAAGAGTGTAGGTTGTATTTGATAACCTTAATTAATGCTAAACCACAAATTATGCAGTCGAGTTTCCCGCATTTGGGGAAATCGCAGGGGTCAGCACACCCGGAGTGCAATGGAGGAACCTCACCCTGGGAAAACTGCCTTCATGATCATGGTGTCTCCCCTGCCAGGTAAGTAAACCAGTGCAATGGAAAACAGTTCATCCTTTTTTGAGAAGAGACCTTTGGTCTGATTTGGTGGCTGGTGTCCTTTTGGGAGCTGATGCTGAACTACTGTTTTATTCCACTGGGTGCTTAATGCAGTTGAGCCACAATATTATTTTCCACTAACTATGTCACAGCTTTATTCTGTCTAGTTCAGGGGTGGGGAGCTTATAGCCCTCCAGATGTTTGTTTATTTAGTTTTATTATATTTATACCCTGCCTTTTTTCCTGCAAGGAACCCAAGGCGGCTTACATAATCCTCCTCCTCTCCATTTTATCCTCACAACAACCCTGTGAGGTAGGTTAGGCCAAGAGTCAGTGACTGGCCCAAAGTCACCCAGTGAGTTTCATGGCCGAGCGGGAACTAGAACCCGGATCTCCTGAGTCCCAGTCCAACATTCTAACCACTATGCCACACTGGCTCTCCATATTTTGTTTTACTGTTAACCATCAGCCAACAAACATTTTCAAAATCATATAATCATATTATGTTCTCTGGGCGATTAGATCCTAGCAAGGCTGTGGAGTCGGAGTCGAGGAGTCGGAGTCGGAGGAAATTTTGGGTACCTGGAGTCGGAGTCGGCAAACAATGCACCGACTCTGACTCCTACTGAATTTAGATTGGAATTTTAAAAAAAGCAAGTTTAAATGTCCCAATTCACAAACAGTTATAATTAATGACTTCTGTTTTATAATAAATGCCCCTCCTGGATCCTCCCACTGCCCTATCTTCAGCAGCAGATCAGCACACAAAAAGGAGAAGGCAGCAGCTTCTGCCCAACTACCTCGCATATTAATTAATTAATTAATTAATTAGCATATTAATACAGAGGAGTCGGGGAGTCGGAGTCGGAAGTACAAAAAACTGAGGAGTCGGAGTTGGAACATTTATCTACCGACTCCACAGCCCTGGATCCTAGCATATCCCATAGAATAAAGGTGGGGGAAGCGGCAAAGAAACTGGTAGGCATCTCTATGCCACGAATACACCAAAATGGAGTACTCTAGCTGTTGCTGTTATCCTGGCCCCATTGAAGTACCTTATCTGCCAATAGAGCTAGCTCATCACACAGATCAGGAAGAACCCCAAGTGTCCACTATGGGTTTAAATTAGGATTGTCAGCCAATTAAAACAACCTTAGTCAATGGGTCTGTTTGCACGTCATGACAACCCACCCCGGCAATAAGCCACGGTGGGTTGGTTGGTGTTCAAAACCCCCCACAGTGCTCCTGTCAGATGATTGGGCTACTGTGGGTTGTTGACCCCCTCCTTCCCTCTCTCCTACTGCGGGTATCCCAGGGAACTCCATGACAGGACTACAACTTCACTTGTCCCTACCCATGCTGGCTGGTGCTGATGGAGAGTCGAACAACATCTGGAAGGCCGCAGGTTCCCCATCCCTCTGGCCTAGTTAGTAGGATACAAGCCTTCTTAAAATGAATTAAGTCAGGAGTGCAGAACTTCAGGCCCAGGGGCCACAGCCCGGCACTCCAGATGTCCCAGTCTGGACCCCTGGGGTTCTCCAGAAGGCCCCACTCCCTTTCTCCAGACCACTGATGGTTTAGTGTTTTCCTGGCTTTTATGCAGTTTTCCCAGCTCTCCTAAGGCTTTGTTACTGGCAGCAAAAGCTTTAAGCTAAAACACACTGGTATTTTCACCCCACCCCTTTCACCTTCAGCCCTGCCCACCTCTGGAATGTGGTCTGGAGAGCTTCTCCAAAGTGGAATTCAGCCCTTGGGCTGAAAGAGGTTCTATATATATCCCTGTTTTGAGTAGATAAACTCCTTGCTTTAATCTCTTCCTGAATTTCTCATGTAACCAAAACTGTCTGAGAGACCTGAAATTGCTTGGATATGTACAGAATTTTGTTGCTGCATTTGCCTCAAAGAATGGGAGACAATGGCTGCATTCACATGAAATTATAAGCCAGGATTCTGGAGTACATGTTGTGGAGTTATATTATCCAGTGAATTAGTGCTAAATCAACTGTGAAACAGAGGTTGTTGGACACTGATTTACAAGAATTACAGGGAGCTGCCAGGGGCCCCTACTCTCCTCTATCCTTGGGTCTGCCAGCTTATTTTTAGCAAGGAGGGGCTGCCTTATCTATGCTGGCTGACGATTCCCAAATTTAGGAGAGCATTCTCATTAGCAAGATTTAATGCTGTCCCTTCTAAATTGCTGGATGGCAGATATAATGGAACTCCACTTTCTGAAAGATGCTGCCCATGTAATAACTTTGAGGTAGAATCCATACAGCATGTTTTACTTTCCTGCAGCTTCTACCATACCAGGAAAGACCTAATCTACCCTATTCTACTGTCTTTTCCTGGGCACTCTATGGAATTTTTAATAACTTTATTACTCAGCAGCTCTGATAAGTTAATCACTGAGCAAGTGGCCAAATTTCTGAACCAGGCTATCTGTACCAGATTATGTTTGACTTCCCGCTTTCACGTGCCTAATTAACTGAGCTGTTTGTCTGTACTATATTGTGTGAGGAATGGTCTATTGACTAATAAAGGTTGTTGTTGTGGAGTATATGGACTATGTAGTGATTCAAATTTGCTGAAAATGTTCGAGATACTTCAGTCTACTGTTGGGTCCACATTGGGATGGTTAAACCAGACAATACAGCTCCTTTGCCCTTAACTTTTCCATTCTTCTTGTTGGTAGTTTGTTTTGTCCAGGCAAGAGCCAGGAGAGGCTTTGCTCCAGTCCCAATAAAGTTCTCACCCTCTTATACATGATGTGTGTGGAATTATTACACTTGGCAAAATGCAGTGTGTTGGCTTCAGAGAGTGTAGCTTATATTCTAAAATAAAGATTTGTTTTATTGCCCTTTGGACCATATTACAGCTATTGGCCTGATAGATGTGTGAGGAAAAATTAAGTGATGTTTCTAGACTGGGGTGGGGAATTTGTGGCCCACCAGATATTTGGGCCTACAACTCCCACCAGCCCTAGCCAGCATAGCCAATGGTGAGGGATGTTGGGAGTTGTGGCCCTCCAAATGTTTTTAGCTTACAACCCCCAACATCCCTTACCATTGGCTATGCTGGCTAGAGCTGGTGGGAGTTGTAGGCCAAAACATCTGGGGGCCACAAATTCCCCACCCCTGTTTTAGCCTGAAGCATGAAAGAAGAGCCTATTAAAACGTACTCCTGTTGACTGCTGGACCAAAGAAATGTTTATTTGCTATTTTTCTTGTTGCAAAATACAGTAGAACTTGTTTCCTGATGCCAATAGGCAGACTTCCTAGTCCTAAATCAACTTTTATACAGCAGTCAGTGTAGTTGTGGGTTGTGGATATTGCTACACATCCAAGAAAATCAGATTTTCTTTGGTTGGAAGATGATTCCCTCCATACGTACATTTCATTAACAGAATTCATTTATTTTGCTATTAGCATTTTGTGGAGAAACGAGCCTTTGGGGGTACACACACACACCTCATGTGTGAACCGGCTGGGGTGGGGTGTGCATAGTTAGCGTGTAGAGAAAAGAGTTTGTAGGGTTCCTGCATGCATGCATGCAGGAACAAACAAACACACACACACACACACACACACGCCTCCTCATGAGTAAACCAGGTGGGGGCTGGGAGGAAGCAAAAGGTGATGGAACATGAGATGGGGCCTGGCGTCTAGAAGTCTGGAGGAGCCAGGCTGAAGGCATTCACATGCAGATAGTTCAAGCCATGACTCACAGTTCCCTTTCCCCCTGCATGGCCAGGTGAAGTTCAAATTGATTGGCTAGAAGCAAGAAGGTTACAGAAAAGGGGAGGGGGATGAGCTTTTTCCCCACGTGTAAGCCTTTGTTCTTGGTCAGTCCTTTTTGGTAGCGTGCCTGGCATGGCAGCGCGCCAGTGAGGGGCCCGAGCCTTTAGGGGGGGGGCCCTCAGGACTCAACCCCAGGCAGCCCTGGTAAAATTGGCTGGTTTGAAGGACTGCTGAAAGCAAGCCTTGTAGGGGTTTACCCATCTTGGACCTTCGGGTAGGTGTGGTAATTCTCCATCGGGCAGCAAGGCTGTGCTGGATCTAACCCTTTGAAGAAGACACCCTCAGGTAACAGGTGTGTGCTTGAGAGATCTTAAGGAATCAGGTCTTTATTGTTTTGCAGCTTTACTGTGTACTAAAGTGTCTCTCTATTTTGTGTGCTTCTCTTATTGCCTAATCTTGTTGTAAGATGCTACCAGAAATAAACCTTGTCTTGAGTTCACTCTACATGGGTTTTGTAGTACTCTGTTGGTTCAGTATCTAAATCCAGGTTACAGAAATTAAAGGCGAGTCCCTGAACAGAGATTCAAGTAGGATTGCAGAGACAGCTGAGGCTGGCAATCTGGTACCTTGAGATCTCTGGGGGTCTTGGTTCCTTTGCCAGCAGGCAAGGGTGGGGTAGTGGCGGGTCAGCCAGCCCCCCTTCCGGGCCACATGGTGGCAAGTGCTGGGTTTCCCTTTGCAGGGAGGAAAGGGTTGGGAGTCTGGCGGGCCAGCCAGCCCCCCCTCTTCCTCCACACATTTAAAACAGACCAGCTGTTATGTTTGTCCCTGAATCTGCAGTTAAATGTTGTTTTAACTGTAGTTTTTACTTTCCTTAAGAGGTGCAGCAAAAATATTTTATCTGATAGTTCTGTACTCAAAAGTGCAAACATTCCTAACTCTTTGAATATTTGCAGGGGTCAAGATGTGATTGTAGAGGTCTCTTTTGAAACCTCTCCAAGGTCTTCAGCTCTCCAGTGGTTTACTCCAGAGCAAACATCTGGGAAAAGGCATCCATTCCTCTTCAGTCAGTGTCAGGTGAGCAAGGTGTTGTGCTGTCCTTCTCTGCTATGAATGGCATCTTCCACAGGTATACTTTTCTCAGTATGTTATACTGCTTCCACTGGGCCAAACTATGCTGAAATCTCTTGAGCCAAGATTCTGCAACAGGCTGTCTTAAGTATATATCATGGGAGCTGAGCGGCTTAGTGCAGTTCTGCCTTTTGCATTTCATCTCTAGAAACTACATACTGCACACTCTAGAAAGGACTATATGACTTGGTTGCTGAGAGAATGGGGTAATTGAGGCTTGCAAGTCCTAATGTGTACTGTATCCTAAATAAAATGGTTATCTTACGGATCAAAGTATTTGTATGATTTAACAGTGATAAAACATATAAAACTGCTTTTAATCATTTGGACGCTTAAAATATGTAACCATTAACTACACTGAAGTCAGGTGATATTGCTAAAAAACTATGCAGAAGCTCCTGCTGACTGCAACTACCTGGGGCTGATTGCAGCTGATTGATTGCAGGAAGTGGGGCTGATTGCAGGGCGTGGCCTGGGAGCTCATTCTGTTCCTGACTCCCAGCTGAGCAGGAGCACAACAGGAGAGAGGCTCCAGCTGTTTTTGGGACTGTGAAAAGGCAAGCAGGCTCCCAGAGAGCGAGCGAACAGAGCGAGCGAACAGGGAGAGCAAACAGGAGTTTGGCAGCGGAGTAGTACAACAACAAGTGCTGCAAGGGAAAGGCGTGGCCTGAGAGCTCATTCTGTTGAGCAGAAGGTCCTGCTGACTGCAACTACCTGGGGCTGATTGCAGCTGATTGATTGCAGGAAGTGGGGCTGATTGCAGGGCGTGGCCTGGGAGCTCATTCTGTTCCTGACTCCCAGCTGAGCAGGAGCACAACAGGAGAGAGTCTCCAGCTGTTTTTGGGACTGTGAAAAGGCAAGCAGGCTCCCGGAGAGCGAGCGAACAGAGCGAGCGCACAGGGAGAGCAAACAGGAGTTTGGCAGCGGAGTTCGGCAGGGGAGGTCCCTAAAAAAAAACAAAAAACAAAACAAAACATATATATATATATATATATATATATTCTAGGAAGACAGAAACAGAGCACTATGGAAGGAAAGGACTCAGCAGTGGTGGTGACCTGCAAGGGGTGTGCAATGTTTGTTTTCCTGCCGGAGATCAACATGGCCTACACATGCAACAAGTGCAAGCTGGTCATGCTGTTGGAAGAAAAGGTCAGAGGACTGGAGCAGCAAGTGTCAACCCTCAGGAGCATAAGAGAAAGTGAGGAGTTCTTAGACAGAACGGTGGATCTACAGCACCAAAGCACAGTACAGGAGCCAGAAGGGCAACTGCAGGATGAGGCGGAGTCGGAGACTGCAGAGGCAAGGGAAAATAACGCAGGGGGAACTCCCTGGAAAAGGGTGACTGTTAGGAGCAGAAGAACTACAAGACACTCTGCGCCTGTGGAAGCAGTGGAGCTATGGAACTGCTTCCATGTACTTGAGGACGAGAGCAGAGGACAGCTTGCAGAGGACGGATTACCGGGCACCCAACGTGACAGCGAGCAAGAGGCTGAGGGTCAGTCAAGTGGAGGCAATCAAACCAAGGCCTACAGCAAGAGGAAGAGAAGAGTACTCGTAGTGGGAGACTCCCTCCTGCGGGGGATCGAAGCCAAAGTATGTCGCGAAGACCCATGGACTCGCCAGGTGTGCTGTCTCCCTGGGGCACGGATTAAGGATGTGACAGAGCAGCTGCCGAGGCTCATGCAGCCCACCGACACATACCCCTTTCTTCTCTTCCACGTGGGTACAAATGATACTGCCAAGCGGAGTTACAAAGAAATCACGGCAGACTTTGAAGAGCTGGGAAGGGAACTCAAGAACTTCGGGGCCCAGATAGTTTTCTCATCCATCCTTCCAGTACTTGGAAGAGGCATAGAAAGGGAAAGAAAAATACTCCGAGTGAATGACTGGCTACGAAGGTGGAGCCGACGTGAGGGATTTGGATTCTGGGACCACGGGCTACACTTCCTGGAAGATGGACTGCTGGCAAAGGATGGGTTGCACCTCACAAGGACTGGGAAGAATGTGTTTGGCCACAGCATGAGGAACTTAATCAGGAGGGCTTTAAACTGAATCCAACAGGGGAGGGAGACATAAACTCGGGGGTACCAATGGAAGAAGGCCTCTATGCCACAATGGAGAGAACAGCTCCAGCGGTGCCCATTGATAGTCTACCACAAAATGTAGGGGGAAAGTCGGACTATAAAGCACATAGTCTTCAATGTCTCTATACTAATGCCCAGAGTATGGGCAATAAACAAGACGAACTTGAACTCTTGATACATGAGGGCAAGTACGACTTGATAGGGATAACTGAAACCTGGTGGGATGACTCCCATGACTGGAATACAGCAATTGAAGGGTATAACTTGTTCAAAAGGAACAGAAGCAACAGAAAGGGAGGTGGAGTTGCACTGTATGTTAAAAATACGTATCTGCACAGAGATACAGGAAGAGGAGCTTGGCAGCCCCATTGAGAGCATCTGGGTTAAAATAAAGGGGGCAAAGAATAAAGCGAACATGGCGGTTGGAGTCTACTACCGACCACCCAATCAAGGAGAAGACGAGGATGGAACTTTTGAAAAGCAAATTGCCAGTGTTTCAAGGAGGCACGATGTGGTAGTAATGGGAGACTTCAATTTCCCTGATATCTGTTGGGAGACTTATTCAGCCAAACATGGCCCCTCCAAGAAATTCCTGAGCTGTGCTGCTGATAACTTCCTCCTACAGAAAGTGGAGGAAGGAACTAGAGGATCAGCTATCCTTGACCTGATTCTAACCAACAGAGATGATTTAGTGGATAAAGTGGCAGTTTCGGGAACTCTGGGGGAAAGTGACCATGTTATACTTGAGTTCTTGATTCTAACAGAAGCAAAA
Source organism: Shinisaurus crocodilurus (assembly GCA_021292165.1). Taxonomy (NCBI): domain Eukaryota; kingdom Metazoa; phylum Chordata; class Lepidosauria; order Squamata; family Shinisauridae; genus Shinisaurus; species Shinisaurus crocodilurus. The sequence continues at coordinate 621,273 of JAHFWL010000248.1, read as the reverse complement.
GCTGAGTGTAGCCAAACACGTACCCTGGATTTTAGGAAAGCCAATTTTAACAAACTCAGAACAATGATTAGTAAGATCCCATGGCAAGTGACTCTCACGAGAAAGGGAGCCCAGGAGGGGTGGGAGTTTTTAAAAAAGGAAATTTTAAAGGCACAATTGCAAACAATTCCCACAAGGAAAAAAGGCAGAGGGCAACAGAAGAAGCCAATGTGGCTTCACAATAAACTCAAAGATGACCTGAAAACAAAAAAGGACACGTATAGGAAGTGGAAGGAAGGACAGGCTACAGGGGAAGAGTACAGGCAGGTAGCACAGAACTGCAGGAATAGTGTCAGGAAGGCTAAAGCTGAGAATGAGCTAAGGTTAGCGAGGGATGCTAAAAGCAACAAAAAAGCTTTCTTCAGATACATGCACAGTAAAAGACAGAAGAAAGAACTGGTGGTTCAACTACGCAATGAGGATGGCAAATTGATAACAGAAGACAAAGAAAAGGCAGAAGTGTTCAATTCCTACTTCGGCTCGGTCTTCTCCCAAAAGAGGGTCTATGACCCCCCTGGCAAACCTGAAGTGCAGACTGAAGGGGCAGAATTGCAGCTTGAGATTGATAGGCAAATGGTCAAGGAGCACCTGATTACTCTGAACGAGTTTAAATCTCCAGGGCCTGATGAGCTGCATCCTAGAGTAATAAAGGAACTGGCAGAAGAACTCTCAGAACCACTGTCTATTATCTTTGACAAATCATGGAGGACAGGTGATGTGCCAGACGACTGGAGGAGGGCAAATGTTGTTCCCATCTTCAAAAAGGGCAAGAAGGAGGAACCTGGGAACTATAGGCCAGTCAGTCTGACATCAATCCCCGGGAAGATTTTTGAGCAGATTATAAAGAAGTCAGTCTGCAAGCACCTTGAAAACAATGCAGTGATTACTAGAAGCCAGCATGGATTTGTCAAGAACAAATCCTGTCAGACTAATCTGATCTCATTTTTTGATCGGGTAACCTCCCTTGTGGACTGTGGGAATGCTGTGGACATTATATACCTGGACTTCAGCAAAGCTTTCGACAAAGTGCCTCATGATATCCTGATTAGTAAGCTAGCTAAGAGTGGGCTAGATGGAACAACTATCAGGTGGATCCACAATTGGCTAAAGAATCGGACTCAAAGAGTGCTTATCAATGGTTCCTTCTCAAACTGGGGAGAGGTAACGAGCGGGGTACCACAGGGCTCGGTCCTGGGCCCAGTGCTCTTCAACATTTTTATTAATGACTTGGATGAGGAGGTACAGGGAATGCTTATCAAATTTGCAGATGACACAAAGTTGGGTAGAACAGCTAATACTCTGGAAGACAGAAACAAAATTCAAAGTGACCTCGATAGGCTGGAGCGCTGGGCCGAAAACAACAGAATGAAATTTAACAGGGATAAATGCCAAGTGCTGCACCTAGGGAGAGGAAACCAAATGCAGAGTTACAGAATGGGGGACACTTGGCTCAACAATACTACAAGTGAGAAGGATCTTGGAATTGTGGTAGATCACAAACTGAATATGAGCCAGCAATGCGACGTGGCTGCAAAGAAGGCAAATGCAATTTTGGGCTGTATTAATAGAAGTATAGCTTCCAAATCGCGGGAAGTGATAATTCCCCTTTACTCGGCACTGGTTAGGCCTCATCTTGAGTACTGCGTCCAGTTCTGGGCACCTCACTTTAACAAGGACATAGACAAACTGGAGAGGGTTCAGAGGAGGGCAACAAGGATGATAAAGGGACTGGAAACAAGGCCCTATGAGGAGAGACTGAAAGAACTGGGCATGTTTAGCCTTCAGAAGAGGAGACTGAGGGGAGATATGATCGCACTCTTCCAGTACTTGAAGGGATGTCACACAGAGGAGGGCAAAGATCTCTTCTCGTTCATCCCAGTTTGCAGGACACGGAATAATGGGCTCAAGTTACAGGAACCTAGATTCCACCTAAACATCAGGAAAAATTTCCTGACTGTCAGAGCAATAAGACAATGGAATCAACTACCTAGGGAGGTGGTGGGCTCTCCCAGTCTGGAGGCATTCAAGGTGCGGCTGGACAGACATCTGTCAGAGATGCTTTGACCTGGATTCCTGCATTGAGCAGGGGGTTGGACTCGATGGCCTTGTAGGCCCCTTCCAACTCTACTTTTCTATGATTCTATGCAGTCTTGGCTTGATTTTATTTTATATTTAATAGTACTGTTAATGTAAATAGTCTCACATACCTGTTTATCAAATAGAAAATTGTAGTTGATGAATGTCCTTATTCTTCGTTTACTTTGATTATTAGTTAGCATGGAGGTATTTCTTCTCTTTTTTTGTTCTTTGTAGTATTTCTGTTTATTCAGCAACACCAATAACATTTACTTTAGGGAGCAATTCTGTGGCCCCTAGACAGCGTCTGAAGGGCCATAGGATACATTGAATTCCCAGATCCGAGGTTGGAGACAGCGCTCTGATCTCAGAGGCGGGAATCTGCTATCCCGGAAACGCGACCTTGGAGAGGGGGAAAAGGGGGCATTTCGGTGGGGAGGGAGGGGAGGAGACTGGAGAGGCCAGGACACAAGCTATCCTGCGGCCTCTCCATCCTCCTTGCCTCCCCCTCCAAAATGCTTTCGCTAAATGGGCAAAAAAGCCCATTTGTTATGGGCTTTTGTTTGTTATGTCTTTCTGGAATCTCGTGTTTTCGCATGGGAAACTAGACTGTGAGAACATTATGAGCTGGTCACATGGTTTGTATGTTCTGATGACGTGCTAACTTGTTTTTCTGTCTGAAGCCATCTTAGAGAGAAACTGGACTCCTCCAGCAAAAATGTAGGGCATGAGGACAGGGAGGTGAAGATTGCTTCTGCTGCTCCTCCTGCCCTGCATAGGATAAACGTAAGCCTCTGAGTTCAGGGGCTTATGATCATCTTAATAGGACTGCAGACTTAATTCTTTAAATTCTGACTTTCTTGTTTATATATGTTTTTGTATTTGTATATAATCAATGGGCTTGCTCTCTCAATTGTATATGGATAGATATGTCTGGGGTACTTTTAATGTTCTGATACTAACTTTACTAAGGCTGAAATCCTATGTACACTTACCTGTGAGTAAACTCCATTGAACTCAGTGGCACTTACTTCTGAGTAGACATGTATAGGATTGCACTGTTACAATACCGTTACACTAACAGTAAGATATGTTGTGATATGTATCACTTTACCAGCTGTAGCACTGTTTACACATGGAAGGGACAGAATGGCGAGGTAAACAGGTTTGTTATGTCTTTCTGGAATCTCGTGTTTTCGCATGGGAAACTAGACTGTGAGAACATTATGAGCTGGTCACATGGTTTGTATGTTCTGATGACGTGCTAACTTGTTTTTCTGTCTGAAGCCATCTTAGAGAGAAACTGGACTGCTTTCTCTCTTCTTCTTGGTTCTTCTTGCTAGACTTTGTTACTGCAACAATGTAACGCCTTTGCTGAGGTGGAGTGAAGCTCAACTTACTCCACTGGATGTAATGCTTGCTATGCATTTATACTCTGCACATGGACTGTAACTAGGAAATGTATACTCTGTAGAACTTTACTTGCTAAGTGAATAAACAGGTAGAATTAGACCTGTGGTGTTACAGAGTGTTTCCCGACTCCATGGATTAATCTGCAACGGAGAAGCTGGGCTGGTTAAACTGGCACAACACGCTGCACGCTGCGCGAGGGGGGAGGTGAGATCTGGAAGATCTGTGTGTGGAATTTCAAGCGTCTGCTAGCACACAGACAGGATATTAAATCTCCCAACCCGCACACACTCTGCACACGCTCCAACAAGATATACTATATAGATCAGTATATCTTTCTCTTTCCTTTCTTTACAATTAAAAAAAAACCTGTTCAGGATGATTTGATGTGATAAATGTGGACCTAAGAACATAAGAAGAGGCATGTTGGATCAGACCAAAGTCTGTGTGAGCATTCTGTTCACACAGTGGCTAACCAGCTGCCTGTGGGAAGCTCCCAAGTAGGACATGACTGCAATAGCACCCTCCCACTCATGCAGTTGAATCAGTCATATGAACCTGTGGCTGGATGTGGTTGCTTGGGGTCTTATGCTTTTGCTGATGGCTGTGTTGTGCAAAATAAACCACTTAAAAATTACTGCAACATCTTCCTGTAAGAATAGCAACCCTCTAACGTGTGCCACTTCCTTTTTTTTTAGGCTACTCACTGCAGAGCTGTTATTCCCTGCCAGGATACTCCTTCTGTGAAGCTAAGTTACTATGCAGAGGTAGGTAAAACCAAAAGCCCTGTACTCCTGGGGTGCAAAATTGACTCTTACAGTATTTAGCAATCTCACCTGAGATGGATTCGTTTATGTGTATGTATTGAAACATTACAAACTCTGCTACCAGACTGAGTCATTTGAGTCAACATGTAAAACAAAATCTGAATGTTGAGCTCTGCTAGTCTTGGCAGGGACCAAATCATGTTCTTTTTCTAACGTTTTTGTGCTCAGGTGTAAGTGCAGCCTATAACATCAGGTCCAACTGGTTGCCTTATCCTTTTGTATCTGAAAAATGCCTCTTGTCTTTCAATGAATAGCTTGTCTTGGGAGGGGGGGTAGATACTGGGTTTATTTATTACATTTCTATACCTTCCAGTAGCCAAAGTTCTCTGGGCATTTCACAACAATTAAAAACATAAAATACAAGATGATAAAATACAATATAAAAATTTAAAGTTTAAAACTACAGTATAAAAACACTAACCAAGTAGAACCTAACTGTGGTGCAAATATTTAAAATACAATACCAGATTTAAAACAGAAACTGAAAAGCTGAAATGCATGGGAAAATAAAAAGATGTTCACCTGGTACTGGAAAGAGCACAATGTGGGCACCAGGTGAGCCTCTCTTGAAAGTTTATTCCACAGCTGGGTTGCCACAGCAGAAAGACCTCTTCTTAGTAGCCACCCACCTCACTTCCTTTGGTGGGAGCTCCTGGAGAAGGACTGCTGCAGTTGATCTTAGGGTCCAGGCAGGTGTAAATGGTGGAGATAATCCTTCAGGTAACCTGGCTCCAAGCCATTTAGGGCTTTTAATGTTAATACCAGCACTTTCGATCGGCCCTGGGTTTGGAATGGCAGCCAGTACAGATGGAAAAGCACTGACATATATGGTCACATTGGCCTGTCCCCATTAACAATCTCACTGTCCTATTTTGGACCAGCTGAAGTTTCTGGATTGTTTTCAAAGGCAGCCCCACATATAATGCTCTGTAGTAATCCAAACGAGAGGTTATCGGAGCACAGATAACTGTAGCTAGGCTATCTCTGTCCACATAGTTGGTATATCAGCTTAAGCTGATAAAAGGTGCTCTGTGTCACTGAGTCCACCTGTGCGACAGTGCTGGATCCAAGAGCACCCCCAAACTATGAACCTGATCCTTTAGGGGGAGTGCAACCCCCCCCCCCCCGAACAGGTTGAACATCACTTAGCCGAACAGATGAACCACCCACTAACAATACATCTGTCTTGTCTGGATTGAGTCTCAGTTTATTAGCCCTCATCCAGTCCATTACTGCACCCAGGCACTGATTCAGAATGCCCACTGCTTCACCCGGGTTTGATGAAAAGGAGATATATTGCTGGGTGTCATCTGCATATTGGTGACACCTCAGTTTATATCTCAGGATAACCCCTCCCAACAGTTTCATGTAGGTATTAAACAACATGGGAGATAAAACACAGCCCTGTGGCACCCCATGGCATAACTGCCAAGGGACAGAGCAATAATCCCCTAGCACTACCTTCTGGAATCGGCCATCCCAGTAGGGGTGGAACCACTGCAGTGCAGTACCTCCAACTTCCAGCCTAGGTAGCCTATCCAGAAGGAAAGCATGGTCAATTTATTTATTTATTATATTTATACCCTGCCTTTTTTCCTGAAAGGAACCCAAGGCGGCTTACATATTCCTCCTCCTCTCCATTTTATCCTCACAACAACCCTGTGAGGTAGGTTAGGCTGAGAGTCAGTGACTGGCCCAAACTCACCCAGTGAGTTTCATGGCTGAGCGGAGACTAGAACCCGGATCTCCCGAGTCCCAGTCCAACACTCTCACCACTACGCCACAAAAGCTACTTAGGGGTCCAAGAGAATCAATAGAGTTGCACTCCCCCTGTCCCTCTAAGGTCATCCAACAGGGTGACCAAGACAGTTTCCATTCCAAAACTAGACCTGAAGACCAATTGAAATGGATCTGGATAATCTGTTTCATTCAAGAGTGCCTGGAGTTGGCTGGCAACCACCCACTCAAGCACCTTGCCCAGGAAGGGGATATTAGCAACTGGCCTATAGTTGTTAACATCTTCTGGGTCTAACTAAGGCTTTTTCAGGAGTGGCCTAATAACTGCCTCCTTTAAAGTGGCCAGCACCACTCCCTCTCTCAAGGACAACCTCCTGGACCCAGCTGGACATCCCTTCTCTATTAGATGTAATAAGTCATGGCAGGCAAGGGTCAAGCACACAGGTGGTCGACTGAACTTGGCCAAGCACCTTGTCCACATCCTCAGGCCTCATCAACTGAAACTTATCCAACAAAACTGAACCAAATGGTGCCCTGGACACCTCTATTAATGGAACTGCATTAACTGTGGTGTCCAAGTCATGATGAATGCAAGTGACCTTAGCTTCAAAGTGTCATGCAAACTCATCACAGCATGCTGCTGAGGTTTCCACCATCTCTCTCCCTGGCCCAGATTGCAAAAGGCCATGAACCACTTGGAAAAGCTCCGCTGGATGACGCTGAGAAGATGCAGTGGTGGTGAAAAAGAACTCCCTCTTTGCCACCCTCACCACCGCAGAGTAGGCTCAATAATGAGCTCTAATCTGTGTTCGGTCGGATTCAGCATGAGTCTTCCTCCACCTGCATTATCGCTGTCTTCCCTCTTGCTTCATTGCCCTCAGCTCAGGTGTATACCAAGGAGCTGCCCGGGCTCTGCTCAGAGGGAGAGGGTGCTTGGGAATGAGTGTGTCAACTGCCCTAGTCATCTCTGCATTCCACAGAGTAACCAGGGCTTCAACAGATCCTAGTTAGTAAGCTGACATTAAATCATATGGTTTCCCTTTCAGGTATAATAGGAAACTGTGGCTTAAAGAAGCCACCATTGAAACACAAGCTGGTGGGGGAGGGGATGTGGGCCCAACTCTCATCCCCAGCATAATAAACCATGGTTTATTAAGCCAGGATTGTTATGTCTGATCTGATCCATAAACCCCTCTTGACTATACAGAAACCTAGCATGTTAACCTCCATTTCAAATGGACTGCATGTGACAGATTTGATGTCTGTCTCATTTGCCATGTCAGAAATAAGACTTATTTTCTGGTACCACAGTTGGTCCTAACTTGGTCCTAACTGTTTGGTAGTTTGGTAAAGGAAATGCTTTTACCTAAAACCTTGAAAATTGCTTCCTTAGTTTAAATACCTAGACACACTTGGGATGGAAGAAAGAAGTATGTTTCACTTACTTTGCTGAAATTGCTCAGGATTTGTTTTGTAGGACACAGACTGACCAGACTAGTTAAATAAAAGTTACTTTTTTAATAGGAGCACAGTCGTGATAAATCTGGCTGACTTTTTCTTCAGGGAATATTACTGAAGAAAAGGAGGCTTGAGGATGTTTGGGTTCTCAGCCCAAGGAAGCAAAACTCTAGCTTCAAAACACTTCCTGAAATTGTGCTTATGCGCTCTAAAAATGTCCATGATGTAAAAGTCTTTTGAGCAGTTGAGCCATTCAGCATTTAAGCTGGGTAATACTTGGTATGTCTGCTGATAACTCGAGCCTAATTCAGTGAAAATTGTTAGACTTGGGTGGCAAGTTATTTCACATCATTATAACAGCCTCAACCCAGTAGCATTTCAAGTTGCCACAATGTTATTTGCTGTGTAAATTGAGCACATACAAAAATTCTAGAATATAGCTTATAATAATGCTGGAGGCCATAAGAAGGATATAAAGTTAAGTCTACAAGGCAGGTTGTCCTGCTTACCACTGCCAGGCAGATTAGTCCCCATAGTCAGACTGCAGAAGGACATGCATGAAACAAATCCAGTTGTGTCAAGTAAGTTGTGGTAAATGCTTAAAAAAGAACTGGAGGAACTAAGAAGCTGCATGTAAGAAATTTCTTCACTTAATAATCTCCAGAATGTGGAAGTTCTCTTGTGGCATTATTAACATAGCTGAGCTGGCATTTTCACATTGGAAGTTTAAGATTAGAAGATACATCCCACCCAAATGTTCTCCTTGAAATTATCTTGCTTGCTGCATTGCAAATGATGTCAATCAATCAATTGATTGATGTCAAAGATTACCTTTGTTGGAAATCTGTAGAGAGATGTGTTTGTAGCTGGCCATCCTTGTGGTTAGAGGTTCCCACGCCTGCAGGGTTCAAGCTTTATGGAACAGCAAACAGGGCCAGACTAGATGGGATGTTAATGTCTTTAGCAAAGAAGAAATGGCTGGTGTGGGTGGGCAAGCAGGATGGAACTGGTGGGGGAAGGTGAATTTAGCCCTTTGCTCCACCACACTCTGCCTCAGGGGAGAGGCTTGCAGCAACATCTTTTTTGTTAAAAAAAAAAATAACCACACAAGGGCTAAATACATGAATAATATCAAGTCTAGTTTGACTCACAGACTCATAATAAATCAACATTCTCAGAAGGAAGACCTGAGGAATGCAAATTATAATCTCAAACTGACCATATTTATCCCTTTTCAGAGGGTTATTGCCCTGCGTCATGGGGTCAAAGCAGATGTCTCACATATGTCTTTTTGTTAAGCAGATACTATGCATTTACCCCCCAGAGACTACTGTAATATGTTACAGGGAACTGTCCAGCCAGAAGGCCCAATGTTGCACGTTGCCTTGTGTGCGACTTGTGATCAATCTATTTATGTGCATCGTGACACAGCTCTTGAGATACTCCGCTTGCTATTCTATAACAACTAATTTTGCTGAATTATTCCATTGGGCCCAGTTTGCTAAGCCCACAGCATTTACCATGTCATGTTTTTTCAGTTATGCCTTTCTTGGTGTCTAATATGAGCGGGTTCACATGAACCCCCTCACACGTGTACAGGTAATGCAGGAGAGTACCGTGTGGTGTATCACCACCCCACTGCCAACAAGTTTGGTGGCCACACCCTGCTGCCCACACACATGCTGGCCACACCCCTACCACTTGCACATTCAGCATGTGTGATCAGGCACCCTACACAAATCCTGATGTATGCATGTAGTGCTCTTTCATGTCAGGGAGCATCCGATTGGCCCAGGATTCCCCCCTCATGTGGAAGAGCTCTATGCATGTAAGTTGATATGCCTGTGTTGCAAAAACATGCTAGATCCTAATGTACCCAGTTCAAATCATGCACATTAGGAAGGAGAGAAAGACTGGCAGTGGTCCAACAGATTTATTCTCGAGAATAGTGAGATGTGGGAGTATAATACTGCAAAGCCGCATCTCAACATGGAGGCTGAAATGTTATCAATTTATACAGTATCTTCTGACGCAATCCCACGCATGTGCTGTACTAACAGAAACTTCTAGCTGTGAATGGAAAAATACAGTAGAGATAAACAGAAATCTTTAGACATGCTCACTAAGCAACTGGGACAGAGGTTAGCCAGGCTGCCTCCTCCAGTCCTCTCTCACCCACTGTCCCTAGCTAGCTCAAGGAAAGAAGATAAGCAGGAAGGCAACATTCCTCAGTTTTACTTCTCTGTCTCCATTATTGGTACAGAGGTTAGTCTGAACAGCAAAAAGTTGGAAAGGAAAGCATTTCATTACTTTTAACTCATTAGTTACTGAATTTTTACAACACCTGTAGGACTATTTTTCACATGTGCTGAATGCTTGGGAAGTATAGCTGATATGTGCATTGGTGGGCAGCCGGCCACTCCATAAACCTTTACCGACAGTATTTACTGACACCTTTTTGGTGCTTTTGAGCATTTCATGTAAAACAGTTTCTCTAAATTAAACTTGTAAAATTGGTTTCCTGTATTCTTGTTGCTTATTGGACAAAAGCAATGAGAGATTCTAAAAAACCTTTTGCAAGATAATTGGCAAAAACTCTTCACTTAACAGTTGCTTTAGTGGTATCTTATATAATAGTTCTAGGCTTAACTTCCTGAGTGATTGGGATATTATGCTACAACAGAAGACAGAACTGTGATGGCCTTGTTAGGCCCCTTCCAACTCTATGATCTATGAATCTATGAACATGGCAGGAAGTATGGGAAGCTTGCATCTATGCTTATGGGTAATGCATAAGGATAGAAGTGAGAAGTATTTATGTGAGCTGCTTTGTTGTAGAATTAGCCAGGGATGTTGAAGAGTCCTTGGTCTCGAGTCACGAGTCGAGTCACGAGTCTTTGGACCCGAGTCTCGAGTCCGAGTCCGAGTCCTTGGTCCAAAATGGTGACTCACGAGTCACGAGTCCTGAGTCACTCCCAAAACTGACTCCACGAGTCCCTATTAAAATCAATGGGGTTTCCCCCCAACAAAATAAGGCTACTTCAGATGTGTGGCTTAAATAAATTCTAGGCAAAAGTGTGCCTTTTTATTTCAAAACTCTGCAACTGATTTTGGCAAGAACAGACCAGGCAGACAAACCCAAAATAACCAGGCAGGCAGAGGAGGCAGGGAACCCCAAAGCAGGCAGGCAGAGGCCTTTATCTTGGACAATTCAACTGTTGAACAGGTCAAGAAGAGACCAGGCAGGCAGAGGAGGCTGGGAACCCCAGACAGGCAGGCAGAGGCAGCCAAACCCAAAATGTCTGACCCTAACCCAACCCCCCCACAACAACACATCAATCAAAATAAATCTCAACACATCGTTGGGGCTGCACTCCTGGTAGCTGTCCATAGTGGCCGAGCAGCGGCACGCCTCACTTCCATGCGCTCTTCACCGGTGATCGCGCTCCTTCTGGCACAGCCAGAAGACTCGTCAACAGCCCAGGGATGTTGAAGAGTCCTTGGTCTCGAGTCCCGAGTCGAGTCTCGAGTCCCATTAAAAATATTGGGACTCGAGTCCGAGTCGAGTCAGAGGGGGGACTCAGTCCGACTCACGAGTCGAGTCCTCGAGTCCGAGTCCCCATCCCTGGAATTAGCTTAGACTTCTAAGGTATAATTGAATGTAAGATGTGAAATATCTATTTAACATATTAAATAGAAACCATTAATCTATTTTTGTACTTGACTAGATATCTGTTCCAAATGAACTGGTGGCTCTTATGAGTGCTAAGAGAGATGGAGACTTGCCTGATCCAGAAGAAAGCACTCGGAAGATATACCGTTTCATTCAAAATGTAAGGCTGTGTGCACTTTCAGCCCACTATATTATACTATATAATTTACATGGATGACTTTGATTTAAGCAAACAAACTTTTAGGTGTGAAATATGTAACTTGTAGCTCTGTTTATAATTTTTACATATTAACTTGTCTTTCGCTACTTCTGGGTTAGGTTCCAGTACCCTCCTATCTGCTTGCTTTAGTTGTTGGGGCTTTGGAAAGCAGGTGAGTGTTACTCAATGTCTACATTTATTGAGATGTGAATGAGCCTAGCCTCGCCCTGGGTTCACATACATCTTCCCTCTGCTCTGGTATTGCCATAAGAAGGTGTTCAGAACCTTTCATTTCTGCTTTTAATCAACTACAGCTTGCCATGTTGTCCAACTGGACAAACTGTTTTAATCTTAAACTAGGTTTCCTTTAAATAAGACAGCTACAGTCTACCTTTCCTCTCCAATTTTTGATGAGAACATAAAACAGTTTTGGCAATAATTTTATAGAATTTGATCGGCTTTCTCTTCCTACTTCCTCACTACACTGCAGACTATAGCTATGCAAGCTACTGAGGGAAGTGGAAGTTGGAAGGTATATGTCCTGCATAAACTGAACAGTACATTATTTATTTTATTTATTATATTTATACCCCGCCTTTTTTCCTGCAAGGAACCCAAGGCGGTTTACATAATCATCATCCTCTCCATTTTATCCTCACAACAACCCTGTGAGGTAGGTTAGGCTGAGAGTCAGTGACTGGCCCAAAGTCACCCAGTGAGTTTCATGGCAGAGCGGGGACTAGAACCCGGATCTCCCGAGTCCCAGTCCAACACTCTCACCACTACGCCACACTGGCTACATATGCGTTTGGGCAATGCATTTTCACATTAATGCTTCTGTTAGCCAGATCACAGAATATTTGAGGATGAACCATGATCAAGAAGATTGCAGATATAATGGCTAGCCATGATTAAGCTGGCAGGGGAACTTGCTCAAAAGCGGGCAAAGGTTGTGGGGGGAAAGAGGGTGAGATCCTATCCCCTGTTTCTAATCCTTGAACTGTGGTAAAGGTTTGAACTGTATTTATGCCTGCTCTAGCAGAAATACTTTAGGGTACTGTTTGCATACAAACTATTACCTTCCCGTAATGCTCTTTACAGCCACCCACTCGCTCCACCTATTAAGTTACTGTTTTACTATTTATAGTAAGCAGCCGGAAATCAAAGACAGAATTCTTAGTTTTTCTAACTGGATTTTGTTTTTCAGAGAGATTGGCCCCAGAACTCTGGTATGGGCTGAAAAGGAGCTGGTGGACAAATCGGCTCATGAATTTGCAGAGGTTGGTGAAAATTCTGTGATTATCTGGCTTTTGCATATTGTTAAAAGGTGAATAGCTGTTATTTCATTTTTCTTTAAATGGCTGTAAGTTTTGCAGAAAAGAAAAACTTGAGTGTTCTTCCCAAGACACTGTCTTAAAGCAAATGAAGGGCAGGGTGTGCACATCATGCTAAGCAACCCTGTGAATAAGCTATGCAGTGTGAGTTGTTCACGGAACAACCCGCGGTGCCCCTGACAGACAATCAGGCTCACCGTGGCTTGTTCTCCCCTTCTTTCCCCCTTGGTCCTCCAGCTGGTATCCCAGTGTCCTTCATGGTAGAACAAGTCTTGTCTCCCCTTCCCAGCTCTGGTCACTACCCCTTTTCGTTCACCGCCATTTTTATTTTTTGTTTTTCCAGGCCCTCAAAAATGTGTAATTGGGTGTGTGTGTTTTTCTTTTTCAGCCTCAGAAAATTACACAATTGTGGTTGTCATTTTTTAAAAAATTATTTTTGGTCAGTCTTTCACAGTTGTGCAAGTGTGTCCTTAGGGCTGTCTGATATGTGTAGTCTTGTCAATGGCCTTGTAAATTTCAGCTGTCAAAGGGAAACAAAATTCAGTAGGTAACTGGTTGACAAGGCAAGACTGCATATATAGGCTAATGTGTGCACAGTTGTCAGCTGTCAATTGCCTAGCTGTCAATTGAAAGTAAAGGCGGGGAAAGGGACCAAAGGTGGATGGCACTGTGAACTGTAAATTCAACACCTAAAAGCCAGAGGATTACTTTGCTATGGGAGTGATATTGTCACCACCCCCTTTTGGTGCACCTACTTTTGCCGTTTTTTCTTTTCAATTGACAGCTGGCAACTGTGTGCAAATTAGCCTATATGCAGGCTCGCCTTGTGAATCTGTTGCCTACTACATTTCCCTTTGACAGCTGAAATTTACAAGGCCATTGACAAAGAGCACATATCAGACAGCCCTAAGTGTGCACGTGAACATGTGCGAAAATCAACCAACCTAAAAAATCACGAACACAGTTGCACAATTTTATGGGGCTGAATTTTTTTTTCCAAGGCTGCCTGAGCCAGTGACGGACACTCCAAAGTGCTGCTTGGGCATCAGTGGAAGAGCTGTCACTAGCGGCAGCACAGACGAGGTTTCAAAGAGCAGTAAGGAGTTTTTGCTGCTCTTGCCAAGCAGCTCACTAGCCAATCCCTGCAACCCACAATAGAATCGGTCTCCCAGGTTTGGATGACATGACCAACCCATCGTGGGTTGAACAACCCCTTGAACAAATAATGGCTGTCAGGGTGGCTTGTTACCCAAAAATAAGCCACCCTTCAGAGAAGCAGTCTAGCTTTGGATGACATGACAACCCACCGTGACTAGTTACCCACAATGGGTTGTTATGTTGTGTGAACCAGGTCATAGACTGATCCCTGACAAGTCATGTATTAATATCTTGAGAAATAATGCCAAGTTTGAACATTAAAAGCTACTTTGCTAACTCTTGTTTCAGACTGAAGCCATGTTGAAAATAGCAGAAGACCTGGCAGGACCTTATGTATGGGGACAGTATGACTTGCTGGTGTTGCCGCCATCATTTCCATATGGTGGTATGGAGAATCCCTGCCTCACTTTTGTGACACCTACACTACTGGTAAGTGTGACTTTGTTATGGATCGCATTTCATAGTTTTCCTTAGGAAATCATCCTGAACCTATTTAGTTTGTGGGCCTTACATGGAAGCTTGCATTTTGGAAAGATGCATAAACTGACTCTTTGTCGGAATTAGAAAATGATATTGCATAAATCTTTTGTTCGCTTGAGTTATGGAAGTAACTTTATACTCTTTGTCTGTTATAGGCTGGTGACAGATCATTATCCGGTGTAAGTATAAATTTATTCAGCTATTCACAGCTATATTATTCTAAAGTCTAAATCAGGTGCCTAAAATAGTAGATGCTGTATAAAATAATCTACCATGATGTATAAAATAATCTACCATGAATAGATACTATTTCTAGCTGTTCAGTTAAAAAACTCACAGGATACGTTAACAGGAAAAACTGCAAATCTTGCAACTTAATAGGATTCTATACACTGAATTGGATCCAGACCGGCTGTTCTGTGAGCAAAAGGACTCCTTTTGTTTGTGGAAGTGAGTCAGATCGAGTGGAGGCTCCTGCTCTGTAAACAGGATGCTCCTGTGGTGGAAAGATGGAGGCAATTTTCACCGACTTCTCCTTCCCCCAGTGCTGCCTCCCACACTATTTTGGAAGGACCCACAACACTCTGGAGCACATTTCTGGAGGCTTAGAAGGCTGCAGGGGGAGTAGGGATAAGCCAGAATTGGCTCTCACCATTCCACCCACAGGAGTGTCCAGTTCAGAGTTCCTTTCCACGCAACTCTGAATCTAACCCCATATGGATAAACTGTGTTCAGACAAAGGAACACTCATTATGGCACCTGTTATTCATGTATTGAAATGCATTTTTTTAAAAGAAAAATCAAGGCCAACTCAGGTGAAAGCGTATTACAATTCTAAGGGTTACTGCAGGAATTATCTTCAAAACTGTGTGAGCATAAGGTTTTTTAATTACTCATGTTTAAATTAGGATTATCCACTAAGTTGAGCTTGACCTACTAGCCAACAGCTGTTTATGGTTGCCACTGACCCCTTTCCTCTCATAAAGAATCTGTGGAGCAGATTTTCTCCCTTTCTTACTGGGATTTGGAAAACAAATGACCCCTCCTAGCAGCTTCCCCCTTCCCCAGCAGTGTAAAGTGAGAGCCAGTGTGGCGTAGTGGTGAGAGTGTTGGACTGGGACTCGGGAGATCCGGGTTCTAGTCCCCGCTCGGCCATGAAACTCACTGGGTGACTTTGGGCCAGTCACTGACTCTCAGCCTAACCTACCTCACAGGGTTGTTGTGAGGATAAAATGGAGAGGAAGAGGAGGATTATGTAAGCCGCCTTGAGTTCCTTGCAGGAAAAAAGGCGGGGTATAAATATAATAAATAAATAAATAAAGTGAGCCGTTTCATAAGAGGTGGTGGGAAAGAGGGGAGCAGAGAAAGTTGGCACCTCCTTCTTTAGAGGTTTGAAGTGATAAGAGGTTGCCCCCATAGGATTGGTGCTTGTGCCTGGCACAGTGACAGATTATTCTCCCCCTTCCCCTCCCCTCCAATTGATCTGCAATTCTCAGAACAGGATATCTTTGTGCTGGGTGTCCAAGGCAAGGGCCAGTTGCTGGCACTGGTGCCCTGGAAAGCAGAATGATGGACCCTTCTTTGGGATGTTGCATATTAAACCTTCTTTACTTAGAACTGGGTCCTCCTGAAACAAATTTGCAAGCAATGTGTTTTGAATTAAGGAGGTTTTTTTAAAGGTCCTACTCTTATTAAAGCCACAGTAAAAGCTGAAGCCAAACTGATTTTATGGAGAATAGTCTTAACTGCTATCCTTGAATATATAAACGTCACTGAATAGTGGGGGACAGGCAAGTAGCCAGTGGGGGCAGACAGATCAGCAGGGGTCCAGTGGATGACGGTAGTGACGGAAAGCAGGCAACAAGCAGGGTGAGGAAGCAACCTGGCCTGTGTGAAATGCAGTGCTACCACGAAAGCAAGCAAAGTGGCTGCCGTGGGCGGGGAGGGAGAGGCTGATCGACCAGCAAGGGCACTAAGCAGCACCAGCTCCAAGCCAACTGTCTGTAGTAAGCAGGAGGGTGGAAATGGCACTAAGCAGCAGTGCAGCAGCACAGGGGCAGGGCAGGCAGGAGTGCAGCAGCAGGTGGGAGGGGCCATTGCAGGGTACCCTTCCCAATTCTCTGCCCCGACCTTTGTCCTGTTCTGCCTAATGGGGGGCACAGTGGTGGTGCAATACCATATTTGTGTAGTATGCGAATTAAAAACACCATGTGGGCAGGACCAGTTATGTGTGTCTTTGCCACCCTCCCTTATATTTTACCGGTGTGGTGGGGGTGGGTAACAAAAGTTCAGAATACACTTACAACACTTTTTGTGCATTTCAGGTTATCGCGCATGAAATTTCTCATAGCTGGACAGGGAATTTGGTAACAAACAAAACTTGGGAGCACTTTTGGTAGGTGAAATCAAGTGCTTTAAGAAGTTGTGTGTTTTGGTTAAGGTGTCTCTGAGGTATACAGATAATGAGGTGTGTGCTTGGTGTTTTCAGGCTAAATGAGGGTCACACAGTTTACTTGGAACGCAGGATTGGTGGCCGGCTCTTTGGTGAACAGTTCAGACATTTCCAGGCTCTGGGAGGCTGGAGAGAACTGCAAAATACTGTAAGTGCTCCTAGATAATTGGAAGACTGATTTTAAATAACTTTATTTTAAAGACATTGAATACATGTAAAATGAAAGGTGGATTTATTCTGGCCTTGGGAAATAAAACTAACTTCATTCTCCCTCCCCAGGATGGTATTTTATTTTTAGAAAATTTCTACTCTGCCTTTTGGGCTCCAAGGCTGCTTTCAGATTAAAAATACAAATATTCAATACAGATAAATGAGAAACAAATGTGTCAACCTAATCATTAAAACAGCAGTACAAGAGGGGCTGATTAAATATATATTGCCACAGCAGGAGGTTAAAACATGTTAAAGGCATGATGGTGTTCTTGCTTAAATAACAGTTGGTGGCTCTTGTTACTTTGGCTGATGGATGGAGCTAGAGCATTCTTTTGCTCGACTTCTGCAATCCCAGGGCAACTGTTAGTTGGAGCAGAGTGTTCTTTCTGGCAAGGAGGGGGAAGCAAGCTCGTTGCAATTGCTCCTTCCATGGTCAATAGATGGGCCAGGTTGGTCTCATCCTTACCTTGATGTTGTTCCTGGGAAGCAGTGGATACAGCCTCCCAGTGGCCTTGGGTCCCCTGGGCTGATGGCAGAAGCCAGAGTGTGCTTCCTTTTTGCTCTCCATTCCCAGGGTACTTAAATGTGTTTCTGTGTTGCATTGTTTTGGGTTTCCAAAAGGAGTGTTTTAATATCTACTTTGTATGACCAAGTTCAAATGAGTTATGGGAGATATTCTGACACTGATCCACAGCTGTGGAATTCCATTCCTGAGTATGTTCACCATCTTCCAGATAATATAGCAAGCCTGTCTTGGGCTGTCACTTAGAGGCTGGAGTTAGATATCAGGTATTCAGTTATTACCCATGCTGAACACTTGGACTAGACAGACAGAGCTGAAACATTGCCACTTTTGAATTAAAGGTAGCATAGTTGAGTAGGTTAGAGGCTTCATATTGAGCCTTAAAAAGCCCCTGAAGTTGTAGTAGAACCAAACTATTTAAATTTGAGTGCAGGTTTTTTGAGGAAAAACATCTGTCCCATTAGAGCAGGGGTGGACAACACAGAGCCCCTTCAGGCTTTTTTTGTGCCCAACATTGCTGAATTTGCTGCCATGGTGGCAAAAAAAAAAGCAATTTTGCTTTAAAACAAGGTCTGTGCTCCCTGCATGCCTTATTTTATAGCAAAATTGTTGCTTTTTTTCTGCTGTGCCACCAAATTTCAGTGGCAAATTCAGCAGTGGGGGGGGGGCATAGGTGCAGCCCCCAGTGGGACCTGGAAAAGCATTGTGCTCCCCAATCCCTGGAAGTTTCCCACCCCTGCGTTAGAGCACATGTATAGTGGAACAGATGACCACTAGAGATGTTGCAATTAAAAAGTGGTTGACGAATAATCTGGCAAGATGGCTGGTGAGTTTTACCCAATGTTGGAGGTTGTACTTTTTGTTCTCTGTGTCAAGAGGGCTGGCAGGTCGAGCTCTATTCAATTTATAATCAGTTCAGTTTTCATAAATGTGTTTCTCTTCCTAGATTAATAACCTTGGAAGCACGAACCCTGTGACGAACTTGATCCCTTGTCTGAAGGAAGTAGACCCTGATGTTGCATATTCTTCTGTTCCATATGAGAAAGGCTTTGCTTTACTACTTTATCTTGAACAGCTTCTTGGTGGACCAGGTATTAAGTTACTTTTAAATTATGTGGTGTTCTTTCTATCATGACACTTTATTTATGCTTAATACATCTTATGTGCTCACAGATGTCTTCATGGGCTTCTTGAGGGCATACATCCAGCAATTTGCATACAAGAGTATAAGGACTGAGGACTGGAAAAATTTCCTGTATACCTATTTCAAGGACAAGGTTAAGTACTACTCCTGCAGTTCAATTTTTTTTTTTGTTACACTTGGTTCAAAATCAAATACATTCTAAGGTGCTGAAAGGAAATGAAGCTGCTGTGTATAGAGTCATATCTATGCTTTATCTAGTCCACTACTGTCTCTGACTCAGCAGCTGCTCCAGAGGCTTTTCTCAGCCTTTTAAAGTCGACATACTTAAATAGTGATGTCATGAGATAGAAAGTAGGACTTAACACACACAAAATATACACTTTACCACTAAGCAGCCTGAAAGATTTAATAGTAATCTGTTTTAGAACAATACCACTTCCCCCAGATTTTTTATACTCTAGATCAGGGCTCTCCAGCCTTGGGTCCCCAGATGTTGCTGGCCTACAGCTCCCAGCACTTTTGGTTCACTAAACTTGAGTGCACCCCAAGGTGATTTACAAATGGTTTATTATTCTAGGTTGATGTTCTTGACAAAGTTGACTGGAATGCATGGATGAACACTCCCGGCATGCCTCCAGTAAAGCCAATGTAAGCAAGTGATCTTTAACATTTGTATCAAACTTTCTGCTTGTATTCAAAGACCACTTTAAACATTTTGATTCT
The DNA here is from genome assembly GCA_021292165.1 of Shinisaurus crocodilurus. Lineage (NCBI taxonomy): Eukaryota > Metazoa > Chordata > Lepidosauria > Squamata > Shinisauridae > Shinisaurus > Shinisaurus crocodilurus. Next base: position 601,827 of record JAHFWL010000248.1, on the reverse strand, counting down.
ATTTTAATCCAAATATGTATCTTTGATCATATTACATCCTTAATTTATGGATTAATATAGCTTCCCCTTTTTTTGGTTTATATTATCTATTAGTCTTGATGTTTTATTCAAGGTTTTGATCATACAAATTGGGTGCAAGATGAATGTGTAAAGCAAGTCTATTTCAAATTATCTAAATGTAACATACAGAGATCTATTAATAATAATAAATGATAAAATAATTTTAAGGAAATATGGGGGTCATTTTTAGATTATGTTTTAGTAAAGGGGAAAGGGAGTAAGCCATGTCATGATATGATGTATTTTTGGAATATAGATTAATAATGGATTATGTGGATAGAATTGGTTTGGGCCCCGGGGTGACGGGTGCACTTGTAGTGTATGATTTGTAGGTTTATGGGTTTTTTTGTATGTGTGTTCTTTTAAAAAAATATAAATAAAATTTATAATAATAATAATAATAATAATAATAATAATAATAATAATAATAATAAAATGATAACACAAAATGTGTAAGGGTTATGCTACATAAATGTGTCTGCTCCATGAAATGTTCCCTTGGACTTATTTTTTTATTTAAATTTACACCCTTTATGGGCTATATGTTGCTTGTAACAATATCATAATAGGCAGTAACATTTCTTCAAAACCAGATGTGATCAGTGAGGAGTGTGAAAGAAGCCTGTTCATAAGCTTATATTCTAGACACCTAGGCCAGCAGTACGTGTGTAAACTTTCAGTTCTTTTTCCATCTTCACCAGGTATGATACAGCACTGTCAGATGTTTGTGTTGCCTTGAGCCAGAGATGGATCAGAGTGAGTTAATGTGTTTTTAAAATAGTTCAGGTGTAGTGTGTGCTAGTGTTGCCTTCTGCTTTGTCCTCGAAACTTGAATAACCTTAATCCAGTTTTACATGCAGAGTTTAGTAAAATTTAGTAAAGGCAGGTTTACTGAAAGCTTATTAATTTGCCCTTGTGACTCTTAATAATATTATTATCATTATCATCAAAATTTATTAGTCAACCGACCCTAATACAAAGCAGGGCCATGTTCAGAGTGACTGTACAACTTAGTTTGCCACAATTAGAGATCTAGTGTTGTTAGCAATATTCAAAAACTTAGCAGCTGTTAATATTAACTTGGAATTAGAACTATCAAGACAAAAAGCAAACAGAAATCCACCAGAGTTTCCAGGAAATAACATTAAAAGAGGATAATTCATTCCCTAGCTCCAATAAAATAAAACTTGAAAAATGGACTCAATGCAAGGATATAATCTAGTTCGATTGGGCTTCCTAAGAACTGGCCTTCCGAAACCATGGAAGGTAAGGTTTGCCAGGTAAAATGCTCTTCTATATTTTGAGACCACTAGAACCCTCAAGTACAGAGCATATTCTCTCAGGCAAGGGATCCCAGTGCATAAGCCAAAAGCTAACATACATACTTAGATGTAGCTATCAATATTTATACATTTTCTGTCCTCCACAACAAGCCAAAACAACATTAAAATTCATCAAAGCCCCGATGAAAAAGTACAGTTCTTACCACATGTCTAAAATCTTAAACATTATAGTTTTAACATGAGCTTTTCAAAATTTACTGGTCAGTTTCTCTCACTTGAAACTGACCAGTAACTTTACTATCAATAGAGTAAAGTGGGTTGCATACATTTTTATTCAACAGTAAAAATATGTACTCAGTCACAATCCTGTGCCTCAGATAGCATGCAGCTCGATGGAAGCAGGGCCTTCCCTCTTCTTTTTTGCAACCAGAGTGGATGGTAAAGAGGATATGAAATACATCCTCTTTAAATTTGAATACTCGTTCTCTGCATGCATAGACATAGCATGCAGAGAGTACATTTCTTGTCATAGAAGATGACAACTGGGTTTGCACAATCGGGGAGGGAAAATAAACTCCACCATAGCTTATTTTCCCGGCCATTTGCACAATCGGGGAGGGAAAATAAGCTCCACCATAGCTTATTTTCCCGGCCTATGTGTGCCTGCGTGGGATGGGAAAATAAGCTACAGTGGCTTATTTTCCTTCCCTGATCATGTGAATCTGCGCAACGTGAATCCTTTGAGTTATCTAAATTGAATTTTGTAAATGAAATTTTGAATCTAACTTCTGGTGTTTAGAAACGAGGAATTTCTGAATTTCAAATATCCTCTGAATTTTGCTTGCCTTTAGGCCACTGAAAGTGATCTCAATTCCTTCAGCTCGGCTGATATAAATGAGATGTCGTCCCATCAGCGTATTGAGTTCCTTGCACTACTGCTGCTGGAGGTAAGTGCTGTGCAGGCAAAACATTTTTACCTCTGAGCTCAAAGGTGTCTACTTTTTTCTTTGTTGCTCTTCCAGTTTATAGTGTCGGTTAGGTGAGGAAAGCCAGGTATTTCTCAGTCATAGCAATATTTTGTTGCCTGTGCACTGTTGTAAAACCTGATGATCTATTGATATCTTAAACTACAGTTCAGATTACCATGACTATGAAATGTGTTTAGGCAGAAGACTACAGAATGGGCGCCATTTTGCTGATATGCATCTTCCATCTGTGTCTTTCCAAAAACAAGTAGTCCTATTGCAGTGGATACAATGACTTGTTGCTTCAGGTGTGAAGTTCTAGGGCTAGCACAGTTATTTAGAATTGAAAAGTAATTTTGATACTCCTGTTCCTCTCCCCACTCCCTTTTTATATTTTTAGGCCCCTCTTCCAATGAGCCATGTAAGACAAATGCAGAAGGTGTATGACTTTAATGCTGTGAACAATTCTGAAATTAGATTCAGGTTTGTAAAATATAGAAACATAATCTTGAAATGTTTGCAAATGAAATGGAGTCATACTGAGTAGGAGTAACTTTTATTAAATGTGCAGTTGAATCTTCTATTATATGGGAACTATAAATGGAAACAGAAGTACACAGAATTAACCAACAGTATTGGGATATTCAGCGATTTGTGTGCATGTTCTTCCTGGGGTTGTTGAACAAGGGTAGAAGTTGTTACCTTTGTACACTACTGTATAGATCTTTCAAAGATACATTTCTATTCCATAATGGCTGGTTTGCCTGCAAAGTTTTTAAACATCTTTCTGCTTAGATGCTGACAAACTGTGATTCTTGGGCCAGTTTGGATGTTATGTTCTTGGCTTAATAAACCATTATTAAACCAGGAACGAGTGTTAAGCCTGTGCATTTCCCCCTTTGCCCTTATCCTCTCATGCCAGTTTTGATGCTTTGATCCTGATTTCTTAAAGCACATTTTAAGGTCCTGGTTAGTAAACTGACATTAAACCACAATTCCCTGCTTCAGACTTGGCAAGAAAGTGTGGTTTGAAGAGACCATGATCAAAGTGCTGAAGAGGAGTGGGGAGAGCATGGGCCTAATGCTAATTCCTGGCTTAATAGTTTATTAAGCCCGGAATATTATGTCCAAACCGGCCCTTAAAGTAGCCTTGTCTGCAGTGGGTTCAGCCATTATTTGTCTGCAAATCCTGAGCAAAGTGTTGATAGACTATAGATTAAATAATATCACACTAATATGTGATGTATAGTATTCTTGTGGATCTGTTGTGCTGTCTATGATGCACTGTAAGGCAAACTCTTATCAATACAATGATTTGATACCTGGTCTCAGGTTTTATAAAGCTTGACTGAAGAGAAGCTGTCTGGAAAATGTCTGGGTGGTGTCTGCTGACATTTCAGCGGACAGATTGTTGAGCAATACCTGAAGCATAGGGGTATCTTGCCAGGCAGTTTGCTTCTCCTGCATGTGACTAGTATTTTCTGAGCCTAGTCTCACCCTTCCTAATACCCTTTCTTATGTGTCATTCCCCTTCTTGCCAACACAATCCAGATCTGTAGAATAATTGGATCTCAGAAGCAAAATAAAATATGCAAGCAATTATGTATATATGCTTGATTTGCATAGTTGAGAAATTTGGGGGCTGTGTTGCAGAAATTAGATTCCCTTAATCTTGATTTAAGCCTATATAACTGAATGCAAATTCTACTGTTTCAGATGGCTGCGCCTCTGCATTCAAGCCAAATGGGAAGATGCCATTCCTCTAGCTCTAAAGATGGCTACAGAACAAGGCAGAATGAAGTTCACTCGTCCCTTGTTTAAGTAAGATAAATATCAAAATGTTTATGTCTTAACCACTTACCCTTAACCAGGCAAGAGTGGTTCAGAATTGGTTATTTTCCACATCTTAGGTCTGAATATATACACAGTAGTTTTTTACTCAAATTACAGTGATCTTGATTTTATTTTAAATCACTAGTGCCAGAACTATAATGCAAGAGTAAAACTTCCATATTTACCACCTTATTGTGGAACTTATGAGGGCTTCTGTACAACCCATTTTTCAACCCCATGTTGTGAACAGATAAAACCTTCACAACCTGAAGTTGATGGAGGGTAATAATGCAATTACCAGAACAATCCTTTTTACAACAAGATGTTCTGAAAATCTTGAATATCCTTGGCTTCTAAAGCACCCCGTGGATGTCAGATAACAGACTAAATCTCAGTAGGGATTAACCTACTAATGTTTACTGTGTTGTGTGAACCCAGTCTGTCTGTGTTCAAAAGCACTTTCACTATATTCTTGCTGGCCAGTAGAAGTAATTTTTGGCTGTTGAAGCCGGTCATACTTTATGGACCCCTGCCTTTAGTCTATCCTATTTTCTGCAGGATCTTCTTCCATCTAGGTAGCTTTGTACTACACAGAAACAAAGTAGCTAGTGAAGTTCTTGAATAGTTCAGTGCAGGGAAAGGCTATTTTTCACATACAGAATTTGCTATTTAAAATATTAGGTTTTATTCATGGCCATGGATGGTTCAACAAGTTCATGAATCTGGAATGTAAAAGTAATTTGATGTTTGCAAACCACTGCATACTGAGCATCTGTTTTGACTTTGTCTTTTGAAAAATGAGCTTTCTGTCTCAAGGTTGAAAATGTGTTTACAGTAATTGACTTCCACAGTGGTTCCAATTTAATATGAAGTGCAAGAGTAGTGTTCAGTGTCCTGTAAAGCTCTTTATCTTCCCCTGTTCCTATTGACGATCATCCACACTATTGTCTTGTCCTCCATTACTGTTAAACACCTTGTTTTTTCTCATAAAATCCAAATTGTTAGAGCAGCTGAAAATTGAACACTGAATGAACTGTTTTATTAGATGTATTTCATGATCATACATTGGTCCGAATAGTTTTTTAAAATTCAAAAAGCAAACTATCCTGAACATATAAACATAGCATCCTAGTACAAAACTGAAAACCTATCCAGATCTTTATTTAACCTTTATAATATGGAATTTATTGCAGAGACCTCTATAAATTTGATCAATCTCGTGATCAAGCCATCAGCACTTTCCAGCAGCACAAAGCCTCTATGCATCCAGTTACTGCCATGTTGGTAGCCAAAGACCTGGGACTGGATGGACAAACAGCCTAACCTTTGCAGACTTAAGGATAAGCTCCCATAAGAAACTTCACTTTCTCTTCTCCTTCCCCCACCCCCAAAAAGAAATCATGGTAACTTGCATGTTTACTTACTAACCTAGCTTTCTATTCTGAACCTGAAACAACAAGGCTTTTTCTAGATTTTCATGCTGATGCTCTGGAATTTAAATGTTGTGCCCCATATAAAATTCTGCAAAGCTGACAAAACTTCTTAATCTATATTTTGATACATTACTTGCCACTGTACCACAAGTAGTATTGGCACTGTTTTGCTATGTGTACCGCTTTATTTGAAGAAATAAAACTTTTTATGTTAAATCAACTTATCTTTTCATAAACTAATTTGCATGACAGTGCTCTGTTCACTGGAGGCAAATAGCTAGAGATTTGTCCTGCCCGCAGTCCTCCCCCCCCTAAAATCAGGGGTGGGAACTGCTGGCCCTCCAAATGTTTTAGCCTTGATAACTTCCACATAGAGCTGATTAGAAATTGAAACACACTGTGATCCGACAATAGTTCTTCTAGTCTGTATCTGAATGCCTGATAAATGTTATCTTTCTAGTGGAGAAAACTTTTATGTCCATAATGTCTGGTTAGTGAAAAAAAGGAATCTGAAACACCTGACTTGAAGATGTAGGAAGAGTCAAGAATGCCTAATTGGACAATAGAACTGCCTTTCCTTGGTGCCTATACAAGCCTCTTTTCGTGTTCAGAATTTTAAAAAAATACTTTAAAAAAATTACTGGGTGGCCTCCAGCCACCCATCTTTATTTCCCCAGAATGCCCTAAAGGCATGTCCGGCCACCCTGTAAAAATGTAAAAAGGGTCTGCTACTACTTGGTAAGCAGGGCACGGGAAAAGAGAAAGCAGGGCAGCATTGGGAGCAGGCAGCATCCAGCAGAGGAGAAGGGGGTGACTAGCAGGCAAGGAAAGAAAATGTAGTGATGTCCTCTGGGATTAGAATGGAACAACCAGGAAATGGCCGGAGTGAGGAAGCAGGGTGGTATAGGGATCAAGAGGGGGGTTGCACACACAAAGCAGTGGGACAGACCAGACACATGTGCATGCATGTTCCACATGTGTGCACACAGGTAAAAGATCCAGTAAAATGAATTTGCATAATCTTTACACAGGATTCCTCCGCAAACCACCATAGAATCACCTCTGTCACCATGGATTAAACTGTAAAAGGATTCACTGATTCAGAAGTCTCCAGTGCCCTTGTGGCACAAAAACCTTGGACTGAGACATGGATCCTCATCCTTATATTTTTACAAGAGATCCCCTCCCCAAACCACCATCCCATCGTAGGTCACTTCTATGTCCACAGATGTGATTTGATAGTGGTTTCATTGGTATCCTAGCTAAAAATCAGGTTCATAATTATTCATGCTCTAGATCCATTGTCTTTGTGCATTAGCAAGAACCAGAGCTGGGGGTTTTTAAACTCTGCTGTCTACAAAAACTAACTAGGGATGTGGATTGGATCTGGCCAAAGCCCAAGCCAAATTGGGCCCCTTCATGTTATTTCTGGTGCTTCCCGAGACAAAGTGGTATCCAAGTTGAAGCAGATGGTCTCCGAACTGATCCAGGCGGAATTGACTGTTTTCCAAAGCACTGAATTAGCACCCCTCTAATGCTAACCTAACTTTCAATTTTGATGGTGGTTTTGTGGGGACCCAATGTAAAAAGCATGGAAATTCAAGAACATCCATTTTAACTCTATTGAATCCAATTCTTACCCAGAGCCCTTGGCAAAACAAGGGGGGTAGTGATGGGTGGGTAGAGGGAGGGGAGCAACCAGGGTTGAGGTGCCCACAGCACTGTTTCAAAATTCCCCATGGGCCCATAAAGAGTTTGCAGTCTCATTCAAGAGGTTGCTGAGGTGGAGCTCCTGTGTGCTTGTTAAGCATCTGAATCATGCCAAAAATGTTCCCCAAGCAACTCCTGTGTGTGTGTTTTTTTAAAAAAATTAACCCGTACTGGCATGTTCAAATACATGCTGCAAATTGTTCCATTGTAGATGTGGAACAGCATGGAAAGCCCATATACTTGAGTTCCCATGGACTCTAGGGGACAGACTTTGCATTGTATTATAAATCAGTTACGTTTCTGTACTCCATTTGATATAAAAAATATTACGTTCTTTCAATGCAGGCAACATATATTTTGTTTCAGTGGGTGGGTTCGCACTACACGCTAAGCCACCCTGCGAATAAGCCACAGTGGGTTGGTTGTTCGCAGAACAACCCATGGTGTGCCCGACAGACAACCGGGCTCACCATGGGTTGTTCTCCCCCTCAGTCCTCCAGCTGGTATCCCAGTGTCCGCAGCAGAATCTGTCCTATCTCCCCATCCCCACTCTGATCACTACCCCCTTTTGTTTGCTGCCTTTTTTTTTCAGAACCTCAAGAATATGCAATTGGGATTGTGAGACTGCCATATAGGCTCATTTTTAACAGCTGCTGAGCTGTCAACTGAAAATCACTGGTGGGGGGGGAAGTAGGTGTACCAAAAGGCTATAAAATTTGCATATATTACCCAGTCCCCCCCCCCAAAGTGCAAATTTTACAGACAGTTAAAAAACTTAGAGGTGGCAGAATGGGATGGAGCAAATGTGGTGCCAACACCAGCAGAACTTAAAGCTGCCCCCCCACCTGCCAATGTGGCCCCATTCACTCCATCCCATTCAGTCACCCTCTCAGGTTTGTTTGATTTGTTTTGGGTTTTTTTAAACTGCCAGGGAACCACAGTAACCACAGCAGTGTTCCCAAAAGGAGCTGTGAAAGGGGGTGGGGTTAAGGTCTCCTCTTTCTGGGGTTGCTGGAGACCTGGCGAAGTGTCAAAAAAGTGGAGGGCTGTCCACTGTCAGTTCGAAACTGAGATTAATAGAATTACATTGCTAAGGGGGAGATCTTCTGGCCACCCCCTTTCAGTGCACTTACTTTTTCCCCTTTACTGGTGAGGTTGGCAACTGCGAGCAAATGAGCCTATATGCCAGGGGTCTTCAAACTAAGGCCCGCGGGCCACATCCGGCCCGCCAGGCCTTTTTATCCGGCCCGGCGGCCGATCTAGAGGCTCCCTGCCCGCTGGGAATCCGCCCCGCCGGAGTAAGCCACTGGGAAGAAAGGCGTGGAGGGAAACCCCAGAGCGGCGCGCCCACCAAGCCACTGAGGTACACCCGCTTCCCCTGGGGAATAAACAGCTGTTCGGCGCAGACGCCGAACAGCTGAGAGGAGGACCAGAAGCAGGGGCTGGAAAGGAACACGTGCTGGAAAGGAACACGTGCGCCGGCCGCAGCAAACTCTGCCCTTCGGCCCCCTCCTGGCCCGGTGGGTGGGCGCTCTGCTGCCCCTTCCCGGAGGAGTTGCACCGCCGCGGAGCGGCAGGAGGACCATTCTGCGACGACAGGGCGGGCCAGCGGCAGCGGCGGTTCAACGGCCTTGATGCGCGGCCTGTTGCTGGCTGGCCGGGGCGCCGCGTTATGCACGCTTGCCGCAGGGTTGCCTGGCAATGCGCGGCCCGCTGATGGCGCTGCCGCGCGCCCAGGCTTCACTCAGCGCCTGCTCGGCTCCGCCGCCGCTGCGTACAACGTGGTGCACGGGCGACGACCACTTCCTCTTCAGGAACTTTCACGCCGGCATCTGATACTCCCGGGTGAGTTGCAGTCGCCCGAGTGGGGAGCGCAAGCCGTGGGTGCTGCGCTCCGCTCCACACCAGGGTGGGCGCCGGGGAGCCCCTCTCAGTCGCCTCTGGCCCAGCGGGACCGGCCCTGATGCCCGCAGGGCTAGCCACTCTAACCCTGTGGCGTGAGGGGGGGGCAACTGCGCCCCACATTCTGGTCTCCACACTCGGCTCTGCTGCTGCCCCGTTCACCCCAAGCGGCAGAACCTGGAGCTGGTATGGCCCAAGATCCGGGGGGGGGAGTGCAGAAATTCAAACAGCACCCCCCCGCCCTGCACACGCCGGCCCCCCTTATGGTCCATGGAGGACTCAGTCACCCCCCCCAGTCTCTGCGTTTGCACTTTTAAGGCTGTGATCCTTGTATTGTTTTTTCCTGTTTCTTTGCACTACAAATAAGATGTGCAGTGTGCAAATCAAGCCTTTCTATTCCTTTTAAAAATGTATTTCAATTTTAGACAGCAAAATAATTTATTTATTATTAATTGAATAACCTTCCATTTAATCAAGTAAAAAAAAAAGGACCGCGGTCCTTTTTTTTTTTACTTGATCCATTCGTCCATATTTTTTCAAACTATAGTCCGGCCCCCCAACAGTCTGAGGGACCATGAACTGGCCCCCTGTTTAAAAAGTTTGAGGACCCTTGCTATATGCAGTCCCACCTTGCCAATTTCTATCTATGTTAACAACTGCACTTTGCTTCCTTTGACAGCTGAAACTTACAAGGGCATCAACCAGGCAAGTTGATATATCAGACAGCCATAAGTGTGCACGTGTGCCTCTCCAAAAGACCGACCAAAAAAAAATTTAAAAAATATATTAAGACATTTGTGCACATTTCTGGAACCAAAAAGTTTTCAAAAATAAGGTGGTGAACCACTGATGGTCTTTCCAAAGTGCCGCTTGGGCATTGATGCAGGGGCATCACTTTCACTGGCGGTGAAAGAGGCGAGATTGCGAAGAGTGGCAGGGTTTTTTGCGCTCACTAGCTGCTCCCCACAATCAATGATGGAATTGGTCTTCCGGGTTCAGACGACATGACAACCCATTGTGGGTTGAACAAACCATGGGTTGTCAGGGTGGCTTGTTCCCCCAAAATAAGCCATCCTGTGGGAAGCAGTCTGGATTCAGACAACATGGCAACCCACCAAGGCTAGTTACCCACGATGGGTTGCCGTGTCGTGCAAACCCAGTCATTGTGTATTACCGTGCATTGTAAACCACCCTGGAAATGTGTTTTTTTAAAATTCTATTTAAATATATTGGCAACATTTTCTCTTGCACACTTCTTTGGAAATGCACATGTGAATTCAGGCATGCTTGCTTTTAAAAAAAAAAACAACCCGGTCTTTCCCAGTGGTGTACGGGAGAAAGAATGGGAACACAGTTCTGGGTCTTTTTTCAGAACTGGAACAGTGATGTTCTGCTGAAGCACCAGGGTAATTGACAGACCTACCTGGCTTTGGCAAGTGAATAAGGTGATAACAAGGCATTCAAGTTTTACTGTTTGTGACAGATTAGCATACAAGAAGTCAGAGAATGAGGAAAACAGAGGCTGGATACTCCTTTTCTTTGATGGAGTTCCCATTTCAGTCTAGTATAAGTCAGTCAGTGAATAAAGCCCCAGGAGAAGATATGATGCCCATGGAGCTTTATAAGATAAGGCCAGAGTATTGGATACCTATTTTTGTGAAATTGTTTTCTTATGTAAACCGTACTGGCTGTGTACCGGAGGGATGGAAGTTGAGCATCATCGCTCCCATATATAAAAAGGGAGATAAGAGAGACCCAGCAAATTATAGGCCTATTAGCCTTTTAGATGTTGCTTCAAAATTATATGCCAGGTTCCTCCTTGAAAAATTAGAAGAATGGGCAGATACACAAAAAGTGATATCTGAAGTACAGGCCGGTTTTCAAAGAGGGAAGTCCACAGTTGACCTGTGTTTTGTAATGAATTTCCTGTTGTGTAAATATGTTCATAACATGAAGCAAAAGCTATATGTTGCCTTTATTGATCTGAAGTCAGCATTTGACACAATTCCTAGACACTTATCATGGCAGAAACTGGAAAAGACAAACTTAGATTGCCGTTTACTATTCCTTGTTAAAACACTGTATACTGATACATCAGTACAAGTTAAAGTCGATTTGGCTGGTCACCTTACTTCTAGAATAAAAACTTTTGTAGGAGTCAAACAGGGATGCATCTTGGCACCCTTTTTGTTTAACTTTTACATTAATGATATGGTTAAGAAATTGGATGGGTTACAGTTTGCCCCTGTTACAATTCTTGACCAAAAATTATCAGTATTAATGTATGCTGATGATTTAGTACTTGTATCTAGAACACAGGTGGGACTGAGACAGCTGCTTGCAAAGTTTGGTTCATATTGTAAGACACATGCTCTGTCCATAAACTATAATAAGACACAGGCTGTCGTGTTTGGGAAGCATCCCAAAAAGCATGTTTGGCTTTCGGATGAGCACATTATAAATCAAGTGAAATAAAATACTTGGGATTGGTCTATTCAGAAACAGCTTCCTGGAACATACATTTATCAAACATTAAGCTGCAAGCCTTTAAATCAGCTAAAGCTATTATGAAATTTGCTGTTTCTAAAGGAGGGAACCTGGTAAACCCAGCCCTATCTGTTTATAAAGCCAAAACAGTGGCTCAAATTTTATATGGGGCAGAGGTTTGGGGCACCTCAAAGGTCTTAGGTTTAGAACCCCCTCAGAATTACTTTTTAAGAGCTCTGTTGGGCTTGCCTAAAGATGTACAATCTGCTATGGTTAGGCTAGAGACTTGCATGCTGACTATGGAGAGTCAAATAGATAAAATAATTTTATGTTATTGGTTTAAGGTACAACTAATGGATAGCACCAGATTACCTAAAAATGTATGATTGAAATGGCCAATGGATTACCTCTTTAAAATTGGTTACATCATGCTGCTCAATTTATGGTTAAATATGGTCTCTCACTGGCTGAGCTTAAAGACTTCCCATTAGGCATACAGAAAAATATCTTTAAGCGAACTATAAAGGAGGTTGTCACAAAAAACGATTTAAACTCTGTGTATACATCCACATGTGCAGTGCACCATTATATTTTAAACTTAAAGAGGCTCGCGAACATGTGCACTACCTTAATGAGTTAACATTTGTACAACTACGGAAAGCTTTCACAGAATTACGACTAAATATGATGGATACTGCTTATAGAGATGGGAGGCATAGAGGTATCCCAGTCAATGAACGTACTTGCATTGGCGGTTGTTCTGAATTAGAGGATCTCACTCATTATATTTTGTGCTGTCCCTTATACAATGACCCAAGGGAACGGTTTTTGGTACCCTTAATTGCAAGTTTCCCTAGCCAGAGTCCCTTGGATATGGCTTTCTATCTCCTAGCAGACATGGATAAATATGTGACCTGGCGTGTAGCTTTCTTTGCAATTGCTGCTAAGAAGATCAGAAAGAAATATATTGCAGAGATAGCTATCAATTGCAAAGGAGATGACCATATTTGACTGCATATTATTTATATCACATTACTAATTATTTCTTTTTTTAATGTTTGTATATTCCCTCCTTTTTAAATTGGCTTTTATCTTTATAACATTTTTAAATTGGCTTTTATCTTTATAACATTTTTAAATTGGTTTTTATCTTTATAACATTTTTTAATTGGCTTTTATCTTTATATCATTTTAGTGTATTGTTTTTTTAAAATGGTTCATATTTGTATTTTAATTCATTATGTATTTTATTGTTTTATTTTTTGTTTGAATTGTGGTGGCCTATGGCTTTGAACAATAAAGTATTGATTGATTAGTAGATCTTATCATCCCCCATATTGCAGAGTAAAAGTTAAAATCACAAACAGCCATGAAAACAGTTTTATCAGACAGTTTCTAGCAAGTAAAAACAAATCAGAGCAACCACTAATCCTTTATTACGATGCCTAAAAGTTGGATTAATGATTAATACTGGTTAGTCCTGCTATACAAATCACTCTTGTTTGGGCTTAAGTCTAAAGGTTGTTATGTTGTCATAGTTGCCTCATGGCTAACACTGGTTTTGTCAATGGAGTTGATGTAGCTCATGGAAATAGTAAATTTAGATAGCTTTTCTGCAGTTTATCCTGTACCTTTGATATAGTGTGCAGTGCAATGAACTCAGTCAATCTGTACCTCTTGGGCATTTGAGTACTGCCACTTTAATTGGCAAAACTCTTTCAGGAGTCAGGAGTGGGCAAACTATGTCCAAACTATGGCCACACAATCTCAGGCTAGGAACCAATCAATGCCCATTCTTTTGTTTTTTAAATGGAATTTTATTTTATTTTAGAAATAAAATTAAAAATAGAGGCAACACAAAAGAACATACAATATAACAGGATCACTAAAATAAAGAATCTCATTCATTGATTATAATTCTTAGTTTATCATGTATATGCTTGTGGGACAGCTAGAGTAAAACAGCCTAAGGAGAAGTTCACTGTCTAATGTAAAATATAAAGCATATATACGTATGTACACATACCCCAAAAGAAACTACAGTAATGCCTTGGATTGCGAGTAACTTGGTTTGAGAGCGTTTTGCAAGACAAGCAAGTTTTTAAATATTTATTTAATATTTTTTTTACTTGATATACAAGCGACATCTTGCAATACAAGTACTGTAGTACAGCTTAAATTAAAAATCTCTGTACGAATTTTTTGGGGGGAATGTCGTTTTGATATAAGAGTGTTTTGGATTACAAGCATGTTTCTGGAACGAATTATGCTCTCAATCCAAGGCATGACTGTATAGCTGTCTGTACTTGACTTGAATTTGATCAGAAGTCTGAAGAGCTTCCACATTAAATTAATGGAAACCATGGTGCCATAATACAGTGCTTTGCAGAAGTATTCACCCCTGCCCTTTGATTTTTCCACATTTTGTTGTGTTCTTCTTCGTGGTCTCTGTGCTTCACACACATATGGGTTCTCTGCGCCTGCGCTGAGATCGATCGGAAACTTCTTTAGCTGAGATGAGCCGGGCGGGAGCCCCTCCCCCTCGCGTGTGCTCCTTAGCGCAGCTCCCGCCCGTCTCCTCAGTTCCTCTTCGACCGCCTTTGTGACCAGTCGATAGGTTCTTCTTCTCTTTACTCTCGAATTTTCAAGCTGAGTTGGTTCGTCTTTCTATTGATCTTAAAAACTTTTTTCTCCTCATAAACTTTCTATTTCTTGATTCTCTTTCGAACTATACTTTCATTTTCCAAAAAAAAAAAAAAAAAAAAAAATCTCCAAAAAAATCCTACCTAAAACCTTCTCTCCCCCGTTCTTATCCTAGTTACTATATTATTTTCTATACTCTATCCTAATCTAATTTCTAACTATGCCTCTCAAGGCACCGTTTAGAAAATGTCAGCGGTGTGGGACTAAAATCCCCCCCGCTGACAATCACTTACTCTGTCTGCTGTGCCTCGGACAGGAACACGTTGTGGAGTCCTGCAAGCATTGTCAGGCCTTCACTAAACAGGCCAGAAAAGCCCGTCAAACCAAATTGAGGGCCCTTTTGTGGGAGCAATCCCTGTCAGCAAGGCCCCACTCCAGAGGAACGGCCTGGGGGATCCCAGCCGGCTAAGAAGCCATTAACGGACACGCTAACGGCTAAAAAACTGGCAAAGAAGGCTCGCAAGGATAAAGCGAAACGCCTTAAGGAGAAAATGGCGGTTGAGCCTGACGAGATGGCGGGCCCGTCGACTTCATCCACTGTGGTGGTATCGAAGCGTACGGTGGCGTTGATTGAGGCTCTGACTGGTGCTCGGGATCGAGCTTCGGGACCGATTGCCCACCAGTCTACTCCGGCTTCGACTAAGTCTCCTCGAGGCCGAGAGACCGGGAAAGAGCCGATGGCTGCGGCAGCCTCCCTGTTGGAGGGAGAGCTTGTGGCTTCGCCAGTCCAGCTAGAGGAGCAGAAGGCACTGGATAGACCCTGGTCGGGCTCGACGGGTCCTCCACCGCGACTGTCTCCGTCGGTTAGACGCGCAGAGGAGCATCAAGAGCACCGCCGCCGATCACGATCACCGTACTATCGGGCTCGTGATTCGGTCTCCACGACTTCGAGCCCTCGATCTCGTCTCTCCCGGTACCGAGATGAGAGGTCGAGGTCCCGCTCCTACTACTTGGGATCGAGTTCTAGGAGCTACTACTCGAGGTCGAGACGCTCACCGAGACACGAGAGGTCGGAACGTCATTACTATCACCGGCGTTCCGTTTCCCCGGACAGGCACCGTGGTCGGAGGCATTCTCCTTCACCTCGCCGAGATGCGGCTGTGTCTCGTGCCCCGGCTGAAGTGGTGAGAGAGCCAACTGCGTCGACATCGACGGCTCAACCACAGACTCTCGTGCGTCTACCGGTTGCGACTGATGTTGTTGGCCACTCCTCGTCGGGATCAGCATACCTGTCAGATTCGGACTCGGCGGTTTCCTCCTCCCACTCCACTTCGCCGGACGTGCAGGTGGAGTCCAAAGACGCGGTCTCCCCATCGGAGGACATGGGGAGTTTCGCTGAGCATGTCAGCCGGCTGGTGACTGCTCTGGGAGTCGAGGCGAAGTCGTCGAAGGGAAAGGCCAAGGATGACATTTATGCTGTCCTTAGGATGACGCAGTCGAACCAGTTGCTCCTTCCATTCTTGCCAACACTGTTGGAGACGGTGCAAGAAACCTGGAAGGCTCCGGCCTCAACTAAACCGACGGCCAAACGCCTGGAGTCGATGTACAAAATCCAGGAGGAAGGAGCAAAATTTCTGTTTTCTCATCCGACCCCGAACTCGCTCATAGTCAAATCGGTGCAGTCTCGTGGGGGGAAGCAGCATACCACTCCGGCAGATAAAGAGGGTAAGACACTAGATTCCTACGGCCATAGGATCTATTCATCGTCTTCCCTCGGACTCAAGATATCTAACTACGAGGCGTTGTTAGCTAGGTATCAAATGTACATCACGGAGAAGCTGGGAGACCTCTGTGATTATCTGCCGGACGACAAGAGGGACCTGGCGGCTCAGTTTATAAAGGAGGCGACTAGCATCGGGGCCCTGCAAATGAATACAGCAAGGCACCAAGTCGACAGTCACGCCAGGTCGATGGTCGGTTCCGTGGCTTTGAGGAGGCACGCATGGCTTCGCTCTACCGCCCTGACTCCCGACGATAGGGCGAAGATCCAGGACCTCCCTTTCGACGGCGAGGGTCTATTCAATGCTTCCACGGACGACTCCCTCGATTCTGCCCAGAAAGCTCTGACGACGGCGAAGAAGATGGGGCTCATCCGCCAGCAACCATCCCAGAGCTTCAGGCCACGGCGTTGGTCCCGGTTCCCGTTCCCAGACAGGCAATACCAGCCGATGGGTCAATACAGGGGCGGGAGCCGAAGACCCGGAGCACCACAGCCTCAAGTGCCACAGCGGCCGTTTCAACAGCGGTCCAGGGGCACCAGGAGGGGAGGCGACTCCGGCCGGCGTCGTCTTTGACTACCTTGCCGGCCCGACCGTAGTACCACCGACACTTCACCTCGACGACACCTCTGCACCACCTCAGACTACTCTCTTCGGCTCTTGACTTTACCACCACCTCCAATCGTAGAGGACCATCACGACGGATCGATGGGTGCTAGGCATCGTGGAGCACGGTTACAGGATCGAGTTCGGAGTCCTCCCCCCGTTTCTCGGGATCAAGGCCACCCGTCCAACTCGGGTGCTGCTGGAGGAAGTTTCGACCCTCCTCCAAAAAGGGGCGATACAGCCGGTTCCCACAGAAAACTTGGAGGACGGGCTGTACTCCAGATACTTCATCGTGAAGAAAAAAGGAGGAGGACTCAGACCGATCCTGGACCTTCGGACTGTAAATCTTTTTATCCCACCAAGAAGATTCCGCATGGTCACGCTCCAGTCGATCCTTCCGCTACTCCGAAGGAGCGATTGGTTCGCATCCATCAACCTCAAGGATGCATACTTCCACATCGCCATCCACGAAGACAGCCGGAAATACCTTCAGTTCCGAGTGGCGGACGACTCCTACCAGTTCGTCGTTCTTCCATTCGGATTTTCCACCGCGCCGAGGGTATTCACGAAGTGTGTGGCGGTGGTGTGCGTAAGTCTAAGGGCAAGAGGCATCACCATCTTTCCCTATCTCGACGATTGGTTACTGGTGGCATCCTCGAGGATCGAGCTTCAAAGCGCTCTCGAGGAGACTCTCGATCTCATGCTCGAGTTGGGACTTTGCCTGAACGCGGAGAAGTCGGTCCTCCAGCCAGTGCGGGAGATCCAATACATAGGAGCAAGGCTAAGTGCGTTCGATGGTCGGGCGTATCTCCCAAGCGACAGGGCGTGCAATCTGATTTCCCTTGCAAACAAAGTATTCAAACAATCGATGTCATCAGCTCGTTTGATACAGCGACTCTTGGGGCACATGGCCTCGACCATCGCAGTCGTACGCTATGCGAGGCTTCGCATGCGACCGCTTCAGGCCTGGTTTGTCCGAGCCTTCAAACCAGAAAAGGACAGACCTTCCCTCCGTCTACTAGTTCCACGAGCCGTAAGAGAGTCTTTGAGGTGGTGGCAGTTGGAGTCAAACCTACTCGACGGGGTACCGTTTCAACCTCCGGTACCGAGCAGAATACTGACGACAGACGTGTCTCTGTTAGGATGGGGGGCCCACTCCGACGATCACGTCGTGCAAGGCACTTGGACACCGACGGAAGGCACCAGACATATCAATTGGTTGGAGCTAATGGCTTTCTGGAGGGCTCTGCAGGCGTTAGAGCATCACCTGACCGACCATCACATTCAGGTCGTGATGGACAATACTACGGTGGTTGCGTACTTGAACAAACAGGGAGGAACAAAATCGGTGCGCCTCACACGACTGACACTACGTCTATACGAGTGGGCTCTACCCCGACGGATGTCATTTGTGGCGATACATATCGCGGGGAAAACCAACATATTGGCGGATACATTGAGCAGGGTGTCGTTACAGTCACACGAGTGGAAGATGAACCGGCAGGTACTAACTTCCCTATTCCATCGGTGGGGTCGACCGAATGTGGACTTATTCGCAACCAGCGAGAACGCGGCCTGCCCTATATTTTGCAGCAGGGCGGCATTGGACCCGAACTCGGTGACCGATGCATTCCTATTGGAGTGGAGCGGCAATTTCTTCTACCTGTTCCCTCCGATACCACTTCTCACTCGGGTGCTGGCCAAGATATCATCGAACAAAACAAATTGCATCCTGATATCCCCGTGGTGGCCTCGCCAACCTTGGTTTTCCCTTCTACTTCGGCTGTGTCAAGGGGATTATCTGCAGCTACCTTTGCAAGACAATCTGTTGACGCAGCAACAAGGCAGGGTACTCCATCCCGATCTGCATTCGTTAAGTCTCACGGCTTGGAGGATCAGATAGCCATGGATACAGACCTCTCCTCGGCAGTAAAAGAGGTCTTGTTAGCAGCGTGTAAGCCTTCAACAAGGCTTTCCTACTCGAGAAAATGGCAGGCTTTCTCCGACTTTGTGTTAGCTTCAGATAAAGACCCTGTAACATGTTCGATATCGACTGTCCTCGACTTCCTACACTCGCTGATGGCCCGTGGGCTTAAATTCTCATCTATCAAGGTGTATTTAGCGGCAATTGCGGCGTATCGAACAACCTCGACAGGTACGTCTCTATTTATTCACCCGCTTGTAAAGCAGTTTCTGAAGGGTGTAAGAAACTTATGCCCTCCGATGAGGACTATCGTGCCAGGATGGGATCTTCAACTGGTTTTGAAGGCATTGACGACGACGCCATTCGAGCCCATGGCGAAGTCGGACTTGCGCCTTCTTTCGTTTAAAACCTTGTTTTTAATAGCAATTACATCTGCAAGACGTGTCGGTGAGTTGGCCGCTCTCAGAGTTGATCCTCCGTTCACAACTTTTCACAAGGACAAGGTCATTTTACGTCCAGACATAACTTTTCTGCCAAAAGTCGTTTCTGAATTTCACCTAGGCCAGGACATTGTGCTTCCAACTTTCTTTCCATCACCGTCATCGGATGTCGAGAGACTTTTACACAGCCTCGATGTACGTAGAGCCCTAGCTTTTTACAAAGCACGTACTGAGTCCATAAGGCACACTCAGCAGCTTTTTGTATGCTACGGCCCTCCAAAGCAGGGCTGTCCAGTGTCAAAGCAAAGACTGTCCTCCTGGTTAGTGGACACTATCAAACTAGCGTATCAACTTGCCAATCGTGTTTTGCCGGGCTCCGTAAAAGCACATTCTACTAGAGCCATGTCGACTTCGACGGCATTCGGCAGAGGAGTCTCTTTATCGAACTTGTGCAGGGCGGCGACTTGGTCTTCACCCTCCACTTTCATTCGGCACTACCGCCTCGATGTTCGAGCCAGGGCGCAGAGCGCATTCGGGAGAGTGGTGCTATCATCAGTCACCATCTGACTACCGACACCGACCCACCTCTGGTAAGTCAGCTTGCTAATCTACCCATATGTGTGTGAAGCACAGAGACCACGAAGAAGAAGGACAGGTTGCTTACCTGTAACTGTAGTTCTTCGAGTGGTCATCTGTGCATTCACATAACCCGCCCTCCTTCCCCTCTCGGTGTCTGCATCGAGTTCGATGGATACCCAGGTGGAAATGGGATGGACCAATTTCGTTGTGTTTTTCTTTGTAGTCGATCTCGATTGCATCGAGGCTCGGAGTTTTTTTCTATCGATCTCGTAACCATCGAGTTCGAGGGGGTGTAGTAGAGCTCTTTTTTCCTGGATCAGCCTCGGTCCCGAGGGTCGCAATAGGCGGTCTCAGGGAACTGAGGAGACAGGCGGGAGCCACGCTAAGGAGCACGCGCGGGGGGGGAGGGGCTCCCGCCCGGCTCATCTCAGCTAAAGAAGTTTCCGATCGATCTCAGCGCAGGCGCAGAGAACCCATATGTGTGTGAATGCACAGATGACCACTCGAAGAACTACAGTTACAGGTAAGCAACCTGTCCTTACAACCTGGAATTGAAATGGATTTAATTGGCATTGTTACCACTTGATGTACACAAGATACTCAACACTGTGAAGGTGCAAAATATTTTTATTGTGACACAAAAGTAAACAAAAGCAAAAGGGGACTTGTTGGTTGCATAAGTATTCACCCCTGAGTCAATACTTGGTAGAAGCACCTTGGCAGCAATTACAGCTGCAAGTCTACTTGGGTAAGTCTCTATCAGCTTTGTGCATCTGGATCCTGCAATGTTTGCCCATTCTCCCATTATTATCTTGAACCTACGAAGCTGTTTTATACTGAGTTGGACCTTTGATCCATCTAGCTCGGTATTGTTTACCCTGCTTGGCAGAAACTCTCCGGGGCTCAGGCGGAGGTCTTTCCTGTCACCAGATAGCTGGCCTGTTTTTAGCTGGAGAGGCCAGGGACTGAACCTGGGCCCTTGTATATGCAAAACATGCACTCTGTCACTGAACTATGGCGTGTGTGTGTCTGTGTTAAAGTATGAACTGCCTCGGCATTGGCAGAAGCATTACGTATACGTATATGAATGCAATACATACATTGCTTTTATAGAAGCTCTTGATTCATGGTTTTTTGAGTCCTCCACCATCTACTACACTCCAGGGACAGTGTTAGCAAGCTTGGGATTAAGAACATAAGAAGAGCCATGCTGGATCAGACCAAGGGTCCATCTAGGCCAGCATTCTGGCCAATCAGCTGCCCACAGGAAACCCACAAGCAGGACATGAGTGCAACAACACCCTCCCACCCATATTCCCCAGCAACTGGTGTACATAGGCATACTGCCTCTGATACTGGAGGTAGCATATAGCCATCAGGACTAGTAGCCACTGATAGCCTTATCCTCCATGAATTTGTCCAATCCCCTTTTAAAGCCATCCAAAGTGATGCCATCACTACTAGATTCTAGAATTGCCCTTAGCATATCAACATGGATGTTGTTTCTATATATAAACATTTGCATTAAATGGGAGTGGTCTAGCAGATGAGACCAAAGCATTATTAGGGGAACTCTCTATATCAGAGGTGGGGAACTTGTGGCCTTCCAGAAGTTGTTGGACTCCCAACTCCTATCAGCCATAGCCAGCATGGCCAATGGTCAGTTGTAGCCCAACAACATTTGGAGGGTTCCCCACCCCTGATCTATACCATAGGAATAGCACCAACAACAGCTATGCAACCATGTCATTCTTTACACATAGGAGAAAATGAAGGGGAATCAGGTCAGCTGCATGTAGTTAGAAATAAGATCCTATGTGGTTGGTGATTTCTTTCCCTCAAAGGAGCCCGTGGATTACCGCCTGCACTGATACTAAGTTTGACCTAAACAGGATTTTGCAAAAGTGTCCTAAGAATTTAGGGGAAGTCAACATCCACTAGGAAGGGGTTTTATTCAAATATCTTCATATGTGGTATACAAATCATTGCCTCAGCCAAATGCTTGGGACCACTGAGATTCAATTCAATTTATTACGGTCATAAGACCAGCAAATAAAATAAAACAATAATATTCAGAAGACCAACAAGACATACACAGTGAATACAATAATATATATTTTAAAAAGATAATAATTAGTTAAAATAATTGATTAAAACTGGCATGTGTCCCACTCATAAAAATCAAGATTTGAACAAGTTAGAACATTTTCAAACAGTCAACATCATCCCTCGTCGACAAGCGATTGCAGCTGCGCAAAATCTAGCCACCTCAGAAGTTACCTGAAGATTCTGACCCGCCAATATATAATCTATATAAAACTGGTCAGATCTCCCAGGTAATTGTTGCAAAATAGGAGTAATGAAAATGTGCCGAAATTCACGATAAAAAGAGCAGTACAGCAATACATGACCCACAGTCTCTACCATGCAAGCTTCACAGAGGCATAAGTGCTCAGCGTATGGGGTGCTGTTATATCTACCCTCCAAAAGGGCAGAGGGTAACATGTTAAACTTAGCCAATGTGAATGCTTTTCTGTATTTTGGAATGGTTAGAAAGGATAAATAGGATGCGGGTAAAAAAAACCCAGCCTCTGATCTCTAAATTCTGGATATGGGGTAGCTGCTCTTCTTTGATCTTGTAGCTCGATGTCCCTAATGCGCTGGCATATAACCTCTTTGGCTTTTATGTAGCCCAGGGACAAAATGGCATTTCCGCGAAAAACCCAAATCGCACAGTTTCTTGTCCATAGCCCTTTTCCATTTTGACTGAAATGCATCAGTTAAGGACAAGGGGGCTAAACCTTGGGGGCAAATGTCATTTTTAGCCAGAAATTTAGCTTGTGCATCCAGGCCCAGGATTCAATTGAGATTTGGCCTGTCTCTAAACGTAAGAGCACATTAGGCACACAGCTCGGAAGACCGAGAATGCTTCTCAAAAATTTGTTTGGGTGGTCTCCATAGTAGCAAAGTTGCTATAAACACACAGTTGCGCACCATATAACAGTTGTGTTAGCACCTTGGCAGATAAAACTTGTAAGGCCGCTGGAATATGCTGGCCCCCTTTAGTGTAGAAGAAAGAGATGAGCGATTTAACACTCCTCTGTGCGCATTTGCAATGACATTAGAGATTTGGGTTCTCCAAGAGCCAGATGACTGAAAGACAACTCCCAAATATTTATAAGATTTAACCTGTTCAATTGGGTGGGCATTTATCTGCCAGCGATGTCTAATCTGTTTTCGAGAGAAAACTAAGACTTTAGATTTAGTGTAATTGATCACCAGCTTTTCAGATCTGCAATAAATGTCCAAAGCTCTTAGTAACCGACGCAGGCCAATGCATGTCAGAGAGAGGAGTACCGCATCATCTGCATATAATAGAATAGACAAAGATCTATGTGCCAGTTTGGGTGGGTGAGAATTTGTCTCAGAAAGCCCTTTGACCAAGCTGTTAATATAAATGTTAAACAAGGTAGGGGCAAGAACACAACCCTGTTTTACACCAATGTAAGTTGGAATTGGTCTAGTCCAAGGGTCCTCAAACTTTTTAAACAGGGGGCCAGTTCATGGTCCCTCAGACTGTTGGGGGGCCGGACTATAGTTTGAAAAAATATGGACGAATGGATCAAGTAAAAAAAAAAAGGACCGCGGTCCTTTTTTTTTTACTTGATTAAATGGAAGGTTATTCAATTAATAATAAATAAATTATTTTGCTGTCTAAAATTGAAATACATTTTTAAAAGGAATAGAAAGGCTTGATTTGCACACTGCACATCTTATTTGTAGTGCAAAGAAACAGGAAAAAACAATACAAGGATCACAGCCTTAAAAGTGCAAACGCAGAGACTGGGGTGTGTGTGACTGACTCCTCCATGGACCATAAGGGGGGCCGGCGTGTGCAGGGCGGGGGGGTGCTGTTTGAATTTCTGCACTCCCCCCCCCCCGGATCTTGGGCCATACCAGCTCCGGGTTCTGCCGCTTGGGGTGAACGGGGCAGCAGCAGAGCCGAGTGTGGAGACCAGAATGTGGGGCGCAGTTGCCCCCCCCTCACGCCACAGGGTTAGAGTGGCTAGCCCTGCGGGCATCAGGGCCGGTCCCGCTGGGCCAGAGGCGACTGAGAGGGGCTCCCCGGCGCCCACCCTGGTGTGGAGCGGAGCGCAGCACCCACGGCTTGCGCTCCCCACTCGGGCGACTGCAACTCACCCGGGAGTATCAGATGCCGGCGTGAAAGTTCCTGAAGAGGAAGAGGTCGTCGCCCGTGCACCACGTTGTACGCAGCGGCGGCGGAGTCGAGCTGGCGCTGAGTGAAGCCTGGGCGCGCGGCAGCGCCATCAGCGGGCCGCACATTGCCAGGCAACCCTGCGGCAAGCGTGCATGATGCGGCGCCCCGGCCAGCCAGCAACAGGCCGCGCATCAAGGCCGTTGAACCGCCGCTGCCGCTGGCCCGCCCTGTCGTCGCAGAATGGTCCTCCTGCCGCTCCGCGGCGGTGCAACTCCTCCGGGAAGGGGCAGCAGAGCGCCCACCCACCGGGCCAGGAGGGGGCCGAAGGGCAGAGTTTGCTGCGGCCGGCGCACGTGTTCCTTTCCAGCACGTGTTCCTTTCCAGCCCCTGCTTCTGGTCCTCCTCTCAGCTGTTCGGCGTCTGCGCCGAACAGCTGTTTATTCCCCAGGGGAAGCGGGTGTACCTCAGTGGCTTGGTGGGCGCGCCGCTCTGGGGTTTCCCTCCATGCCTTTCTTCCCAGTGGCTTACTCCGGCGGGGCGGATTCCCAGCAGGCAGGGAGCCTCTAGATCGGCCGCCGGGCCGGATAAAAAGGCCTGGCGGGCTGGATGTGGCCCGCGGGCCTTAGTTTGAAGACCCCTGCATTATACTCACGTTTGAGACTATAGGACAAGCAGAATTAAAAGGCTGTCCTCCCATTTTAACTTGGGGGAACCCATTTCCGCTATATCCAATTCTCTCATCTCGAGCCAGGTCAGCAATGTAGTAGTTGCTCTTTTTGTCAAAGCTGAAAGGGGAACAAGGTCTTTAGAAGTACATTTGGGATTGTATTTGCAGTAGAGTGAATTTCTCTCTGCGATAACCTGACGGTATCTTCTTTCGCAGAGATCCCATCTCTGCGCCTTCCCATCTTCCAGTATTGTTTGCTTGATGGACTATTGCTGGAATCTCTGGGGTCCCTTGAGCCTCCCTTCGATCATTTACATCTCTTTGCCCCACCTTCATGCTTGTCAAATGAGATTTCGAGAGATCAAGTCTGTTGACAATTTCATTTTGTGCATCATGGGGCAGAGCATGAAAGGACTCTAGTACATTCCTCGATATCAAAAAGTTCATCCCCCTCCTGCGATGTCTACCGTTGGCTACGTTCAACCAGATGTTGGGACTCCCCTAGCTCTAAATTACCTGTCTTCATTGATGTGAGGTTCATTCCCAGGACTGTCAAAATCAATCAAATTTTGGTGGCCAAGGGTTTCCTTGATTTGAGCGCTTCTTGTATAAGCTGCCGGAAGAGTGGCCGGACGGAGTGGGGACGCTCAGTTCTCGAATAAACTCGAATAAACTGGAAACATGTATACCATTTTTACATAGTAGACCTCTACATTCGTACACCATCCTGGCAGAACTCCACTTGCAAAATGTGACCACAGCACGGGCATTAAGACCACTGAAGTATAAATACTCTACCCGTGCTAGGTCCTCTGTTGTAAAGAAACCTGGAAGAACCAATTCCAGAAATTCCAAAAAAATGTAATTTCTGTTCGTTTTGTGACAAAACCCCCCCCCCCAGGTTTGGGGTTATTTGATAACACTAGTTTCTGTCGATTCAGTACTAGTCTCCAGGTATAGTCTTTTACAATCGTCTTCTGAGATGTTTTGGTTGCCACCAAGACTTGGTTGGGCCCATGGATCCTGCATAACAGGGCCCTGCATTTGGGTTGGTGTGTGTGCAGGGGACTATTGCAATCCCCATTGCAACATCAGAGTGAAATTTGATGATATCCTGATTCGCTTCCCTTCTCATAGAAGACTTCTGAAAATTTTGGTTAAATTTCAGTTTTGAACTATTATCAAGCAGTTTAAAAAGGCTTTTGTAATCCATTTTTTTTATAGCGGGCTGGCTTTAATTTTTTTACATTTTTGCTTTTCTTCGTAGCTATAGCCTGCCTTTTACTTTCTTATTGCGCACTTTTTCACCAGGTGTGTTAGCGCTGTTTGTGTGGGGGTTGTTAATATTACGTAGTCCTCGAACCACAGACCTCATTATTGGGTCTTGACCCTACATTTTTACAGATTTCTGCCAACATAGTTAAGAGTTTATTGCACTCGGCCAAATAAGATTTTATATATTCAATATCCTCAGTTAATGTTGCAAGACATCCTACAATTGATAGATCTTCCTTATCTATAAGGCAGAGTTGAATTGGTATTTCTTGCTTGCTTGCTTGCTTTTCCCTTGCTTGAAGCCAGTTCTGAGATTTGCCTTAGCATTAGTTCCTCTAACTGGTTAACTTTATCAGAGGACTTATCCAGAGACTGATTAAACTTGTTAGGGAGCTGATTTCATAGATTTCATAGATCATAGAGTTGGAAGGAGCCTACAAGGCTATCGAGTCCAACCCCCTGCTCAATGCAGGAAACTAGAGGAGGGGTCTCCCATCAGGGCCGGCGCTATCACTAGGCGGACAAGGCGGCTGCCTAGGGCGCATGGCTAAGGGGGCGCAAAAATGATCCCGCGATTCCTCGCCCTCTCCCCCGCCACCGGACAACGACTGGCCAGGATGCTGACAAAGGCCCAGTGCCAAAAGGTGGAGGAGGAGGAATGGGAGCAAGACAGCCCAATAGAGATAAACAACCCAGCTAGAGATGGACCCGCCAGCGTTCGTTTTCCTTCCTCGAGGCACCTCCTCCCGTCTCCGGCTGCTGGAATCGCCTTGCCTCTTCTCGCCGCTGGCCCGGGGGCTGTGCGCTACGCAAGGCCGATGATCAGGCCACGAGACCCCTCCGGGCCTCCAGGTAGGAAGGAGGGAGGGAGGGAAGCATCGTTTCCCCGGCGTGCCCGCGCCCGCCCACCCGGATTCAGTAGATATGCGTGCTGCTCCCCCGAGCGGCAGGACGGGCTGCAGGCGGCGGGACGGGCTGCAGGCGGCCCCAGGAGAGGCCGCGCCGGTGCCCGTGTCGCCCGTGCTGCCCACCCACGCGCCCTGTGCGGCGGCCACCGCGCTCAGGCCCAGGCTGGGCGGGGCGGCCCCAGGGCGTGCAGAGGCACCTGGCGGTCCGCTTGGCCGGCCGAGCCGAGTCCTGAACCACACGCCTCCTCCGCCTTGCTGTGGGGCCGCTGGGTAGAGCCTTGCAGCTCCTCCGTCGGGCGGTGGGAAGGGGCTGGCCTTTCAGGTCCTGGCCCGGGGCGGCGTTCCTGCGGCGGCCGAGGGAGGTCGAGGCCTTCGGGGACCTCCTGGCCCGGCCTTCCCCGACCTGGTGCCCCTCGGCTGCGTGGGACTGCAACCCCCATCATCCCCAAGCAGCCCAGAAGCTGCGGCCCAACCCAACTGGAGGGCACTGGGTTGGGGGAGGCTGTTCTAAGGGACTACAGCATCCTGTGGAAGCACTAGTTTAAAGCGTCTGGGGGGCCCTGGCTTGCCTGCCCCTGCTGAAGCCCGCCATTGGACTGGCAGTGGCAGCTCCCCGGGGCCCCAGGAAGAGAGGGGGCTTTCCCTGCCTGGACATGCTGCTGGAAAGAAGATCTCCCTTCTTGCCTGGACGTGCTGCCAAACAAAGTAGGCACCCTGCCGGGGGCTCTTGCCAGGGGAAATCCTCCGGAGCTTTGAGTCAGGAGCAGGAAAACGAACGCTGGCGGGTCCATCTCTAGCTCGGTTGTTTCTCTCTATTGGGCTGTCTTGCTCCCATTCCTCCTCCTCCACCTTTTGGCACTGGGCCTTTGTCAGCATCCTGACCAGCAGGGTCTGGAACTGATCAGCTGTAAGAATGCAAGCAAGCTCCTATGGACAGCCATCTGGCCACACATTGGCACCTGAAGGGTGGTCAAACCCTCCTGGCTGCTTGGTAGGATGACAGATGAGAGCGCTCTACCACCAGCAGTTTGGTCATGTGTGTACTTACAGCAGCCTTCCCTAACCTAGTCCTTCAGATGGTCAGATGGGTTGGACTGCGGTTCCCATCATTCTCAGCCAGCATGGTGATGCTGGTTGGGAATGATGGAAGTTGCAGCCCAACCCATCTGGGGAGCACCAGGTTGGGGGAGGCTGACATAGGGATTTCTTTCTGTTTCGCACCAAAGTTGGAGGAGCTTTCTAAATGTGAACTTTCTATATAGTTCCAGAAGAAACTGTGTGCAGTACCAGAAGAAACGTAGCTGTATTTAGCCTGCAGCACAGTGTTTGTAGGAGCAAATTCTCTACTCCTTCAACTTCTGCTGTATTAAAAATGAGTCCTGTGTTGAATCTGCATTAGCACAAAAAAAAGGGTTTGGTTTTGTGCTCTTTTTTCTATTTGAAAATCAGTTTGGCTTTTTTCCGTTGTCCCCATTGCCATACATTTTGTGTGTCTACCTCCCCCTTCATATTTATTTATTTATTTATTATATTTATACCCCGCCTTTCTTCCTGCAAAGAACCCGTGGCTTACATAATAATCCTCCTCCTCTCTGTTTTATCCTCACAACAACCCTGTGAGGTAGGTTAGGCTGAGAGTCAGTGACTGGCCCAAAGTCACCCAGGGAGTTTCATGGCCCAGCGGGGACTGGAACCTGGATCTCCCGAGTCCCAGTCCAAGACTCTCACCACACGCCACATATGCTATTTTTAATTTTTTATTTTCTTTGTACTTGAAAGAACAAAACAAGCATCATGAGCACAGTGAGAAATGGGCTGTCCTCTTTGTTCCAGACAGGATGGGCAGAGGCAAAAGTAGTCTCAAGGGACAGCCACTTGACCCATCGCATATTAGCCAAGTACAAGGTGAATTTGCCTTTCTTTTGCCCACTTTGTGGATATGCTTGCTCCTTTTGAGTGAGGTACAACTTGAGCTATGCACACAGGTCCTGAGGACATCTTCTCCTCTTTCCAGATAATTATTTACAGCTTGCTATATCGTATGTGTCAAGCCTGGTTATTACTTGGATGGGAGACCTCTCCTCTAGTTTCCTGCATTGAGCAGGGGGTTGGACTCGAGAAAGAAGTTTTTCCAAATTAAAATTAATAAAAAATTATCTGCGTTCAACAATGTGCCAAGAAAGACTGGTTGGCTTGGCAACCATTTCAATTGAATCTGAGTTAGCATCTTCTTTAGACATTAAAGAAATGGTTTGCCAGTTTGCCAAGAAAAAGGCAAGGAAAATGAAGTTTTAAACATTAAATGTAGTTTCTGTCACACTTCACTAGGAATTTTTCTATATAGCAAATTGGTACTACATCAACATGTTTTTTATGTATGTTTGTCAATGTTTATGTTAATAAATTTTTTAGGTTTTGCCAATTGACTTTTATTTCATAATGGGCATAGGGCTGGAGGGAGGGAGGGCTCAAGTGGGGGGGGGCGCTAAATATCTGATCTTGCCTAGGGCACCAAACTGCCTTGCACCGGCCCTGTCTCCCATCCAAGTAATAACCAGGCCTGACCCTGCTTAGCTTTCCACGCTCAGACAAGCTGAGCCAGCGTGAGCCACAGGCATGGATGAAGCACTTGAGATGCCAAGCTCTCAGCAAGAGTCAACTCAGCTGTGAGACTGATCAAGTCATGGTCCTCTCTATAGTCACAGAGGTTTCCTTTGAGATCCAAGGTCCAGTCCAGCTTGGGATTTGGAGGATCTGGGGAGTGTGATTTCTTATCTTCCATCTTTGCCACCCTCTTCTTATCTATAGGAACTGGGTAATTTTTGTTTGAACTCTGCGTTTGTTTAAGAGGGAATCTGCAGCTGAGGGAACAAGACCAAGGGTTTTATAACCCCTTCTGGTTAGCACCATGGCTTTAGTAGTTTTTTTTAACGGTATTAAGTTAAAAACTGAATGTCCTATTCATTGCTCATTAATAGTAGGATGTCTTTGCTATAATAACAAACACTGATGAATGTTCCTAGGGAACATAAACATAAACAATGGCCGAGGCAAAAATAGCTTAAGAGCAAAAAGCAGCTTAAAAATAAAATAAAACAAAAGCTCAAGGTTGAAACCATTGACATAGGCAAAATAAAATGCTGAGGGCTGAAGGACTCCCACTATTAGGGCTCACTGCAGTTAAAATTAGATAAAACTCCAGTTAAAATTAAATTGTCATAAAAGAGCAAAAAACCCAAAACTTACAGCTCAAACTCAGCCATTATGAAAAGATAGAAGGCTCACACAATTAAAATGCTCAGAATGCTAAAGGAGAAGTTAAAACTTGAAATAAGCTGCGGAGCTCAAGACAAAACAAACTCTCACGTCACCATCTTCATAGATAGATTTCATAGATCATAGAGTTGGAAGGAGCCTACAAGGCCAACCCCCTGCTCACTGCAGGAAACTAGAGGAGGGGTCTCCCATCCAAGTAATAACCAGGCTTGACCCTGCTTAGCTTTCTACACTCAGACAAGCTGAGCCAGCATGAGCCACAGACCTTGCCTCCCCACTGAGAGTAGCAGGCAGTTCTTTTGAGTGCTTTAAAACAATGTTTTAAATATAATTGCATAATTGTATGTCCATGAATTAAATATAGTTTAAATTAAATATAATTCATGGATGTACAGAATTTGGCCATTTGGTTTTAGATTCTATTTTCCTGTTTTCCCATTGCTTTCTTTATGTAGGGGTGTATCATCTCTCTGTGTTTTTGAATTGATACTTGGTGAAATACACGTGCTAATTTATTTGTAGACCTAGAGAATCTGGGTGGGTGGGTGGCTTTTGGTCTTTTCTGATTGGGGGACTGGAATTTGGTCAGGTGGCATGTGCTGTGGAATGCACATCAGAGTGGTGCTCACACCTTGATACTCTGCAGTGGAGGAACAACCATAGACGGAGGACAGGTATGCCAAGGTACACAGTCCATGTCCGAGGGGAATGGCTTGCTGTGCCCTGCCAGACTGGGACAAACACAGTGAAATGGCTGGGAAAAGAAGCGGTGAGGCGTTATATGAAAAATAAGCCAGATAATGGAGGATTTGCTTCGGTGGAAGAAGTAAAATTCTATGTTCGCCGTTGCAAAGGTCTTGGATTGCTGGATCATGATGATACTTTGGAGGATGCCCTAGAAGACAATGAGTTTGTGGAAGTTGGTAAGTAAGATGCAGACCACAAACATGAAAGCTGCTGCACTTGCATATATTAAGGAGAAGTTTGGAATGGGAAAAGATGGCTGAAAATGAATCAAACATTTTGATCATGTTTTCAGGGAAGTCTGTGTCAATCTCATCAAAATCTGTGGAACGTGCATGCACATCAGTGTGCAGTATAGTTATTTCTAAACATCTAAAGGCATGTTGACAAGGGATGCTAAGAACAGTACTGGCAGTTTTCATGTTTGTGGACTGAAAGAGAAAGGACATTTTGGTCCAACTATATATTGGATTTTAACTGATTATTGTATGGTGTTTTCTATGTCACATTAACTATAACATCCCAGACTTCAACTGAAGCAAAGTCTAAGTTTAAAACAAATATTTGCTATTAGCTCATCTTTGTTACCCCTATTCCCTGTTTCCAGTTAACTATCAAAGCAGTGACTTGTCTTTTTCGCTTTGGCTGTAAAGTATCATGAATATGTAATGATGATTTGTGGAAATAATAAATCAAAAATGTTCTGGCCTTATATAAATGTTGTTTACCTTTTGGAATTGCTATTTAAAATAAAGTGGAAACAAAGAAGTGCAAAGAGATGTGGATAAGTGGAGTATTGAGGTTTAGGAGTAATTCCAAATGCTTAGCAAAATACAATTTGATTTATTCTGATTGCAAGACATTGTCCTTTTCAAGGATGGCCAATAAGGCATCTGGCCACAGAAGTGTAGAAAATGAATGTGTTTTGTTTCCCTTTTTCTTTCAGTGATACAAGGAGATGTGATGTCTCCAGACTTCATTCCATCACAGCCAGAAGGTGTTTATTTGTATCCTTTTCCAAAATGGTGTGATGGTCTATCACTTTTATTAAGCCTCATAAGTTAAGAATATTTGGTTTAGCACATCATCAGTCCTATCAGGGGCAGTGCAAAGTACTGAAAAGATCCAGGGCTCAGGCCCACAGGACCAAAAAAAAAAAAAAGCAGCACAAATTTGCATGTGCTAATTTACATATGCTCTCAAGTCTGTGTGTGTCTTTAAAGGAGACTGTCTCCTAAGACAGTGTTCTCCAACCTTGGGTCCCCAGATGTTTTTGGCCTACAACTCCCAGCATGCCCCAGCCAGCGTAGCTGTCCTAAGACACCTCTATTTGTAAAAAGGGATGTATGGATCAGGGAGAGGAGGGCATTTGATTTCAGGGGGGGGGGGGGACACAGGCAGGAAGATTCAAGTGGGGAGGCAGGAGGAGGGGAAGCACATGTGGGCAAAAAGCCAGCTAATCCAGGGAGATCAGATGCAACCTTTATTTCAGCAAGTGTCCATAGAAAGCAGCATGGTGGGACAGAAGATGGCCTCCCAGATATTCAGGGCTCCAGATGAAAGATTTGGGGCTCCAGCCCTAGTGGGCTATCCCTAACACCGCCTCAGAGTCCTGTTCTCCAAATTGTGTACACAAATGTAAATCAACTTACAGTATATGTTTTCTTATATGTTGTTTCAGATATAGTAAATATCGAGAGCCGGAACAGGTATGAAGCCACGATAATTTATGGAGAATTACGGTGGTTTCCATCTAGTTTGAATGTGCTTGTTTCCGTGTTCCCTCCCAATCCTTTTTTCCATTGTCTATTAGATTGTAAGCCTGCAGGTAGGGACTGTCTTGTTTTCTCAGTCTTTGTATACCACCTAGAAAACGTTAGGTGCTTAATTAAGGGTGCTTCCAGACCAATCAAAGGGCATTGTGCAGCTATTCCATCTTTTCATCCTTAACAGATCTTTTCTGGTAAGAAAAATGATGGTAGAAGTGGTGGGGAAACACGCGAGTGCTACAAATGAAAGATGTTGTCATCTGGACTCCTCCATAAAATTACATGAATGAGGCAGGGCAATTGCGCAATAAAAGCCTGGTCTGGAAGCATGATGATTATGTGTAATGCTCTGTGCACTTGAGAATAAGCCCCATTGAACACAGTCAAACTTACTTCTAAGTAAACATGCCTAGGATTTGTGATTTATTTATTTAATTATTATTTATATTTCTATCCTGCCTTTTTTCTAACATTGGGTGCTTCCAGACGGTAGGCTTCTAGCAGTACTAATCAGAAGGCATTGTGCAGTTGTTCTGTCTTTTTCTCCTTAACAGATTTTCTGTGATAAGGGAAAAGATAGAAGAGACAGAATGAGGCAGGGCAATGGCTCCATAAAAGCCTCATCTAGAAGCACCCACGATCAGTTCTGTAGTAAGTTCACTTGTTTTTTCAAATGCTGAAAAATGAGCATTTCTCTGTAATGGTTCTCCTAGGGTGAAATCCTATGCATATTTAGACTGAAAAAAGTTCTACAACTCCCAGCATGCCCCAGCCAGCACTGCTGGCTGGGGCATGCTGGGAGTTGTAGGACTTTTTTCTGTCTAAATATGCACAGGGCTGCACCCTTAAGCAGTTCTTTTATCATAGGAAAGAGAACATGTGATATTCCCATTGTAATAACATTGACCATGCAGAAGCATCAGTAGTATTTCCACATATCAGAGCAGGTTACAGTTACCGTATATATGCCATATCTCTTGCTCTAACACTGTTCTTTTGTACAGTATATTTCTTTAGATGGGAACAGTTTGACAACAGAGGATTTGGTCAATCTAGGAAAGGGGCTTTATAAGATCAAGGTGAGTATCTGGAAAGATTCTAACTCCAGATACCTTAATTTTTTTCTCTTTGGCTAATATTGAAATAGAAAATAAGTAAGAACAATTTTCCCCCCAGCTTACCCCTGAAGCTGAAACGAAAGTCAGGGAATCGAGAGAAGTTATTGAAAGTATTGTAAATGAACGGAGAGGTAACCATTGATTTCATTTCTAAAAAATTAGGTGTGGATAAGTGGGAATGATAACAGTGGACGTTCATTTTTTATTAAAGTTATTCTTCTTCTTCTTCTTCTTCTTATTATTATTATTATTATTATTATGCTTCTTTCAGTCGTCTATGGAATCACTACAGGCTTTGGGAAGTTTGCGCGAACTGTCATTCCAAACAGTAAGCTATGGTATGACTCCTATGCTTCCTTTTAAAGTTTACAAAAGAAAACTATAGAAAATAAGTCCGAATCATTTGAAGGTGAAGATGTTGTCTTTAATTCTTATTTTCTTTGCTCAGTTTTTGAGCAATCAACTTAAACTTCTGAATGTTGTTTGAACTAAATATATTGTTCTTTTCTCTCCGAGGGAGCTTCAAGTGAATTTAGTCCGGTCACATTCAGCAGGTAATGAAGTGCTGATTTCCAAACATTTCCCACAATGATTACAGGCCACACTGATAATCTTGGGGTGGTTGTTTATCCTTCCAGGTGTTGGGAAGCCTTTAATTCCAGAGCGATCTCGTATGCTCTTAGCTCTGAGGATCAACGTCCTCGCAAAAGGATACAGTGGAATTTCACTAGAAACTCTTCAGCAAGTAATCGAAGCATTTAATGGTAAGATGATCAGTGTGTTGCTGAATTTTTGTGTGGTTCTATTTTCGGTGCAGTAGTTGCTGCTTTGAAGGGGCATAGTCATTTTGAAGAGGATGGAGCTCCCACCAAAAGGTGAAGTAGCCGTTATAAAAACATTGTTTTTTGCGCAACCCCACCCCACCCCCACGCACAAAATACAAAGTGCAATTCCTCTCCCTTTCTTGGCAAGAGCTATGCAGAGAGAGGAGGGAGTATATGCATGTCGCTGCAGTTTGTCTCCTTTCAAGAGTGATCTGATGGTTCCCTAGACAGCATCTCAGGGGACATATGATTGTGTAGGAAAGCCTCTCCAAGGCCGTAGTCATAGCTCCATCTTCAAAAGGGTTTTCCCAACATCAGAACCCTTATTTTAGCTCCAACCAGCCCCTGCAGAGGTTTCTGACCTCATGGCAGGGAGGGGAAATGGGCATTTTGGGTGCATTCTGGTGAGTGGGGAGGGAGTGGCCAAGGATCCAAAGACTCCTAAGCCCTTCCAGCTTTCAACCACACCCTCATCCCCATCAAGAGCTCACCTAAATGTTTCCCTCCCAGGAATGATTTTTCTTCCATCCAAGGATGGAAGAAAAATACTGTAAGCCCCATCTCCCCTTGACTTCAGCCCTGCCAGCAAGAGCTGACAGTGGCGTGGGATGGAGCAGAACCTCCAGTATTGCAGGCTGCACTGTGAGAGCACAGGATTGCTCTCTTAAAGTGGTAGCTGTTACTTTTAATAGAATCATACAATTTTAGAGCTGGAAGGGACATTGGAGTTATCTGGTTCAACCACTTGCTCAGGAATCTTCCAACTATAACATCCATGACAGACGATTGTCTAGTCTAGTCTCTGCTTAAATATCTCCAGTGAAGGAGAACCTCTTCCCAAGGTGATCTGTTCCATGGTTAAATGGCTCTTACTACTAAAAAGCTTATGCTAATGTTTACCAGAAATTTTCTTCCTTGCAACTTCCATCTATTAGTTCTAGTCCTACAGTCTGGAGCAACACAAAAGTTTGCTCCATCTTCTACATGAGAGTCCATTAGATATTTGAAGGCAGTTATCATGTCTCCCCTTAATCTTATCTTCTCCAGACTGAAAAGGGACTGACGCCTTCGGGAGCAAAAAACAAGAACAAGTCAACAGCAAAAGCATTTGATCCACAATATTTTAATATATAGAATAATGCAATAAACAATACATAAAAAGAAATAATTCACAAGGTATTAAAAAACAATCCATTAAACAATTATCAAAATATAACTATGGGGGGAAAATGAAGTCAATCACATAATATTACATAGTGGTACTCAAGCAGAGGCTGGGCAGCCATCTTTTAGAGATGCTGCAGTTGCATCCTGCACTGTAGGTTCCATGTTGAGCAGCAGATTGGACTAGATTTTCCTCCAAGGTCTTTTCCAACTACTGGTATGTCATTCTGTGATTCTAAGTAATCGGTGCATAAGGGCTCCATTAGCCAGTGTGGCGTAGTGGTGAGAGTGTTGGACTGGGACTCGGGAGATCCGGGTTCTAGTCCCCGCTCTGCCATGAAACTCACTGGGTGACTTTGGGCCAGTCACTGACTCTCAGCCTAACCTACCTCACAGGGTTGTTGTGAGGATAAAATGGAGAGGAGGAGGATTATGTAAGCCGCCTTGGGTTCCTTGCAGGAAAAAAGGCGGGGTATAAATATAATAAATAAATAAATTAGTCATTGGACAACAGTAGCCTGTGTAGCTGGGGTCAGTCAGAGACCTGCCCTCCCAGGCCAGGTGAAAATGGGCCAGGCAGAGAGCAGGCAACTAGATTTTGCAGAACTCTCACCAGCTGTACTTGCCTTTTCTACTTCTAAAGGTAGAGACCCTTTCCCACCTTTGCATTTGGTCATCTGGTCACCACACACACACACACACACACACTAAAGATGGGCCCTGGCTCTAAAAAAAGGTTAAGGGCTACTGTGCTAAGAGCTTTTGGGTGGATCTTGGTGGTCAATAATTAGAGTGGTGGTGGAGCTGAGACTGTTGTCCATGAAAGGGAGGTTTGGTTTGCATAAGGCTCTCCTCCTTCTGGTCACTGAAAGTTCAAACTCTCTGCTAAATCTCAGGAGGGAAGGTGAATTATGGTATGTGTATTTCAAGGGAAAATAAACCCTAACGAAGGCCTGTGTCTTTCTCTCCCTCCGCCCTCCCCACCTCCAGCATCCTGCTTGCCCTACATTCCTGAGCAAGGGACTGTCGGAGCCAGCGGAGACTTAGCCCCTCTTTCCCATCTTGCTCTGGGACTCATAGGAGAAGGAAAGATGTGGTCCCCGAAGAGTGGATGGGCAGACGCAAAATACGTAAGATGGATCTAGACAGCGCTCTGCTGATCTCTTTTACTTTGCTATGATTGATCCATGCATGTATTGATAGGAATTTAATAGGAACAGGGTAGGTGGAAGTGGGCGAGGGATACTTTGTGCAATGGAGTCACGGGCTGTAGAAATTTACGTTTCTTACAATGTAATCCTGTCCTGTGCATGTCTACTCAGAAGTAAGTACCATTGAGTTCAATGAGGCTTACTCCCAGGTACGTGGTGGGTACAGGATTGCAACCTTAAGGGGCTTTTTGTTTTGTTTTTAACGAAGAGTAGAGTTCTTGTGCCTTTATACTAGATGTACAAAGTGAGTCAGTATGTATCAACAGTTTCTCCTGTCACAATGCAGTACTGTAATGATGAGAGAAGATTTGTTCACTGACAAACAGCAGCGCACCCTGCAAGGCCAAGCATTGCATCCTTTCCTTTCATTTCCTTCCCCCCTTGTCCAGTTTTGTATTTTAAGCTCACTTAAACCATAGCACCATCATAACTACAGGAATACAATGAGTTGCCTTCTCTGCCTGTCATTCTTTTAGTCATCATTGGGGGTCCCCTAGGTACACCATTGCTATGTGTACCATATTATGTTAAATTGCCCCTCTCAGGGCAAAGAATTCCACAATTGAGGTACAGCCACAGAGATGGCCACTTTCTGCTGCTCCGTGAAGATGTCCAGAATGTCTTGCTAGTTTTGTAGCATGGTAGGGTTACAATTCCTAACCAGGGAGTGCCCTTTTGTTGTGCAAAGTGTGCTCACGTTACATTTCTGGTAGATCAAGTTCTCCTTATTGTTCCAGCGCAATACCAACCACAGTTCTAATACAGATGTGACAGCTTCTACGCAAAGCAAAGGATCTGCGTATTTTTAGTATGTATGTAACTCCGGGTGTCAAACAGGGCAGAAGCTGGAAACCACATCCTCATTTCTGCTCTAGCATTCAGTACTGCTCTTCCTATCTCTGATTAGTGGGAAATTTCAAAATATTCCTAGGTAGAATGCTAAAAACATCTGTTTATGAAAAAGCTTTTCTCACTGAATAAGCATTATTGATACTGCCCTTCACAGGTGCTGGAAGCTCATGGGCTGAAGCCAATTACCTTGAAGCCAAAGGAGGTAATAAAACTGCATATTTGTCTCTTAATCTTAGCAGTGGCCCAATAGGTCAGAAAACTTATTATATAACTAAATAATGCAATTGTGAGATTTTTTAAAAGTGAATTTTAAATCTGGATCCAACCTAATACTTGTTAAAGCGCTAGGAAGACTGTCGCTGGAGTCACAAGTGGACTCGGTGACAAGGAGCGCCTTTTATCAGCTCAGGCTGATTTACCAACTACGACCCTATCTGGACAGGCAGAGCCTAGCAACAGTGATCCGATCCATGCTCTGGTAACCTCTCGTTTGGACTATAGTGCAACGCGCTCTACATGGGGCTGCCTTTGAAAAAGGTCTGGAGACTTCAATTGGTTCAAAATAGGGCAGCAAGGCTGCTAACGGGGACTGGCCGACAAGAACATATTACGCCAGTCCTCTGTGATTTACATTGGCTA
Source organism: Shinisaurus crocodilurus (assembly GCA_021292165.1). Classification (NCBI taxonomy): domain Eukaryota; kingdom Metazoa; phylum Chordata; class Lepidosauria; order Squamata; family Shinisauridae; genus Shinisaurus; species Shinisaurus crocodilurus. Next base: position 563,518 of record JAHFWL010000248.1, on the reverse strand, counting down.
CCAGTTGAAATCCGGGCCCGATTCAAAGTGCTTACATTAACATTTAAAGCCCTAAATGGTTTGGGGCCAGGTTATCTGAAGGAACGCCTCATCCCATATGAGCCTGCCCGAACCCTGACTGAGATCTTCTTCGGAGGCCCTTCTCAGAGTGCCCCCTCCAAGAGAGGCTAGAAGGGTGGCTACTAGGGGAAGGGCCTTCTCAGTTGTGGCACCCCATCTATGGAATCGGCTCCCCAAGGAGGTGTGCCTGGCGCCTACCCTCTATTCTTTCAGGTGCCAGGTGAAGACCTTTTTATTTGCCCAATATTTTAATGGTTGATTTTATTCCTTTTATTATTGCCACTGTACCTCTGGATTGAATTTATTTTGGCTGCTTGTTTTCATCATGTTATATTTTAATATGTTTGTGTTTTTATATTATTTTTGTTGATATTTTTGTGTTGCTTTGTTTTGTAAATCACCCAGGGAGCCTTTTGGCTGATGGGCAGTAAATAAATATATTAAATAAATAAATAAATAAATAAATATTCTTGGTTGGCTATATGCTTCCTCCAGTATCAGAGGCAGTATGCCTATGTACTCCAGTTGCTGGGGAACATGGGTGGGAGGGTGCTGTTGCACTCAAGTCCTGCTTGTGGGATCCCATGGGCAGCTGGTTGGCCACAGTGTGAGCAGAATGCTGGACTAGATGGACCCTTGGCCTGATCTGGCAGGGCTCTTCCTATCTATGTTCTTATGAGGCAGCGAGGCTGGGAGAGAGGAAGTAGCTTGCCTGTGGCCAACTCAGGGACAGTGCAAGGCAGTTTGGTGCCCTAGGCAAGATCAGATATTTAGCGCGCCCACTTCCCACTTGAGCCCTCCCTCCCTCTAGCCTGATGCTCCTGGCGCCCCCTTTAGCCCGGTGCCCTAGGCAGCCGCCTAGTTGGCCTAATGGTAGCACCGGCCCTGGGCCAACTGGTGAATTCATGGCAGAGTTGAGATTTTCTCCGGGAACCTCAGTTTTTATAACCTCATCCACCAGTGAGACAATAGCTCAAATTAGACACTAAGCAAAGCGTTCTGTGATACCCACCACCAGTGTGTGTGTGTGTGCGTGTGCGTGTGTGCGCTAAACCCAACATATCTTGCTGAGCTGCCTCTAAAGCAAAGGAAGAACTGGTGGGGAAGGATTACTCAACTCTTTCCTCCGCCTGTCATTTTTCAGCTCAAAATTGTAGTCCACAACGTGCTATTTACACCTGTGGGCAGAAATTATATGGGGACCATATGGGGATCCCTTAACTCCCCCTGTCCCTGTCCCAGAAGTGAAAAGGAGCTTTGGGGTGTGAGTGTGATTTTATGCTGAACAAGGATTGGAGGGGAACCGGCTAAGCGATCTCTTCCCACCTGCCCTTCTTCATCTCAGATGCACTTTCTCCCAGTTTCCTTTGGGCTAAAGGAAAATAGGAGGGGGAAGAATGACTGGTGTAGTTTGAGCTGGAGAGGGAGGGAAGCCCATGTGTCTTTATGCCGAGAGAGTCACTGAATATGAACACTTGCTGTTTCTTTGAAGGGTCTGGCTCTTATCAATGGAACACAAATGATTACCTCTCTAGGATGTGAAGCCGTGGAAAGGGCCAGTGCGATTGCTAGACAAGCTGACATAGTGGCTGCCCTCACACTCGAAGTTCTGAAGGGCACAACAAGAGCCTTTGATACGGGTTCGTACTGACTCTTTTTTAAGGCCGCTAACTCTTGGAGTGATTTCACAAGACATATTTAAATCTGAGGGGTTTTGTTTTGTTTGTCTGGTATTTCCCACATTTGGATGATGATGTCATAGTCACCTTAACTGAACATGGTCAGTTGTGGACATGTTCAGCTAAACAATGGTATTCGCTACCACAGGATGTTGTGATGGCCGCCAATTTGGATGGCTTTAGAAGAGCATTGCACAAATTCATGGAGCATAAGGCTATCAGTGGCTACTAGTCCTGATGGATATATGCTGCCTAAAGTATCAGAGGCAGCATGCCTTTGGATACCAGTTGCTTGGGAACATGACCAGGAGGGTGCTGTTGCACTCAGTTCCTAATTGTGGGTTTCCCTTAGGCAGCTGGCTGGCCACTGTGGGAACAGAATGCTGGACTAGATGGACCCTGGGTCTGATCCAGCACGTTTCTTGTGTTCTTAGAAAATACTAAACCCATCATTTTTTAGTGTCTGCCATACCCCCGGGAAAGGAGCTGAATTGCTATGCTTCTTTAAAGCGGTGATTGGTGACCAGTCATAGATTATAGTGGATTCATTCTCTGAGTGTGGATCATTATGTAGCCTCTATCTATTCTAATCTATCTATCTAAAATTATTGTTAGGCCATACATGCAAGAGCAGGCTTGGAAGAATCCCAAGTTTGTAGAAGTATGAAAAATCTTTAGAAAAAATAACCTAGGGGGGGGGGAACCCTAAGGGGGTGGTGGGTAGAAATTAAAAACAGCTAAATGAGGACTGAGTAGGCTCAGTGGGCACAGAATGCAAACTGACAGTTGCAGAGGCAAGGGATGACCAAAAAAAAAAAAAACTGGGGAAGGGGGAATTGAATGGAGTATCCTAGAAAGGGGTATGGCTGGTTGGAACCCTGAACAGAAACACTCCATACTGCAACATTTTGTTGCAGGTGCCATTTGCATTGTATATTATTCAGATCACATTTGTTCAGAGGAACAGGAAAATGCCAGGTAATCTGCATTAAATCATGACTACATTTTAGTGGACTAGCACTTGGATTAAAAATGTTTGTTTCCTGCTATATATTTCACATAACTATAGTCTCAAGCTTTAAAAAATGAATCAAAAGATGTTTCTAGTGTTGTTTGCAAAAGTAGAGGGGCAGTGTCATCCTGTAACCCTTTGTCCTTATTTCAAAACAGATATTCATGCATTGAGACCACATCGTGGGCAGATTGAAGTGGCTTTTCGATTCAGGTCACTTTTAAACTCTGACCACCATCCCTCTGAAATAGCAGGTGAACAAGCTTTTGGGTTTGGTGGGGATACATCATACACACACTTGGCATATCCACATAGGAAAGGATCTGCTGCAAATTCTTTTCCATCTGAGAGTCCCAGCTTTGCTTATTTTAACAACACCATTTCTAGTCCTCATTATTATGGAAGAATTTTCATAATAATGTTTAAATCTTCGGCATGATTTGCTGAAGGCACAAAAACCAAAGGCCTTGAGAAAGTTTTCCAGTGCACAAGGAGTGGCACTTCGTCCCCCTGGACACATGTTTCTGTCCTTCTGCATAGCTTCCAGCACTGGTCCAGTTACCACAAAGACTTTTCTTGCACTCTGGCTCACCATTTCTTGCTTTAAAAACCCCACATATTAGAAATTAGAATGCATTAAGTCAGGCATACATTCTACATTTATTGTGCCATTTGGCAATATGCAAGTCTCATTTTTAAAAACAATTCTTGTAAATGTATAAAATATTACTGGTGGTAAAATACAATACACCTGTGAGTATACCTATGTGAATCCAAAGTTACAAACATGAAAATAGATTGTAAGGTTGTACGTTTGATATCTCAGGGCAAATCTCATATTTGGACTTGGTACCCGAGAGCATTAGTATTAAAATGATAACCTTGCTGGGTTTTGTTTTGTGTGTTTTTTAAATGTTTTGTTGTGTTTTGCAGAATCTCATAGATTTTGTGACAGAGTACAAGATGCATACACACTGCGCTGCTGTCCTCAGGTAAAGCTGGTTGCAAATTCCTTCAGACACGCATAGCCAGGATCTCAATATAGCTTCCATATTAACAGAAATTAGTTAAATTCTAACAGTGAGCTCAATTCACAAGTAAAACTGGAAATTGAACACAACAACACACTTTTGCTATGCAATTACTGGGGCTACGCAAATGAATCCACATCCCTTGCTCCCTTGCTCCCTTAGCAGCCCTTTAACTATTGAAAGCTAAGCCGGGTCAGGCCTGGCTATTACTTGGATGGGAGACCCCTCCTCTAGTTTCCTGCATTGAGCAGGGGGTTGGACTTGATAGCCTTGTAGGCTCCTTCCAACTCTATGATCTATGAAATCTATGGTCCGCTGCATGTTCGGGGCATGTTTTGCCGTTGCCAGCTCCCATTGGAAAGTTTCCCCATCCCTCCTCCATCCTGTGCCTGCTGATACCTGCCTGCATTTCTAATAAATACTGTAAACCTTTTCTGTTTTGTTTTTTTTATTAATGTGCTGCGCTATCTTCACCTGGCTGTGCTGTTTGTTTTGTTCATCCAGTCTCCCTCTTTTCCCCTCCCCTCCCTGAAGTGGCTCTCACTCCGTATTCCCTGCCCCTCCAACTCCCTGGATGGCAGTTTGTGTTGCAGCACACGCACACCCTGGCCTGTTGGCGAAGCTGCTTTTGCTCACTCTCCCTCCTGCCTTCCTTGCTTCAGACAGGGAAATCCCAAGTCTTCCCCCACGCTGCCCCACACACTCCCCCACACACTCCCACCCTGCAGCCCGACTAAGCAGTTTTTCTCCTGAAGCTTCCTTCCCTCCTCTCTTGCTACGCCACCCCTACAACTGTACCAGCCATTTCCCCACCCCCCACCCCAAGAAGACCCCAATGTCTTGCAACTCCAAAGAAGATCTATATTGGAAAAACAACAGTGTTTGGTGGCTTCTGTTGCTGCCATAAGAACAGCTAAAAACCTACTTTTCCTTTGGAAGGAAGTAGGCATCACGTGTATGAGTGGTACTGATGGGGTGGGTTGATGGTTCTAAATGGGAAATGCAAGGAACTGGACTGCTGGCTTGTGGGGTGGGGTGCGATGATAGAAAACAAGGTTCTGAGAGACTACGTAGTGTGTGGGGAGCCTTACGCAGGGAATGCTATGCTTTAACATGCTTATAGGGAAGGGATGCTTATATTAGGGGGAAGGCTACGTTATTCTACATTATTCTAGCAAGTATAACATAGGCTGACTGGAAAGGCACTTCTGCAGTTAGTCCTTCTTAGTGATAGTACACACATGGGTAATGGGTCCAGATCCACTCAGAGATAGCTGAATGGATATTTCTAGCTTTCTCCTGAGTTGCTGATTCGGATGCTGGATTCAAGGGAAGCAGTGGGGGCTCATTCGCCTGCCCCATTGATGGCAATGATGTTTTCAGCCCCTGATCCTCCTAGCTTGCTTGGGGTTGTCCTGAAGGAGCACATTCCTCCTTGACTCGTAGATGTTGTGCAGGATGCAGCAAGCGACAATCCCATGATCTGTCCATGATGGGTTGTTGTGTCAATATGAAGATAGTACTCAATTTGACAAGCAAATGTGAGAGAGGTCAAGAATCAAGAAAGAACATTCCCTTAAAATAAAAGTATGTCTAAATTTAAATAGTGATTTATCAAGCGACATGAAATGTGACTAATGTCTGTCATTTCTTGTAGGTTCATGGTGTTGTGAATGACACAATAACTTTTGTAAAGGACATAATCACCACAGAAATTAACAGTGCAACAGATAATCCTGTATCTTTTTTAATGATTATGCTGCCCAAGAAAAATGTATGTTTCACTCCCTTCAATAGCTCTGTTACAAATCTCGACAGCAGCCTGTGCATTGAATCATTCCCCTGAGAGCTTTTCCGGCAGAAATGCTACTCAGAGGAGTGCTCCTGCATATTTACATTGTAATCTGGGAAATGCATTTATTCCCTAATGCATTTATGTATGTTGATGGTGATGATGATTTGAAGTCTTATCTTTAAAGCCCTAAACCAGCCTTCACCAACCTGGTGCTCTCCAGATCTGTTGAACATCCGGATGTGTTGGGCATGCTGGCTGGGGATGATGGGACTTGTAGCCCAAAATATCTGGAGGGCCAGGAGGTTGGGGGAGACTACCCTAAATGGCTAAGGAGGAAAATACCTAAAGGTCCATCTCCTGGCCTCCCATATGAGCCTACCTGCTCTTTAAGATCTACTGGAGAGGGTCTTCTCTGTGTCCCATCAGTACATTTTAATAAATAAAATGGTTTTATTTATTCTTTTTGGTTTTGGGCTTTGCTGTGGTCAAAGACTATCTTGCTAAGCACTTCTCATTAATGCTAAAGTCTTAACCTGCCTTAAAAAGATGGTTTTTTCTGAGAGGAAGGAGACAATTTCTGGAGGAAACTTCCATGGTGAATACCCTGCTAAGGTAGTCAACTAAAATTTATTCCCCCAAAATTTACCACCTTAAAATTTGAGTTGGGTTAAACATCCTAAATCAAAAAGTACTTACCCTGCAGGCTCTGGACTATCTTGCAATTGGTGTCCATGAACTTGCTGCAATTAGCGAACGGAGAATTGAACGACTCTGCAACCCATCCCTCAGTGAGTTGCCACCATTTTTAGTCACAGAAGGAGGTCTGAACTCTGGCTTCATGATTGCACACTGCACAGCAGCATCCCTGGGTGAGTACACCAAGGCCTATGGGGCTTCCAGAGAGGATGAGCTGGAAATATACAGTCTTCTCACACTAACCTGGAGTTAGTTCACTGCTGTGACCACTCTTCTTGTGTTAATTTCCATCTCAGTTATCTGAATACTGTGTGTGTGTGCGCGCGCGCGTGCGTGCGTGCCTGATTTCCATGATTTTAATCTCACAAGTGTATATATATAAACTGTCTTGGGACACAGTAATATGTTAATAAGTATCTTCCCTGCTATCCTTCTTGCTTCTTACAAGCAATCCAAAGACGGTAACCATCTCCAGCATAGTGGATCATCTTCCTTCCTTCCTTCATGCATGCATGCAGTTTGTGGTAGAACTTTGTGCACGCAAAAGAAATAATTATGAAGAGATTTTGTTCTGTATTTGCACAAGCTTTTCCTTATCCAAAAAAATGGTGGCTATTTGTTACACTGCCTCATATATGCCTTATGCTAGCTAGTGCATGAAACTTGAGTCTATATTTCTCTTATTCATATCCTTTTGCACCTGGGCCATGGACTACAAGTTGATACTGCATCAATATGACTGTTTTTTTAAAAAGCAACTTGAACATTGAATACAGTATTCTTGATTATATATAATTAAAACAATAAATATCTTATATAGTGCAATCCTATGCATCTTAACTGAGAAGTCAGTCTTGCTGTGTTCAGTGGGGCTTACTTCCAGGTAAGTGTGTATATGATATTGAAACCATATTAATTTCAATGAAGAGAATTTGTGCAGTATGATGGCTAAAAGACTGAACCATGAACTGTTAAGTCCCTAGTTCAAATCTCACCTCTGCCAATGTACGTAGCCTTAGGCAAGCCACCGGTTTCTCAATCTCAGCCCTTCCCCCATTTGCAATATGGGGATAATAGTGAGGGTTGTTGTAAGTACTGAGATAATGTATAGGAAGATTTCAGGACATGAAAAATGTTTTTACAGCCCTGCTGGATCAGACTTGGGATCCATCTAGTCCAGCATCTGGTTTCCATCAGTGGCTAGCCAGAGGCTTTGTGAGTGCTGAACCCTGAAACAAATGCTATCTAATGGCTATGTGTTATTATTATGATGCTGATGATCTGCACAAGAGTAAGATGACAAAGATCTCTCAAGGTTGACTTATTTAAAGTGAGACCTTGCTTTAATGATGGTTTGCCTTGGAGGGCACTATTTATTCCTACTGGACTTTTGCAGTTTCTGAGAATAAAGCCTTGTGCCACCCCTCTTCTGTGGATTCTCTTTCAACCAGTGCTGCTACAGAGGACCACGTATCCATGGGAGGATGGGCTGCAAGAAAAGCACTCAAAGTCATCGAGCACGTTGAGCAAGGTAAAGTCAGAGGCACCTACCTGTTTTACAGACACAACAAATCATAGAAGCATCTTCTCCTAAGGCTCACTTGGACAGAAGTTCCATGGAAATCAGTGGGATTTGCTTGCATTACTTGTACATGTGCTTTGGGCTAGAACGACAAGAGACATAAGTCACACCACAAATCTGTTTAAGAGATCAGGCCAGGCCCTGCCATGCAGCAGGGAGAAGCGGGATGCTTGAGTTAGTTCTATGAGGGAGATAGATGAATGCAGAAACTGGTGTCTGAATGGTGCAGCAAAAGTACTTCCAGATGAGGGATTGGGTCTGTGGCCTGCCTTCCTTGGACCAAAGGGCTCCACTCATAGAATGTGTCTTTGCCCAATTTGGGGGGGGATCCCTTCCCCACACACACCACAGCTCACCCCGTCCAGTAGGGTCCCTGACATCTTGGCTGTGTTTGTGTATAGTGATAAGCTGTGCTTGATTGGAGGCTTCTGCTAAGGCTAATTAAATTTTGCTAGTTCTTTATTTTCCTCATTTGCTGCCTAGTTTGATGTGGATGAGCTATCCTGTTGTTGGGTTTCTTAATATGAACTGCTGGGTGAATTACTTAGTGGGAGTCTAATGTTGTTATTGGATATTGCTAACTGGCTTATGCTCATACATGCTCATTTAAATTTTGATAGATTCCAAATTCTAATTGTTGAAATGTCAGTGGTACATTGAAATGTGTCTTTATTTGTTATAGTCATTGTGCTTAAAATGCCTATTCTGTGAACCAATTTAAGCGCAATGTATTTGTGGAAAATGCAGTATATAAACTGAGTATGGAATGAAGTTTTTAGAGAAATTTTGACCCCACATCAGGCTAATGAATTGTTGTATGGCAATCAAGCAAACTAATCCAATCTCTAAAGTTACAAAATCCAAAAGAGAGAATGGTGGATTCTTCTGTCTTTGATGTAGAGCCCTACTCTTGCAATCACCCATTCAGACTTGGAATCCTATCGCTCAGTAAAACAATTTGAGAATGTTTGCATGTGTCTCTGATCACGCACACATATAATGTGTAATAAATATGTGTACACACACACACACACACACACACACACACTTTCATATATAAATGAAAGATCCAAAATGGTAGCGTACTGCACAGGAAAGCAGACTTAATTTCCCCCCCTAATTTTCAGCTTACAAATGAACCTCTTGCATTGCCAGACACATATGATAAAGGATTCATAAAACTGTTTCACATGTCAGACTCTGCACAGGCCTATTCAATCCACATTCTCAAAGTGCCATTTTGATTGTGTAAACTGGCCCTAAGATATCATCTCTACCTGTTCTGTGTAACATCTTGAACCTCTTCAACATAACTAAGAATTCAACATGGTATTTTCCATTGTTTTTATTCATTAGTGTTGGCTGTAGAACTCCTTGCAGCATGCCAGGGCATTGAGTTTCTACGCCCCCTGAGAACTACAACCCCATTGGAGAAAGTCTATGACCTTGTGCGCTCTGTTGTCAGGTCTGTCAAACAAATGCTTCCCCAGAGATTACAGCTTTTGAGAACATTGGCTAAATATTAACCACCACAAGATTTAGGAGTTGTTCGATTTGTCTCCTTTCAGGCCTTGGATGAAAGATCGCTTCATAGCCCCAGACATTGAGGCTGCTCACAGACTGCTTGTGGATCAGAAGGCAAGTGTTGATATTGGCAGCCAATGAAGACTGATGGAAAAACTCTTCTGTTGTTTACAAAGTCCCTTTGTATGTCTGGCTAGTTATTACATAATGGTCTGACCCTCATGCACATGACAACACACCAGATTCTATGAAGAAGAAAAATATATATTGTATAGAGACTGAATTTGCTCTCAAGGAACTTAGGGAAATAGGCTAGAGGAAAACATACAGGCCTGTGGCTCACACTGGCTCAGCTTGTCTGAGTGTGGAAAGCTAAGCAGGGTCAGGCCTGGTTATTCCTTGGATGGGAGACCCCTCCTCTAGTTTCCTGCATTGAGCAGGGGGTTGGACTTGATGGCCTTATAGGCCCCTTCCAACTCTAGAATCTATGAATCTATATCTCCATGAAACTTGCTCAACACAGCAAATTGTAGCTCCATGCATGTGAGGGGTTGCAGTCCGTGTCTATGAGGAAGTGAAAGAAGGTATGGATGACCATGGCTGGGCAGGCGGGCTATACTTATTTATTTCATATATGTCTTCAAGCCTGAAGGGTTCCAAGAGCAGCTAACAAATCAAGAAAACTAAAAAGCGTAAGACCACAAATACAATAAATCAGCAGAACAATAAAACCAAATACTTAAATCATAGCCAAATAAGATTAAAACATCATCTTAAGAAAGCATCAGCAAATTAAATGGTCTTCAACTGGCACAATCTCTGGGCAGGATGTTCCAAAGACAGGAACTTCACCACCGAAAAGGCTTTTCTTAGGACACCATCTGCACCACCTCTGATGGCAGAGGGACCTGCAGAAGGGCCTCTGAGGAAGATCTCAACATGAGGGCAGGTTCATGAGGGAGCAAGCAGCCCTTGAGATATACTTGTCCTCAGCCATAAAGGGTGATTTATTTATTTTTTTAAAAGGCACCTACTCAAAAGGTGCTGGTTCTGCGTCCCAGCAAGCCCTAGCTCCATTGCACAGCTGGTATTATCTTACCAACATTTTGGATATTTGGCCGAAAGTCTGGCTGAGTTTCACATTCAGCTGTTGCCTTTGCTTCTGACTTCTTTTCTTTTCTTTTCTGCCTCTAGGTTTGGGAAGTAGCTGAACCATACATTGAAAAATACAGAAGGGAGCACATTCCTGAGTTCAGACCGATCTCCCCCACTGCTTTTTCCTTAGCAGCAAGCAAAAACACTTTACACCACCACAAATATCATCATAGTGACTCAGAAGAGTATGATGAACAGTGAAAACAAACCAATTAACCTCACGACTTCAGTTGCTGGATTATCTCGTGTGTTGTTGTTTTTTTAAATCCCATGCTCCATACTTTATTCTAAAGGCATAAAAGAACCAAGTCCAAAGCTGGAAATATGCATGGGCATTGAGAAAGTGCTAGAACAGTTTAAATATTTCACAATGGGTTCACTTTTGACAGAAATAATAAGATGACTGTCTCTTTAGTTGTAGCGTGAAATCAATGTGGGGGGAAGGCAACTCTGTGTAGACATACCTCATTTTGTGACTATAAGGTTAACCACACTAATGTCAAGCTGGAATTTAGCCAACGGAAATTAGCAGGTTGTTTTAATTTATAGAAACAATAAATCTAATTTTGCAATCTTTACTGAGACTCATGTTTCAAGTCTTTTCAGGAGTGCCATGCCGAACGGGTTACATTTAAAAAAAAATTAAAAAAATAACTCAAATTCTAGAGTTCTATCTGATCATACATCAAAACTGAATTAGTGTGATGTAATTTGGCAATTCTGTCAAATTTGTGGGCTGGAAATTCTCCCGTGCAAGGAAAACCCTGGCAAAGAAATGCCACAGTGTTCCACGTATCCTTAGCTGCCCCTTTTTATTCTTGTATTGGCATCTGAATATGTCACTGTGAGGGATTGAGGCCTACTCAGGCTTGAGTTTGTTGAAGCCTGAAGGCCCAAACACTTCCCTTGAGTAGTGAAGCCTGAAGGCCCAAACACTTGGATGGGAGGAAGAGTTTGAGAGTTTTAAGTTAGCCAATAGAAGTTAAGAATTAGATCTCCAATTCAAGGTCACATGATTATAATCTTCCAGTCCTGGGAAGACTATATATGTGGGGTGTGGTCAGCTAGCAGTTAGTGTGTGCTGGGAGAGAGCTGGAAGCAGCAGCACAGAAACAGAGAGAAGCAGAGAGAGAGAAAGAGAAACTGGTTGCATAGGATATAGGTAGTCTGAAGTTAACTAGAGAACATTGGATTGTTTGTTTGTTTTATTTTATCATACTTGCTTTTGAATTATAACCACTCTATTAAGTAAAAAGCCTAATATTATAAGTAAAGTGTTGTTTACCCTGGAGTTTGGAGTGACTTATTCACCACGCCTAAAGCCTTCACCCACGTTACTGGAGGAAGCAGGCAAAAGACTGGATCTCCTAGAGAGGGAGGGGCTTTGAGGAGAGGCAGAGATCTCCCAAAGGCAGATCAAGGGGTCCCTGCAGTAGCGGAACCTTGACAGATGGTGGCAGCGGAGCGATCCTGAACAGGGAGATTAAGCACTCCAAACAGAAATTGGGTTTTACTAATAGAGCTGGCAAAAGCAGTGTGTGTTTTAACTTCAGGACTGCGGAATAGAGACCCAGTGAGGCTAGTAAAATGAGCCAGTACCTCTCCATGAATAAAACTGCCCTGATTGAGCAGTGTAAAAAGGACAATTTGCCATGGGAGGAGAAAACAGCAGAAGAACTGAAAGTTATGCTGATCTCCCAGGCGGCAATAGAAGGAGCTGCACCCTCTAGCCCTAGTGTAGCAGGACCCCAGGCAAAAGAGTGGGAGCTCCGTGAGCAGGAACTGCAGCTAGGGGCAAAGCAGAAGGAAGAAGAGACCAGGTTAGAGTGGGAAGGGCTTCGTCAGCAGGAAGAACAACGCAAACACGAGGGAAAGATGCAACAGGAGCAACGCAGACATGAGGAAAAGCTGCACCAGGAGAAACTGCAGGCCCAGGAAGAACAACGCAGACACGAGGAAAGGATGATGAAATTGAAAGAGGAGCAGCCTGTCAGAGTTACCCTGAAGGACTTCACAGCATACACCCCAGGAGAAGACCCACAAGTGTTCCTGACCACTTTTGAAAGGGCAGCACAGAAGTGGGGATTGCAGGAGGGTGATTACATGAAGTTTGTGCCTAATTTAATTAAAGTGGAGCTGGCAGAGATTTATAATAGCATGCCAGAGGGGGAGGCTGTTTCCTATGCTCAATTTAAAGAAACGGTGTTTAAAAGGTTCAGGTTAGGCCCTGAGCACTTTAGGAAAAAGTTCAGAGGGTTAACACCTCAACCTGGTAAATCTATGGTAGAGTTTGCAACAAAATTAAAAAACCTGCTATTAAAATGGGTGGATGAAGCAAAAGCTGACAACAGGGAAAAGGTGTTAGAGCTTATGGCCCTGGATCAGTTTTATTTTCGGTTGCCCAGAGAAATAAAACTGAAGGTTAAGGATAAAGATCCTGAAACTGTAAACCAAGCTGCAGAAATGGCTGACAAACTGATTGAAAACTGGGAAGGGTTAGGCCCCAGGATTGAGTCTGAGAAGAAGGGGGGGAAATGGGAAGCCCCAAGTAAAAAGGAGTTCAAAAAACCTCCTTTTGATCCTTCTCACCCCAGAGACCGTGCCTGCTATTCGTGTGGTCAGACAGGCCACATCAAGAGTAGCTGCCCCAAGTTACAAGCAATAACACCAGCTAACCTAGGTAGTCCTAAACCCGAACAAAACAAGCCACAAGGTGTAGCAAGCATAAAAAAACCTTATAATTGTGGATTTGTGATCACCAACAGGGAAGAGGTTAATAATCAGTTTAAAGAACCTGTTCATGTAAAAGATAAGACCATTATGGCAATGTTAGATTCTGGAACTGATGTTTCTCTGATCCGAGCAGATTTGGTGAGACCTGAAGATTTGGTACCAGGAATGTCTATTGAGATCCAGGGAGTGAATGGTCCCTCCTTTGAAGTCCCAGTAGCAAGGTTATCCATAGAATGGAGGGGATGGAGAGGTCTGTATGAAGTTGGGGTGATGGAACCTCCAACCCAATTTGCCCCTATCATTGTGGGAAGGGATATACCGTAATGGGACCAGAAGCTCAAATATGTGTGGTAACCCGCAAGCAAAAGGAAAGGGAGGAACTTTCAAAACAGGACCAGGTAAAAGCTGATGGGGTAAAAGAAAAGGTACTAGAGGTACAACCCACAGTGATTCCGGAAGGTCCAAAACCAACCCCAGACCCTCCCCAAACTGAAACAACAGAACAAGCCTCCATGCAACCTGTAGACCTGAAAGCCAGTGAAACAACCGAGGCAGGTGGTTCTGTAGAGGAGAAGGTGGTAGAGACCCCTTTTCCTGATGTAAGAGGAGTAGAGGAATTCAAGCAGGGAGTCCTCAGTGATCCTAGTTTGGAGTCTCTGAAAAGAGTTGCTCTCCCTCAAGAGAAGCCCTTCTCTGAGGAAAGAAGGGAGCAGATTATTTGGGAGAAAGGATTGCTGTATAGGCTGTGGTTACCAAAAACCCAAGAGTTAACCTGGGAACCACTAAAGCAACTGGTAGTACCTAACCAATTCCGGCTAAGGTTGCTAGAACTAGCCCATGAAGTGCCATGTGCAGGACACTTGGGGAAAAACAAGACTAAACAAAGGCTCATGGCAAACTTCTTTTGGCCTGGAATTGCTAAGCAAGTAGCAGAGTACTGCAGGTCTTGTGAAACCTGTCAGCGTGTGGGGAAGGCAGGGCATCACAGTAAAGCCCCTTTGCAGCCTCTGCCTATTATAGGAGAAGCTTTCTTCAGGGTGGGCATGGATATTGTAGGGCCTTTCACTAAACCCACCCGCAAGGGAAAAAAGTACATCCTCACAGTGGTGGATTTTGCCACAAGATACCCAGAAGCAGTAGCACTAGCCTCTATAGATGCTCCATCTGTAGCTGAGGCATTGCTAACTATATTTTGCAGAACTGGATTTCCCTCTGAAATCTTGACAGATTGTGGGTCAAATTTCCTCTCCGAGATAATGGAATGTCTGTGGAAGTGTTGTGGGGTAAAACACTTGAAAACCACTCCTTATCACCCCCAATGCAATGGAATGGTGGAAAGATTTAACGCCACACTCAAGGGAATGATTAGAGCCTATGTAAACACACACCCAAATGACTGGGATGACAAACTGCAACACCTACTTTTTGCCTACAGGGAACTTCCACAGGAATCAACTGGATTCTCACCTTTTGAGCTGTTGTATGGCAGAAGAGTGAGAGGCCCTCTTGATCTCCTGAGGGAAAACTGGGAAGGTAAACTCGTAGAAAACAAAACCTCAGTGGTGGATTATGTGTTAAAACTTAGACAAACACTAGATACACTCTGTAAACTAGTTCAAGCCAATGTAACCAAAGCCCAAGAGGTGCAAAAGTTCTGGTATGATCAAAAGGCACGCTCTAGAGTATTTGAGGTAGGGGATCAGGTAATGATATTTCTTCCTCTGCGCAAAGACAAGCTTAAGGCTGCTTGGGAAGGCCCCTACACAGTCAGAGAGAAAATGGATGATTTAACCTATGTGGTGGTTAAAGACAAATCTGAAAAAAGACCAAAGGTAGTACATGTAAATATGATGAAGCCACACTATGAGAGGAGTAGAGTAGTTTTACAGGTGCAGAAGGTGCCAGAGGTAGTATACTTAGGGCACAGGGTTGGAAATGGCCATATCACACCTTTATGGGACAAGGTTGAAGCTATCAGAACCTGGGACATACCTACAACCAAGAAACAGGTCAGGTCATTCTTGGGATTTGCTGGGTATTACAGGAGATTTGTTCCCCATTTTGGTGAAATTGCTGGACCTTTGACTGATTTAACCAAGAAATGTAAACCTGACAAAATTGTGTGGACTGATGAATGTCAGAGAGCTTTTGATAGACTAAAGGACATTTTAAGCTCAAAGCCTGTGTTAAGAGCACCTGACTTTGAAAGAACCTTTATTGTAGCTACAGATGCCTCTGAGACTGGCATAGGTGCAGTATTGTTACAAGACTATGACTCTGTTAAACACCCAGTAGCCTACCTGAGTAGGAAGCTTCTACCCAGGGAGAGAAACCTGTCTACGATCCAAAAAGAATGTCTGGCAGTAGTGTGGGCTCTGGACAAGCTCAAGCCTTATGTTTTTGGACAAGAATTTACTTTATGGACTGATCATCATGCCTTGCAATGGATACAAACAATGCAAAATACCAACTCCAAGCTTCAGAGATGGTCTTGGAAATTGCAGGAATTTCAAATGAACATTGAACATGTGCCTGGGAAGGAGAATGTGATAGCCGATGCTTTGTCTAGGAAATAACCAAAAAACAGTTGCCTTTTTGTGTAGGTTAACGTTTCACAATTCTCTTCTGTAAAAGGGAAATTGTTCCACTTGAGGAGAAGGGGGGGAAGATGTGAGGGATTGAGGCCTACTCAGGCTTGAGTTTGTTGAAGCCTGAAGGCCCAAACACTTCCCTCGAGTAGTGAAGCCTGAAGGCCCAAACACTTGGATGGGAGGAAGAGTTTGAGAGTTTTAAGTTAGCCAATAGAAGTTAAGAATTAGATCTCCAATTCAAGGTCACATGATTATAATCTTCCAGTCCTGGGAAGACTATATATGTGGGGTGTGGTCAGCTAGCAGTTAGTGTGTGCTGGAGAGAGCTGGAAGCAGCAGCATAGAAACAGCAGAGAGAAGCAGAGAGAGAGAAAGAGAAACTGGTTGCATAGGATATAGGTAGTCTGAAGTTAACTAGAGAACATTGGATTGTTTGTTTGTTTTATTTTATCATACTTGCTTTTGAATTATAACCACTCTATTAATTAAAAACCCTAATATTATAAGTAAAGTGTTGTTGTTTACCCTGGAGTTTGGAGTGACTTATTCACCACACCTAAAGCCTTCACCCACATTACTGGAGGAAGCAGGCAAAGGACTGGATCTCCTAGAGAGGGAGAGTCTTTGGGAAGAGGCAGAGATCTTCCAAAGGGCAGATCAAGGGGTTCCTGCAGTAGCGGAACCTTGACAGTCATCTGGCTGCAAACGCCCCAAAGCAGCAGAAACGGAAACTAAAAAACAAACAAACAAACAGGACAAGAAGCAATGGGGTGAAGCACTTAGGACTTGTGATTGTTTTGGGATGGGGTTATACAAAAGTAACCAGAAGAAACAAAACATGCAGTCCTATAATAAAAAACAGGCTCAGGGCCCTCCCAATGTTGACTTTGAGGCTATGAAAGCTGAAGCATTGTAGGTGGTGCCTCCTGTGCCAGGCCAATAACATCAGAAGATCCAAGATTACATAGGAAGAGCCCACATTGTGTTTTTCTCCCCAGGCCAGGGTCACCTTTCCGAAAAACGAACACTACCAGCATGAGGAGGAACTATAGCAGGCCTCTTCCTGCATGGTCTGGGTCTTCAGATGTTACCAGACAGGTGCAGACAGAACACCATGCCTTAAAGCAATGGCAAAAGGAGCCTTAAGACCATGTTAACACTGTGGGAGCATGTCCAGCTATTAATTGGACTGTGTTTGACATACATGTCTGTGTGGCCCTTATCTTCAATTTAATACTGGTTGTCAGCATAAGTGAAACTATTTTTACCCATTTTTTTAACCAAGGCTTTCATACCATGTGGCTATATTGCCATCTAAAAATATTCCTGCATATTTCAAGTGTGCCCTAGCTGCTACTTCACAAAAGGAGAACATTAAGAAAATACACAACAATAGTGACTACAGGCAGTCCCCAAGTTACGAACAAGTTCCGTTCTTAAGAATGTCTTTAAGTCGAATTTGTATGTAAGTCAGAACAGCATAGCATTCTATATCACGCAAATCGCGTAGTATACTACACTATGTACTCGACGTAAACGATGTAGCACTGGGGAACCCAGAAGTTCATTCTTAAGTATGGGTTGTCTGCAAGTTGGACGTTCTTAACTCAGGAACTGCCTGTATAGCATGTAACTCCAACACATACAGTCAGTAATTACATATTTTATTCTGCTTATTTTTTATTGTCATGTGTTTTTCAATTGTTGGTACTTATGCTCCTTGAGCTCAAAAGGATACAATAGTACAGAAATGGAGAAGAAGAAAAACATAGCCACTTCCATGTAATCTTCCAGATATTCTGCCCGCTTGAACGGGGCCAGGATTCAGTTCACCTCCATACTGTTCAAAATCCTCTCCTCTGAGGCTGCGGTAATGCCCTTGAGCAAATAATGAAGCCAACCAATGGGCTGGAATTCAAAGAGTTGCCTTAGGTGCCCTCAAGTGTGTTGTAGTGCTAAGCCATATAGGCAGTGGGGTCTGGAATGCCAGCAGGTCAAAGCTGGTGGGGCAGCGGTCATCAGTTCAGGAGGAATGAAGCCAAAGCCAGAGAGAAAACCAAAACATACCAGAGCCAGGAAGTCCACTGTTGCTCAAGCGATATCACAGCCCAAACAGGATGTCTTTTATAGCTCTTCTTGCCTAGAAGGGCCCAATGGTCTTAGATGGCCACCATCTGTATTATTTCAGTTCTGAAGCACACAACATTTCTCCTCTCCCCACACCATTCCATGCTTTACAAATGCTTCTACATTCCTGATATATTAGGGGTGGGGATCTGTCTGCCCGTCCTGATTTTTTTTTTAAAGAAATACTCTGAGCAAGTGCAGTTTGTTTCACATTTTAAACTCACTTAAATCATAGCACTATCATGACTACAACACTAACATGGAGTTTGCTTAAGAACCTTTTTGTTTTAGAAAAGAATAATACATTTTTGAACTAGGAATAATAAAATGAGCATCTGTCACCTTGTACATGCCTTAGCTGGCCACACCGATTATAAAATGTTTTTAAAATAAGAAAGGACGGTGCAGCAACCAGCGTCGGCCCCAGCAAGCTAATGGCAGGCCTGTTTGCTGCAGCCTCCATCGCCCGCCACTCTCTGAATAGCCGTTTGGGGCCCTTGAGTTCAGCCCGGAGGTCCAGCCCTTGCTGCACCACTGACTCCACTGCCATAGCACAAAGTGCTTTGTGACGTTCTCTCACTAAGTGATTCGCCATATCTGGGGTGGTGGCAATTCAAAAGAAACACAAACGGAAAACTTCCTTAGGAAGTAGTTGTGCAGCCATTTGAATCCCGGCCCCCGTATCCTGCCTCATGCAGCACAAATGTTACTACTGAAAGTGAGTTATGAAAAATTCTGACATATGCACTCTGTAACACATCTCTTTGATTTCTTTATACATGAGGAGTACAATCCAATTGCGATGCCCGAACTTGGAGGGTTACGGGCATCCTATGGAGGGCGGGAAGAGCATGGAGGCGAAGGTAATCTCTGTGCTCCTCCCGCCCTGCCAAACACGCAGACCAGGGGTCTTCAAACTAAGGCCCGCGGGCCACATCCGGCCTGCCTTGCCTTTTTATCCGGCCCGGCGGCCAATCAGCGGAAGCAGACTTTTTTTTAACTCTTTCGCTTCGAACAATGCTTGAAGCCGATTCTTTTGTCAGCGTTCCGCATCCGGCGTGATTACATAATTTCCTGCCGACACTCGGCTCTCTCCCTTTCTCTCTCTCTCGTTCCCCCTCTCCCCTTGTTAACTGTCTTGTTAATTACTGTAAACTGCCCAGAGAGCTTCGGCTATTGGGTGGTATAAAAATGAAATAAATAAATACAATAACTTTCCATTTAAGGAAAAAAATATTCACCCCTATCAAGTAAAAAAAAAGGACCTGGGTCCTTTTTTTAAACTTGAACCATTTGTTCATATTTTTTTCAAACTATAGTCTGGCCCCCAACAGTCTGACGGACAATGAACTGGCCCCCTGTTTAAAAAGTTTGAGGACCCCTGACGTAGACAGTCAATTTCAGCCATCTAAGTGCAGCGCTTCAGAGCAGGAGGGAAGGAGGCTGAGGCAGAGGCGCCACCAGGATATCTCATATCTTGGCGGTGCCTGTCTCCTCCCCTCACCATCCCCTGAAACACCCCACAAAACCCTTCTCTGAGGTAGCTCTTGTGACCTTGGAGCAGCAGCAGTTTCTGTGCTGGCCAGTGGGGTGGGGAGGGATCCGAGTGCGGATCCCCAGCTACAAGGTTGAAATTTTCCAACCTTGTAGTTGGGAATCCAAAAAATCCTAGGGCCACCTAGACAGTGTCTAGAGGCTATAGGATTGCTCTGGAGGATGTTGACTATCACCTTCATTAATAGATAAAGCCAGATAAAGTTTTTATACACATGCAGGTTTATTTCATTGTTTGCCGTGAAAATATCAGGCAGAAGAATAAGGGTAACATAGAAGAAGGAAAATAAAAACCAGTGAAATCCCGGAGCTTTATCCAGTAAGCAAGCAGATGTGACACGACATGTATTTTCTGTAGAGCTGTGAAGCTCTGTTGATTATCTGTGTGTGCTTTAGGGATTCTGGCAACTGCTGTATTCAGTCTTACAAGAAGTACCTAGAATTCCAGAATGCTGTCATTTTTATAGACAACCTTTCCTTTAACAATGACGTACTCAATCAGTTCTTGATGGCCGCCAAACTGGTAGATCAAGTGTTCCCATCTAAAGAGATGTTGTAAATAATATAATTCAATACTAAAAACAGCAACAAAATATTTTGTGCACTGGACAAAATAGGAAGCAGGAGAGCCAAACTGCAGGAACAGAAAAATCATGTAGAATGCAGGCAGAGGGTCAGATATTTAAAATCTCTCTCATTTACACACACACACACACACACCTTCTACTCTCTGCACATTGAAAATTAGCATGTCAGGGAAAAGGCTAGATTTGGAACCCTTTCCTCTGATATTTTAACCATTCCACAGGTACACATGGAAGCATTCCATCCTAGACCACATCAGCATTCAGGAGTGCTTTTCTTGATCGATGAAGATTGGACCTGGGGTCTGTTCTGGGAACAACAAAAACTGTTGGGCTCCACCCCTAGACCTGCTCTAACCATAACCCTCTCACTCACAGAGCTTTGATTCAGTTCCTAGTCAGTACCAGAATTTTGATTTCAAGAGCTGGCAATCCTAGAGGGTAGGTGCCAACCAGGGCTGGACATTTCTTAAAGAAAAGCCAAGAATGGAGTGGTAATCTAGCAAGCCCTTGTCATGTATTGGATCCCACACAATCCCCATTAGTTAAAGTTATGATCTGTACAGCTATACCTAAAGCTGATGAGTAGAACCAGGCTGCCCCTTTCAAGTGTTTGGTAACCTGGAGAGGCTATCTAGAACATATGGGCTAGATGCTGATGTATATGTCTACCATGTCTTTATGTGACATATGATCAAAGTAAGTCTCAAGCATGCCTACATATATACAGCTCCCTCCAAGGGTACAACAATTCTGGTCAAGCCTCCAATCCTCATGAAGAAGCTGCACAGGTACTGGTCCTTCAGATTGATGCTGATAACATGTTTCCCAGGGCAAGGCTGGCATTATTGTGTCGGCATCTAGGGGGTGAAGCAACATCTGCTGAATTAAAGGCACAATCCTATGCATGTTTAGACAGAAAAAGGCCTCCAACTCCCAGCATGTTCTAGCCAGCTGTGCTGACTGGGGCATGCTGGGAGTTGTAGGCCCCTTTTCTGTCTAAACATGCATAGGATTGCACCCTAAAAGGAGCTTTGGCCATAGTCAAGGACAGGGCTTTCCTTCTTTTCATTTCTGGTCAAAATATACTGAACTGGGTGAAAATTAAAATATTGCAATTGAATTGAAATCATCATCATCATCATCATCATCATCATCATCATCATCATCATCATCATCATCATCATCCATGATAGAATCCCAGATGTTGCCATCCAAACTACATGATCTCTTTAGTTTATTCTGAGTACAGAATTTTCCTGTTTATACCAATATAAGTTAGGCCAATTTACATACCTCGGTGAGTTAATGATAATGACATCTCCTTGTTTGCCTGTTTCTATGGAGCCATGTGTGTGTGATTTCCCGAGAGCATAAGCTGCATTAATGGTTGCAGCAGCTAAGGCTTCTTTCATGGACATATTCATGTTTACACAGGCCAGGTGCATTACCATTAGCTAATGAAAGAGAGAAAGTGTACCTGAATTCACTACATAGGTGAATAAAACCAACAGTCCCTCCTCAGTCATCTCTCTGACATTATTGGGCAACCTGAAAGCCTCCAAGCTCATAGTGACAGAGGTTAGTTTCAGACAATATACATTGCACTTTGCCTTCAAGAAATGCAGGGTTTGTCTGTGCTGATCAGAAAGCAAAAGCAGTATGAGAGCACATGTGCTGCCACCACCACCTCCTCATGCCCCCTTTCCTTTGCCACGTTGCCCCTACCTGTTCCCCTCTCGTGCACCCCCAATCCCCCTCCCCATTACCTTTACCACTGTTGCCACATTGGCTCTCTGGAGAGCCGCACATCCAGAAGAAATAGTTGGCGTGGCTCTCGTGAGGGTGCCCTTGGCCATCCTGCCTTGCTGCCAGGCTCTTGCTGAGAGGATTCTCAGCATGAGCCAGAGGGCGGGTGGCTGAGAGCAGCGGCCAGGGCTTTTTTTCTGGTGGAACTCACCGGAACTGAGTTCCAGCACCTTTTCTTCTATTAATTGCATTACAATTTAATTGCCATCTACTCCCGAGGAAATGTAATCCAAGAGTTCCGGTACTTTTCTCCAGAAAAAAAGCACTGGCAGCGGCCCATCCTTTGTTCCGCTCTGAGGATCCCCTCGGAGCAAAACAGAGGGTAGACCGCTGCGCTGGCTCCACTCTCCTGCTGCAGCAAATGCCATGGCAGGAGAGTGGGTCTCTCCGCACTCACTAGAGCAGCACCATTTGCTGCTCCTCCTGCTCTGCAGCCTGAGGTGGAGGAGGCTTCAGTATTCAAGGAGGACTGGCTTTGAATATCCAGCTTGATAGCTATCTGCTCCAAGCAGATCAGTATACAGCTATCGAGACAGCAGCTTTGCAAGGGCCAGCATTCATGTGTGAATTCAACACAGTGCCATCATTAAATTCATCTGGTCTGCTAGTACAAAAATTGAAATGGAATCTTTGTTTATTCCGAAAGATTCAGCACAGTAATCAATATCTCAAACTTGATAGAACTTCACAATCATACAGAGAGAAGAAAATGAACAATTTTGTATCTAACAATAAAGAAACATCTTACCATTGAACAACAATAAGCATTCGGGTTAAAATCACTGCCAAGAGCAACAATCACTCCTTCTTTTAACATTTTTCTAGCTTGAGGCTGTTTTAATCTAAAAAGAAAAGAACACTGGTTATTACCATTTGAATTGCAATGTAAAATGCACCAGACCATTTCATAAATAGAAACAGAAATGTTCTAATTAGAAAAGGAAGCAATATTGTATAGACCATTAGCAGATTCAAGTTGACACGTATCTATTGGCTATTGCTCGCATTACTTTGAATGCGGGCAAAATTTTCTTTTGAAATTTCAGGACTAGAAAATGGCTTTTTAAAATGATTTACAGTGCAACCCTGTGCGTGGTTACTTGCAAGTAAACCCCACTACATTCAACAGGGCTTACTCCCAGGTAAGTATCCATAGGATTTCTGCCTTGGGTGTTAAATTAGCAAATTCAAACTTCTGAAACAGTCAGAAAAAAGAACAAGTATGATACAACTTTGAACTGCTGACAGGTTAGGGCAGACATTTCCAACCTGACATCTTCCAGATGCGTTGGTCTGCAACTCTAATTATCCCCAGTCAGCGTGGCCATTGGAAAGGCAGGTTAGGAGCACAACTGGGCAAAACGTGGTTGAATTCAGTCCCACTGAAAGCAATGGAATGGTAATATGTCCCAGTTCATACATTCAGCTGGGAGGAACCACATGAGACCACCACCACCCCCTATCACCTAGATCAGTGATGGCGAACCTTTTTGAGCCCGAGTGCCCAAACTGCAACACAAAACCAACTTATTTATTTCAAAGTGCCTTAAATTTGGCAGGAAGGAGGAGGGGGCACTAGCTAATTGCGCCCCGTTCTGTCTCAGGGCATGGCTCTTCACCGGGCACACAAAGATTCAGGCATGCATGCGCAGTGCTTCTGAGCTGTCTGTTCAGTTAGAAGGAGGGCTGGGTGCCTGCGCAGTCCGCTTCTGGGGGTGGAGATGTTGGCGTGTGCCTGCCTGTGGAGGCCAGCGAGGAATGAGTGGAGAAGAGTTACTATGGAAACCCAACGCTGAATGCAGAAGGGGACGGTCTTTTCGCGATCTGGTGACCAATGGCTCGAGTGCCCACAGAGAGGTCCCTGCGTGCCAGCTGTGGCACGCGTGCCATAGGTTCGCCATCACTGACCTAGATAGTCCTCATTGTGACCTAGGCCCACTGCATGAGCACCCAGTCATTTGAGGTTTAGGTTCATGTGATCTTCACTTGTTTTTTTCAGGGGATGTTTCACATGTGTTGGGTGCAGCCTGGGCCTCTGTATAATTGGACCACTGTAACAGTACCTGGGAGGCAATAATTGTCTCCCAGTAATAATATCCCAAAGGCACAGCATCTACCTGCTGCAAGTAACAGAAAGTAAGAACACAGCCTAATACATATTGGAATTACCTCAGTATGTAGGCAGTGGTTGGTAAGAGGACGGCTGCACACTTTGCCCGGGCCATTGCAGTAATACCTCCATCACTAATTTCTTCTAGGTGACTTACAGCTTTAGCTCCCATGTCAGCTCCAAGCTAAAGAGATGGCAAAGCAAGGTTTGAATTTAAGGGAGCAATCCAATGCATGTTTAGGCAGGAAAAAAAGTCCTACCGTTCCCAGTGTTCCCCAGCCAGCATGACTGGTTGGGGAATGCTGGGAGTTGTAGGACATGTTTCTGTCTAAATATGCATAGGATTGAGCCCTAAGGAAAGAGGCGCCAAAGAAATTGTTCTTTCGCTGATGCTACAAAGAGATTTTATGTTGTATGAAGGAAGAGTTAATAGATACTGTTAATATTGGTATGCTGATCTATGCTAAACATCTAGAATATTCAGTGATTCCAGGCAGAGGAAGCGCAGCTAATAAAAAGCGCTACTTCCTTAACGGGTTTTTTTTGTGAAAAGAAAGAGAGATAGAAGAAGCAGTGGGAGGGTTACAAGATGAAGGCAACTTCATATTGACCCTCCTCCAAATTCCATGAATGAGGCAGGGCAGCTGCAGGACAGAAGCCTTGTTTGAGAAGCACCTATTGTTAGGCACAGGATCCAAAAAGCTATTTTATCTTTTTCCAATGGGACTTTTCCAATAGCTTTCCCTCCCTTTAGACAGCAGACCCTGCAGGCAGGGCCGGTGCTACCATTAGGCCAACTAGGCAGCTGCCTAGGGCGCAGGGCTAAAGGGGGCACCAGAAATAGGGAGGGAGGACTCAAGTGGGAAGGGGGCCCGCTAAATATCTGATCTTGCCTAGGGCACCAAACTGCCTCAAACTGCCTTGCACCAGCCCTGCCTGCAGGCAGCCCAGGGGTGGGGAAACTCTTTCAGCTTGAGGGCTAAATTTGGGAGATGCTCTCAGGGGGACACATTCTAGTGGTGGGTGGGGTCAAAGGCAAAAGGGGTAAGGCCAAAACACACCAAAAAATGGACCAAATGCCAAGATATTGTAGCTTAAGGGCGTGATCCAATGTCCTCCGTGCTCGATGCACATAAGCCTCTGAACAACACGCATCCAATGCAGGGCGCGAGGCGCAGCGGTGGTGGTGATCTCTGCCGCTCAGCACCTCACGCTCTGTATTTCACCCAAATGGCCGTTTTCATCTAGATGAAGCGCCACAGAGGGGGAGGGTAGGAGGCCGGGGCACCGTCTGGATATGGCGTAAGCCATCGGCCCCGGCCTCCTCCCCTTCCCCCCTTCCCCCCCCCCAGCATGCCCCTTTAGCCCTCTCCGAGGCTGACTTACAACCTCAGAGAGGCAGCTGGAGTGGTTCTTTCCTTGATGGCTGTGAGGGAGCCAGGGCGGGGGCTCCGCCTTCAGAGTCCCAGCTCTGCATTTGGACCTTTTAGAATGGAGAGGGCAAAACTGCACACAAGCTGAGAATCCGCCAAACAATCGGCATTTGGGTGAAAGGGAGTGGGGCCGAGGAGAGAGGGTGGGGAATCTGGAAACCCCAGGAGGGCCAGGTTTGGCCTGTGGCCATAAGGTTTCCCATCCCACTGTAGCCATATCAAAATCTGCTTTTGAAACTCTCCTGTTTCAAAAACAATTTGCCAGTGTAGTACGCAGCGCATGCGTGCGCGCACTATACAAATATTAATTGATAATGGCAGTAGAAAAACAATGTATTATACAAGGCATGCAAAAAGACTGCCATTTTTGAGACATTTACTGGTCACTTTCGTACGTCATGCTAAACCATGGTTTAGTGCAACATGAATGAGCTTCTTAACCTCTCCCAGGCTCAGATGCTCCCCTTCCCGCTTCCCATGCAGCCCCAAAAAGAAGAATTTGGAAGCTCTTACTCTTTGTTAACCATGGCTTGCCATTTAGACATCACAGGAAGCTGTGGTTAACTATACCTGGAAGCAAATGCTTCTGAACTCCTCTTCCCAGAAAAAGGAGAGCAGAGCGCACAAGCCTAGGAGGAGGCTAAGCTTGTTTCCGTCATGCTAAACCATGATTTAAACCAGCTTCCTCAATCTGGTGCCCTCCAGATGTTTCAGATCACACTTTCCAGCATTCCTGAGCATTGGCCATGCCAGCTGGGACTGATGAGAGTTGAAGCCCAAAACATCGGGAGGAACCAGGTTGGGGAAGACTGGTTTAAACCACAGTGCAAGGCAGTTTCCCCCTTTGTTCTAAAAAGTTGAAATGCCGCACCTAACGGTTAGTTACTGTCACTAAGAACATTAAGCTAAAATATGCTGGCATTTTGACACTGCCCCTTTTATCTTTGACCCTGCCCACCAATGGGGTGTGCCCCCTGAGAGCTTCTCCAAAATGGAATTCAGCCCTTCGACTGAAAGAGGTTCTGCACCACTGGTATATGGCCTGCATATGGCCACTGTGTATTAAGATAGACACTGACGCAGTAGGAATGGACTTAGATGCCTTCAGGGCACAATCCAATGGATGCTAGACACTGTCTAGATGGCTATAGGATCGGTCAGAGTTCCAGCTCCGACCTCGGAAATGCGTTCCAAGGCCAGAGCTGGAGCGCTGACATTGAAGCGCCCTCCTCCACCCTTGCAGCTGCCACAGCTCTTTCCATGCCGGCTGTGGCTCCGAAGTCACAAGACTGACTTCAGAACTGGCACTGGGGCCGCGGGGAACGGAGGAGTGAGGCTCCGCCAGGATACAATGTATCCTGGCGGGGCCTCACCCCTCCTCCTCACAAGCAGGGGCAAAAGACACAGACAGCTGAAATCAGCCGTCTATGTCTTTTGCAGGGTGAGGGAAGCATGGAGGCCTTGCCTCCACACTCCCCCGCCTTCCATCGGATGCCCGTAATCCTCTGAGTTTGGAGAGTTATGGGCAGCCACATTAGATGGTATTGCCAGTGACTTAGTAAGTATCTTTCTGCCTACTTGCATGGTTTTTCCTTTGCTTTATGCTTGCTTAGGGATATTTTTTCCTCAAAAAACACCAACAGCCACCAGGAAAAAGAGAGAAATAATACATTTTTAAAAGGCCAACATATACTTGGGATAGTGCCAGCACTCTTTTGGAATCTAGTCTTGATTGAACAGTATAACTGATATAGAATTATAAACAACAAATAGTAACGGCCACTAATGAAACTGTCTGTACCCTTTGAAAATATTAATGACACATAAACAGTAACTATTTAAATGTGTCTACTATCCAGCAGTGCTATCATTACCAAAGAAGGTCATCCAATGTCCATCTTTTTATTTTACATCAGAAGGAAAAGATAAGCAAAGTCAATGTTTGAATGGAATGCAAAAAGTGGTCAGCAAAGGTCAGAGGGTCCAGCTTTCTAACTCAGTGACCCTCACATATTGTGTGCTACATTTTCTTGTAGCTTATTGCAAAAATGTAATATTGTGCTTTAGTACTTGCAGTATGATAAGATGGCCTGGGCATTACTTATTCCCACTGCAAAATTCAAAAGTAAATGCATCTTCTATTTTTCCTCAGTACCTCAGCACATTTCATTGGATGCAGTTCGTCCCCATGGAAGTTAATCTGTAACCCTATCTCTTTCCCAGCTTGAAGAATTCTTCTGGTAGAATTCAGATCAAAGACACCCTTCTCACAGAAAACGTCTATATTGTCAATATGTATTTCACCATTAAGGTCAAGTTCCTTCAGTTTAGGAAGGTGAAACCTGACAATGTCATCAGCGGCTTCAAAGGCAGTTTTCCCCCTATTAAACAGAAAATGTAACAAAGCCACAAAATTAATCTCATTTAACTTTTCATGCTCCAAGTTCTTGTATGTATAAAAAACAGATATATGTAAGTAAAAAGCATCTAAAGAACTGAAAGAGGCTTTTATCTTGGCTATATGAGGAGTTTTAAATAATTTTGGCATTTGCTGATTGTTTAAAACAAGCTAGACCCATTACTATATGCACAATGCATCATCCCAAACCAGAGCCAATCCATTTGTAGGTCTACTTCTTCCTTGTGTATGGGGGGGGGGGGGCTGGAGACGCTCAGGTGAGTTGTAGTAGATCCCCCCCCCCAAATAATTAGGCTGCTGAAATTCAGAAAGCTTGGGAGTAACCAGGAGTGGCCTTCATGTGAAAGGACTGTGAGCTCAGTTCTGGTACTGAAAACAAATCCCTAGATTCACTCTGAATGTGCTCAGAGGCACTCTGTTCTTTAATTCTAATTACATGTATTTTGCACCTGGCTCTGGTTGGTTCTATATTATAAACACACACACACACACACACACACACACACACACACACACACACCCCAAAGTAGATATGATGCTCCTGAAGTCTGCCTGCTCCTGATACTAGGAGAACACAGCAACCGCAAGTGGCACCTAATGCTTCCTGTCTCCGTGTTCTCCATCATGTCTAAATTAAAACTTTTGCATCTCTTCTAGATGCGTTACTGAGAGGAAAGCCTAGGTACCTCTCAGGCCTTCCATTCTCCCCACATCTTCACTATGTTCAAAGTCACTCTTAGGGCACTTCCATACATCACATACCTAATAAGGAACAGTAGACGGCCAATAGAAGTACTACAACATGAATTAGATACTTTCTGTGCAATCAGGCACTTTAGTCAGATTGTGAAAATAGACCTTCTGCCAGTGTTCTCTATGTTTCCTCTGCTGATGCTGCTACACGTGGGCATGCAGTGATCAGAAGAGGAATCATCTCCCAGAATGTGCGGTTTGTATGCGATCACCAATTCTGATTTAGAGGAACTATTACCCATCACACAGCCCATTGGTGTGTGTGTGTGTGTGCTGATCCCCTCAAGCTTCCTCTTTTTTGCAGGTATCAAACAGAATAGCTCAGTCAGTGACCCCCAAATAAGCCTTATATGGAAATTAAAGATATCATATGTTATAGCAGGGGTGGGCAGATGTTGCAGGACTCCAACTCCCATCACCCCTGGTCATTTGCTCATTCCTGCTGGGGCTGACAGAAGTCGGCGTCCAGCAACATCTGGAGGCCGCTGGAGGTTCCCCATCCCTGTGTGACAGACAGCACAGTGCTTGAAATGACAAGAGGGAGAGATTATATTACTTAGGAACAGAATGGGCTCCGCAGTAAGTAGAGGAAATACCGATGTCCAGGCCCCGCCTAGCCCGTTCAATCACTCTGAGCATCTTGATTTCTGTTTCTAGGTTTAAACCATATCCACTTTTACATTCAACCAAAGTGGTGCCTGCTCTCAGCATGCGTAGCAGCCGACATTTGAAACTCTGGAGGAGCTCCTCTTCTAGGGCTTTCTGAGTATGCTCCACGGTGAAATGGATTCCTCCTCCTGCTTGATGAATATCCATATAGGAAGCTCCTGCCAACTAAGAAACAAAACACAGTAACATGTGTTACTGGGGAAATTACGTATCACCCTGCAGTCACATGTAGTGAATCCCAATCCTGTCCCCCCACCCCCTTACAAAATGACTCAAGAGGATGAGATTTGCCACAGAGAAGGGACTGGAATGAAGGTAGTGCTTAACTCTTCCCCTGCTAGCCACTTTTCCCCTCGAACTCCCTCTGGCCCACAAGTGTGTGTGTGTGGAGAGAGGGGGGGAGGGAGGGAGGGAGGGAGGGAGAGAGAGAGAGAGAGAGAGAGAGAGAGAGAGAGAACGCAGCTGGGTGGGCAAGTTTCAGAGGAAAAGAGATGGAAGGGGAAGGGTTAAGCACCATCTTCTTTCCTGTCTCTTCTCGGATGTAAACTGCCTCTTTCTGGGGGGAGGGGAGGGGGGCATCAGGGCGTCATCATATGCAGCTGCAGTATATTGTGTACCACAGACACCATATTTGCCCCACAGAAGGCGAACCATAGAACAAGTGAAAGTGTATGCTTATTGGGCAACTAGTCATTTACCCTGTTGTAAACTGATAAATGCCAACATATTTTTTTTAATGAATGCATGAATCTGCAGCATTTACCATGTTCCTGTAACCTGTGCAGCATATGCATGATGATGATTATCTATTTCAGCGCAAGTACATCATTAAAATATGCAGCAGTCTTTTATGGTTTTAAATGTAATGAAATAAATGCATGTGTCCTTCTCAAACGTTACAGGGTTCACTGTAAATGCTGCAATCAGGTTCTCTCCATTTCTGGGATTTTACACACACGCCTCTCTCGGTGTCCTAAACTCCTTCCCAGGGGGCTCCATCCATAGAAATTAACTACCACTCTCTCTTCCTTTTCCAACAACAACCTATAAAATCCTTCACCATCAGTCTGCCTTCTGCTGCTTCCCCATTCCCAGGTATCTGAAGTTGTCCATTCTCTGTGCTACCGTACATTGTACATAACGCTACAATATTTGTGCTTTTTCAGAAGCTGAGACTTTATGGAAACACTGATCTACAGAGTAAAGCAAGGAAGATGTGTGCAAAAGAAAATATTCCCACATCCTCTCCGATTATGCAAATTTACCTTCATTGCAAACTCATGAACCCTGTCACCAGCCCATACGGGATGTGTGTGCGCATCTACTAGACCTAATTAAACAAACAAACAAACAAACAAACAAATGTAGTAAAATGCCCAAACTTATCCACTAGCAAACAAAACAAGGGAACATCCTTACCACACTTTAAGAATTGATAATTTGGTCAGAAAATTGTTTACGTGGCATATTGGTTTCACAGTCAGCAAATGACTGAGAGAGAGAGAGAGAGAGAGAGAGAGAGAATGGACGGGGGGGGGGGGAAGGGGAGAAGCTTCTGTTTTAATATTTAAAAAAACTGTACATGTTTTATTTTGCTTTGTCTTAATATGAATTGGTGAAGATGAAATTTCCACTGGACTCGAAGGGCTCTGTTCACACACTTCCAGTACACCGGATAATAGACCCATTGTATTACCAGAAGAAGAAAAAAGTGCTTCCTACATGCCATCAGGGAAACATAGCAAAAATCCATGACCCTTCAGCATACTCAGCAGTAAAAGGTTATACAAAACTATTCATGTTCCCCTGTAGCAGAGCTGCAGAACCTCTGGGATCCACTTTCCCCTGGCCATGAACTGTTTGGTGGTTTCCTGGCTTTTGTGCAGCTTTTTTCCCCATTCTAAAAGGCTGAAATGCCTCTTAGTCACTGGCAGTAAGAGCTTTAAGCTACAACATGCTGGTATTTCTGGCTCCGTCCCTTTTGCCCTTGGCCATGCCCACTACTGGAATGCTGGAATTTGGCCCTTGGGCTGAAAGATGTTCTACCTCCTCCTGGTGCCCTGCAGCAATCAAGGGGGAAACAGTCTAGCTTGTTGGCCTACAGGATTCTTGTATGTTTTGGCCTACAAATCCCATCATCTCTCCTCAATGACTATGCTGCTGGCTAGGACTGATGGGAGTTGTAGGCTAAAACATCTAGAGGGCCATAAGGTGCCCAACTCAATCTGCAGGCTGGACACTACATCACACCAGCTCTTCAGTAAAATATGGTGACAACCCGATTTCCAATGGAGCCATGTTTAGACGTTAGACGTGCCGATTCGTCACGGCCAAAATGTGCAAACTACACAGGGACTGTCATATATCCATAGGCTTGGAAGGTGCCCTTGAAGGGCATCTAGTGCAGGATGCAACTACAGCATTCCTGACAGAGGTCATCCAGCCTCTGCTTAAATGCTCCCAGTGAGGGAGAGCCTGATGCAGTCTGTCCACTGCCAAACACGTGCCAAATGGCTCTTCAGCCATTCTTCATAGGCCATGCAGATTGGGGACTAGCAGTATCAGCACATGGATGTGGCCTTCAAGGATACCTTCCAAGCCTATGGTTCTATGACAGTCTTAAGTGATGGTCACACAAAATCAAAGTTAATTGACACATCTTTCTTTCAGGTCCACTCCAGGTCTCAGGCACTTCCGTCTTAGAGCTCCACTGCTAAACTACCCAGGAGAGAGCCATTACAGCTCTTTCCAAGGGAAAATAATTCAGAGGATGTTTGACTAACTGAAGTAGAGAATCTCTGCCTATGTAAACATTGCATCATTCTGTTTCATGCAGGGAAGTCTGAAATGGACACCAACCTGGTAAGATGCACTTTCCTGAACAATCAATTATTTTTTCAAAAGACACTCCGGAAAATTGCTTGCGAATAGCACCTGCATCCCCAGCTGCCTTTATGCAACCATCTCTGAAAATGAAGAAAAACCCTAAGGTTAGTTGAAACCAGGTGAGACAGAATTACCTTTTTCACTCCTATCCTAAGCCTCTTTTCTGAAGCAAGGTGCTTACAGTGATTCCCCCTTAAACAATGATTTAGCAGAATTGTTTGAGTCATCAATGTAGAAAGATGATTAAATGCATTAACTGGTGTTTTTATTGATACAAAAGTAACTTCCCAATTCATTGGTTACAAGAAAGTCCATCCATTGAACAGAGACACACACCAAAACCCTCCGTGCTTTTTGATCAACCGACAGCTGTTGTGTAACAAAAACAAACAAACAAAGGTAGCTGTTTTGGCCATAGGAAAACCTCCAAAATCCATGTAGTGTGTAATACCTGTATTAGGCCAACCCAAAGATCACAAAATATGTTCAAGCTTTCTTGATCTCTTCCTTGGGCAAGACGTCACGTTACACAAATCACGTTGGCAGTTTCTTTTATTCTCCTGTCCTTTGAAAAGGCCGGGTACAGAAACAAAATAACAAAACAAAACAAAAAATCCCTTTGCCTTTGGGGAGGGTGTGTGTGTGTGAGAGAGAGAGAGAGAGAGAGAGCGAGCGAGAGAGCAAGCTACCCCACCGTCTGGGAGAAAAACTTACTTGCCGATCACCACACTGGCGTTTTCCAGCACCGCCAGATGTTGCATGCCAACCTCGAGGAGGTATTTCTCGCCTTTGGTGCAGACAAGCACCACCTGTTGAGCGCCTTCCAGCAGGAGCTTATACTCGCCGCAGGCCATCACGTTGCCCTCTCCAGACAAAACAGAGCTAAGAGAGCCTGGCGGGAGCGGCACCGCCGGCACGGATGGCCTCACAAGGGCGGGGGGAGCGGCTCGAAATTTTCTAGGTCAGGGTCTGTCTTTTCCTCTCTGGATGTATCGTTTCTCTTAGTTGGCTGCATTCACGCACGGCAAACGCACACGCATTTCCCACTCACTGAGGCCTGATCTGCACATGGAGCGGAATGAGGGGGTGAAATGTTGGTCCTACTCAGAGTAGACCCATTGGAATGAATAGGATTTAATTTAGACTAGCATTGAATGGACTGTACAATTTCAAGACTGCAGGTGGGGAATCACATTTGTTAGTGCTCCCCATGTAAACAGACAAACACAACCTTGTAAACAAAACCAGCACAGAACACAGCCTGCCGGTCAGAACTTTCCCCCTCATATTAAAAGTTTTGTTATTACTTGCACGTATATATGGGGGGGGGGGAATGGGGGAATCATTCAAACATGTCCAGAGGAGTAGCTGTGGTGTTAGTTTTGTTGCAGCAAAAGTAACAAAGACTTTGGATGCACCCTGGTGGCACCATAAGTCCACTAAAGCTTATGCCATAATAAATGTGTTAGTGGTTATACTAATAGTGCCACCATCCTTTATTGTTTAGATTTTTAAAGTGTGACACACGTGCGCACACCTCTGCAGGCTGAAGTGGTAAGGACCACGTTAACACTTTCGGGTTTTGTTCACCACTTCCCACATGTAGATCAGGCTGGAGTCTTCCTCATTTTAAATCACCACTAGAGGGCAGGGCAGGGGCAATACTCTGTGGAATTCTAGGGTCACCAGGGAGTAAGCCTCATTGAACAGGAGTGGTTGTTTCTGAATGCATTGGATGGAGGTGCACGAAAGAAGCTTCCTGAGAAACAGGCAGTGGAAGCTTGTGGCTCCAGTGGCAGTGGGGTCGTGTATCCACTCTGGGTTTCAGTCTGAACTTTTAAGGAGCTATCCAGGGTGCTGAACCCCCATCCGGTTGGGGTTCAGCACCATGGATAGCATTTTGAACATTCAGGCTGAAACTTGGAGTGGATACACACCCCACTGACATTGGAGCCACCAGCCACTGCTGAAAACAGGGGGATGCAACCATGGTCATCAAGAATAAGGGACTGTGTACTTAATTCCCTAAGAAGTCCCCCAGCGTGCCTGGAAGAAGCCTTTGAGCTGAAAACCGTATTCGACCCTAAACCTAAATGGATGAGTATTTTATTGTAAGTCTTTCTCTCTGGAGGATATGTCAAAAAATGCTGTGCTTGGGCCTCAGTCTTAAACACGCAGTGTCGTCCTGTGCATGTCACTCAGAAGTTAGACCTATAGAGTTCAATGGAACTTATTCCCAGGTAAGCGTGTACTGCAGTCTTCTCCAACTTCCTGGTGCCCTCCAGAAGTTTCATCTGGAGCAGGCACCAGGTTAGGCTGAGGAAGGATTGCACCTTTAGGAGGGTGTAACGGGTTTACTTCCGCGATTGTGCATTACACCCGAGGTAATTTTGATGTTTTCATTAAACTGTTGGATTGTTCACAGAGTGGAAGATGTGGAATAGTTGATTACAGAATACAACAGAATGATTTAAGATGCATCAACATTACACGGACACCGTCATCTTGTATGGGTTTAATCACCATGTTTTACATTCCATAAAGTGGGGAAAACAGTAATTTTCTGAGAGATTTCAAACCGTATTGTTACTATACACACACACACACACTACATACAGTCATGCCTTGGATTGAGAGCATAATTCGTTCCGGAAATGTGCTTGTAATCCAAAACACTCATATCAAAACGAAATCCCCCCCCCAAAAATTGTACAGAGATATTTAATTTAAGCCATACTACAGTACTTGTACTGCAAGATGTCACTTGTATATCAAGTCAATTTTTAAAAAATAAATATTTAAAAATTTGCTTGTCTTGCAAAACACTCTCAAGCCAAGTTACTTGCAATCCGAGGTATTACTGTATATTAGCCAAGTTCTGGGGAGGGCACCTGGAAATAATTTACCATCCACCTAGTTTGCACGGGCCTTCTATGTTGGCATTCTGGAGAAAAGGAACATCTATTCTCTATGCTTGGCAAAACTACCTGTCCACTTAAATACAATAATCTGCCCAACATGGCTCTTTCCATAAATATGGCTGGCCATGTGCTCTCTATTCAATTTCACTCCAGGGAAAGAAGGAAAGAACAGAGCTACTAAAGGTGCAAATCCTATGCATGTATAAACAGAAAGAAGTCCTACAACTCTGGGAGTATTTTTCTTATTCTGTCTAAACATGCATAGGATTGCACCTTAAAGGCATAATCCTATGCAAGTTTAGACAGAAAAAAGGCCAACAATTCCCAGCATGCCCCAGCCAGCTGGCTGGGGCATGCTGGGAGTTGTAGGCATTTTTCCCCCTGTCTAAATTTGCGTAGGGTTGAGCATTAAATTATTCAACCAAATTCTTCTAAATACCAGCTCATGATTATACCCCCTCCTTCCCCCCCCCCCCCCATTAACTGCAAATCCCAAAATCTAGCTCTTTGACACCACAGGGCTCAATCCGTCATAGTAACGCAGATTAGTCTCCACGCTTCCCCCTAAATGAAAGGACAATGAAAGGAAATCTCGCTCGCTCGCGCGCGCCCCGCCCCCCAATACACTTTAATAGACGAAGGTAGAAGTCGCTGCACGACGTGATCCTCCGGACTGCACACCTCGCTTCCTTTTCTAGCGCGGAGTGCTTGTGGGCAGCCCCGCTCCTCTGCAGCCTTAAGCGCGCCTGACGGGTTGACGCGAGCGAGCTGTGACTGTGAGGCTGCCTGCCTGCCTGCGCGCCGCACCAGCCGCTCTCGCCACAGTTACCCGCCTCGCGCCCTGCAGCTGCTCCCTCTCAACCGCCTTCTCCTCTTCCTCCTCGTGGGAAGCGCAGCCTTGTCAGCCCGAGTGGACGTGCCGTGGCTCCGGCGGCGGTTTTCGCATGCCTCTCTGGCTACTCTTTTTCCTTCCGCCGAGCTCTGTCTGGTGAGGGGAGCGAGCGAGGGACTTGGAAGAGTGCACCGGGAGGGAGGCGTTTGGGGGAAGGGTTGGGGACAGGGAGGGTACAGCCCTTGTGCTGTGTGCACTGCCTGGGCTCCTCAGTGCAGGCGGATGTTATAAATCTCCCCCCCCCCCACCCATACATACATTCACACACAGTGCTAAATTAACGGGAACAAGAAAAAGAAATGAAAGATGGGCCCCAGCTTGCCTGAGAGAGGTCATCCCCTTTCTGGAAACTTGTTCCCAGATGTGTGGAAATTGAATGTGGTTCGCCTCAGTTCTGGGAGAAAGGCAGTCTGCACAGGGAGAAAGCATCCTCTTCTGCATTGGTAGTTCATATGTCACAAGGATTGTTCGTTTGTTTTATATAATTCCATAATAACCTTCAAGGAGGCTTACTGCTTCATTTATATGTATCCAATATGCAATAGTGGCAATAAATATAAGTAGAGTTTTTTAAAAATCCACACGTGGTACTGAACAGCAGCAAGTAGATAAGATTAGACTTCAAACAACAAGGAGTCTTGTGGCACCTTAAAGACTAACACGTTTATTTTGGCATAAACTTTCTTAAGCTTATGCTGGAATAAATGTATTCGCCTTTAAGTTGCCACAAGACTCTTCATTGTTTTTGCTGCAATATTTTGCTGGAAAAATATTAGAGTTGGCGCTGAAAATAGGTTCTGAGGCTAAGCTCCGCTGAGTCCAGGATCAAATTATTTTAAAACGTGTATTTAATTAAAATATGTATATGCCACTCTTCCAAAGCACAATGCTGTGCAAATTTAAGCCCTGTTCCCAGGTCACTGGTGGCAGCTTTTCCTCTTGTTTACTAGGCCCCTGGGAGGCTGACCTTCCTGCTGGTGTAGCTACATGTTTAAATTACAACTTTGCCTTTACTTGTGATACAAGGAATGGGAAAGAAGGGGAAATAGAAGGCAACTTCTCCTGCTACATTTCCCTTTCTGAGTTTTGAAAATGCAGGCAGGAAAGTGCCCTTTCGCAGATGCCCAAAGCTGAATATCTCTGAATGGTCGGAATGGTCAGACTTGCATGTGCCACTTCGTGTCACAGAATTCCTACGCATAGAAATTCATGTGTTATTGCAGGTAGAGTTTGTAATATATGAAGATTATGTTTGTAACATATGAAGAAAGCCCCTTTTCAGTCTGGGTATGAATAATGGGTTGAGAGACATCCCAAGGTACAGATGAACAATTGTGCTGTGGCATGTCCTGCTTTCTATTCTAGCATACTGTGGCATGCTGCCTGGGGAATGCTGGAAGATGTATGACTTTTTTCTGTCTAAACATGCATAGGAATGCACCCTAAAAATAATTCTATTAGTCCAACAACTCAGATTGCAAGATATGCAAACTTTTATATGCTGTGCAGTCTTGTGGAGCTCATGAACTTTCAAGTGTTACTGCTTAATCTGCAAGGTGCCCAGATTTGCCTTTCATTGTGTTGTTATTTAGCTACATATTGCATTTTCAAGTGGGTAAAAATGAAACATGTTTAATCTTCCTTGCTTTTGTGTTTCTTTCTCTGTTTTCCTAGATCTGAGGAGAGATTTACAGTGCAGAGATGGCATCAACACACATATCACATTGTAATCCTCC
The DNA here is from genome assembly GCA_021292165.1 of Shinisaurus crocodilurus. Classification (NCBI taxonomy): domain Eukaryota; kingdom Metazoa; phylum Chordata; class Lepidosauria; order Squamata; family Shinisauridae; genus Shinisaurus; species Shinisaurus crocodilurus. Next base: position 525,767 of record JAHFWL010000248.1, on the reverse strand, counting down.
ATGTTTGGGATCAGAGTACAATATTGGTAACAAAAACTAAACTCTATCATATAACCTTAGTGACTGTAGGATTAAACGTTAGGGGTCCTGCCAAATTCTGGAAAATCCACATCAAGAACTTTTCATAGATCATAGAGTTGGAAGGAGCCTACAAGGATATTGAGTCCAACCCCCTGCTCAATGCAGGAAACTAGAGGAGGGGTCTCCCATCCAAGGAATAACTTAGCTTTCCACACTCAGACAAGCTGAGCCAGCGTGAGCCACAGGCCTGTAATAGATGGTTTTGAAAAAGTCAGTGGAAGCCAAATTGGGTAGCTTTACCTAGCAGTTGGAGGGGATGTATCCACAGAGAATAAAGTCCCAGCTTCAGATGGTATGCACCTTCTAAAATTATCTCCAGCTTTGTTAATATAGAAACTATCTAGCTTCTCTTTACTTCTGTTTGACTCCTACCAAGGGACGTGTGTGTGTTGCCTAAGAATGGAGATGATTCTGAATAACAGCTAGATTTTATATTTTAAAAATGGGGGATCAATCATTATTTATTCGTTTCTTCAGCAACACTTGGAAGGGTCCCAGGTACAACCTGAAACCATCCCAGAGTCTAATTTCATGTCTGCAGCTCCCACTTTCTGTCTTAAGACTATAACCAAATGCAGACTCCATGACTTGAACATCAGCTGCTTTTGCTTTGTTTACCATCTTGCCTAATGAAGATTTCTGGAGAACTCAAAACCTTGCACAGTATTTTATGACCTTTGAGTTGGTCTAATAGAGGTACTATAGTGATATGGATTTTGGAATTTTTCTTTTGGAATAGCTCAAGTATGCGCCTCCTGGAATTTTAGCACCCAAACAATTGCCTAATTTGCCTCTATGGTTTGGCCAGACCTGATAGAAGGCAAAATGATAAAACCAGTTCCAGACTGCAGTGTAGAAACATACCCAATGACTTTGCATTTCCATTGTAAAATGTTCCTCCTGCACTTCCAGTTCGGAGAAGCATCTGCCAACTGCAGTCCTGTTGAAGCACCTGCCAAAGATGCTAGGGAGTGACTTCTCAGTACATAGACATGAGGGTTCCCAAACCATTAATTTCAATTTCAAAGTCATAGGATGTTATCATAGGATCATAGAATTGGAAGGGGCCTACAAGACCATCGAGTCCAACCCCCTGTCGTAAGACTTGTGGAGATGGGCAGGGAACAAGGAGCTGTTTCTGTGTGAATGTGAACTCTGGTTAGTAGTAGCGGCAGGCACTGGGGAGAGTGCGCTCATGTGGTTCACATCTCGCACAAGAGAGGGTGGCTGGGAGGCTTCCTCAAACGCCTTTTTTTGTACTGTGTACTGGGGCTGGTGGTTCCAGTACTGATAGCCAAGAATTCACCCCACCCCCTTCTCAAAGTGGTAGCAGAAGTCACGGGAAGGATGTCTTGGAGGTTTACTAAGGATTTTTGGTTCTTCTTGGGAGGCATGCATATCAATGCTGTGTGCCATTTGAGTGGTAGGTAGTTCAGGATCTATAACAGGCTTTGCAGACTTTGCTCCATCCAAAGGACCTTTGTGTTTTTCACAATTATTTTATTGTGTGCATTTATTAATTGCTATCCCTTAATCTTCAGCACATAGTGCTCTCAGGGGGATGACATATAGATATATCATCTTACACGAATAGAATGGGGGAAACTCACTAAAGTGAGCCATCAAATTCAAACCATCTTCATTCCTGCTGGATGACTTGGTTGATGTCACTTTAAGTTGAGATTTGCCATTTTTAATGGTTTGTTGGATTTATTTATTTCAGGGCTCTCCAAACCTTGGGTCCCCAGATGTTGCTGGCCTACAGCTCACAGCATACCCAGCCAGGATGGCTAATGGCAAGGGATTCTGGGAGCTGTAGTCCAGCAACATCTGGGGACCCAAGGTTGGAGAGCCCTGATTTGATTTATATCCTGCCCTTCCTCACAAGGAGCTCAACGCAGCTAACAACCTATATGAAACAGGCAGCAGACATATAAACACCGTTAAAATAATAACTCTGGCATTACAAATACATAGTAAAATACAATAAAGCCATCACTAGAACACCGGAAAGCAAGTAAAACATTTGCCTGTATTTCAAATGCCTGTACAAATAAATAAGTCCTTAGCTGGTGCCTGAATGACAACAGTGCTGGGGACAGTCAAATCTCTACTAGAAGGGAGTTCCAGAGTTGGGGTGCCATCACAGAGAAGGCTCAGTCTTTCTAGTCATCTAAAAGTACTTTTATTTGGGTTGAACACTGATGTTCTTAAATTGTATTAGAAAACAATATTTTTCTTTCATATTTTATTTGAAAAGATGGCAAACCAAGAAGCCCTTTCAGAAGCATGGATGACGAAATCTATCTTTATAGAGATATAGAGTGCACACAGAAAGAAAAGGTATGTATTTTTAAGGTTCAACTACTATTGACAATGGCCTAAAATGAATGTACCATTAGCAGAAGAAATTGCTGTGCTAGTGGAGCTCCACTAGCACAAGCAGTTGCGCAAGTGCTAGCACACCACTTTGTAAATCTGCAAGTGGCAGCTTTGGGTGTGGGGTGGGAATTTTAGTCAGGGAAATGGTGTGTGTGCATGCGTGATTTAAACACCCTGATCCAATTTTCCCTGGCTACTTTTATATTTCAAAAAAGACGTTTAAAAAGATGCCAGTAAATCTGATCTGACCACGGATCAGCTGTGTCTTCACTTTCCTGTACAGTATGTTGCTTAAGTTTGAAGCCTAAATAAGAAAAGGGAAGAAAGGAAAACATTTTTCTCACAAGCTAGATAATAAACATGAATTTTAATTTCAGATTAGAGTATCTCAACAGGATCTGAAAGTGTATGAAAAGAGCACCATTTCCTCAAGAGCCAGGTCTCGAAAGGCTTTTAGAAAGCTGGAAGAAGCCATTGAAAGAGATACAAAAGGAGAAGTAGAAAAAGATGTTACTGCTCTGAATTGGGCTCTTACTTTTGCAAAATGTGAGTAAAATGAATTTCAAAAATATAAGTGAGTACCTTTGTGCTTACCAAGAATTTCTCTTGATATTACTGATTCATGCCAAATCATGGATTGTACAAACCATTGTTTAGAACCCAAACAATAGTTTTAGTTCCTAAAGCCATCAGACAAGCTGTGGTTTAGAGTTGCTTCTCTGCTTTCATTTTCTGTGCTGCATTCCTGTTTCTATTCTGAAGATTTATAGGGGCAGAGCAATGGTTCGTTGTTAATTCAGAGATCATTCCAGAAAATAGATAGCACAAACTCTTATTTGTAAACCCACTTCAGACCTTGCTTTCTGATTCCGGTTTGCTGGCTGATCGCACACCAGAATTTGTTAATTCAGGGATCATAGCAAATCATAGTTTCCTTAACTGTGGTTCAGCATTATATATTCTGAAGTGAATCAATCTACCTCTTCAAAATTAATGAATCAAAGATGTCTAGTAAACTAATCTCTGGAAAATATATTAACACATCAAATATTATTTTATTGTCAAGTTAATTATATAATTCCTTGAATACACATGGGTTATTTAAATTTTCAAACTGCAGAGCTTTGAGGAGGGAGGGAAATCTAACAATTCTAATTTTCTTAAAGGTTGTCAAAGTGATAAGCAGTCTATCACAGATTATATTAATGAACAGAAGGAGCTGTTTCTACTGGAGGTAAGAGTTTTATTTCTTGTAGTTGACATTTTTAGAAAGCAAAAATAGTGGATGCAACTCAGTAAGAAATACTTTGTATATCTAAGCCTAGTAATGAGTGTAAATTTCACTTAACACTTTCAGATATATTTTATTTCTTTAGAATATGTCTGCGTTGCCCTTCAGCAAAAACTCCGACAGTGATTTCATACATATTATAGATATTATATGAAATGCAGAGCTTACATCACATCGCTTGTTGTGTTACAAGGTGACTCCATTTAATATGTCACATATTTCTCATGTATGCTTCGTGGCATACAGAACCTGAAAAATTGCCTACTCCACCAATGAAATGGGCACAACGGGAAGGTAAGGAAGACAGCAGCTATAGCTGCAGAATCACTGGGCTGAAAGAAAAGGCAGCAGGAGTGAGTCATAGCTGAGGGGAGGTGGAAATGACCCTGGGGTTTGCAGAAAATTGTGGATGGCGGGGTGTGGGGTGGGGGTGTGGGTGTGTGGCAGCTACAGTTGTGGTCACTGCGAATTACTTGGGAAGACAGGCGAACAAATGTCAGTGTACTGGAAGAAGCAAAGACTACTAGCGTTGAAAAAATGATCCTTCAACGCCAACTTCAATGGACCAGTCATGTTGTTCGAATGTCTGACTGCCGTCTCCCAAAGCACTTACCGTATTTTTCCGTCTATAAGACGCCCCCATGTATAAGACGCCCCCCACTGGGCAGTTTTGCAACCGCGCAGTTCTCTCCTCGGCTTACTTCCGTGTATAAGACGACCCTCAATTTTTAGTCTAGCGATTTTAGGAAAAAGTATAGTCTTATACATGGAAAAATACTGTACTTTATTCCCAACCCAAGGATGGAAAGCGGAATATCGGTGGTCAGTGTATAAGAGGTTTAAAGATGTTCTTAAGGCTAATCTAAAAAAAATGCAATATAAACATCGAGAACTGGGAAGCTCTGGCCCATGAACGATCTAACTGGAGGTTGGCCTTTCACAAAGGTTCCCTGGACTTTGAAGAAGCCCGAGTGCAAGGTGAAAGGGAGAAACGTGTTAAGCGAAAAGCACGTCAAATGAATCCTTTACAGCACCATCTTCCATCTGGTAACCTGTGTCCTCACTGTGGGAAGCTGTGTGGATCTAGAATTGGCCTCCACAGTCACTTACGGACCCATTGCTAGAGTCTACACAATTTTTTTTACAATTTCCTCTTTTTATCATTTTCTTTTTGTAATTTTATCCTTGAAGACAATCTTACTCGGTCACGGAGTGATCGCCTACTACTGTGGTCAGTGGGGAGGAGCCAAAGCAGGAATTGGGCTGTGCATTAGCAGCTGGCGTATTCTGAAGATAAGCAACAGTTAAGGGCTATACACAGGTGTTAGGAGAAAGAACACACCTGGGGGAAGGAGGTTGCGCTGAATGGAATGTGAAGGAAGTGAGCACTGTATGAAAATTCCAGAGAGTAGTTGACATTCTATTCACAGAGTTATGGATCCTTGCCAAAACAAAATTCTATCTTTTTTTAAAAAAAGAATTTTAATCATATAAAAAACACACATATACAACAAACAATAAACAAAATTAAAATGGACTTCCAATCTTCTCCACAGCATATAAGCAACCACAATTATTCTTATAACATTTTCTATTAACCAAAAATCATTTCCAGTTATGACAAAGAAACAAAAACAAAAAAAGAACAAACACTTTAAATTCAACATTTATGGATAAACAAAACAAACAAACAAACAAACCTATAGATTCATTTAATATTGTCTCCAATTCCAAGATAGAGCATATTGAAAATCCCAAGAATAAAAAGTAACTATAAACCTTTGTCATGTGGTTATTTACTAAATAATAGTTTATAGTTACAAAATTCTATCTTTTTAAAAACAAATGATATGACTGTACCTTGCATATCCATATTTTAGTAAGATGCAGTGATGAATCTTAGATTCTCTTTAAATACATAGTTCTACTTTAATATTTTGGAGATCTTTTCCTACTTATTTCAGCACTAATTTTGTGTGTTTTTTTTAAATTGTTGATTAAACTGTAGCTCCTTGAATTGCAAGTGTTCCAAAAATGGCAGCTGTGTCACCCCCACCCCCATGCTTGCTCCATGGAGTACCATAGATTTCATCTCTTAAAATGAATCATGGGGATGATCCTGCAGTTAGGGTAGTCCCATGTCCACACTGGAGCATCTGTGTTCAGAGTACATCACCAGATCAAGCAACTGAACACAAATGTGATACTTAAATCACATTGATTCAGTTGGGACTTAACTATCCTTTCCTCTGTATTCCACCCATTTTTTAAATTCTCAGTTATTCCTTCAATGTTTATTGTTCAATGGCCTGAGAGAGATAAATGACCTTGGCCAGTAAATAAGCACAAGTGTTTCATTCTAGTCCCCAAAGACAACTAACAGGATAACAAACATGCTCAATGAAAGACAGAATAATGTTGTATCTGGCTAATCTTTAAAAACCCCAAAGATCCTTTCAAACTAAACTTACACTGAAGCTATTAATGAGAATATGGCCAATTTGTAGCATGCACTAGTGTTCTGTTTTATGAAGCAAACAGGATTTTTAGTCCTTCCAGTGTTCCGATAAGATGATTCAGTAGAAAAACCCTTGAGATAGAAATACCAAATATTTATTAAATGTATTATTTATTTATTTTTAATAACTCACCTTTCAGTCCAAACAGGACCCCAAAGGCAGTGTACAAAAAGAGAAATATTTTTTTAGGGTGCTTCCAGATGGAGGACTCCTAGTGCTAGCAATCAGAAGACATAGTGCAGTTGTTCCATCATTTCCTCCTTAACACATTTTCTGTTAAGGAGAAAAGACAGAAGTGATAAGAAAATATGGGAGGGTCACAAGTAGAAGACAACATCTAGCCCTCCTTCAAACTTCCATGAATGTGGCAGAATGATGGCACCGTGAAAACCACCTCTGGAAGCACCTTAAAACAAATTCAAAACAATAAGCCAGATTGACAACCAACTATCATTAAAACCTCAGAGAGAAGGATTTTCCTGACCTGCACTAGATGGGGGAGCTAAACCAAAGGGTGTTGGAGCATTAATGAGTACAAAAGGGAGCTGTTAAGCCAGCAAAGGTCTAGAGGAGACCGAGACCCTTATATACTCATTGCTTAGACCCTCCTCTTCCTGGACCTGAGCTGGGTCATTGCTTTCAGCTGGATCTTCTCCCTCATCCTGGGTAGACCATTCCTCTCAAGTAGACCCCTGCAAAAGAGCCATCTGGCAGCCAAATGGGTACTCCTACGGTGATTCTGGGCTTCTTACTGAATCTGTTGCAGGATTCACTCTTTTAGGGCCTGGGAGCGAGGGAGAGAATCAGGGATCAAGGCAGGGCTCAGGATGGGTTCAGAGGCGTTACTGGGCTCCCAGGCAAGGCATAACAGATGGGGCTCTTCAGGCTGCCATTCGGCTACTGCAGCTTCTTCCCAGTCTTCAGTTGGAGAGGAGTTCTCTGCAAAGTCCCAAGCCTCTTCAGAAGAGGTTTCTCTAGGGTCTAGTTCAGATGAGATCCTGAAGAGAATCAACCGCATATTAAAAAGCATCAAAAATCAAGTGGAACAAAGGCAAGTGATCAATCCTCACATCACCCGACTTACCATTGGCTCATTGGAATGATGTTCAGTTGCACAAGATGCTGCATATGAAGAGCGTTTTGTACATAACGTTTTGTAATTGTTTTCTCCCCCCCCCCCCAGTATGCAGTTAAAATAAAACAACGCACTATGTCAAAGCTGGAGAAAATGGCAGCAAAGGAAGAGAAGAGGGCCAAAATAGCTGAAACAAAACTAGAAGAAGATACAGTCGCGTTTGAGGAGTTTCTCAAAGAAAACGATAGAAGTTCTGTAGATGCCCTTAAAATGTTAGACTCTTTGTTACAATTTCTATAATTAATCATGGGCCAGATTGCCTGGCCAGATTGCAGTGTCGGCACATGGAGGATTCCCGCTAAAGTTGATGCGTTCTCACAGGCTGCACATGGAGCCACTGTAGGGGATGGGAGGACCAGGTGTGCTTCCTGTATCCCCAATCTGTCTTTGTACCATACACATCACTCATGTTCCACCGCATGAGCAAATTGTGTGTCACAGAGGTAGAGCTGAATAATGAGGCTGCTCCTGGTTCCTGAGTTGACCCAGACATGCAAGGAAGTCATTCTTCAAGCATGACTTGCTTGAAGAAGTAATTAATTAATAAGGAACAGGGGGCTTTGCATTGCAAAATAAGCACTGGACCACCCTAAAACATTAACCAGGGGACTGCCCCATATCAGATTCCTAGGATCATGTTTGGCCAAAGCTTTTGTGTGTATTTCCAATGAGTTCTCAAATGGGATTCCTCCAAGCCAAAAATTTAAGAATGAGGAATTATTGGGGGCCAATAAGGAACTGACAGCAGTATCAGACTAATTTAGTCTTTAAAACAGCATATCATTAAACATTAAAAAGCCTGTTTGATTAGGTGAGCTTTCAGTATCCATCCAGATATAGGAAGAGGGGGAGCCCAGTGGATCTCATTTGGGAGGGCATTCCAAAGCTTCAGTGCTCCACCAAAAAGGCCCAGACATATTAACCTGCCTGTTGCACCTCTAATAGCATGGAGAGCAGGACCTCTGAAACTAGGGCTCAGCTCCGGGCAGAATGCTTTTGGCCAGCTTTATGTCTGCATACCTTTTATTTTTTGAGGTTTTTCATTTCATTCTCTAGTGCAGGCATTGGGAACCTCAGGCCTGGGGACCAAATCTGGCCTGTCGGAGGTCCCAATCCGGCCCTCCCAGAGTTCCTCCAACCACCAATCATTTCCAAGCTTTTGTGTAGTTCCCCCCCCCCTTCTAAAAGGTTGAAATGCCTCTTCTAAGGCTTAGTTACTGGCAGCAAGAGTGTTAAGCTACAATATGCTGGTATTGTTGGTATTTTTGGCCCCACTCCCTTTGCCTTCAGCCCCCCCCACCACTGGAATGTGTGGCCCCCAAGAGCATCTCTGAAATTGAATTCAGCCCTCAGACTTAAAGAGGTTCCCCTCCCCTGCTCTAGTGTTATTTCCTATAGGCACATTTATCAACCTATGTGGAGGTGGTTAAGACAATTTTAGTGGTGGTGTGCTTCCCTAATGGTATGTGATACCAATAGCGCTGTGCAAGTAGTGACAATCATGGCTGGATTAGTTTGCCAATTTGGATTTTTTTTTTACAGCTCGACTGATTTGCTATGTGTTGCATGTTAAGTTATTGGACTGAAACTGGTTTTTATAATGATCACATATTTCTGCTGCTTGGAGGACAATCGCGAATCAGACTTGGAGAACAATTGTGAATCCTGTTTTCTGGGAAGGGAGTAGGAGATAAGACATCTGTATATTAAAATCTGCTTATATACATACATATTTTATAACATCCATATTATTTTTAGGGCAACTCTGGAAGCGAAATCTAAAATGGAAGTGACAGCAGAAGTGAAGTCAGCAATGAATGAGGTGTTCTCTCTTAAAAGGTGAGATCTTTATTTCACTCCTTTTGCAAGGCATGGTCTGGATCGTGGCTTTATGTATGAGAAATACATGGGGGGAGGGGGCGTTTCTTGATAGGATTCGTCATACAGCATCTCATCATGTCATACCATTGTGCTGTGAAAAAGCAGGATTGTGTCCAGTACAAAATCTATAAAACAAGAGGGGAAAAAATCTTGTAGCTTACGTTTTCATGGACCATATGGATTGGATCTAAAAAAGACTTGGGTGGAATTAAAATATCTGCAAATTTTGTTCCGTAAACACTTGTGTAAGTGCTAGCAGAAGAGTTTGCTCATAATAGTAACATGTAAGTTCTACAGTGGTTCTTATCCTTCTGCTTGTGCAAGCAGAAGAATATTTGTGGATTTAGTTACACTTTTCTTGTACGATGTTCTAGTGTAAGATGTAAAATCCCTTCTCTTGCATGTAGATGAAGACCTATCCAATGTCTTTAAAATAATATAAAACAAATAAGAATGCATAATATCAACATTGCTACCACCTTTGATAATCAAGAGAAGCTGCAGCTAAGACAGTACAGTCCACTGGGAAATTAAACTGCATGGCAGCCATACATAGTTGTGGTAGCTCCAGTTTCCCTTTTTCTTTTCACCTTGTGAGAACTGGAAAAGCTGAATCTTCAGGTCCATAAGGGAAAAATGCAAAATTAAGAAAATGTTCATATCAAACCCAACCATAACTGTTTTGTTTTCTATAATTTAGAATCATAGAATAGAATAGTAGAGTGAGTGCTCAAATGCAGATGTTTGGAAATGGGGGTAGAGATTCTTGATGAATCTCAGTAACAGAACTCCTCCAACCTCCCCCAAAGCTGGGTTGAGAGAAAGTAATAAAAATACATTAAAATAGATCAATGCTTTCTAGGCCTAGCATGATTCTGGGCTTCTCTACATGAGGCATTTATTGTGCACTCGTGATCCCTCACTCACGGAGGTTTGCCGGTCCTTTTCACAATGTCATCATCCTCCAGGGCCTCTCCCGTATTTTTCAGCCATTTTCATGGCTTTTTTAGAGCGAGGAAAGTCTGGTACTATCCTGGATGCTGCCATTATTCGCTGCAGGAGCCTAGCGTAAATGTACAATTGTGCTCTATACCACGGTGCCACCTTGTGTTGTGTAATAGAACATATAGAAAGGCCTAGAGGAAAATCCTGGGGGTGGGGTGGGGGGGACCTGGTGTGATGGACGCTCTAATCCTCCAGCACAGAAAACAGAAGCAGCCTCAGTAAAGCCCCGGATTAAATGCGTCATGTAGAGAAGCCCTGCAGTTGAAATGTTAATATTTTAAAAAATCATTATTATGAATATGTAATCACATAACTCAGAGAAGAAAACTTTCTCATTAGTGTTTGCATTACAGCAGTGCCAAGTTATTTTCTTTATAGTACTTAGGCATTGTACTTCTCTAACACGTGCCTTAGCTGCTTGTTTACCAGTTGACATCTTTTAATGTCTGCAGTGAAATTGCAGACACTGAAGATCTTCTGAGACTGTATTTATCCTTCGAAGCTTTTCTGCTGAGTATTTCTCCTAAAGAGTGGCAAGAACAGCAGCTGGCAAAAAAGAAGAAATGGAAAAAAGAAAGGAAAAGAGGCCAATCAAAATCTTTTATTTCTTTTCCTGGCCATGATAAAAGCAAGTTATTGTCAGCCTCTCTCGTGTTACACCAAAGAATAAGTAAGAATGCCATTTTCAGTACAGTCTACTGGGAAATTAAATTGCATGGTAGCCATGCATGTTTCTAGTTTCCCCTTTTTCTTTTCACCCAGTGAGCACTGGAAATGCTGGCTAAGGACCAAACTAGACATGACAGTGGGAGCCACATTTGTTGTTTCCATGTCTGTCCCACTGATATATAAAATGGAGGTGGGGTGGGGGCATCTAGGTTTTTATTGTATTTATGTAATAAATTTATATGCCACTTAACAAAGGCATTTACCAAAGCAGTTTACAATACAAAGGTGCAATCAGAAACACAATAAAATACAATATAAAAATGGTAAAATATGCATGTCAACATATACATATGCCAAAAAGTAAATGGTAGTATACTGGCTCAGCAGAAATTAATATGGAAAAGCTTGGGTGTTTTTAGCATATGCCTAAAGCACACAGTTTTTGGCACATGCCTTAATCCCAGGGGCAGAGTATTCCAGAGGGCAAGGGCAACTACACTGAAAGCCAGATGAATCTAGAGCATGCAGAACCAGCAGAAGGGCCTCCCTTAATAATCAAAAAGATTGGGCAGGAGTGTAAGTGATCAGGCCGTCCCTCAAGTAACCTGCCCCAAGCTGTTCAGGGCCTTGCACAATAGTACTGACACCTTAATAGAGCTCCCTTCCCCTATGACTCCTTTTTATATTAAATCTTCTGGGCAGTATCCAATACTGCCCTCCTACTCACACCTTCAGTTTTTCTTGACAGCTCACCTTCTGACAGCTGTCAAGAAAAACCAGAGGGGCGGAAATGTATCTGGAACCTCTTCAGGGCAATGTCCAGGGTTGGTATCTACTGCCCCATGGCAGCAGGCACCTCCCTGGACACTGCCCCAGGCATGGCTTCAAACCCCTGCAGCTGCACAACTGTGATCATTCGCAGTTGCACATCTATGGCTAGAAAAGTTGTGTGTGTGTGTGTGTGTATAAATAATCACATTTTTTGTGCAATCTGTTTTTTTTTAAAGGCTGGACAACCATGAGCAGGCCCTCCAAGGTGCTGCTGGGCCACTTTGAAGGGACTGCTTGTAGCTGTCAAAACGGAGATTGGGAAAACCGACTTTCCCAATCTCTCCCCCCCCCCTCAAAAAACAACTCATGGCAGGGAGGTGGGAAAAGACTCATTCCTTCCACAGTGTCCCCTGGGACACCTAAAGGAGTACCGAGGGGGGGAGGGGGCCAACAACCCATGGTGTGCCCAATCATCTGTCAGGCTCACTGTGGGTTGTTTTGCACACAACCAACCCTCTGTGGCTGATTGCCAGGGTGAGGGGGCATGATGTGTGAATGCGCTCATTGTGTTACTTGGCCCATTTACTTGAGAAATGTGGAGATATTTGCTCTTTCAGCACCTACAGCAACATTACATGTTCTCCCAACTCTGTTGGTCGTAGACCGGTTTGTATTTTCACAGGCTGATCTGTATAGGGCTGATGTATTCATAGTTGATAGTCTGCAAGTTCTTTATAACCATGTGAGTCCGTTATGTTATTTGAACTGTGTCTTTAGACAAATGGGCACATTTTAAAGATCAAGCTCATGGCAAGAAAACTGGGAAATCGGCCTCAGTAATTTTTTGTGACCGTGAGGAGAAGAGAAGCCTACAGAGCCAAGGTAAAAGAGGAAGGAGTGAACCAGAGGGAGGGTAGCCTGGTATGGAGATTGTGTTTGCCTACACCAAGTTCTTGCTGGCAGGAACTTGCAGTGGCTGAAAGAAAGCTCTTGTTTCAAGGAATCCCTGTACACAGGGGACTGATTTCCCCCTACATCCCACACACACAGAGATAGGAGTTTAAGCCTCGCCTCAGGCAAGGGGAGGAACAATCCTTCTGCACTCCCCCCCCCCCAACAGCCTAGTCCAGCCTTCCCCAACCTGGTGCCCTCCAGATGTTTTGGACTAGAACTCCCAGCATGCCTGACCATTGGCCATTGTGGCTGGGGCTGATGGGAGTTGTAGTCCAAAAGATCTGAGGGCACCAGGCGTGGGAAGGCTGGACTAGTCATGGGGGGGGGCAGAGAGAGGGAGCTCCCAAGACCACACTGCATACTCTATAGAACAGCTTCCTATTCAGCCAGCCAGCCATAGCACCAGACAGGAGACAGAAACATCATGGGGCATTTGCCATCCCCCAGCCTTGACCCATTATTTATTTCCTTATTGACCATGCAAGAAGAGCAATGTCCTGTGAGTCTTGCATCTGCCACTCCCCTTCTTTACAGCAGGAGTTTGGGGAAATGCACCGCTCTTTTCACCAGGGAAACACCTACCTGTGTAACTCAAACATTGACTTGAGCTTGTGCATAGGGAGTTGAAGACAAATGTTGGCTGCACGCATTGTGAAGTGTGGAATCTGGGGCCATCTTTATCTATGCATGACTCAGGAAATGATTCATAAGATATAAAAGGAAAAGAGGAGTTAATGCAGATAAATTGCCCTCCCTCCCAAGCCAATTCGGTCTTGCTGTCCACCTGGTTCTTCATTGGTCATGGTAACTGTGAAGAGAAAGCCAGGGCAGGTACACAGACCCTCACCTGGTACCGCACTTGATTCATGCATGGAGGCTCACAATGGAACACATCTGCATACCCCCTGGCAACTCCCCCTCCCCTGGCAGCCAAATGAGCTGTAAAACATTCCAAACAAGAGGGGCGCCAAGATGCCTGGTGGCCACAAAGAAGTGGCAAGTACTCCTAAGCACCCTAAAGCACCCAGAGAAACAGGTACTCCTGGCTCGTTCAACCGGTCAGGAGGGAGGAGGGAGCCAAGAGGAGATAAAGAAGGGGGCTTGTGGCGGGAAAAGGTTGTTGGTCGTGGGCAGCAAGCTGCGTGGAGGTCCAGGGCTTCAGTCCGACCTCAGGATCCAGCCCCGGGAAGCTCCCGGTGAAACTAGCTGAATTCGCCCAGTCGCTAGCATACGCGGCTGTCGAGGAACCAGGGTCATTCCAGGTAACCCTTGTGTGTATTACTGCTATGGCTCACTCTATTACAATGTCAATTGCAGACGTGTGCTTTGCGTGCTGCTTTTGTGTATGTTTTGATACGCTCAATTAAACTCTGTCTACCTATAAACAGTGTAGTGGCTTCCATTCATAAGACTGCTTCTTTCACTGTCCTAGCGTTAAAATTGGTCACGGCTTCTGCCTAGGTGCCGCGAACCGCGCGTAAAGGGCTAACCCCGCTCCGGTTAACCCCTTGGTGCCCAAACCCGCGCAAAGGACCGGATTTGGTCCTTTTCACAGTAACAGTAGTATTTGTATGTTCCTTTTAGGCAAGGTGGTTTATTGGTTTGTTCTTGCACAATGATTACTTGTAATATACAGGATCCTATTATTTCTTTACAACAGTGCTTCTGTAGTGATTCTACATGACTATAAAGTATTATGAAAATAGTAGAGTTCCACAGCATATGTAATATAGTTGCTTAATAAAGAAAATAATATATGTTGTCCATCTTCAAAGGAGGTGAATATAGGTTTTTTAGAAAGCCATCAAGACTAGCACTGGGCCACAGATTATCCACGGAAGGGAAAAAAAAGTCATCAATAAGGTAAAGTATGAAACATAATTGCTTTTTAAAGTTCCCTCAGTTCAGGCTGCAAAGGTGGCGTGCATGCCCAAAGGTGGCATGCCTTTGGGCATGCAGAGGTAGTTGTACAGTTCTGTGGATGGTGGGCTTGATTTTAAGCTGTGGCATCTGATTACAAAATAATAATAATTAGCAATTAAGTGTGCTTGCAGAATGGATCATCCACTTATTCAGTTGATTTGTATTAAATTTTTCCATTCCCTGCCCAGTCAGGTTCATTGCTGTAGCCTCTTCTATCCAAACTGGTAGCCAGCATAAGGAATGCGATCCCTATCTTACTGAGCACCACCTTTCCCCCACTTCTTGGCATTAAGGATTGGGTTGGCAAGCTTGAGAGTATAAACACAAAACTAAATTAAAATTCCCTTTTATTGCAGCTGTGACAGGAGTCTCTCTCTGGCTTCAGAGGAAGACTTTTCCTTGGAAGATATAGACAGTGATGAGGTAATGAAGTGCATGCCTGGGGCCAGCAGGTGTCATTAAGTTCCTCTGGGTTTGACATACGGTAGCTAGTTAGAGTAGCAGAGGTGTGTGAAGCCTTGGAGCAAGCCTTGCCTTGGAGGGTCATATCAGATCTATATTATTACAGGGTACTTTGGCTGTTTTGAGTTGGGCCAGTCATGTGTTTGGGGGGAGGGAGAAGGGCAGGTTGCTGCCATACAATGGTGGAGGAGAAGGGACTGCAGACATATTGTGGGCTGTTCCTCTTCCTGGCTCACCATCCAGCCTTCAGATTCTTGGCAGCTCCAGGGGACATCCATTGGGTCATAAAGTGCTGCTGCTTAATGGCAGGTCAGTAACTGGTAAGAGCTCCTTGATCCAGGATGAACAAGCTGATGTGGCATGTGTGACCAAAACCTTATTGGGTGAGGAGCGGGGAGTCAACTTGACCCAGTTGTGCCCACCAAGTTTTCAAGTGCAGCACAGACAAGATCTGATAGGCGGGAAGGGGGAATTGCAGCGATCTATTGTGAATTCATCCCCCCTATTGAGGCATCCCCCTGTCCAGCCATTTCCAAGATAGTGTACATTGAGGGGCATTGAGACAGGGTTGGGTTTCTGTTGGTATATTGCTCATCCTGGTGCCTAGCAGTCTCCCTGCCTGAGCTGATAGAGGTGGTCTCAGAGGTGGTGTTGACATCTCCCAAATTGATTGCATTGAGTTACTTCAGCATTCATGCTGAGGCATACTCATTGGGAGCAACTCAGGATTTCATAACTTCCATGGCAACCATGGGGCTGTTTCAATTAATATCTGGCCCCACACATGCAGCAGGGCATACTCTCTTGATCTTGTTTTTGCTGACCGGGATGAGAGTGATCTGTGGGTAGGGGAGTTTGAAAGAAGTTCAGTCATGGACAAATCACTACCTAATAGGGTTTAGATTTGCTGGGACACTGAACCTCTGCAGTGGTGGGCTCAGGTCAGCTGTTAAGATGGTCCACCCCTGAGACAAACAGGATTCCTGAATTCTCGAGGATTTTCCTGCCACTAGAATTGGTGATCTTGTCGAAGCCTCAGTTGACCTGTGGAATGGAGAGGTGACCAGGACACTTGACATGATTGCTCCTAAGCACCCTCTCCTATTGCGCAGACCTAGGTCTCCTTGGTTTTCTGAAGAGCTTATGGCAATGAAGCGCTTAGGTAAATGGCTAGAGTGTCAGTGGAGGAAAACTTGGGACAAATCCAACTGAGCAAGAGCCCATTTCAAGTCCTTCTCTGCAGTGGTGCTCTTGTTTACCACCATTGCATCAACACGGTGTGTCCAACAGAGTTTTCAAGTTGTAAAGGGGCTATTACATTCTGAGGCTCAGAGTGGTGAGTGTGAATTTTCAGCAATCTGCTGTAATGAGTTTGCAAAACTTCATTGAGAACATCGCTCACATCCATTCTGACTTGAACTCCACATTGAGAGTAGGCTCTGCAGTGGCAATTGAGGCAGCTGCTTGTCCAGTTTTGATGAATGCATTTAATCATGTTCAATATCACGAGGATGTGGACAAGTTGCTTGAAGGAATGAGGCCAACCACTTGTATGTTGCACCCTACTCCTGGTTAGTAAAAATTGCCAGAGAGGGACTGGCCATCTGAGTGTTTCAGGTGTCCCAATTCCTTTAAAGGAATCTGTATTAAGGCTGAAACAGCCTTGGTTGCATTGGATGACCTACACTGGGAACTAGACGGGGGGACGGAGTGTGTCTGTTTCTTCTGCTGGACCCCTCAGCAGCATTCAGTGGCATCAGTCCTGCTGGGGTGTTTGACCAGTGGAACTTGGGAGCACTCTCTTGCAGTGGTTCTGATCTTACCTGGCTGACTCTTCCCAGAAGGTGGTGCCCAAGGACTGCTGTTTGGCCTCATGGACTCTGGGGTCCCTCAGGACTCTGTTTTATCCCCTGTGCTGTTTGACATCTACATGAAGCCACTGAGAAAGGTCATCTAGAGTTTTGGGGTTGGACAAGTTGCTGAGGATAGCCAGCTCTATCTCTTTGTCAACTGATGCCAAGGAGGCTGGAACTATTGCCTAGATGCTGTGATGGACTGGATGTTAGTTGAGGTTTAATCCAGCCAAGATTGAGGTACTATTGGTCAGTAGGAAAGCCAGTCTAGGAGGTACAACCTATTCTGGATGGGATGGTATCTCTTTGAAGGATCAGGCCCAGCTTCAACTGGTATACCAGTTGTGCCCCTTCCTGGAGAAGGCAGATCTAGCCACAGTGATCCATGCCTTAACCACCTTCCTTTAGATTACTGTATATGCTCTACATGAGGCTGCCATTGAATACTGTTCAGAAACTGCAGGTAGTATGAAATACAGTGGCCAGCTGGCTTTCTGGCACGTGCTCTGTTTGTTGTGACATGTAGCACAAACACCAGCTGTGGCACATTGTTGACATTTGTAAGGTACAGAATGGCTGGTAAACAAGTCATGTTTAGTCTTCTACTTCCTGCCCGTTTCTCATGGGAAAAGTAGGTGTGAAAGAAATACGAGCTGGTCACATGGTTTGTATGTTCTGGTGACGTACTACTGACTTGTTAGGTTTCTGTTCTGTAGCCATTTTGGAGAGAGGTGGAATTGCTTTCTTCTTCTTCTCTCTGTTCTTCTGACTAGTGCTTGCTGGACTTAATGCAATCATGTAACGTCTTAAGCTGAGGTGGAGTGAAGCTCCACTGGATTAATGCTTGCTATGCATTGTTCTCTGCACATGGACTGTAAATTAGGAGATGTATGCTCTGTAGGATATACTTGCTTTAGTAAATAAACAGGTAGAATAAAAACCTGTGGAGTTTACAGAGTTATTTCCTTATTACTGGGATCTGCAAGGAGGAGGCTGCACTGGCTGAAATCCGATACGTTTGGAATGCTGCGTGGAGTGGGAGAGACAAGTCTGAACTTCTGTGTGTGGATTTATGGGTGTTTGCACACGGGAAGAGGATTTTAAATCTTCCATCTCACACAAGTGAAGCGCTCTGCTTTTCCAGGAGGCTTGCGCGCCTTCAGGGTGGGTCAACACCTTCACTGTTGACCATATTATACTGGCCTTGTGTCAACTTCACTGGCTGCTAATCTGTTTCTGGGCACAATTCAAAGTACTGGTGCTCACCTATGAAGCCCTAAGTTGCTTGGAGCCAGGATATCTGAAAGACCGCTTCCTCCCATATGAACCTGCTTATAGTTTAAGATCTTTGGAGGCCTTCCGTGTGTCCCACCACCAAGAGAGGTTGTGAGAGCTGGACTGACTCGGGTTCAAAAGCTCCCCTAGCCAATGACCCTCAGTCCCAGTCACGCAGGCGGAAGGAGGAGATAACAGCAGTTAATAAAGATTAAAGAGTTTATTTGTAAGACCCAATTACATGGGATTAAGGCAATCAATGCATCTCTACTCACTACATCATTGCAGATACAAATCCAATACCCCAGTGGTAAGGCTAGATGAAGTGAAGTCCAAGAGACATGTCGAGTCGAGACGAGCAAGACAGCAAGTGGAAGAGAGGAGCAAGTGAAGCTATCAGCAACTGTGTTAGCTTTTATACCACAGACCCTGCACTTATAAATAGGACATTACTCACCCAGTTGTATAACCTATTCATCAACATGTTGATCCCAAAACATGTTGATCCCACCACGAAGCAGTCTCATTTCAAATGAAATTCCAAACCCTGGATCAATTATATCATATTGCTTTTATCTGTCCAGAAAAAACAATAGATCATCCAACTAAACAAAGTACATACAGTCTATGTCTTTGTTCTCCTGTTTAACAAACAAACATTGATCTGCCTCTCTGTGCAAATCTCAATTCAGCAATGTTTGAGTTCAAAACAGAATTCCAGCCTCCAGCTGATTTCTAACTTTTCTACAGAAAATTATTCTCAGACAGTTTTCCATTTAAAGACTTCCTCTCATTTAAAATGCTTATGTTCCAATATTTCAATTGTGAAATATTCATACATCTTCACATTCTTAAACATCAGTCTAACTGTTTCCAAAGCAAATTGTTGTTGCAATCATTCATGATTATCCAGCTCCTTTTAACTTTAGCAAAATCACAAGCAACCAATCTTGCTATTTGTCATATAACCTTTTCAATCTGGTTAGTTTTCACCTAAAAATCTATCTGGTAACAATGAGTTCCATGGACTGCTGTTTGTTTCACCAGTTTCCATGTTTTGTTCTTTATCCAAAGAATTCAACTCAGCTTGCATAGCCTGAAGCTATGGTTCAGCTTCCTTAACAGACAATTTTTCACCTCTTTGAAATTTTGAAGTTTCAAATGGCTTTTCCTGCAAATTCATCCTGATATCTCACAGGTTGTTTGACTCACCTGTTCCTTACCTCATCAGTTATCAGGTTCCTGTTCCAATAAACTTGCATTAATGATGAACAATCATTTGTTTAGTCTCCACTAAACCAAATGTGTATCAGAGTTTGTCAAATTTACCTGACTGTCTTTCAGCAAATGCTTTTCTATTCTGACTCTGAACTTGATGCATCCCCTGCATTAACAGAATTAATTTTGAAAAATAATTTCACCTTTTCATTCAGCATTATACTAAACACTCCTAGATAATCTCACTATCCAAGTGTTGTTCATGTGAAACACAATATTCTCATTTCTAGAAAAATCTCATGTAAGCTCCCTTACAGATTTCTTCTAACTTTGAGGTGTATGTACCTACATATCAGATCCAAGATCCTGAAATGTTTCTCCAGAAGATTCTTCCTTCTACACTACTTTCTATAAGGTGTACAGTTCATCACACAGAACTAAAACTTCTATCATGTACATAATCAAAACATTTAAGAGCTTCTACCCAAACCTCATTAACCAAATTAGTATCACCTCTTCTGAGTGTTTGTTTACTCTTCCACACAATCCATGTGTTCAATATCACATCCTGTTAGAAATGCATCAAAACATGCACTGAATTGAACTTCCCCATATCTCAAAAGAAATAGGTAACATGGGTAATATGCTTGTTTCCCACCCAAGCACAAAACACCTTGACTTTGTTCAATACTCCAGCTTTCTATCTAACATGTACACAACCTGTACCTCGTGTATTGATCAATTGACATCATGAAATAACGTGCCTTTCCTCTAAAAACCATCAGAGTATCACAAGATTACCAAGAACAAATTGAAATGAAATGAACTGGTTTTTCAGCTTGCCTTCCAGTTTACCTGTTGAAGCTAGCATCCCTTGTTTATGTGCACAAAATACCTTTCATGTGAAAATTACAATTTCCAAATGCTTTCCCCAACACAGTTTGCATTTTCTTTCACAAGCCTGTGAATCTAAATGATCAAACATCATGTGATATGCATGCATGTACATGCCATACATATAAGCATTTAACCTTTTATAGTTGCATCAGTACAACTTTCCATTTCTTTATTTACATCATTACAATATAAAAGAAATAATCCATCTCTTAGCTTTGCCATATAAACATACCTACTATTTATTCAGTAGTCTACATTTTGCTACAGAAAAATCCAATATACTCAAGTCATATATATTCAGTACATTTCCTGACATTTCAGAGCATATATTACACTTTCTTGATTCCAAGTTATTCAAACTTTCAAGAAATACATTTCCAAAAACATGACTGTTAAACTCCTGACCATTTGCATAGTCCTCTTCCTGTTTATTTATGTCCAACACAGAAAGCTTCGTTTAAACAATCCACTGTTTTCTGCTCACAACAAAATAATGTCCATTTTGTTATGTCCAGGGTTAAAACACAAAGTTTTTCCCAACAGCAGCACCCCTGCTGATTTCAAGCTCCTTCTTCTGTGATCCCACATGAAGAAAATTGAAGAACAGCTTCCCATTTTAAGCACAGCTTTCTCTGTTCAAAACTGCCGCGCTGTTTTTCTCTTGCTGTTTTAAAACCACGCCTCCACTGGTTTGATACAGCCTCCCGTGTAGTATCAAGTTTCCCGAGATACGTTCTTGTCACACGTGACTTTGCTGCGACATGACGCTCCAGACGCTTTACCCACGTCAGACGTAATCCACGCATTTGTAATCCAAGCCACTTGTTGATACAATGCAAAAGATAGCTGATCCGCTGCTGTGTGAAGAAGAAAACTGTAATAGAAATATGATCCTCCTGCTGTAGCCTTGACTCAAATGAGTAGACACAGAGCCTCCTGGAGATTATTTCCTTGCCCGATACAGCTCCTTGACAATCACTCCAGCAAGCTGTGGAAAACGAAATCCTTGTGTCCAGCGTTGTTCACTTTTCAGCCTAGTAGCTGCCCGAACCGGCACCTCCGTTCCAGTTTCTTTTCACAGTCTGTAGCCTTGGAATTTTGCCAAGCCTGGCACCTCCGTTTCAGCTGCTTCCAAAACGAAAAATCCTTCGTCTCTCTGTTTCTGCATTCCTCAGTTGTGCTGCATTCCAAGCCGCTGTTATCAGCTCTAGCAACATTGCCTTCCCCGGTTTATTTACAAACCGTTCTTACAAATAGTAAACAAATTCCTTTAACTCTATAACTGCCGAATTTCTCCGAACTGCGTCTCTGGGCTTATCTGCCCATCTGAGATAACCATCAGATCCTAATCTCTGGGCCCATAACCAGATGTGAGAGCTGGACTGACTCGGGTTCAAAAGCTCCCCTAGCCAATGACCCTCAGTCCCAGTCACGCAGGCGGAAGGAGGAGATAACAGCAGTTAATAAAGATTAAAGAGTTTATTTGTAAGACCCAATTACATGGGATTAAGGCAATCAATGCATCTCTACTCACTACATCATTGCAGATACAAATCCAATACCCCAGTGGTAAGGCTAGAGATGAGCAAGACAGCAAGTGGAAGAGAGGAGCAAGTGAAGCTATCAGCAACTGTGTTAGCTTTTATACCACAGACCCTGCACTTATAAATAGGACATTACTCACCCAGTTGTATAACCTATTCATCAACATGTTGATCCCAAAACCTGTTCAAGGTTGCTGAGTCATATCACCTCGAGACTATGTCTCATGACCAGAGACCTTGTATACTTGAACTCAAGAGACACCCACCAAGTCAGGTGATAATCTCGATGTCAGGTAGTAATCTCGTTCTGCCTATGCAAAACCCAACAGGTTGGTGGGAATATGGGACAGGGCATTCTCTGTGGGAGCACCCTGTCCATGGAACTCTCTCCCAAAGGAAGTTAGGCTAGCCCCTTCTTTGTTCATTTTCAGGCAGGCTATTAAAACTTTTTTTGTTCCATAGGGCCTTTTAGTATTTTAAATATATTTGTTCCACACTTTCTTTTAAGATCCTCTCCTGCTCTTGCTCTTAATTCTGCTGTTGATGATTTTTTAAAGTTTTAAGTTGTTTTTAAAGTTTTCAAATGGTTTAAAAACAACAACACTCCTGCTTTTCAGTGCTCCCAGAAAATACAGGGCGTACATGTAGCCAGCATGTCTTCTGCATAATGTGATTTGGCCAATGAAACTAACTTTTTGTGTGTGTGTGTGTGCTGATTCTAAATGTAATAGCAAGGTGAGCACAATCCATCAACAGTTCTCTCCTCCCATCTCCAAGCATGGCTTTCAGTTTTATCAAAAAATGGTTACACCAGCTACATTGATATGGTTGATCTTCCAGGAATTATATAGCATCCTTTCCTCTGCATTAGGAACCAGAGATATATTTCAAAGACCCAGGAGAATTACTTCAGATGCTCAGCCATCTTGAGGAACAGAATCTTTCACTGTTTCAAAACATTCAAGAAATCAGTGGAACACTGGAAGACAGACGGCAGACAGAAAACGCCGTCAAAGAGCAAATGTAAGTTTGTTGGTTGGTTTAACAGATATATAAAGGTGCCTTACATTGCCCACACAAAGCCGCTTGCAAGATTATAAAACACATGAAAATACAATTACATTTAAAAAAACCAAACTCACCCTCCTCAAAACAGCAGCAGGTAAAAAACAAAATCAAGCATTAAATGCTGACTGAAATAAATGTGTCTTCAGAGTTGTTTTAAAAGAACAGAGATGAGGTCATGCATGTCTCCCTGGGGAGGCGTTCCAAAGGTGTGGGGCCACTATTGAGAGAGGCCTATCCCTACCCACCAACTGAATGGTTCTTGCCAGAAAGCAAAAGAGCGGGGCCTCTGACACTGACTTGAACGCTTGGCAGACTTATTCCGGTGCAGATGATCCTCCAGATAACATGGTCTCAAACCACTAGGGCTTTAAAGGCCAAAACCAGCACCTTGAATTGGGCCTAGAAATGAATAGGCAGCCAATGTAACCAATACAGCATAGGTGCATTTACAGTATTTATATTTATTTACAAGATTGATATACCACTCTACATTCAATAAAATATGTGAGTGGTGAACAATAAAACGGAGGAAATAATAAAAATAATTGAAATACAAAATTTAAACCTTTAAAAGCAGGTGTACTATGATCTGAACGCTGAGTTCCCATAAGATATGGTTTGTGTTAGCTGGTTTATTCTGGTGTGGAATGTATTTTGCACACACGTGTTTTGTCTGGGGGGTTGTGCATGCATGAGACACAGATGTGGATGTGTGTTTTGCCTGTGTGATTCTCCAAGCATCACGAGTTTGCCTTCTGTGAAATGGGTATTTTGTTGTGCTTCATGGAGGTAAATATGTGATTTGGTATTTGGGGCTGACTCTACCTGTGCCTTTTACTCAGCTTATTGGCCAAGTTAATTGTCTCTGAGCCTCAGTTTGCTTTCTGTGAAATGGTTGCTGGAGCAGAAAACTGTAGGTTCAAAAGAGTGGCTTTGTGTTTTGGAACTCACGCCCCACCTCTGCCTTGTATTCAGGTTCTTGGGCAAGTTACTTTTCTTCTAGCCTCACCATTTTGCCTTCTGGGAAATTGGTGTTTTGTGACTTTCCATGGCCACCACAGCCATTTTGTAGCAGTGCCCACAGTATACTCTCAAAATTCCAAATGTGCCCACCAGCCCAAAAACTCTAACCTGGATGTAACCAAGGCATGTGCCACTGTGGCTAAGTTTGCTATCTCTAGATAGGGTCGCAGGCACCAAACCAGCCTAAGCTGTAAAAAGCACTCCAGGCAATGCCATGTCCAGAAGTACTTCCAGACTTTGCACCTGGCCCTTCAGGGGGAGTGTGACTGAATACTAGTGGGGGTAGGGAGAAGCCCAACACTTTTTTTTTTTTTGCTATTGTCCGAAAGCACTCTTACATAGATAGCATCTTCCAATGAATAATTTGCAATGAATAAATGTTTATTTTCTTACTTTTAGGGGAGGTCTATGCTACCAACACACATGGTTTTAGACTAATTTAACTATCATGGTTTCTCCCGATGGAATCCTAGGAATTGTTGTGAGACTTCTCTCTTAAGAGTTGGTTCAGAGATTATTGCAAGTGGCTAATTCTTGCAAACTGCTCATCTGTGTAGCTCATTTGCCTGAGCAGTTTAACAGCGGAAGATTGGACTCATGGAAGATTGCTTCTCTTCTTCCATGATTAGAAAAAAAACAAATGTATTATTTTTAGAAGAGACAATGCATAGCAGCAATTCTTGTGAGTGCAAGCAAAACTAAAGCTTGTTCATACTGTGATTGCATTCTGTTTCTTAATAACACACTCAGTTTCACAAAGGAATCCAAATAATACTTACCTTTATCTTACTTGCCGATTAGTCCAGTATTCTACTAATGCATAGTTTCACCTATTTTTAACATTATCTTCTAAAACAAAATCCTCAATTAAAAAAAGAAGCAAACCTGTACTTTTTCCTAGTAAAAAAGTGATCTTTCATGAGTCTTCTCTTCTTGACATTTCTCTGCTTGTACAAGTAGACAATCTGTGCAAGTATTTCCAACAACCTTCCCCAACCTAGTGCCCTCCAGATGATGGGACTACAACTCCCATCATCTCCAGCCAGCATGGAAGAGACTGATTTACATCATTTAGGGCATGACTCTATGCAAGTTTGACAGAAAAAGGCCTACAACTCCCAGCATGCCCCAGTCAGCTATGCTTTTAGCCAGCTTGTAGTAACACCTGCACAAGCTCTGAGAGACCTCATCAGTGAACTACAATTCCCAGGATTCCCTGAGGAGAGAGAATTCCTATTAATCCAGTTTGTCTGTAGAGTAGATGCAAAACAAGATGTGTCTTGTTTTGCCTAGAACAGCAGAATATAAAAACTTAAGAGCCCCCCGGAATACAGGTTAAAGTGTTGAGGTGTGGGTTACAGCACAGAAAAGCTAATCTACAAACTAATTTTGAATACGAAGTATAACTTTTATATGGAGCATATAAATATAAATTTATATGGATCTAGAATTGGCCTCCACAGTCACTTACGGACCCATCGCTAGAGTCTACACAATTTTTTAGAATTTCCTCCTTTTATCATTTTCTTTTTGTAATTTTATCCTGGAAGACAATCTTACTCGGTCACGAGTGATCGCCTACCACTACTACTATAACTTTTATAGCCTTTTTTAATAGGGAACAAAGACTAAAGAGCCTACTAGATGAAAAAGAAGCTCTTACAGCTGCTTGCCTCAAAGAAGAAGAGAAAAGTGCAGAAGTGGCATTAAAAGCCAAAGTGTTTTCTTCAGGAGAGTATAATCCAGCATCTACGGTAAATTTGTATCTTCAGAATACCATAGCTCTTGCAGCTTTAAAAAACAAGGACATGCTGTACTAACAGATAATGGCTTAGGTAGAGGCATCGCCTGGGTAATATTATGCTGCACTTGAAAGGCAAGATGAGAATTGACTCAAGGCCAGCATAGCTGGGTGGAAATGGCATGAGGGAGCCTCTCTTGACATTATAACTGATGGCCAAAAAGTGGGCAGAGAAATGGTGGTGTAGTAGGCATATATTGAGAGTACCCAACATTACACAGCATCCTAAAAGGTCATGGGACCACTGACTCTGCTTTAGCCACATGAACCTACCTGTATACTATGATAATAATCTGAGGTCCTCCTACAAGGGAGGTTCAGAGGATGGCAACAAGGGAGAGCACCTTCTTGGTGGTGGCCCTGTTTGTGGAATGCTTTCCCCACTGAGTTCCACCAGGCACCAACATTATCATTTATCTGGCACAAGGTCAAGACTTTACTCCCAGACACTTGACAGCATATAATAAAGTTTTTAAAGAGCTGGAATTTTTATTACTGATTGTGTAAATTTGTTTTATATGTTTGTATGTGAATGGTTTTATATTATATTACTGTATTGTATTCTTTGTAAACTGTCCAGAGAGCTAGTGGGTGGTATTGAAATGTAATAAATGAAATGAACTCTACCAGTGAGAAACAATAATAGTGACAGACCTAGCTAATAGCCTTGTCTGTTATGCTGGAATGTTCATGACATTCTCCTGCAAGTACTTATTGCAGTGGCTGAGACCTACGGTACCTGATGTGCACCATTAAGAATGAGTGGTTAATATTGTTAAAATACAAGGACCTGCAAGACAGGGAAGTTCTTAATAATCAAAGCAAACAGCAGACCAAAGAAAAAAGTTCTACAGCTCCCAGCACTCCCCAGCCATGTTGCCTGGGGAATGCTGGGAGTTGTAGGGCTTTTTAGAGTTTTGCTTCTCTTTTAAGCCTGTAAATGCCACAAACCTGGGAGTGTCTGTTACAGTTCTGTATTGAATTAGCCCCCACAAACAATTAGCTGGAAATCATAAATCCCCAGGCAAGCAAACCCTTGCTACTATACATATCTCAAACCATATAAAATGTGACACTTATGCAAGCAAACACACACGATAAATATACTTAAAGAATTTAGTGTACGGTAATTAAGGGCGCAGTCTTATGCATGTTTATAGTTGGCTGGGGAATGCTGGGAGTTGTAGTACTTTTTCTGTCTAAACATGCATAGGATTGTGCCCTACATTATTATAGGATTCATAGGATCATAGAGTTGGAAGGGGCCTACAAGGCTATCAAGTCCAACCCCTTGCTCAATGCAGGAAACTAAAGGAGGGGTCTCCCATCCAAGTAATAGCCAGGCTTGCCCCTGCTTAGCTTTCCACACTCAAATAAGCTGAGCCAGCATAAGCCACAGGCCTGCTAATTCATTGATATTATGAACTCTATATAAAGAGTACAAGAGAGTAACATTCAATAGACACAGGTAAAGAGCACTCCACCTGTTTGGGGGCTCTTGAAAAGAAAAAAATAGTTCAAAGTAGGAAAGAATCTTCTGCAATAATGTAGCTCTTGCAGATTGTGTACTTAATGCTCACCTGTTCTATGTTAGAGAACTTTCTAAGGAACTATGTAGTATAGTTCTGAGGAACTATACAATATTGCATAACATTTCTTACCTCTCTGAACTAACATTTTAATGTATATATCAGGTGAGCCATGAGACACCACAGAAAATGTCTGTAGGAACTCCATCACTATAATATTGTGAAAAAAGATTATGTCTTTGAATGTTTTCCACTTTAGAGGAGCCTCCAAAAGTTCAAAACGCATTGGGCTATTTAATAATTTCTGTTTTGCATCTTTACTGGATTTTTTACTTTCGGACCTTCAACTGTATATTTGACTTTTAACATTTGTGCATTTCAATCTGCCTGGCTTTCAGACAACTTTGTATATGGATTTTCTTTGTATAAATTTTTCAACTTTCTAGCAACACTTTTTAGAATTATAGAATGAATGGTCTATTTAAATTTGGAAAATGGTTATATCTAAGTTTAGAGTTCTTCCTTGAATACCCAAGTATAGACTTTTATGCTTTTTTTGCTAGTATAATGTAAGCATTTGCTGTACCTTACTGATGGTCTTCTTTAAATCATAAGGATAAAATACAGAATTCACTTCATAAAAAAATAGCAGAAGTATACAAAGTTTGCTGTGGAGCAGATGAAGTATCCAGCATGACCTCATTTTACATGCTGAAAAAAATAGAAATCCGGGTTTCAGAACTCTGCGAGATGCTGGAAGCACTTCCAAAAGCATACCTTGATACTGTTGAAACAATTGCAAAACTCAGGGCAAAAGAAAGGCGACAAAGGTAACTTTAATGCCAGACATCTATTCTCATAACTGAATGGGATTTAAATCTGAGTTCCAATACTATTTTCTGGGCCATATTGGGATTTGCAGACAATAGGCAGGGCACCCATTTTTAGTCTACAGACATTTTCATGAAGAGTGAAAGGTCTTATTGTTTGCATGGATATTTGTTTTGCAGTATTGAGACTAAATATTTTACAGATTGCTATTAGCTATTCTGATTCTACAGGAGAAAGCCCACCTTTAAAAAAAAACGTAAAATGAACAGGTGTACCACTCTCTTAGAGCCAAATTAAGCATGACACCATTCAGTCAATTAGCAATTGTGTAACATTTGAGTAAATAGTAGACATTGGTGCGGGAGGGGTAGTCCTAACTGGTACTTCTAGGTCTGCCATTTCCATTGGGAGGAAAGCTTTCATTGGTACCAATGGTAGCTTTCCTCCTGATGCAAATAGCAGGCAAAGAGGCACTGATTCAGACAGAGTATAGCGGGGCAGGGGGGAATAAAGCCCTACTCATGAGGTTCCAAATCTGGATCACTCCCCACACCTGCCATTTCCTCAAAAAAACAAAAGCCCACCCATTTACACAATTGCTAATTGCATGAATAGTGTCACATCTAGCTTAGCCCTCAGAGATTCCTTGGACAAATATCTAATATTCTCTAGCTCCCTCCAGTTTATGCAAAGCTAAAGGCAATACCACTAGAGGGAATAAATGTGGAAGGAAAGATTCCTGCTGACAATATACCAGTAAGGTCTTCTAATTTCCAAAATCTTTATTTCTTTAATCCTTGAAGAGTACGTGAAGACAAATTGGAAGAACTGAAAAAAATCCAAGAAGAGCGGCTGAAGCATGCTCTTGCGAGAGCAATTGCAGCACCAAAGAAAAGGGTTAGTAGTGGTGCTTTAAAAACTATGTTCAATTGTCTTAACAGTATACCGCTAGAATAGTGCATGCATTTTTTGCACAGCTGTTTACATAATCAGCCTATGCTACTCACTGCTAAAATCACTTGATAGAATTGATCACAATGGTTTAAGTTCTTGGCTTTTGGACATCAAGCGCTATTAAGAACAGAGGTCATTTTCCCAGTCACCAGACAATACAGTTCAGCATAGGTCAGAATTTCTTTTGAGCCTGGCTTATCTAATCATTCACATGCAGACTTATAGAAGTTAGTCACATTTCAGAAGCAGGACTTAAACCATGGGGGAACACCATCTTCCCCCTCCATGTGGCTCTGGAATATGACATCATGATGTAGTGTCATTCAAACAAGAACTGTGGGGGACCATGGTGGCATTCAGGGCAGCTGCTTGCCTCTCGGTACGCACCCCACCCTTAGGGTTAAAGTTTTGGCTCAGCTCTAGCCTTTACTTCAGAGCATACTAAAGAGTGTGGGAAGAGAGTAGAAATGTGTACAGGGATTCCCACTCATTGCACAGGAGTGGCTTCTGTGAATCTCTCTCCACAATGTTACACATTGGGACTAATGGAGTAGAATACTAGTCCCCACGTTTTATTTGTATGGAATCAAATTTTCCCTAGAGTATGCCAAACCAAACTTGAACCACCATTTAAAATTCTCTTGAACCCAAGCCAACAGAAAGTCAGGTTACCAGTTCAGAATACACATCTTCCATGGGGCTACTGAGGGAAGGCAAAGGAGAAGCCTGGGCCAGGAAGCTCACTCACACCATCAGCTTCTGAAGAGACCTTCAGTCAGCTTGAGAGAACTATATTCTGGTGTTTGTTGTGTTATTGTAGTAACATTTGTTTGTTTCAGTATTTAAAAAACGTGAACTGCCTTGGGTGCCTTGGCAGAAAAGCGGTATAGAAATGTAAGAAAGAAATGAAATAAATACATAATATGTAATCAACTGAAAAAAGGCACCGGATGTAAACTGCCAGAAATCATGAGCACATAAACCAATTATTTGGGAGTATTAAAGAAAAAAAAGGTGGGTTGCCAAGGGTACTCTCAGGGCCAGCGTCAAGAGGAGGCATGGTTTGGTACCAGCCAAGGGCCCACACCCAGCAGGGGCCCCTCTGAGAAGTCACCTGGAGTTGCTCCTCCTCTTCACCATTGCAACCTGCATGTTCACCTCCCTCTTGCTCTGGCCCAGACAACAGTGGTGGAGTGAAAAGGAGCAATAGACGCCACTGCCTACTTGTTCTCTGCCTGTCAAGTAAACAAGTGTAACAATGACAAGAAAGAGGATAAAGAGCAAGAGCAACTGATGACAGTGTAGACTCATTGAGGGTGTCTTGCCCAGGGGCCCTCAAGAACCTGGAACCACCACTGGGTACTCTACTGCTTGAAGGGCTGAAAACCAGGAGGTAGGATGAAGCCTGTTGCTTTAAGTTTGCAATCTTCCATAGCAAGCCCTGAGGATGAAACAGCCTCATAGAGGAAGAAGACAGCATTTCAATATACAGTATCCTTCCCATACAAGACCGTAATACTCAGCCAGTCTCTACTTAAAACCTTTTCCTTCTAACTTTTACTTTGACCTAACAGTCAACACAAATAGATTCTTAAACAGGGATCTCCCTTATATGCCTGCTATACATGGGATGGTGAGGTGGGTGCAGAAACATAATTTCAAAGGGCAGGCATTCCTGACTTTAGACCCATTAACTTTCTTTGTACATTATGGAAATCAGCACTATAGCATCAATGATATTTAAGCTTTCCCACATGAGCCATATAATTTACTATTATTGGCCTTAAGCAGAACCAAACTAGAACATTTAATGGGTGGCTTCCTGCCCTTTACTTGTTTCACTGGGGTGGATTCACTTAGTCATGCTTAGATAGACCCATTCAAATCAATTGGACTTTAGTCATGACTGATGTGTCCCACTGATTTCAGTGGGCCTACACGAAGTACTCAGATTCTGGATCCAACCTATTGTCTGCAAGTGATGCTTTCAACCACCTCCCAAATAATGGAAGAATGTCTTCTCTATCACAGGGGTCTCCAACACGGCACCCATAGGTGCCACTGCACCTGCAAGGCCAAGCTGAGGCACCAGCCAAGCTATTTTTCTCCTCCGCAAGTGAATGGAGTGATTCCTCTATTCACCTGTATGGGGGCAGGGGTCCTCCTTGCCGAAAAATGGCTGGAGGGGAGGCAAAGGCCAACCCCCCCAGGACTCTTGGGGCATCAGGGTCCTTCGTAGAGGGTGGCCTTCACCAGCCCCTCCAGCTGATTTTTGGCAGAGGGACTTTTCTTCTATTTCAATTCAATGGACAGATCTGTATATCAACTTAGATGGGGGAAAGAGAGTCCTCCTTGCAAAAAAAAAAAATGGCTGAGGGGAGATGACGCCCACCCCCCACCCAGGATCCTTCGGGCAACAGGGTCCTTGGAGGGGGGTGGACTCCCCCTCCAGCTGATCTTCGGCAGTGGGGGCTTTTTCTTGCCCTATGCACATGGATAAACTGCTCCATTCACTTGCATGGAGATGGGGAGACAGGGAGAGAAAAAGAAAGAGAAGAGAGAGAAAAGAGGAGCCAAAGAGAAAGAAGGAAAGAAAGAGGAGTCGGGGGGAGGGGGGAACCAGAGAGATGGATGGAAGGGAGAACGGAGGGAGAGTGAGAAGCCAGAGTGAGTAGCACACACAAAGTGTGCACGAGCAGGCGCATATGCACATATAAGCAAATGAGGGGCAATCCCAGCATTTTTTGGATCAGCCCCTACTCCCTACAGCATCTAAGTTGTGGTGGTGCCCAGAGCACTTTGGCTACAGGCCCAAAAAGTCTGGATACCCTGTTCTACCAGCACCCATTTCTGCAAAACCAAACCCTGCCTATGTGTGTGTGTGCACGCACACACATGCGTGTGGCTGCAATCTTAATTTCTGAGTAGACATGCTTAGGGGCACACTGTACGTTATTAGAAAATATATGGATATTCGAATTTAGATATTACAGCATTATAGAATAGAATTGAAAGTATGTCAAAGTTCACGCAGGAAAACACTGATGCTAATTCAACAAGGTATGTTTATATTTTCTGTCTTTGTTTTAGGAGGGAAGAAAACTGGTGTATCGCTCACAGCCTCCAGAGATTAGACGGAGAGAGGAAAATGTTGCAGATTTAACTACAAGAAGTGAAGATGATTACTATTTTACTTAAAAAATTTTGTAACATGAACTACCTTTGGAATAGTTCTAGGGTTTATTTCTAGCTAAGCATCAGAATTATATTAGGCAAACTGTGACAGGATAAATTTGATCCAGTTTTCTTTTAAAATAGCAGTTGCTGGACTAAGATAAAATAAGTATCAGTTTTAAGAACTGTCAGAAGTAGCATCTTTATTTTTTTCATAGTAATAGTTTCCTTCAGCAACAATAATTACCTTTTGGCCAAAAAAATAGTAATACTACAAAACCTTACATAAACTTAAAGAAAACATGCTACAACTAAGATCTTTTAACAGCATTTTAAAAAAATGTTTCCCAAAAGTAGTTATTCTCTCATTTCTCCATCTTCTTCTTCTTCTTCCACACCTCTTATATAAAGGACATTATTGCACCTACAAATGAAACCAAAAGTTACTTATTTCTACTAGGATTCACATGAATTTTAAGGATTATTTTTTAAAGCTTGTTTACACAACCTACTATTTCATATACCAAGTTATTTTGAAGTATTCTATGTTTGCTATGTTTAATTAGTAATAAATAAACGTTATCTGTTCACTGCACATGCCTTATTTTAGTAATTCCAAATGCTGCCATAGATGTACCATTGCATACATTCCAAACTACTTATTCGATTGTATATGAAAGATAACAAAGCAGCTGTTTACATAGACTTCATAAAACATTGAAAATCAAGCCTTTATTCTAATCTTAAGGTATTCTGTTTAGAGATGCATTTTTAGTAGTGTTAAGTTTTCAGATTAGAACTTCTGGATTCCAAGTACTATAGTTAATGTATTTTAGCATACACCCATCTGCTTCAGCATAAATGTTGTTACATGCTAATATTAGTTACCTTATCAGAACTTCACCAAGATGTCCAGATAGTGCACCATCAATATATTCTTCCGTATTTGCAAGCTTTAGAAGAAATTAACATTATTTTATGAGGAATTTTACAGGGATACATGTCTTCATATACCAGTAGAATTTTTGTACAAGACTGCCTTAAAGTCTAATATAAATTCAAACATTGCATATTTCCTTGGCTGAAGAGTATGTAACATACCGTACTTGTAAAATGCTACTATTTTTCTAAAGTCATTATACAAATGATTTACGAAATAGTTAACTTAATATTTAAAAAAGATGCTGCTATTATTTATTTATCTGTACTATTTGTATACCGCTAAATATTAAGAAAAATTCCTAGGTGGTTCCATATAAATATTAAAATCACAATTCAAATCACATTTAAAATACAATTTTAAAAACAATATAATTACAACAACAACAACAACAATAATAATAATAATAATAATACACAGCAGTACAGAGGCAGCAAAAATGGGACAGCATGGTTAATTTAATTATGGAATCTCAGGTGCCTACTGAAATATTTATTGCACAACAGTTTCGGCATATACCTTTGTCAGGGGCAAAAGTTCTTTCAAGTGCTGCTTGAAACAGAATGCCTCAGCTACCTCGGGCAATAAATATTTCAGTAGGCACCTGAGATTCTTTTCTCTTCCGTTTTTTTTCCACCTATTGGTGCCTTCCCCCCTCGTTCCGCTTAATTTAATTATGGGTCAGTGAAAGCCTGGGTGAACAGGTGCGTTTTCAGGAGGTGTTTAAAAGATGCCAAATTTTCTGCCTCCCAAACTGCACAAGAGATCTTTTCCACAGAGTGGGTGCCGCTACCGAGAAGGCCCACCGTTGAGGTATTGCACAGCAACATTCCAATAATCTTGGAATGACCAGCAAGGCCTCCTCTGATGATCTTAATGGTCGGTTGGGTATCTATAAGGGAAGGCAGTCTGCTAGGTATCCTGCTACTATGTCTCCTAATGGTTCAGGATAGGACAAATGTTGTGGATTTAAAACATTTGCAATAAGAATCAGATATAGTTAATTGTTCCTATCTGTGGAATTGTACAATTCTTTTGTTATTTGCACTGTTTAAAGCTTCTTGTTATTCTCATATGAGATTTGTGCAGTCTTCTATTTAACAACTTGCCCGGCAGCCATAGGCAACCAGCAATTTAATACAGGTGAATGCATGAAATTCTATGCAGGCTGGTGAGCAGGGCTGGCAGAGGAGGGTCACATCACACCAGGCGGCTTGATTTCCATACTGGCTAGAAGAAAAACCTCCTCCCCTGTGACTCCCACAGCAGGCTAACTCCATCCTTCATCCAGCAGCCTGCTTGGAAGAAAGCAACATCTTTTACTAGCCTGCCAGAAGACTAGTAGCATAACTGTGGAGCAGAGCATTAAGTGACATGAACACATTACCGGTAAGTGACATGAACACTGAACATCATGACATCAGAGCTGAACAGTCCTCCAGTGTCACCAGCATGACTATTTTAATTTTCCATTGCATTCTGCATTAATCACATATTCTACATGATTAATACATACTTTAGGGTGGGATTGGCACTCACCGGTCTGTATTTTGAGATTTGTGCATTTTTTAAAAAAAGGACAAAGTGTCACACAACCCTTTCCAGTCTTTTTGAACTTTTATTTTTTTTTAAAAGGGTGGGTGCTATAAACAACATTTTATCTAGAATAAACTTGCTGCTGGGCCCAATTCACTACCCTGCACCTTTTAGTTTTGGCAGAAGACTTCCAACTGTCTTTCATCCTCCTCATGTATACCAGAAACTCTTATAGATCACAGCCATTAACATTTCAATGCTTGTACCAAGAACTGGCAGTATTTACTGGCAATACAAGATTGGGAGGGCAGGCTGAAATGGAAGAGCAGATTCTTATTTTATTTAGAAAATTTTACCCTATTTTTCTTTATTGATAATTCAAAGCAGCTTTCAGAAATTACTTAACAACA
Source organism: Shinisaurus crocodilurus (assembly GCA_021292165.1). Lineage (NCBI taxonomy): Eukaryota > Metazoa > Chordata > Lepidosauria > Squamata > Shinisauridae > Shinisaurus > Shinisaurus crocodilurus. The sequence goes on along the minus strand of JAHFWL010000248.1, from coordinate 490,641 downwards.
TCAAAACAATAAATACAATAGCAGAAACATCTGTAAAATTACTAAAGACTGTATCATATAATAAGAGCAGGCTAAAACAAGTTTTAAAAGCAGGGAGATAAGCATATTCACCCACATTGAAAGCTTGGTGGAATAAAAAGGCCTCTGCAGCACACCTGAAGCTTAAAAGAAAGGGAGCTAATTGTATCTCTCTAGAGAGGAGATTCCATAGTCCGGATGCTGCAACAGGAAAAGTCCCGTCTCACATTCCAAACAATTGTATTTCTGAAAGTGGTGGGACACATAGCAGGGCCTCAGATATTGAATGCAATAGGTGGGAAGGATCATATGGGAGAAGGAAGTCATTCAGATACCTGGCTCCAAACCATAAGGATTTTGCACCCAGAAAAGAATTGGAAGCCACGGCAGATGGAACAGAACTGGAGTAATGTGATCAGTGAAGTGGGCTCCAGAGACAATCTGGCTGCCACATGTTGTGCCTCCTGATGTATCTGAATGCTCTTCAGAGGCAGCCCCACATAGAGCACATTACAGTAATTCAATCTGGATGTGACCAGGGCATGCATACAACGGCCAGATCTGCTTTATCTAGAAGACATAACTAGGTGAGCAAAAGTACCTACTCCTTGCCACAGCCACTACCTGACCATCCAGGAGCAAGGATGGGTCCAGAAGCACTCCCAAGCTAACTGATCTTTCAAAGGTAGTACATCCCTCATCCAGAACACGGCAAATCCTCACTCCCAGTTTAACTCTCCTACTGACCAACAGCACATCTGTCTGATCTGGATTAGGCCTCAGATTATTCACTCACATCCAATCCATTACTGAACCCAGACATAGCACAACAGTAAGCTTTTTCTCCCAACCATACAAACCACTAGATACATATTAACCATGTACAATCATGCCTTGGATTGAGAGCATAATTCGTTCCTGAAACGTGCTTGTAATCCCAAACACTCTTATATCAAAACAAAATCCCCCAAAAAAAATTTGTACAGAGATTTTTAATTTAAGCCGTACTACAGTACTTGTATTGCAAGACGTCGCTTGTATATCAAGTTAAAAAAAATTAAATAAATATTTAAAAATTTGCTTGTCTTGCAAAACGCTCTCAAACCAAGTTACTTGCAATCCAAGGTATTACTGTAATTTGAGCAAGTTCAACCTTGCTTACCTGCATGTTCATGTAGCCATCGACTGAGACGAGGTAGCCCTTGTATTCCATTCCCCACTTCAATTTCACCATCACTGGCTTCCCGGTCAGCCCATTTAGGAAGGGCTTTGGATTAAGAGGCAAACTCTGTATAGGACAGAGTGGAACAGAAGAATGTAAGAAGAACCCTACTGAATCCAACGCCACAGGCCTAACTAGTCCAGCACCACAAGCAGAACATGAGTGTAGTGGCACCTTCCCACTCAGGCTCAGCAGCAACTGCTGGTCAGGGGTATGCTGCCTATAGTTCTGGCAATTATATACAGTCATGCCTTGGATTGAGAGCATAATTCGTTCCGGAAACGTGCTTGTAATCCAAAACACTCATATCAAAACGAAATCCCCCCAAAAAAATTTGTACAGAGATTTTTAATTTAAGCCGTACTACGGTACTTGTATTGCAAGACGTTACTTGTATATCAAGTAAAAAAAAATTAAGTAAATATTTAAAAATTTGCTTGTCTTGCAAAATGCTCTCAAACCAAGGTACTTGCAATCCAAGGTATTACTGTATAGCCAAACAAAATGACTAGTAGTGATGATTGCCTTATCCACCATAAATTTGTCTAATCCACTTTTAAAGACATCCAAATTGGTGACCATCACTACATCTTGTGGAAGCAAATGCCATAGTTTATGTGCTGTGTGAAGAAGTACATCCTCTTGTCTGTCCTGAAACGTCCACAATTCAGCATCATTGGAAGACCCCAGGTTCTGGCATTAAGGGAGAGGAGGCAAACCCTGACTCTATTCACTTTCTCCACACCTCTATCATGTACCCCCCCTTTACTTGTGTTTCCCCCCTAAACTAAACCCCCCCCCATGTTGTAACCTTTCCTCACAGGGGAGTTCCTCTAGCACAGGGATGGAGAACCTTGAGCCCTGCCCCCTCTTCAGAGACAACGGGATTCCCATTCATTAGTGTGCCTCCCCTGCCCTGCCCCCACCCCCATGGGGGAAAGTGGAAGGCAGGGGAAGCTGCCTCCACTAAGGTGTGGGGTGGAGGATCCTCCACCCCACACCTTGGTCAAGGCAACTTTGTTGTGTTGCAATTTTCCCCAGCCAGGGAAAGCCTGCATGCACCAAAGTTGGGTCCTGATCTAGGTGGTGGCAGGAGGGCTCGGGTCACCATCTCAGTCAGGATGGCTTTGCCTGTGCCACACCCTCCTCCTTGAGGACACGGTGCAGGTAAAGCAGCCATGGCCAAGGCATCGACTGCAGCCCCAGCCAACACTTCAGCCACACACCATGCTGTCATCTCCACCCACCCACTTAGTGATTCCCCACCCTTGCTCTAGCCCTTGGATCATTTTGGTTTTCTACACCTTTTCCAGCTCTACAATATCCTTTTTGAGACAGGCCTGTGGCTCACGCTGGCTCAGCTTGTCTGAGTGTGGAAAGCTAAGCAGGGTCAGGCCTGGTTATTACTCGGATGGGAGACCCCTCCTCTAGTTTCCTGCATTGAGCAGGGGGTTGCACTCGATGGCCTTGTAGGCTCATTCCAACTCTATAATATGAAATCTATGCAGCAACCAGATCCGCACACAGTATTCTAAGTGTGGGCACACCATAGATTTGTACAATCGCATTATAATATTGGCAGCCTTGTTTTTGATTCCTTTCCTAGTCATAGCAAACATAGAACGGAAAATAAGGCTGCCAATAACTGCCACCAAGCTGGGCTACCACGCATTCCTCTTCCTCCTCATCTCCCCTCCCCAGACACCGACATAGAAAGCAGCCTTAGACTGAGTCAGACCACGGGTCCTTCCAGCTCAGTGTTTCCCACAGCACAAGTAGCCCACCCAGTCCCCTCCAGATGTTTTGGACTCCAACAACACTTGCTGGCTGGGGCTGATGGAAGTGGTAGTCCAAAATATCTGGAGAGTGGCCCTCTGAGGTTCCGAAAGGAATCTTATTTCCCAGGCCTATCTAGAGATGTTGGGGTGTGAGCCTGGGACATTCTACATACACATCACGTGTTCTATCATGATCCTTCCCCAAGGGACATTCTCTCTTCTCCCCGCCCCTCCCCGGACCTTTCCCGGGGTGCAGGAGCCGCCAACTTCTCCGACTCAGAGGGCCGCAGTACAGCTCGTCTCACCCGCTTCCCGCGCCCCCAACCAAAAAAAACACAACTCACCATAGCAACCCAACCAAGCGAAGGGCGGCTGCGACAGCAAAAATTACTCGGGGGCAGCACGTGTGCCCGCCAGAGTTCCAAATGAAAAAGCAAGGAAATGACGTAGGGTCCTTTCACTTCCGCCAGCCCGCTGAACTTTCCTCATGACCTTTCACCTTCGCGGAATAACCTTTCCTAGTCCCGGCCATAGACTTATACATACAATTTTCCTATCTCTATGATCCCCGATGGAAAAGGAACTCTCTGATTGGAGACTTACCCAAGAGGCCAAGGCCTGGCTAGAGCGGCCAAGCTTCGCTGGAGGCGCAGAGCTAGAAAACCTTAGAGGGACACACGGTCCAAACGCCTTTTAGAAACAGAAAGCCGCCATTGGCTGTGGTTCTCTACGGGTGCAGAGTAGCGTCGCTCTAGCCTGTGACATCTCTGTCGCGGAAACTACATACTTTGTAATGTCAGGGAAGAGTGGAAAACCAGTTCAATTTTACGCCGGAAGTGCAGGTGCGGACTGCGATGACGCGTAACTGTTTCTCTTTATGGTTTGTGGTGATTCTGATAGGAAGGGCCCTTCTTCCCTCCCCGCGTTTGAGGGAGTCCGTTGCGCGGGAAAAGATTCGCCGCTCGCTTCTTTACTGTGCCCGTCTAGCAGTTCCCAAACCTTCCTGTTAATGTTTAGTTTCGACTGTGCATGTTTACTCAGAAGTAAGCCCTGTCGTGTTCAGTGGAACTTACTCCTGCAGTCATCCATGCACGCTTACTCGGGGTTAAGTCCCATTGAGCGCAATCGGGCTTCTGAGTAAACATAGGGTTGAGAACAAGGGGTGTTCATATTATGTGACTGCAGAGCAAAGTTAAGGCTGTACCACAACCCCAGGACGATGATGGGAGTTGTAGTCCCAACGCATGTAGAAAGCGCCAGGTTGGGGAAGGCTGCTGTAGCAAGTAGTTAAGAGAGGGTAGGATGAAGAACCTCAGCTTGGATCTAAAAGGGGTTGGCGTCCATGCAGCGAGCCAACCCCACAATCTGCAGTCGGCAGGAGACAAAGGCCAACGTTAAGCAGTTGGTTCTTCCCGCTTGGCGGCGCCTGCGTTTCTATACGCTGCCTGTTGTGAAAGGCTTTCATTTCTTGGGGGGGGGGGGAGTGGCATTCGGTTAGGAGTCTGAGGCAGGGATGTTGAAGAGTCCTTGGTCTCGAGTCACGAGTCGAGTCCGAGTCCAAGTCCTTGGTCCAAAATGGTGAGTCCCGAGTCACTCCCAAAGCTGACTCCACGAGTCCCTATTAAAATCAATGGGTTTCTTCCCCAACAAAATAAGGCTACTTCAGATGTGTGGCTTAAATAAATTCTAGGCACAAGTGTGCCTTTTTATCTCAAAACTCTGCCACTGATTTTGACAAGAACAGACCAGGCAGACAAACCCAAAATAACCAGGCAGGCAGAGGAGGCAGGGAACCCCAAACAGGCAGGCAGAGGCAGCCAAACCCAAAATGTCTGAAAGGTTGCATTAGGAAAATGATTTTAAAAAATAAACTTGGATTGTTACTGCAACTGGGTCCAGGCAGCACCTGCAGGTGGCATCAAGCAGGGATGTTGACGAGTCCTTGGTCTCGAGTACCGAGTCGAGTCTCGAGTCCCATTAAAAATATTGGGACCCGAGTCGAGTCAGAGGGGGGACTCAGTCTGACTCACGAGTCGAGTCCTCGAGTCCGAGTCCCCATCCCTGGTCTGAGGCTGCAATTCCTAAACACACATACTAAGGGAGTAACCTCTCTGAGCTCAACTGGACTTCTGAGAAAACATGCTTAGGATTGCGCTGTTGATTATGTTAATTATAGAAGAAATTAAAATTGTAAATAAAAAATATATATTTCTGGTGTGTGAACCATTTCAGAGATTGCATACATACCGCCACAGCATGATGATGATGGTGCCATAAAAGGGCCAACCCTGAGGATTATGATGCAAACATTTGGTAGGTCAATTATTACTTTACCATTTCTGTGATTCCTGGCCATGTTCGTTTGCCAGGAATTATTTAGTTAGTTATTATATTTATACCCCGCCTTTTTTCCTGCAAGGAACCCAGGCGGCTTACATACCGGTAATCTCCTTTTTATCCTCGCAACAACCCTCCACTATTATTTCTGTTGTTACCCAATATCGCTATTGTCAATTGATTTTTTATTACTTATTTAAAAATTTAAAGATTAAGGGTTCAATCTTATGCATACTTGGACAGAACAAAGGCCTACAACTCCCAGCATGCACCAGCCAGCATGCATAGGATTGCACTTTAACATGCATAGGATTGCAGCTTAATTAAGTAAAATATTTAAATTATTTAAGTATATTCTTTCCAGCTCTTATATGCCACAAACACCCTTAGGATGGCATGAAAGTTTAATTACCACAAGATGTAGTGACATCATTGTTTGTAGGTGAGACATTCATGAAGGATAGGTCAATCAGTGGCTCTGTCTTAGCCATGATGACAATTAAGTGGAGCTAAGTTCAGAAGCAGTTGGAGACAAATAGCCATCATAATGCCCTGCTTGTGATCTTTTTGGAATCCTCTGGCTGACCACTTTTAGAGATGGAATATTTGACTGGATAGATGCATGCTCTGATCCTTTTCAACATGAGAGAACCCTGTACTTTTGCTTCCCTTTCAGAACAGTGAACAGTAAACTAGTTCTTCCTAAACAGGGCAATAATACTAATGAGCAGGAAGAAGCAGAGTACATTGACGACAATGCCACTAAGCCACTCCTTCAAGGAGTGAGTGTGTCATATCTTGCTGTTCAAGAAATGTTCTGTGTGAAATTAAGGGCTCAAGCATTTAGTTATAATAGATACGTTTTTACAGGAGCATAAGTGCTTTTTACAGCCTGCTGTCTTGTAAGATTGCAAAAGTGTATGTGATGTTTTTCTAATGAGAGTGAATGCTTCATTTGAATCCTGGAGCTGTAAACTATTTTTGATACTGTTTTAAAGAAGGTACTGAATTATTTTGGCTCAAATTACATCCTCCCAAGTTTTGGTCCAGTCTGTCAAATACAAATCAGAACCATTTTTAACAACATAACGGTCAGTGGGTATATTTTTCAGATGCTTGAAAATTTCATTACCTTTCCATCAAAAATATTGGTTCTTAGTGTATGAGTGTCTATGTGTATTTTGACCACCAGGTGGCAGGAAGTGGTTTTTATCAGATAGTTGTAATCATGTCTGGTGGAGCCCTCTGCTGAGGAATTGCTATAAAGCTAACCTGCTTGCTTTTATTTCAAAAGAACAAAATGCACTATGCTGACTTGTATCCCGTGGAAATGCCCTTATATTAATTTTTTTTTAAGTAATCTAATATGCCTATAGAAACTAAAGGCTACCCAATCCTTGCTGTAGCGGATGGTTAATTTTCAAACTTCAAGTAGGGTTGCCAGATAACTTCCTGGTACTACAGATCTGTAGGTATCTGTTCCACAGAGAATATTGGAACTGCAATATTTTGAAATAAGGATAGCGGTGATGTTGTAGACCAAGAGTGGGCAGAAAGTAGATCTCCAGATGTTTTGGACTTCAACTCCCAGTATTCCTGACCATTGGCCATGCTGACAGGGGCTTCTGAGAGCTGAAGTCCAAAACATTTGGAGATCTACCTTCTGCCCACCCCTGTTCTAGACATACCTTTTAAAGCAGGGTAGTTCCATACAGAAGCAGGGTCCAGGTGGGGGAAGGGGACACTATTCAAGACCAGAGGTCTAGGGGGTGGGGTGGCCTGGACTGCAGGTCCATTCCTCAAGGAAAAAGGGCTAAATTGTAGATCAGCCTTCACTGGTGCCCCCAGATGTTTTGGACTATAACTCCCAGCATTCCTGACCATTGGCAACTTGGGCTGATGGGAGCTGAAATCCAAAACATCTAGAGGGCACCAGGTTGGGGGAGGCTGTTGTACATTCTGCTTGAGTATGTTTATGTAGACTTATTCCCCTGTATCTATATAGGGTGTCCAGATCTTGTAGAATCTTGTGAGATTTGCTAGAGCCAATCAGAAGCAACATTAGAAAAGAACAAACAACATTTTGAACAGTGAGCTATTGGTCCTTTAGAAAACACTCACAGATACAAAGGGAGAGGGAGAGAGAGATGGGGAGAGGGGATCCACCCTATGTGACGTCTCTCTCAGTAACTACAAGTCCAAGTGTTCCTTAGTTCCTGGTGGCATTTGCTACACAGGCAAAAGAACCAACAGAGGAAGTGGCATCAAACTGGTAACAGCAGGACCAGCCCTACCATTAGACAGAGTGAGGCAGACGCCTCAGGCAGCACCTGCTGGAGGGCAGCAGGGATTGGCATCAAGATGTTGGAGGACAGAGCTGTGTGTGCCATTGGCCTGCCCTAGCAGGCTGCCCTCAGCTGTAGTGGAGGAGGCTGCCCGATCACCAGTGCCGAAGTAAGATTCAATTGCCAGTCTGGTCTGCTTCTGTACATGGAATGGGCGGGCACCCTCTTGTCTTTTGCCTCAGGCAGCAAAATGTCTTAGGCCGGCCCTAGGTAGCAGTGGGGTGGGACAAGCCCCATAATAGTCATGGACACTGAGTTCAGGCCCCAGAACATACATGAGTAAACAAGTTAGGCTTCTGGTCTCCAGACTACACTGAAGAACTGACACTAGATTCCAGGGTCAGGGAATAGTGTCTAGTAAGAAAACACAATACAACATCAGGACATCTTGTGTTTGCTTTATTCAGTGTAGAAGTGTACACTGAATAAAGCAAACACTTTATTTGCTTGATCTATGTAAAACCAGGCCTCTGTTGACATAACTTGATGCTCTTGCAATGGAGTTCATCACCAAGTTAGCTGAACTAAAAAGCTGGTGTACTACAGAGAGCTACATCTGTATATAATTGTCTTGTTGTGAGATCATTTTAAACTAACACCAGTTAGGACTTCTCTGGCTTTAGTTCAGTGATTTTTATGCCAGTGTTTAGTATCCATATTTTGCCTAAGATGAATTGGAAATTGTGAAGGAAGAAGCCTTTGGGGGTTCCTACATGCACACACACACAGACACACACACACACACCCTCATGTGTGAACCGGCTAAAGGCTGGGGGGGCGGGGTGTGTATGCCGGCGTCCCAAAGTCTACAGTGACCCAGCTTTCACATGCAAATGTAGTTCAGGCCCAGTAAGTCATGAGTTCCCCTCCCTGCCTGGCCAGGTGAAGTTCATCCTGATTGGCTGAGAAGCAGCAACGCTACAGGAAGGAGGAGGGGAGGGGGAAAACTATTTCCCAACGTGTGGGTTTTTGTGTCTTTGTCTTTGTTCGTCGTGTGGTTGCTGGCTGTGGAGCAATGGCAGCAAGCCAGGCAGAGGTCCAAGCCTTCGGGGGGCCTCAGGATACGACCCCAGGTAGCTCCTGGTGAAATTAGCTGAATGAGGGCTCTGGTAAAGACAGGCCTTGTGGAGGGCTACCCATCTCGGACCCTCGGGTAGGTGAAGTAGTCCTCCCGGGCAGCAAGGCTGTGCTGGATCTAACCCTGGAAGAGAATTGACCCCCAGGTAACAGAGTTGTGTGCCTGGGAGATATTAAGGAATCAGGTTTTGTTATTTTGCAGCTTTACTTTGTACCAAAGTGTCTCTCTCTATTTTGTGCTTCTCTCATTTCCCTATTGGTTGTTGTAAAATGCTACCAGAATAAACCTTTCTTGGTTTTACCCCACGTGGTGTTTGTGGATTGCTCTGCTTAGTTCAGTAACTAAATCCAGGTTACAGTCACAAAGGCAAGTCCCTGAACAGAGATTCAAGTAGAATTGCAGACAGCTGAGGCTGGCAATCTGGTACCTTGAGATCTCTGGGGGTCTTGGGTCCTTTGGGGTAGGAAAGGGTGGGGGTGTGGCGGGTCAGCCAGCCCCCCCTTCCTCCACAGAAATTTATGTTACAACTTACTCATCTGATTTAATAAAACAAACTCTATGGGTAAAATCCATTCATTTATTTTTATAGTGTCATTGTGTAAGGTGATTTGTACGGATTTCATGAAAGTCATTTTTATACTAGAAGTGTTGATTTTACTGCAGAAATGTGTGAAACTGAAAACAGTGGTGTATTTATTTTAACCATGTAATGTTACTTTGTTTTCAATGTATTATTTTTGTTTCTTTTATTTGTTTTTATCTTTTTATTGTTCATCGCTCTGGAATTTACTTGATATGGAGCAGTATGCAAATACTGTATATTATTATTATTATTATTATTATTATTATTATTATTATTATTATTATTATTCCATATTTATTATGCTGAATCTGCCCTACTTGGTAACAGCAATGTAAAGTGTACTAGTAATATGATTTTTTTTTTTTAATTGTCATGTTTCTTCATTGAAGCTAGACATTCCTAGGGCAAACTTTGTTTTCGTGCTGTCTGTGGGTGGGAAAGCATCATTGGCATGTGTTTATAATAAACACAAAAATTATGCAGCCATCCTAAAAGGGGGCCCTTTAAAATATGCCACTCTGAAAACACAGTGGAGTGTTCCAAGAAAAATAAAAAATTCTTAACACAGTTGTTCTTTGGGCCTGACAAAATATTATTGCCTTCTGTGTTACTGTTTCTTCCATATATTTTACATTAACAAATTGGAATTGAAAGTATGTGCTGAGAAAAACAAAGCCATTTGTATCAGGAATCAAATGTTATTGTTGTACTGTCAGAGAAGAGGAAGAACATCAGCACTGTCCTGAAGGAATTTGGAAGCTCTACTTTCACATCAATGTTTTCTCAACCGAAACTCAATGCTGGCTTCAAATCACAGAAATTGCTCAAAAGTTGCATTCCTGCCAAGCGAGATTAGAGGCATGGATGCAAAAACAGCATCCTTGAGGGAAACCTATTTCAGGGCAGTCCCAACTCTAATACCCATTGTGTTGGAGTAATATTTCAAAACGTAATTATTTAAGCCAGCTTTCAAATCTGACAGGCTGTGCAATATATAGCCCACAATCTGCATAGTGAATCACTGGGATTTTTTAATTTGGTATCAGAATGAATACTGTTGATGAACAAAATAAAGATGTGTGTTATACAGTTAATTTTTCATTATTCCTTCCACACTACTATGATAGGAATCGTACAAATGACTCACCGTTAAGGTCATCTAACCTTTGGTCCGGTCTGAAATGAATCCAGATCAAGTCTCTGAGCAGCACTGGGTGAATGAAGTTATTTCCCTCTTCAAGCCACTTCTCTGTATGGGGGTGGGGGAGAGAATTGGGTCCCTCTAATAATACAAAACAAATAGAGAGGCGCCACTCTTTTTTTAATAATATATTTTATTATAATATGTATACATTAATAAATAATAATAGAAGAAAATATAAATACCATAACAGTATAACATTCATACAAAAAACCACAACCCACCCACCCCCCAGCGCATCTACATTATCTACCATTCCCACAGACTACCATTCCAAACAGGTAGCTAGTATGTTGTTAGACAAGTAAAAAAAACAAAATTAAATAGTTTCTCAAAAAGTGGCAACAACATTCACATCTTAACCAGATTATAACAAGGAAAAGCTTTTATATCTGTCAATAGCCAAGTTCTACCTAGCCCTCAGAAAGTCAATAAAAGGGCGCCAGACATTAGAAAAACCGGCAGTCTTTTGTCTCCCATCTCTCAAACGGACATACTCCGTTACCTTTAGTCATCTCTCTGCCATGAAGGTGAGTGAGGAGCAGAGGCCTCGTGCCCAAAACCTAGGACAAGAAGAGGGTGGGAAGGAAAGCTCAAAACATGGTTGCCTGTAGCTGCCTTGGGAATTGACAGCCACTATGGCATTGGGAGATTTGTCCAATCTAATGCCCTCCAGGTATTTTGGACTACAAATTCCACAGCCCTGGCCATTGGCCCCACTGGCTGATGGGAGCTGTAGTCCAAAACATCTGGAGAGCACCAGATAACACACCAAGCCATATAGTATTAAGCAGTTGTGTGGCACAGGTCTATGCCCGCTTACTGGGAAGTAAGTCCCATTGAATTCAATGGGGTCTACTGCCAGGTAAGTGGGTATAGGATTGCAGCCACAGCCTATTTATTTTTCCATGTAAGCTCATAATGACGTGGTTTGCATGACACGACAACCCACAGTGGGTTGTCACCCTTGTTTGTTTCAGGGTGGCTTGTTGCAATGTCTGTACCTGGTGCGGTTTCCTCAGTGTAGTTTGTTAACCACACAAAAGCCGCCCTGAGAATCCATAGCTTGTTTGGTTGTTCAGGTGACTTGTTTTCAGAGTGGCTTGTCATGACATGTGAACTTGGCAGGGGGGGGAGGTTGGATGTAATGCTGAGCCACCCTGCGAATAAGCAGTAGTGGGTTGTTTGTTTGCAGAATAATCCATGGTGCACCCAACAGATGATCGGGTTCACCATGGGTTGTCTGCCCCCTCCTTCCCCCTCAGTCCTCCATGGCTAACGCTGCCTTGCCTCCTCTCCCTGCTGCGATTGCAGGCCCTTTTTCGCTTGCCATGGCTTTTTTATTTTTCGGAGATCGCTTTTTGCATTCTCTGAGGTGACAGCCAATGACAGCCCCTCCAAAGTGCCCAAGCGACACATTGGAGGGACTGTCACTAGTTCGCCAGCTTTTTTTTACATGTAAGAAATTTGTGCAAATTTTTTGTTAATTAAAAAAAATTAGTTGGTCTTGTGCAAATGCAGAGTTCCACACTTGTGGGGGTCTGAAATGGGAAGCCTTGCCTGGGCAATGTCCTGAGTGGTATCTGCTGCCAAAATGCAGACAGCACCAACCATTGATATTGACCCAGAAAGGCCGCAAATGGGTTTTTTTTTACTTTGGACTCTCTTGACAGCTGTCAAAAGGTGAGCTGTTAAGGGAAAGCAAAGACGCAAGGGGATCTTTGCTGGTGAAAGGGTGTGGTGAGTAGATCACCCCTTTCACAGTGAGATCCTCTAGTTTTTTTTTGGTTGAACCTGACTCTCCTGTTCCCTTTCTGCCTCTTTCCCGAGACTAGGTGCTCGGGAAGGTGGAAAAGTACAAATCATCTGGTTTACAGAAGCTGTCAGTTTTTACAGGAGCTGTTAAAACTCGGGCTTCCTTTTAGAACAGTGTTTTTGACAAGACTAATCAGGGTTTTTTTGACAGGGACATATACATATGTATATGCATATGTCCCTGTTAAAAACTCTGATTAGCCCTGTCAAAAACCATATTTTAAAAGGAAGCCTGAGCTATGACAGCTCCCGTAAACGGAGTGGCTCGCACTTTTCCATTTTCCTGAGCACCTAGAGAGGCTCACACTTTCCCACCTTCCCAAGCAGCTAGGTGGCGAACTAGTGACAGCCCTCCAGTGTGCTGCTTGGGCACTTTGGAGGGGCTGTCAACTTGGAGAATGTGAAAAGTGATCTCCGGGGGGGGAGCAGGGGGAGCCACAGTGAGTGCAAAAGGGCTTGTGGTTGGCAAGGGAAGAGGAGACAAGATGGGTCCTGCTGCTGAGTCCCCTGAGATACCCACGGGAGGACCAAGGGGGAAGGAGGAGGGACAACCCACCATGGTTTCATAAACAACCCACACTGTATAGCTTATTTGCATGGTGGGTTGCCATGTCATGTTGTCTGAATCCAGTCATTGTCTGTGGCTTGGTTTAAGGCGGCTTCCTATGTTGCTATGCTTCCTAGCCTAGATTCATTTCATGTTAGCCAGAAGGCATTGCCTCGCCTCCACCCCTAGCACAAATTGAAGTAGACCACACTGGGCTATTTCAACCCATAGTCACGGGGGTTTGAAAATGACCTGTGGTGCAGCCCAAGGTGTTTGGGATCGGGGTGCATCAGCTGCCTAACCGAACCAGCAACAGCAGGGTTGACAATACAAAAGGAAGTAAGTCTTGATGCTAAAACTGCTGAGGGATGCGGTGCCCAGGCATGTGCAAGTGAGACTCACATGGGCCAGCGTTCAACACACAGAACAGCACCAGCCCACCACTCTGAATGCCAGAGAAGAAGTCACACCCAAGAAGGCTATTTTTAATGTTCATAGCAATGTCCCACACATCCAAATTGGGATCTGATGCAGGCCGGATTTGACCCCCGGACCTGAGGTTCTACACCCCTGTCATAAAGCATAAGATAGATACCAACCCATTTCCTTCTCCTCCTCCCTCTCCTCCTATGTGAGCCAGCTAATGATTGTAGGATGCAATTCAATGCATGTTTAGACAGGAAAAAAAGCCCTACAGCTCCCAGTATTTCCCAGCCAGTATGGCTGACTGGGGAATTCCACGAGTTGTAGGACTTGTTTTCAGCATGGCTGGCTGGGGAATTCTGGGAGTTGTAGGACTTTTTTCTGTCTAATCATGCATCAGATTGCAACCTTAATCTCTTATTTTGTTTCTTCTGTGGCTATGATTAGTCCCACTTCCTTGCTGTTAGCTTTGGCTAACCTCTGTCTTTGCTTTGGGGGTGTTCTTCATGTATTTTACCTGATAGGGGTGAGATCCTTCCCATCGCTGACAAGTAGCTGTTTATTTCTGTGGTGCTATTGAGCATAATGATCACACAGCAATACTTAAAGCGCACACAGAGTTTTATCTGATTTTATAGATCATAGAGTTGGAAGGGGCCTACAAGGCCATCAAGTCCAACTCCCTGCTCAATGCAGGAAACTAGAGGAGGGCTCTTCCATCCAAGTAATAACCAATCATGACCCTGCTTAGCTTTCCACGCTCAGACAAGCTGAGCCAGCGTGAGCCACAGGCCTGTATATTTGTATACCACCTTCTCTTCCAGAAGCTTGCACAGCATTTTAGCCTCACAACAAACATGTGAAGTAGGTCAGACAGATGTATTATGGTTGTCTATGGCCACCCAGTGATATTGATGGCTCAACAAGGATTTGAATCTGGATTTCCCACATCAAAGTCCCAACACATGGCTAGCCAGTACACCACATGGACTCCCAGAGAAGCATTTTGGAGGTCACCAACCTGCCAGTAGTACAAAACACAAGGGGAAAGCGGATGGTGGCACTGAATTTAACTCCTGACTAAAGTGGTGATACAGAGAAATGAGTCACAAGTGAAGAAATCCCTGTGGGGAAAAGGAGGGGGTTAAGCAGGAACTCTGTTTAAATTCCAGTGTGGGTCATGTAGATTGAGTACAAGCACTTAATGCAAGGGTGCTGAACCTCTTTCAGCCCAGGACCAAATTCCATTTTGGAGAAGCCCTCTGGAGCTGTATTCAAATGGTAGGAGTGGTTGAGGTAGGGCCCCAAACACCCACCCACATATTTTAGCTTAAAGCTCTTAATGCCAGTAGCTAAGGCTTAGGAGATGCATTTCAACCTTTGGGAATGGGCGGGAGGGATTGCACAAAAGCCGGGAAACTAGCAAATGATTGGTGGTCAGTGGAAGGGGTGGGGCCTGGGGAAGAAGGCATGGCCATCTGGGAAATCTAGATGGGGACCCCAAGGAGGACTGGATTTGACCCCTGATCTGAGGATCTGCACCCCTGGATTAAAGTATCAAACTAGGATGGAGGAGACAAGGGTTCATATCCTTGCTTGGCCATGGAGATTGTGGTTGACCTTGGTACAGCCACTGTTTCTCAGTCTAACCAGCATTGTTGTTGGGATAAGAAGAGGGGGTGAAGAGAGCCATGTGAAAAGGTGGAATAATGAAATAAATCTAATGACTCCACCACATACAGGCTCTCAGTGCTCACTGTTATGCACTATTAATTTCCTTGGACTAGACCTTGGTGGAGATTCTGTTTTGGGAAGTATATCCTGATGAATTCAGAAAGGTAAGGTGGGGAAAAAAATACCCCAACCTGTTATGAAATCTCAGATACTGTGAAATTTGCTGGTTTCTGTTGACAACATGAATCTAGAGGTTCTTTTGAGTTCATGAACCTTTCCAGAAAATCTGAATCCAACTTGAAACAAGCCTGGGCCAAATTGTGGTATCGTGTTGGTTTCTTTATAGGCTCATTTCAACTGCTTCAGGGGGTGAAACTTGCAGATCAAAACTGGAGGAAAAAATTCACACAAACTATTCCATGTCAAAATGAACACAGCTCCAAGAACATTTTTTTTTAAGTCTTTGCAAAGAAATATTTACATAGTGTTTATGGATTTCCAGCGTGTTAACTGCTTGGCTTCTTACCAGCTGTAAATTAGAAAAGCCATTAGATTTATTTGCTAAAGACTGTAAAGTGAAACTCAGGATTTTGCAAGCAGAGTCTAATGCTGTGTACATAAAGCTTGTCAGATCTGGTAATAGCAGTCAGTCAGTCAGGCGATCACTCGTGACCGAGTAAGATTGTCTTCCAGGATTAAAAAAAAAGAAAATTTACAAAAAGGAGATTTTAAAAGGAGGAAAATTCTAAAGAAAATTGTGTAGACTCTAGCAATGGGTCCGTAAGTGACTGTGGAGGCCAATTCTAGATCCACACAGCTGCCCACAGTGAGGACACAGGTTACCAGATGGAAGATGGTCCTGTAAAGGATTTATTTGACGTGCTTTTCGCTTAGCACGTTTCTCCCTTTCACCTTGCACTTGAGCTTCTTCAAAGTCCATAGAACCTTTGTGAAAGGCCAACCTCCAGTTAGATCGTTCATGGGCCAGAGCTTCCCAGTTTTTGATGTTTATATTGCATTTTTTTAGATTAGCCTTAAGAACATCTTTAAACCTCTTATATTGACCACCGATATTCCGCTTTCCATCCTTGAGTTGGGAATAAAGTAACTGCTTTGGGAGATGGCAGTCAGGCATTCGAACAACATGACCGGTCCACTGAAGTTGGCGTTGAAGGATCATTTTTTCAATGCTAGTAGTCTTTGCTTCTTCCAGTACACTGACATTTGTTCGCCTATCTTCCCAAGTAATTCGCAGGATTTTCCGGAGGCAACGTTGATGAAATCTTTCAAGGAGTTGGAGGTGACGTTTATAGATAGTCCATGTTTCGCAGGCATACAATAAAGTTGGTAATACAATGGCTTCGTAAACCAGTGTTTTGGTCTTCTTACAAATATCCCGATCCTCGAACACTCTATGTTTCATTTGAGAAAACGTGGCGCGGAGCTCAGACGATGCTGGATTTCACTGTCGATGTTAGCTGTAACAGAAAGATAGCTGCCAAGATAAAGAAAATGATCGACATTTTCCAGTATTGTCCCGCCAAGCTGGATAGATGGCATCACCAAAGGGTTAGTTTGCACTTGCTGATGAAGCACTTTGGGTTTTTTGATGTTAAGTGAGAGACCAAGTTTTCCGTATGCTTCTGCAAAAGCATTTAGGATAGTTTGGAGATCATCCTCTGAATGTGCGGAGACCACATTATCATCAGCATACTGAAGTTCCACAACGGAGGTTGTAATTACCTTACTTTTTGCTTTCAGCCTGCTGAGATTAAAAAGCTTTCCATCTGCTCGATATATAATTCCCACACCAGTGGGAAGTTTCCCCTCGACAAGATGTAAAATCATGGCGATGAAAATAGCAAATAATGTTGGGGCGATAACACATCCCTGTTTAACACCTGATCCCACTTTAAATGGAGCACCATGAGAGCCATTGTTGTCCAAAACCGTTGCCGTCATGTTGTCATGGAGAAGTCGCAAGATATTCACAAATTTATTGGGGCATCCAATTTTCATAAGGATAGTCCAGAGATCCGTTCGATCTACAGTATCAAAGGCCTTAGCCAAATCGATAAATGCCATATAAAGGGGTTGATTTTGCTCCCGGCATTTTTCTTGGAGCTGACGTGCAGTAAAAATCATGTCTACTGTCCCTCTAGAGGGGCGGAAACCATACTGAGTTTCAGGGAGGATCTCTTCTGAAATAGATAGAACACGGTTTGCGAGAATCCTGGCAAATATTTTACCTGCGGTAGCTAAGAGAGAAATGCCCCAATAATTTCCACAGTCTGTTCTATCACCTTTCTTAAAGAGGGTGATAATTATGGCATCCCTGAAGTCTTCTGGGATCTCTTCTCTTATCCAGATTTTTTCGATGAGTTTATGAAGATGTTGTACAAGTTCGGGGGGCCCTTCTTTAAAGATTTCAGCAGGAATACCATCTGGTCCAGCTTTGTTATTCTTAATTTGATTAATGGCTTTTTTTACTTCATCCAAAGTGCGGAGTATTGCAAGTTCCTCTCTAATTTGTTTTTGCGTGATTTGCGAAAAAATCTCATTATCCACCTTAGATTTACGATTTAAAAGGTCATAACAATGCTCTTTCCAACGCAGTGCAATAGACTCTTTGTCTTTTAAGAGTTTGGTGCCATCTTTTGATTGTAAAGGGTTTGTACCATAGGTTTTTGGTCCATAAATGGCCCTTGTGGCCTTAAAAAAGCCCCGTGCATCATGAGATTCTGCAAGTTGTTGAATTTCTTCAGCTTTCTTTTCCCACCAGGCGTTCTTAAGTTCTCTTGTTCTTCTTTGGACCTCAGCCTTTGCACTAGCGTAGATTTTTTTTTTGGCAGCGCAGTTAATATCATTTTGCCATATTTGGAAGGCTTTCCTTTTTTGGTCAATTATATATGTAATCTCATTATCATTTTCATCAAACCAATCCTGATGTTTCTTAGTTTCATATCCAATTGTTTGTTCACAAGCTGCAGTAATGGAGGTTTTCAGCTTAGACCAATGGTCCTCAATGTTGTCAGGAGGTTCCGTAGGTAGATGTTCCTTAAGAAGTGATTGAAGACAAGTTTGCTTAATAGGATCTTGAAGGGCGTGGATGTTCATTTTACGCCTTGGTTTCCTTCCTTGAAGCCTATGTTGGGGAGCAATGTTGATAACCATAGTGGACCGGATTAGTCGGTGGTCTGTCCAGCAGTCGTCAGCACTCACCATGACCCTAGTAAGAAGTACATCGCGGCGATCTCTAACACGGACAATTACATAATCCAGAAGATGCCAGTGCTTTGACCGTGGGTGCTGCCATGATGTTTGAAACTTATTCTTTTGTCGAAAGAGCGTGTTTGTGATAGTGAGATTATGCTCTGCACATATAGACAAAAGTAAGATTCCGTTCGGGTTGCTATTACCAACTCCGTCTTTTCCAGTAGTTTCTGGCCATAAATCAAAGTCACGCCCGACTCTTGCGTTAAAATCGCCCAGGAGGATAATTTTATCCTCTTTAGGTATCTCTGACAGGAGAGTGTCCAACTGGGTATAAAAGTTTTCCTTGATGTCTTCATCAGCATCTAATGTTGGCGCATAAGCGCTCAAGATAGTTACCTGCTGGTTATTGGCGAGCTTTAATCGAAGAGTTATCAGGCGTTCGTTAATGCCGGTAGGAACTTCTGACAAAGAGTTCACTAGCTCATTTTTGATGGCAAAGCCTACTCCATGTATTCGTCGGTCCTGCTCAGCTAGTCCTTTCCAGAAGAAGGTATAGCCTCCTTTTTCTGCCTTCAACTGTCCCTCTCCTGCCCTTCGAGTTTCTTGAAGTGCTGCTATGTCAATTTTAAACCATCTCAGCTCCCTTGCAATAATAGCAGTCCTACGCTCAGGGCGTTCACTATCTATGTTATCCAGCAGTGTCCGTATATTCCATGTTCCAAAATTCAAATGTCTTTTTCGACCGCTAAAATGGTGACCCCACTGGACGCGGTAATCCAGTCAGGAGAGAAAGAGGTAGACTATGTTTAGGGCACCTTTTCTAGCCCCCTCCCCATACGGGGTGAGCAGAGTGGATCCTAAATAGGGCTGCTCAGTCATCAGCTGCCGAGCTGCTCGACTACCTCGTTCCTTGAACAGGGCGACTGAGTCTGCATCCACCGCCCATGTGCTGGTCCGTGACTAGGGGCTTCCAGATTCACAGTCCTGCCCCCGTCGCCATTCGCCAGTCGCCATGGGACTTTTTTGGTTGGTGGGTTGGGTTGGGTTGGGTTGGAAGACGCCTGTGCATGAAGCTGTTTTCTGTGGGGAGATCGGTGCACAACGAATCACCACACAAACTTGACAGAGGACGGCAATGATCCAATGGCACAGGTTACCCTGACGATTGGAAAACCATTCTCTGCTGCAGCCTTCATCCGCCTTCACAGCCGTTGTAATTTAGGTTTAAATTATCTTCCGCCGTAATAGCAGTATACGCCTTACAGCTAATTCCAGGTATAGATAGGCACATAAACTTCTAAGATACTTGCTTGTTAACATTACAAGCCTTTTGTTATGGTCAGTAATGTATATAATTATAAAAGTTCAGGTCATTAATAATGATGTTGATACAATATTAGATGAAACTAGACAGGGCTGTAGCATATAACAGTAAGCTATTTCTTTATTTAATTTTATCTCACTTTAGCAGATCAAAAGTAGCTTACAAAAATTTAAGATGACAATGTCATCATCATCATCAGGCGATCACTCGTGACCGAGTAAGATTGTCTTCCGGGATAAAAGGAGGAAATTCTAAAGAAGATTGTGTAGACTCTAGCGATGGGTCCGTAAGTGACTGTGGAGGCCAATTCTAGATCCACACAGCTTCCCACAGTGAGGACACAGGTTACCAGATAGGAGATGGTCCTGTAAAGGATTCATTTGACGTGCTTTTCGCTTAGCACGTTTCTCCCTTTCAAGTCCATGGAACCTTTGTGAAAGGCCAACCTCCATTTAGATCGTTCATGGGCCAGAGCTTCCCAGTTTTCGATGTTTATATTGCATTTTTTTAGATTAGCCTTAAGAACATCTTTAAACCTCTTATATTGACCACCGATATTCCGCTTTCCATTCTTGAGTTGGGAGTAAAGTAACTGCTTTGGGAGACGGCAGTCAGGCATTCGAACAACATGACCGGTCCACTGAAGTTGGCGTTGAAGGATCATTTTTTCAATGCTAGTAGTCTTTGCTTCTTCCAGTACACTGACATTTGTTCGTCTATCTTCCCAAGTAATTCGCAGGATTTTCCGGAGGCAACGTTGATGAAACCTTTCAAGGAGGTGGAAGTGACGTTTATAGATAGTCCATGTTTCGCAGGCATACAATAAAGTTGGTAATACAATGGCTTCATAAACCAGTGTTTTGGTCTTCTTACAAATATCCCGATCCTCGAACACTCTATGTTTCATTCGAGAAAATGCAGGCACTTGCGGAGCTCAAACGATGCTGGATTTCACTGTCGATGTTAGCTGTAACAGAAAGATAGCTGCCAAGATAGAGAAAATGATCGACATTTTCCAGTATTGTCCCGCCAAGCTGGATAGATGGCATCACCAAAGGGTTAGCTTGCACTTGCTGATGAAGCACTTTGGTCTTTTTGATGTTAAGTGAGAGACCAAGTTTTTCGTATGCTTCTGCAAAAGCATTTAGGATAGTTTGGAGATCATCCTCTGAATGTGCGGAGACCACATTATCATCAGCATACTGAAGTTCCACAACGGAGGTTGTAATTACCTTACTTTTTGCTTTCAGCCTGCTGAGATTAAAAAGCTTTCCATCTGTTCGATATATAATTCCCACACCAGTGGGAAGTTTCCCCTTGACAAGATATAAAACCATGGCGATGAAAATGGCAAATAATGTTGGGGCGATAACACATCCCTGTTTAACACCTGATCCCACTTTAAATGGAGCACCATGAGAGCCGTTGTTGTCCAAAACCGTTGCCGTCATGTTGTCATGGAGAAGTCGCAAGATATTCACAAATTTATTGGGGCATCCAATTTTCATAAGGATAGTCCAGAGAGCTGTACGGTCTACAGTATCAAAGGCCTTAGCCAAATCGATAAATGCCATATAAAGGGGTTGATTTTGCTCCCGGCATTTTTCTTGGAGCTGACGTGCAGTAAAAATCATGTCTACTGTCCCTCTAGAGGGGCGGAAACCATATTGAGTTTCAGATGACAACGTAACACAATAAAAACATCAATAACAGATTTAAATATATTCCTATTAATTTGATAGTAAAGATTGTATTGTAACTGGATTTGGAGATTTGGATTGTAAAGGTCCTCCAAAAGCCCTCCATTGGAATTGTTTTCCAAAGGATTGGAGGCTTGAGCAGAGGTGGATCTCTTTTAAGACTCATATTCCATTGAGTCAGAGCCAATGTTGTCAGTGCTCTACTTCCCTCCAAGGAAAATTTGATGTCACTGGTGAAAGGGCAGAGCAAGCCTAGGCTTTAAAAAAAAAAAAAAAAAAAGCATACAAGTAATTTATTAGAAGACAGATTATCAATGAATTTAAAGAGTTAGATCCATATTTAGTCATTCTTAGAGAAGATCTGTTGAAATCAATGGGACAAGTTAGTCGAGTAACTTCATTGATTTCAGTACATCCACTCCAGCCTTCCCCAACCTGGTGCCTTCCGGATGTTTTGGACTACAACTCCCAGAATTCCTTACCATTAGCCATGCTGTTTGGGGCAGATGAGAGTTGAGTCCTGAAGCATTTGGAAGGTTCCGGTTGGAGAAGAATGGTCAACTTTTTGTATGACTAGATCTGGATCTAACCCAAAACCAGGATAACCTTGAAACAGGGGTGGGCAACCTGTTTTGATCTGTGGGGTGGGTCAGATTGTCCCTGGACCAAGCCAGTCCAGGGGGGCAATCTGACCCCAAGCCATGATGTCAAGGGGCTGAGGTCCCATGCCAAATCCCCTCCCATGACCATGAGCACAACCCACTTTTCCTTTCTCCATACAGAGAGGGGCATGGAACTCCGTGCCTCTCTGTGCATGGAGAAAGGGACTCAGATGGCTCCTCCTTTCCATGCTGTTCGCATCCCAATCAAGGTGCAAGCATAGGAAGGAACTCAGCAGGCACTTGCAGGAGCCAGCTCCTGCAAGTGCCCACTGGGTCAGGCTCAGCACTTCCCCTAGGAGAACCCCCATGTTATTATTGGCAATAACAAAGGGATTCCCCTGTGTGATGCTCCCTCTCCCATCACAAGGGGAAGCCTTGTGCAGGGGAATCCCCTTGTTATCTCCAATCATAAACTGTAGATAACATGGAGATTCCTCTGCCCGCCTCCTTCCCAAACCTCCAGTAGCCTCTAGGCCAGGGGGAGGCTTGGGGAGGGGAATGGGCAGACCAGATTGCAAACCTCCATGGGCCAGATTAGGCCTGCAGGCTAGGGGTTGGCAGAAAATTTGCCACATTTATGTAAGTTTGGATAAACATCTAAAATACAGTGGAAGGCTTACTGGCTCTTGTTTCTGGATTTATCTGCAGTGGCTTTGGCCAAGTCTGCACTTCTCATACTAGCTTAGCCTTTCCCAACCAGGTGCCCTCGAAATGTGTTGGACTACAACTCCCATCATTCCCAGCCAGCATGGCCATTGCCTGGCTGGGAATGATGGGAACTTCAGTCCAACACAACTGCAGGGCACCACGCTGGGGAAGCCTGTACCTGCTTATGTAGTTACTATTTTACAGCTACAACAGCAACTGCACTGAAATCATGCAGCATCAAGGGCTGTCTGTGTCTCTCCGTCCAATTGGTTTGCTGCATCCCAAACTTTTGTAGGATCCTTCCTATGACAACTGAAGTTACGAGAAAACCAGTTCATTTCTAAAGTGCTGCAATATGGGTTGTCTTTAAATAGCCAGACAATATGCCGCCACTCATTTCTTTCTCTGATTACAAATGCACTGCCATTTACATCAAGGGGTGGGGAAATGGAAGAATTTGAGAGATGTTACCATAAATGGTTGGGAAATAGAATACAACAGGAATATGTTTGTTTTGCCCTGAGATAGGTGTGGGGGAAGAATGAGATCAAATGCAAACACATGTTCTTCACCCACAAAGCCAAATCCAGACTGCTAATAGCAGCCCACAAAAACATAAAGTTGTCCAGTATCTTAGAGGCTGTCGATCTGTGTTCAGCTAGGAGGGGAATCACAAGATTTGCAGGCCTGATTGCAATGCAAGAAGTCTACAAGTCAGTCCCTCCATTACAGGACAGAAGATGGGGAACTTGGGCTTGTCCTGCCAAAAGTGTAATATGGCAGTGAGTCCAGAACAGAGAGGATGGAAGAGGGCAGCTGCTGGTTGTATGGATGAGAATCTACGGAAAGTGAAAAAGTATAGTGTGGTCTCCTAAAGCCATCTGCCACTGTTTCTATGGAGGCAGGGGTGATGGAGGTGGAGAGAGGGCCCCTTCGGTGGGCAGATTCCCAGGACCTCCCTTCCTAAACACCAGGTGGATTGCACTGCTCTTTGAATCTATAATGCACATTCCAAGCGACCCATTTATAAACGTGTCAATCAGGATAACTTTCTTGGCTCAGCCAAATGTAGACACTTTCACATGGAAATCATGCTAAAGCCATAATGTGTTATTTGTACTCAAACTGGATTACACAAGCAGGGCGCTCTGCTTGGCCTGATATTATTATATCAATAGGACATTCCTTTTCCCTCCGAGGCTTAAGATCGGTCAAAGAAACCTTATTCCAACTGTGTTGCCAGCAGGCAGTTTGGGTGAAACATTGTCAGGTTTCTTGGAAAGTGCTGTGAATTGTAGTTGGCTTGTTACACTAAAGCTTCAGAGGAGCCACTGGGCCAAAAGAACAAAAACAAAAAAAACCCAATCCCTCATCAGCCTCGGAGTTTTATTGCTCCAGATCCCAGTGTTTAAAAACAGTGATGTGATTAGAAATATGCATTAACGCCCTGCTGAGATCAATATAAAGGCTTCTGCTGATTTCAACGGGCTTCCAATTAAGAATCTGAATAGTCCTTCCAATGGTCCTCAGAGAAAAGCATCTGTTTTGATGGCCTTTTAAAACCGACACTTGGCATAGTCACTTTCAAGGAGTCCATTAGCTGCTGCTTTGCCCGCAGAAGCAGAAGCAGCAGCAGCAGCAGCAGCAGCAGCAGCAGAAAAATGGCAGTTGCCATGGATAAACTTTTACAAGTTTGTGCTTGTGGTTCCCTCCTGCTCATGTGGTTTATGCTAGTAATGGGGTCCAGAAGGTGCTGAGGAAGGGATTGGTCACACATCTTATCTGCCAAACTGATTGATTAATTATGCTCACAACGTAATCATCCATGTTTTTTAAGAGCACCGCAAAGCTGCATTCCCAGTACTTTGACATAATCCCTTATGTACAAAATATCCCTTTCATAAAATACTAGTTTAATTGCTCAACTTGTCTCTAGTCTTGGTGCCCATCTCACGTCTTGGTGCCCATCTCACACCTAAGCCTCTTATACCAGCTATTAGGCAGTTGTAAAGTATTCTAAGAGAATTGGTGGCAGTGGGAAAGGGTCAGCTTGTGGAATTCTTAGAGGCCGAGAGTTCCTTAGGCCCATAAATACAAGCATCTGCTATGAATAAGAAACCCCATAGGTGAGACTGCCCAGTGAAGGAGCAGTTTCCCCATAGGTGGTAGCAGTAGTGGGGAGAGGAAATCCCCCACAACACACACACACACACACACACACACTATCAAGTTATGTCTATCAGATCTATAGGCTGTAAGGAGGGAATGATATTTTCTAAGGAGGCATAAAAGAAGAGTGTGCAGTTGTGGAAAATAGTTTAGTTAGCAAAGGAAATTGTCCTTCCAATTGTGAAAATTCTGGCATAATTGCCCAAGTGAATACATAATTTAAATTCTTGATGACTAGAAGGACCAGGAGGTGTCATTTCAATCTATAGTTGCTATATTCAAGTTGGTTAGATTGTGCAATGACAGAGTTTTCTTACAGAACAAGAAAAGGATGAAATAATTTAATATATAGAACATCACAGTTAAATACCCATTTAATAATGGATGTTGAATCACATAACTCAAGGCATAAAACAGTCTCTAAATCATGGGATTAGCAGAAATGTCCCTTTGGGCTGTTTGTTCCATAATTGTCCACTGTGGAATTTCTTTCCCATTTTTCATTCTCGGGCTCAGTATTTGGTTTCAGATAGTACACAGAGCTAGGACATTAAGACAATTGTACATGCATTTTAAAGATTATCCTATGATTCCAATAAGCAAGATACTAGAAAGGAAGAAAACTTAATCAGAGTGATTTTTTAAAAAGAAGGAAATCTAGCAACTTAATTGGATTATATTTTTAAAGGATTGTAATCTTCATTTTAGGCAACATCCTTAAAAACATTCATAAGAGATGAGATCACAAAACATCTGGAGATATATGAGCTCAATAGAGAGTTGTCATCAGGGTTTCAAAAAGGATAAATTTAGCCTGAGAAAATGAGTGGAATGTTTAGGGTGAAGACAGGGTGACGTGATGGAGCTTGGCATTTTGAAAGGACATCTGGCCTGTGTTTCACAGATGACTTTCCCACTTTGATCATACCCTTCCATGTAGAAAAAACACTTGCACACCGTAACATGTGACAAACACACATGTATCTGTTTTGCCATGTTTTTGTGCAGTGGGATACACCCAGTGCCAGCTCCAGGTTTTTGAGAGCCCTTAGGCAAGACATCCTTAATGGGTCCCTTCCCTCAGTGAGTCTACCTTCTCACAGCCATTGTCACCAGCTGCTATTGCTCCTCATCCTCTTTCTCATCATTCGTACTACTTGCCTACTTGACAGGGACTTTGTCAAAAGCCTTCTGGAAGTCCAAGTAAACAATGTTGACCAGATCACCCCTGTCCACATGTTTATTGACACTCTCAAAGAACTCGAAAAGATTAGTGAGATAGGACTTACCTTTTTGGAGGCCATGTTGATTCTTTCACTGCAGGGCTTGTTCTTCTATATGCTTACTAATTTTATCTTTAATAATGCTTTCAACCAATCTACCCAGAACAGACCTTAATTTAACAGGCCTGTAATTTCCTGGATCTCCCCTGGATCCCTTTTTTAAAATTGGTGCTACATTGGCCATTCTCCAGCCCTCTGGTACAGAGGCTGATCTTAGGGACATGTTACATATTTTTGTTAGAATTTCAGCAATTTCATATCTGAGTTTAAGAAGTCTAGGATCTCTAGGATAAGAACTCTAGGATAAATCTCCAGCTGGGCCTGGTGATTTATTAACTTTCAATTTGTCAATAAGGTTAAGAACTTCATCTTTTGTCACCACTATTTGCTTCAATTCCTTACTCCCTTCCTGAAAACATCAGTTCAGGCACAGGTATCCATTCTATATCTTCTGCAGTGAAGACAGATGAAAAGAATTCATTCAACTTCTCCACAATCTCCTTATCCTCCTTTAGTACTCTTTTAACTCCATTGCCATCCAATGGTCCAACTGCCCCCATAGCTGGTTTCCTGCTTCTGATATATTTAAAGAATTCTTTATTGTTGGCCTTGATGTTGTTAGCAATATGCTCCTCAAGATGCTTTTTTCCAGCTGTTATTGTCTGCTTGCATCTCCTTTGTGCAAGTTCGTGGTTCGTGGCAACACCACTTAGGATTAAATCCAGGGTCGCCTCCCCTCTGGTTGGTTCCATGACCAACTGTTCTGGGGCACACTCATTTGGGGCATCAAGAAATTTTGTTTTCCTCATTTGGGGAAGACTTCCATTTTCTGAAGGAAGCTATCTTTTCTGTAATAGCTTCCTTGACGTTGCTGTTCAACTATGCTGGTGACCTCTTGGTCTTGGTGCTACTTTTCCTAACCTGTGGTATGCATTTTAGCTGAACTTCTATTATTCTGGTTTTGAGTAACCTTGAAGCATTTTGAAGGGATTTAACCCTCTTGACTCCCCCTTTCAACTTCCTTTTGACCAGATCTCTCATTTTAGAGAAGTTTCCTCTTTTGAAGTAAAATGTGATTGTGTCGGACTTCCTTAGCAATTTCCCACCTAAATATATGTTAGATCTGATAGCACTGTGGTCACTGATTCCAATTGGTTCAACAACATTTATATCTTGTACTAGGTCCTGGGCAACACCACTTAGGATTAAATCCAGGGTCGACTCCCCTCTGGTCAGTTCCATGACCAACTGTCCTGGGGCACACTCATTTAGGGCATCAAGAAATAATCTCTTTATCATGACTGGAACATACATTGATCCAATCAATGTAGGGGTAATTGAAGTCACCCATTATTACAACGCTTCCTCATTTGGAGGCCTCCCTGATTTTGTTTCCCATCTGAAGATCACCTTGAGCATTCTGGTCTGGGGGACGATAGCATGCTCCTAGTACTAAATTAGTTTTGGATCTTGGTATTGTCACCCGTAGTGCTTCTGTGGAAGAGTCTGCCCCTTTTAGGTCTTCTAGTCTGCTTGACACTATGCCTTCTTTGACATAGAGAGCAACACCTCCTCCAGTACGCTGTTCCCTGTCCTGAGTTTACATACAGAGATGACCGTATCCCACTGGTTCTCTCCATTCCACCAGGTATGATAATAAGTACAGAGAAGCTATATATCAAAGCAAATTAGAAATGACTCATGCATATAAATTTAGCTAGGCTCTAAATAGCCTATGAGAAACACCCACTGATATTAATGGAAAAACTCCCATCAACATTAAAGGTCAAGCACTAAAAAGCATACATGGGAGAATACAGGGAAATCATCTCCTGCATTATCTTCAATCAGATAAATTAGATTTTCCAGGAATTATGCACTGGAGAACATGGGCTTTCTGCCAGTATGCAGTTTAAAGTACAGCTGGGCTATAGCTCAAGCAGTAGCTGATTTTACAAGGTACAGTCTGTTGCATGTAGACCAGGAATGGGGAATGTGTGCACACACACACCCAGATGTTGTTGGGCTGCAACTCCCATCAGCAGTAGCCTGCATAGCCAGTGGTGAGGGATGATGGGAGTTGCAGACTGTGGAGAAAGCCCAACACAAGTCTGCACACACACACACAGTCTTCCCCTAAGGGAGGGGGCGAGGGAGGAGGGATGAAGTCACAGGAGAAGCAGCCAGACAGGTCGTCATTCCCAACAAGGAAGAGTCTCAGTGGAGATCCACAAAAACCCAGGAAGGACCATCAAGGACCATCAAACTATCAGGGCAGTCTCAAAGAGCTGCGAAGTACCAGTACGTCACCTTCTCCCCGGGCAGGAATAAGCCCACCTGACACGAAGGGGCAGGCATCATCATCATCATCAGTTGATCACTCGTGACCGAGTAAGATTGTCTTCCGGGATAAAAGGAGGAAATTCTAAAGAAGATTGTGTAGACTCTAGCGATGGGTCCGTAAGTGACTGTGGAGGCCAATTCTAGATCCACACAGCTTCCCACAGTGAGGACACAGGTTACCAGATAGAAGATGGTCCTGTAAAGGATTCATTTGACGTGCTTTTCGCTTAACACGTTTCTCCCTTTCACCTTGCACTCGGGCTTCTTCAAAGTCCATGGAACCTTTGTGAAAGGCCAACCTCCATTTAGATCGTTCATGGGCCAGAGCTTCCCAGTTTTCGATGTTTATATTGCATTTTTTTAGATTAGCCTTATGAACATCTTTAAACCTCTTATATTGACCACCGATATTCCGCTTTCCATCCTTGAGTTGTGAGTAAAGTAACTGCTTTGGGAGACGGCAGTCAGGCATTCGAACAACATGACCGGTCCACTGAAGTTGGCGTTGAAGGATCATTTTTTCAATGCTAGTAGTCTTTGCTTCTTCCAGTACACTGACATTTGTTCGCCTATCTTCCCAAGTAATTCGCAGGATTTTCCGGAGGCAACGTTGATGAAACCTTTCAAGGAGGTGGAAGTGACGTTTATAGATAGTCCATGTTTCGCAGGCATACAATAAAGTTGGTAATACAATGGCTTCATAAACCAGTGTTTTGGTCTTCTTACAAATATCCCGATCCTCGAACACTCTATGTTTCATTCGAGAAAATGCGGCACTTGCGGAGCTCAGACGATGCTGGATTTCACTGTCGATGTTAGCTGTAACAGAAAGATAGCTGCCAAGATAGAGAAAATGATCGACATTTTCCAGTATCGTCCCGCCAAGCTGGATAGATGGCATCACCAAAGGGTTAGCTTGCACTTGCTGATGAAGCACTTTGGGTTTTTTGATGTTAAGTGAGAGACCAAGTTTTCCATATGCTTCTGCAAAAGCATTTAGGATAGTTTGGAGATCATCCTCTGAATGTGCGGAGACCACATTATCATCAGCATACTGAAGTTCCACAACGGAGGTTGTAATTACCTTACTTTTTGCTTTCAGCCTGCTGAGATTAAAAAGCTTTCCATCTGTTCGATATATAATTCCCACACCAGTGGGAAGTTTCCCCTTGACAAGATGTAAAACCATGGCGATGAAAATGGCAAATAATGTTGGGGCGATAACACATCCCTGTTTAACACCTGATCCCACTTTAAATGGAGCACCATGAGAGCCGTTGTTGTCCAAAACCGTTGCCGTCATGTTGTCATGGAGAAGTCGCAAGATATTCACAAATTTATTGGGGCATCCAATTTTCATAAGGATAGTCCAGAGAGCTGTACGGTCTACAGTATCAAAGGCCTTAGCCAAATCGATAAATGCCATATAAAGGGGTTGATTTTGCTCCCGGCATTTTTCTTGGAGCTGACGTGCAGTAAAAATCATGTCTACTGTCCCTCTAGAGGGGCGGAAACCATATTGAGTTTCAGGGAGGATCTCTTCTGAAATAGATAGAAGACGGTTTGCGAGAATCCTAGCAAATATTTTACCTGCGGTTGCTAAGAGAGAAATGCCCCGATAGTTTCCACAGTCTGTTCTATCACCCTTCTTAAAGAGGGTGATAATTATGGCATCCCTGAAGTCTTCTGGGATCTCTTCTCTTATCCAGATTTTTTCGATGAGTTTATGAAGATGTTGTACAAGTTCGGGGGCCCCTTCTTTAAAGATTTCAGCAGGAATCCCATCTGGTCCACTAGCTTTGTTGTTCTTCATTTGATTAATGGCTTTTTTTACTTCATCCAAAGTGGGGAGTATTGCAGCGGGAACTCAGGGGTAGAAAACCCCTCTCCCTTCCGGTAGTTGGTTGTTGGGAACCAGGGTACGTCAGGGCCAGATTCGTCCTTCAAGCGGCAGCCCGAGTAAGCCACTCTCATCCCCGGATCGGCCGACCCGGAGCCAGGCTGAAACTGACTAAGCGTAGAGTCTCTGATCTGAGGTAATTGACCAGATTCAATCCGCTAGCCTAGGAGCCTGTTCATTAAGAAACGCAGGGGTCAACTAAGGTTGTGTTGACATTGTAGTATTCCTGGAGAGCTGTTAGTTCCGCTCTGTGTTTTGTGTAAACAAATAAAAGCCTTATTTGGTCATTTAAAGAGCTTCGGTTTCCTCTTGTGCGCGAAAGCCTCTCAGGTGGTAGCCAGCGCTCGTACGGGCTGTAACTCAGTGCCGGTTAACCCGTTAAGCGCCGAACTCACGCAAAGGATCCTGCTAGTGATCCTTCATACAGACCAACAAATTCTGGAGGGTCCCCACGGTCCCCATATCTAATATAGACTGTATTGTCATAGACAGCTGTATATAACTGTCAAGAGCTCATAACTTCTGGCATAAGCAAGGTGGTTCTGGGCTATCATACTGTGTAGTTCCTGTGTTTGACAGAATGGGGCATATTTCACTCAAACAGCAGATGAGGTGGCAAAACCTGTTCCTGGACAGCACCACTTTAAATTACAGGTGGGGTTATTGCATGATTCAGTGCTTCTCAATATATCTAAAACAAACTTCTTTCCACATAGAAAACTAGATACCAGGGAGAAAAGTTCTACTTTATCCTTCCCTCTGATATGATAGTTTGGTATGCACAGAGATCCTTTTTCCATAGGGAAGCATTCTCCCATGCAGTTACCCACCTGCTGTTTAAAGTGGTACAGCCCAAGAGCAATTTCATCATCTCATATGCTGCTTATGTGAACCAAGCTCAGTTGAACTAATCAGTGTTAAAATGGAGTGTGTTGCATTTTAAAGCGACCAATGGCTCATATGCACATTTTACAGTAGTGGGAACGGAGGGGAAAAAATCTTGTGCTTCTTCTTCCACTGGTTCTGTGTAATGCTCAAAGCCACCTTAACAGTATGGTAACATGATACATTGTCCAACATGCATCTGGAGGGCCCCAGGTTGGGGAAGGCTGTAAAGAAGTCCAAGTCATCAATGACCAGATTATAGGAGAAAACAAATATTATTTTCTGGATTTAGACTACAGACCAAGCATTTTCTATGCTGAATCACTCCTTTCATCAGTTACATGCAAACATTGACTGCTTTGCACAACATGACAACTCACCATAGGTAACCACCAGCCATGGTTGGTTGCCATCTCATCTGAACCCAGCGTGGTTTCTGCAGGGTGGCTTATTTTTAATGAACAACCCACCCTGAGAACCCATGGTTTGTTCTAGGGGTTGCTTGGCCCATGATGGGCTGTTGTGCTTTCCAAACCCAGCAGGCCGATTTTATCATGGATTGTTGGGAACAGCTACAGAACTGCTCAGCAAAAGTGGCAAATCCCCTGCAGCTCGCTTTTGCAATCTTGCCAGTGACTACCCTCACACCGATGCTGAAATGGCACTTTGGAAGGACCATCTCTTGTTCCTCGACTTTTTATATATTTATTTTTCAGAGCTTCAAAAAAGCACAATTGGTGTCAGGTTTTTGTTTTGTTTTTATGCCCTGAAAATTTTTCGCCCGAAAATTGCACTTTTTTAAAAAAATTGTTGTTCCTCCACAAGTGCACACTTGCAGCTATCTGATACAAGGCAAGACTGCATATAGGTTAACTTGCACACAGTTGCCAGGGTCGAAGTGCCTAGCTGTCAGTGGAAAAGTACTGGTAAAAGGCGAAAAAGCAGAGAAAGAAACAAGTTGCACCAAAAGGGGGTGGGCACATTATCAGCCTCCTGGCAATGTAATTCACTCAATTTTAAGTGTTGAACTGACAGTTCTCAGTGCCCTCCACCTTTTCAACACTTCCTAGAGTCTGCAGCTACTCCAGAAAGGAGAGATATTAACTCCTCCCCTGCTTTTTGGAGCAGTAAACATAGCTGTGCAAATTTCCCCTCCATTTACTTCCCAGCACTTTAAATTGGTACAAATTTCCCCTTCATTTACTTCCCAGCCATTAAATTTGCATGTATTTCTGCACTGATTTTGGGGGGGTTGTTTTTTTTTAGAACTATCAGGGAACTGCAGTAAAAGGAGCCACATAAAGGAAGAGTATCTTCCCTTGATCAATAAGAAAGAGTCCAAAAGAAACCTGCAGAGGAAACTGTAATATCTAAGAGTATATTCCATCTTCTATGGTGTCCCCATAACTGCTGGAAAACATAAAGAAATACATTACACATTCCTGAGTAACTAAAATTATTTGACTCTTGGATTCATGCCTTAAAGCACAAAGTAAAACATGTATTAATTGCTCCCCCAAAAAGAGTTTGACATGCTTTAGTGTCTGCCTTTTGTATAATTATTTTTTATTCATTTGAAATAATTTCTCCCACGCAGCCTTATAATACAGTCTGATGAAAGAGGAGGAAACCTAAAGGATAGGAAGGGGTGAAGAAAAGGAGAAATGGTGACTCAGAAAGACATACACTGTTCAGACTAATAGAAGAGGAATGGAGATTCTAAGCAAAGCAAGGATGAAGCAGCACACACACACACACACACACACACACAATTGCAGGGCAATTGCACAATAAAAGCCTCATCTGGAAGCACTCAGGCTCTTCCAGACAGGGCTTATAAAGTGCATTGGTTTTGGTTGTTAAGTCTCAGCACCAACTTCTCATGAACATATGAGGGCTTCTCTACATGAGGCATTTATTGTGTGCTCATGATTCCTCACTCACAGTAGTTTGCGGGTGCTTTACACAACATCATTGTCCTCCAGGGCCTCTCCTGTGCTTTCCAAACATTTCTGCATGTTTTTTTGAGCAAGGAAAGTGTAGTATTATCTGGAAACAGCCGAATTAACCAGAATGAGAAGCTTGTGTATTTTTGCAATTCCGCTATACTGTAGCACCACCTTGTGGTTGTGTAATGGAGAATATAGAAAGGCAGAGAAGGACACCACCACCACCACCCCCAAACCTGGAAAAAGAAAAACACGTGTAAAGGAGCAGATCTTAATCCCACAAAGAATCCAGAAGCAGAAGCCTCAGTAAAGTTGTGGGTTAAAAGCCTCATGCAGAGAAGCCCTGAATCCTCCTTATACTGACTTAGGCCTTTCCCATCTAGATCCATATGGTCTGTTAATAGCTCTCAATGGTCTTGGCCATGGCTCTTTCCCATCCCTATAAACTACTGAGACCCTTTTAGCTGGAGAAGTCAAGGACCAAGTCAAGGACCAAGGCTTCAACATGCAAAATATGTGCTCTATTGTTGAGCTACAATTCTTCCCCAATGAAGTACTTTACTTTCATTGCAAATAATGCTGGGATGTGTGTGCAGTGCAAATATGACGAGTAGAAGATTATATTTTTGGCTACCTTTTTCTTAGAACTAAAAATTTAAGCAGTGTGGAAATAACGTCACAGAGAAAACAGAGTACGGTAATTGCCATGCAGCTTCTCAACGCCCCATAAATCACAGTAGCTGCACCATTCATTGCAATAATGAAGAATCAAAAGCAAATCTCCCTCTAGGGTAAGTATTCCAGTTGCCCCATAGATTGTATCCTATCCAAACACCACTAGCAAAATTGGCAAGGAACCAAGTACGGTAAGTTGCAATCAGAAGTGGCAGTAAAGGAATTCTAAGCATTCTTCACTTAAAAGTGTAAATGCCAATAGAAATGCCAATAGAAATTCTTTGTTCTGGGGTACAATTTAAAATTACCAAACAACTGTTTTGGGTAGCAAACTCACATACACTGAGTAATGAATAGTAAAAGATATCTACTAGGAGCAACAGTAGTAATGTATTATTTGCACGTTTTTGACCTAAAATGGCAGTACCACCAAATTCTACCTCTTTAAACAAATGCTACTCTTTTCCAAACACAAGGCCCTAATCTAAAAGGTACATATGATCTATGTATATATTATCATTTTTTTAAATTGTTTTTTTTTACCTGACCCTTCATTAAAAGAAATACCCACAATATTCTTATGTACATTTTAAAAATCAGGAATTAATATCTGTGAAAAGCTTAGTAATAGATGGAACCTATTCAAACAGAAATCTTAAATCTTTCATGATCAAAACCACCCTGAAGACATTAAAAGAAACTTGATATGTACTTTAGCTTACAATCCTATTAATAATAACATTTCCCAACCTGGTGCCCTTCAGATGTGTTGGGCTACAATTCCTATTGCATGCTGGCTGGGAATAATGGGTATTGTAGTCCAACACATCTGGAGGACACCAGGTATATATTTTCCTATATGCATACAATTGCTCTCATAATTCTATGGGAGTGAATTCTACTGAACTCACTGGGATTTACTTCCGAGCAAGCATGCATAGGATCAGGCTATGATCTAGCTGTGTGCTAAGTCCCATTGATTTCAACAGAATCTTAGCAGGCTTGGACTTCAGTCCTACCCACTTACCTGGGAGCAAGCACCATTGAGTTCAGTGAAACGTCTGAGTAGACACTTAGAAGATTGCGCTGTTCATTTTCTCCTGATAGCTCCTGATATTTTTCATATTCTTCTAGACATTGCTGACAATCTCTGTCAGAAAAACCAGTTAAGGGCCTATTAGAGATTCAAGAGGAAGTTGATCCTGTTCTTCTTAAAAATACAGACCCATTTTCCAATACATTTTAGTTGGGGCAGAGTTATATGAAGAATTGTACTGACTCATGTATTTCAAAGCTTCATCCTTCCAAAACATAGTACATACTGGCATTCCAGGCTAGAGCTGAACGTGCCTCGATGTAGATGGGCTGGCACTTAAATTCTTTGTTACCACCCTCATTGAAAAAAAAGTGTGCCAGAGAGCACCACAACTTGCCTCCATTTGGGGTCCTTACAGTGCCACCTCAAAACTCTCCATTTTGTCTGGAAAGGTAAGCTGGCAAGGTCTAGCTAGCTAAGATGAAATGCCTTTTCAACTTCTCACCCTCTGTTGAGATGGACAAGGGAGCATCCCACTCCCACCCTCTACACCAGTGTTCTCCAACCTTGGATCCCCAGATGTTTTCGGCCTACAACTCCCAGCATGCCCCAACTGCTTCGCTGGCTGGGGCATGCTGGGAATTGTAGGTTGAAAACATCTGGGGACCCAAGGTTGGAGAACACTGCTCTACACACCGGCCTGGTATCTCTTCGAATGGCTAATACTTAATCTCCTCCATTTCGCCTTTGAGGATGTTTATCAACAATCAGAATCACATGAAGGGGAGAGCAGGACCATGCCCACGGCCTCTGCCCCCTCCACAGTATCCTCATTGCACACCACCCTCCAATATCTGAGGGGCAATGTCTGTAGCAGCGAGCCTTTTCTACACTGGTAGGCTATCCACATGATTTAAGAATCCTGACTGTACAGGGATTTAAATCGTGTGGGGTATCTACCAGTGGAGACTGGTGGCTCCATTGTCTGTGGGGCAGTGTATCCACTCTGGGTTTTAATCTGAATTTAAAGGAGCTATCCATGGTGCTGAACCTATATTTGGCCCTAGGGTTCAGCACCATGGATAGCCCCTTTAAAGTTCAGACTGCCGCCCAGAGTGGGTGCACTGCCCCAATGACATTGGAGCCACCAGCCTCCACTGGTATCTACCCATGCAGAGCAAGCTCCCTTCAGACCTTCCCCCTCCAGTGCATGGAGGGTGGTGGAGATGAGTGACAGGGACCCAAGCATGGCCACCATAGGGCTTTTCTAGGTTAGGCTTTTAACCTGCCACTTTACCATACCTTCCGCTTCGAGATTCTTTGTGGGATTAAGATCAGACCCTCTACACATCTCTTTCTGGGGTCGGAGGGTTCTTCTCTGCCTTTCTATATGTTCCACTACATAACATCTAGGTGATGCTGTGGTATAGCAGAATTGTACAACCACACTAGCATTTCATTCTGCCATTCCCCCAAATACTGGACTTTACCTGATCAACCCCCTGTCACACCCCACCCCTCAATAGGGCCTCAAGCTTGCCCTCCTTATTGGGATCTCTGGGTGTGCTTACATAAGGTTGGGTGTTTCTTTGCCTCTTACCCTTATACCTCTCACACTGGCTTTGGAATGTCTAATCCCTACCTTATACCAGGGATGGGGACTCGGACTCGAGGACTCGACTCATGAGTCGGACTGAGTCCCCCCTCTGACTCGACTCGGACTCGAGTCCCAATATTTTTAATGAGACTCGAGACTCGACTCGGGACTCGAGACCAAGGACTCTTCAACATCCCTGGGCTTTGCCAGAAGGAGTGGAGAGGAGCGTGATTGCTGGCGAAGAGTGCATGGAAGCGAGGTGTGCCGCTGCTTGGTCACTATGGACAGCTACCAGGAGCGCAGCCCCAACAGTGTGTCAAGATTTATTTTGATTGATGTGTTGCGTACTTGGGAGAGGCAGAAGAAGGACCTGAGATTACTCTGTGTGGCTGCTCTGAGTGTGTTTCTGGTTCCAGCAAGTTCATCACCAGTGGAGCGGGTGTTCAGTGAGGGTGGAATTGTGATGAGATCTCACCGTTCCAGAATGGGGGCCAAACATTTAGAAAAAATCATGTTCCTCAAATGCAACCTTTCAGACATTTTGGGCTTGGCTGCCTCTGCCTGCCTGTCTGGGGTTCCCTGCCTCCTCTGCCTGCCTGGCCTCTTCTTGACCAGTTCAACAGTTGAATTGTCCAAGACAAAGGCCTCTGCCTGCCTGCTTTGGGGTTCCCTGCCTCCTCTGCCTGCCTGGTTATTTTGGGTTTGTCTGCCTGGTCTGTTCTTGCCAAAATCAGTTGCAGAGTTTTGAAATAAAAAGGCACACTTGTGCCTAGAATTTATTTAAGCCACACATCTGAAGTAGCCTTATTTTGTTGGGGAAAACCCCCATTGATTTTAATAGGGACTCGTGGAGTCAGCTTTGGGAGTGACTCGTGACTTTTGACTCGTGAGTCACCATTTTGGACCAAGGACTCGGACTCGAGTCCAAAGACTCGTGACTCGACTCGTGACTCGAGACCAAGGACTCTTCAACATCCCTGCCTTATACCTCTTTGACCAGTGCAATAAGCATAGCTTCCATACAGGCTGTTCCAAATAACAAAGAAAAGTTTATTTTAAAATACGAGTTCTGAAAATAAGTTTCATGTGTAAGTTTCAGTTACTCCTAAGTAATGTACTATCTTATCCTAGTACGAATCCTCCCTCAACAACTGTTCCCAATATCAATCCCTGCACTCACTAGCTAAACTCTTAATAATCCTAATATAATCGCTCAACTCTATCCAGTCAGTTTCACAGACTCCCAAACAGCACTTTACACACTCTCTCTTCCCTACACACTCCAGCACTCTTCTCACAAAACCTCTCAAACCCAAAACCTCAAAACCTACCTGAACAGCACCGCCCACTGTTTATATAACACAGGCTCCACCCCCCTTCTCACTCTCTCAGCCAATCATGTCACATATGTAAATACACCATTCTTCCTGCCCATCCTTTCTCACTCACCCAGATAAAGCAGGAATACATACTTATACTTATTTATTTATTACATTTGTGAATTGCCCATCTGGCCGGTCACCCAGCCACCCTGGGCGATGTACAATAAAAATATGGAACGCTTCACGAATTTGTGTCATACACAAACACATTATACCACCTATACACTTTAAATTTAAACCCAAATACCATAACATCACACACACACCCCAAAAATATTTGGAAAGCACAGGAGAGGCCCTGGGGGATGAAAACATAATCTAAAGCACCTGCAAACTATTGTGAGTGAGGAATCACAAGCACACAATATATGCCTCATGTAGAAAAACTCATAGACCTGCTCACCCCCTCTCACAATTCCAGCAGTGTGTGTGGGTGTGGGTGTGAATACCCAAATTGGGCTTGTATCACTGTTCAGTTGGCTATGCTGAGCTTTGTGTTTTCAGCTGCCCTCACAAGAAGTACTGTAACACACCCACCAAGAGTCCAGACCTTGTCCTTTAGTTAAGAAGGAAAGGGCAATTGTCCTTCTTTTGTTCACCTGGAAATGACCACCAATCAGCACCAGCCCAAATTTTGGTATTATTTGTTTTTCTAAGACTATGGGTGGGTTTGCACATCATGCTAAGCCAACTGTACATAAGCCACAGTGGGTTGGTTGTTCACGGAACAACCCACGGTATGCCTGACAGACATTTGGGCTTGCTGTGGCTTGTTTTCCCCCTCCCTCCCCTTCAGTCCTCCAGCCTGCTCCAGCAATATCCCAGGGGATTTTGCGGCAGAAGCTGTCTTGTCTCCTCATTACAGTCCCCTCCCCACTCCAATCGCTACCCTTTTTCATTTCCTGGCTCCCCCCCCCCGCCTGGTGCCTCAAAAATACACAACTGGGGTCATATTTCTTCTTCTTCTTCTTCTTCTCCTCCTCCTCCTCCTCCTCCTCCTCCTCCTCCTCCTCCTCCTCCTCACACAAGTGTGCACTTGTAGCTGTCCAATATCAGTAGTCTTTTCTGGTCAATTTCCTTGTCTGTTTCAGCTGTCAAAGGAAGCAGTGAAGGTGAGTAGGTAACATACAAGGAAACTGACATGATGAGGTTGCCTATCAGCTAATTTTGTGCGCAGTTGCAAAGCACCGGGGGAGGAATAACAGTAAGAGAAAGGAGGGACACAGTAGCGCAAGTTAGAAGCACTGAAAATGTTTGTGCGAGGGGATGAAACCAAATGAGTAAGTGTACTAAAAGGGGATGGACAATATCTCCCCCTTGACGATGTAATCCTCTCAGTTTTACATGTTGAACTGACACTACTCAGTGTCCTCCACCTTTGGAGCACTTTCCTGACTCTCTAGCTACTCCAGAAAGGGGAGATATTAACTCTTCCTGCCTTATTGTTATTTCTCCCCAGTTCTTCTTCCTATACATGGTCCTTCCGAATGTGGTCCAGGACACTCTTGTGTTCTAGCATATTATCATAAAAGGGAATCCATAATGGACCAGCTGTAATGTATTCTATGCAAGCTGTTCATTTTTTAAAATAACAAATAACAGTTTGTACATACAAATGTTTCTTCATGTCAACTTCCTACTGGGATGTATTTATGTGATTTCCTTCTCATAATGTTCCACTTATCCTTTTCACTGTCAGAATGGTTGCAAATGACATTTAGTCAGCCTAAATCTGTAAGCCCCAGTGCATTCAATGGGACTTACTTAATATGCTTTGACTTCTAATCTTAGTCATGCAAAGGATCCCTACATTAGGGTGGTTTAGTCATAGCTGAGATCCTGCTAATCTCTTGTTCCAGTTAGATATATACAGATTTTGTTAAATCTGTTCTTATCTGTGTTTCATGGATTGTCAGTTGTCTTTCGTTCCATTGTCGATGTATGAGAATTTCGTTCCACTTGTGCAAGTGTGCATAAGCAATAATGCACATTCACGCATGTGCACATCAGCATTAATGTGCATTAGCAGAAGTGCAAAATTGCACAAATCCCCCCCCCCAAGTTAAAAACTGGTCCACAAGTCCACAGAATCCACGACTCAGAAAAAGTTGGTCTGCTGCAGAATCCGCAGGTTGGATTCACAGAAACACACACTCAGTTGAGTCCGTTGTGGATTTCTCCAACATCCTTTCAACAGTTCCAGTCTACAGGACAAAATTTTATAAACTCCTTCCCTGCAATTCCTGTAAAATATTTACAGCCTTTTATCCCGAATAACACTAATATCATTCCAGTGTAGCTACTCAGTCTTTGAATGCATAGTTCATAACAAGGTTCTCATGTGTAGTTTGTCTGCTACTAATAGCATCAATCATATATTTTGGCCATACAGTCCCTGTAGGAACCCATGCCTGCTGAGGCCATCCTAAAATGTGCCTACCTAATTTTAGTGTAGATCTTCAGTGCAAAGTTTTACATGTCAGTGAGAAGAATGCTGTATATTTTACAGTCTTCTGTAGCTAGGGGTCATGTGGCGAAATCAGTACCATATTATTGCAATACAGAATTAGTAAGCTACAACAGATGTGAATGAGATATAAGATATTTATTTATCTGTTTATACATACTACTTTTATACTGCTTAAAATCTTAAAATCTCTAAGGGTGCAATCCAATGCAAGTTTAGACAGAAAAAAGGCCTATAACTCCCAGCATAGCTGGCTGGGGCATGCTGGCAGTTGTAGGCCTTTTTTTCTGTCTAAACTTGCATTGGATTGCGCCTTAAGTAGTTCACAACAATATGAGGGGCAAAAACTACAGGTAAGTAATATTTATGAAACTGAGCCAGTGCAGTGACACAAAGGATTTAGACTCAGAGTTAACTCCTAATCTTATGGGGCAGTATCCAGTTTGACACTAGCATTAGCATAAATTATGGTGCGCTAGGGTAAGCAACCTCTAGTGCAACACCGATAGCATTTGTTGGAGGAACAGGTTTCCCCAGAAAACCCAGCATGCCAGCAAATGCTACACAGTGTAATTTATGTTATTTATTTATTTATTTATTTATTACATTTATCAATCGCCCATCTGGCCGGTCACCCGGCCACCCTGGGCGATGTACTGAATTGAATACTGCTCATGGTATTTTATTTTTCAAATTGTTATCTGAATTTTGGCATGTTCACTCTCCTAACTGACACTAGATGTCACTTTCTCTCACTAACGGACAATCATGAATAATTCCTGAAGATTTTAAGGAAGACTCTTCTGTTTAGTTTATACCAGGGATGTTGAAGAGTCCTTGGTCTCGAGTCATGAGTCGAGTCACGAGTCTTTGGACCCGAGTCTCAAGTCCGAGTCATTTTGGTCCAAAATGGTGACTCACGAGTCACGAGTCACTCCCAAAGCTGACTCCATGAGTCCCTAGTAAAATCAATGGGGGGTTTTCCCAACAAAATAAGGCTACTTCAGATGTGTGGTTTAAATAAATTCTAGGCACAAGTATGCCTTTTTATTTCAAAACTCTGCAACTGATGTTGGCAAGAACAGACCAGGCAGAAAAACCCAAAATAACCAGGCAGGCAGAGGAGGCAGGGAACCCCAAAGCAGGCAGGCAGAGGCCTTTGTCTTGGACAGTTCAACTGTTGAACTGGTCAAGAAGAGACCAGGCAGGCAGAGGAGGCTGGGAACCCCAGACAGGCAGGCAGAGGCAGCCAAGCCCAAAATGTCTGAAAGGTTGCATTTTAGAAAAATGATTTTAAAAAATAAACTTGCTGTACTTCCTAAAACTTATCCATGTTGCATTTGAGGAACATGATTTTTTCTAAATGTTTGCCCCCCATTCTGGAACGGTGAGATCTCATCACAATTCCACCCTCACTGAACACCCGCTCCACTGGTGGTGATGAACTTGCTGGAACCAGAAACACACTCAGAGCAGCCACACAGAGTAATCTCAGGTCCTTCTTCTGCCTCTCCCAAGTACGCAACACATCAATCAAAATAAATCTTGACACACTGTTGGGGCTGCACTCCTGGTAGCCGTCCATAGTGGCCGAGCAGCGGCACACCTCGCTTCCATGCGCTCTTCGCCGGCAATCAGGCTCCTCTCCACTCCTTCTGGCACAGCCCAGGGATGTTGAAGAGTCCTTGGTCTCGAGTCCCGAGTCCCATTAAAAATATTGGGACTTGAGTCCGAGTCGAGTCAGAGGGGGGACTCAGTCCGACTCACGAGTCGAGTCCTCGAGTCCGAGTCCCCATCCCTGGTTTATACTGTGTTTGTCTTTTATGTGTTACTTAGCCTGTTAGTTTTGCTTTGTAGAGACAGCATCACTGTGCTCAAGATGTGTTAGCAATCACATAACATTATTTTAGAGAAATTTTCATCAAGCAGATTCAGTTGACTGATTTCCCCCCACTCTGTGTGGTGGAATTCACATAGGTCATCTGGAAGGGTTTTAAAAGTAACAGCCACTGACCTGGTTAGCATGTAATGATAGCCCATGGTTTAAACAACCCATGGTTTGTTGTTGGGTTAACTGCTGGGTTGTTTAGCTGCTAAATAAGCCAGCACTCAGGGTTTGCACGTCACGCTCAACAACCTACAAACAGGCCGATTGTAGACTGTTGATTAAAAGCTAAAGTAGCTGGCATGCTGCAGGCAGTGCCCCTGCTCTCTCCCATTTGTCCCCGACAGCCCATGGCTTGTTTAACCTGAGGGCTGTCATTATATTCAGACTGGCCCACTATGATGGCTTCTGTATTTTGTCCCGCAGACTGGAACTGCCGAAAGGATGTTGGAGAAATCCACAATGGACTCAACTGAGTGTGTATTTCTGTGAATCCAACCTGCGGATTCTGCAGCAGACCAACTTTTAAGTGCAGTAGTTATGGAATCAAACATGTATTAGACTCATTCATATGACCCAGTTCTATGTGGGTTACTGACCTATATTAATATATACTATGGGCCGTGACCATGATGTGCAATTGTTGAGATTCCATATCGGCATATGTGCCTCTCCTTTCCCTTCCCACATCGAGGAGGCCTTCTCCTTCTCCTCCTCATTATCCTCATAGTTTTTGGTCATTATTAGCATTGCTATAACACTACTGTCAGTTGACTTCCAGTTATTTTAAGTCTAAGACAGTAGTCCAGCATGAAACATCCTTGGCTTGAAAAAGTCATTGTTAAATCCATATGAAAGCACAAGCACTTTGATTTTGCTCATTCCCTTGAGGGTTTCCAAAGATGACTAAGAAGGAAATCTTTAGTCACTTCTTTCAGCTTTACATTTTTCCACAGTTAACTCACACGTGAAAAGCCACAGGACCAAACTCTCCACAACTGTGACAGGTAAGTGCGGTGTACTCATTGTTTATTGTATGGTTCTTGGATATTTTGCGGCCCTTTATAAAAGGATAAAAAGCAAACACACACATACATGCACAGAGAAGCATTAACACAAAGGGCTTGATAAGGAACTGATTAATTGAAAAGAGTGTCGCCTATGGGCCCTTAGATTCATAGGATCGTAGAGTTGGAAGGGGCCTACAAGGCCATTGAGTCCAACCCCCTGCTCAATCCAGGATACTAGAGGAGGGGTCTCCCATCCAAGTAATAACCAGGCCTGACTCTGCTTAGCTTTCCACGAGGTAAATCAGTACAGAAAATACAGAATGGAAAATATGGAGTCCATTCAGACACCCATCTTACTACGCTGA
This sequence comes from Shinisaurus crocodilurus, assembly GCA_021292165.1. Lineage (NCBI taxonomy): Eukaryota > Metazoa > Chordata > Lepidosauria > Squamata > Shinisauridae > Shinisaurus > Shinisaurus crocodilurus. Next base: position 447,124 of record JAHFWL010000248.1, on the reverse strand, counting down.
ATGTGTGCTAAAATCCTCTTTATCACCTGGCAGGATGGTACAGATAACCTCAATACTTTGGCTGTATGCCTGAACTTCTTGTTTCTGCCAGACGACTTAGTTTCTTCAATTCCAAATTAGCACACAAGCTAAAAAGTCTCAAGTTATGTGATATTACCTTGACGTTTTACTTATAGTCAGATTCTAACTACTCTTCTTGGAGTTGAATATCTGTCCCATTACAATAAAATACCAAGAAGATATTTAAGGTCAGGATACCAGAGTATTTTTTTACTATTCTAGCATTAGATAGCAACGCTTTCATTGTATCACATTTAACACCTAATGTAGGATTAAATTCCAAGTTCTGAGAGGAAAATAATGAAGACTTTGGCCCAAACAAGCTAAAACACATGACACTACTGCAAGTAGCTAAAAGAATCTGAATAACTGAACCCCATGCAAAGACACCCTGTTAAAATATAACAAGAATGCTGCATACTTATACAAATGACAATATATTAAAAAGTGATCTTTGATCAGGCTTGTAGTTAAAAAATAAGCCTTATTGTTCACATTGTTCACATTCTTTTTTGCCAAAAAAATGCTTATAGTTCAAATCAACTTAATGGAAAAGTAAATGAACTATCCCAGCCCAACAGTTGTTTCCAGAATTAAGGCAAGATTCTCTCTTAAGTACTTTTAAGCACCACAGATTTCAATGGTAGAGGAACCAGGCAATCCTATGATTCCAGCAAGCTTATATGAACTTGCATGAGCATAACACCAGTGTAACTTATAGTTAGGATCTTATAAAGCCTCAACTCAAAAGCTGAGGAGAAAGCAAAAGCACCCCCACCACAGAATAAAGCAACCCATCAGCTACATTACCAGCGTCCATGGCAACACTGCTATTCCTACCAATCACGGAGTTGCAAACCAAGGATACTCACAAATCAGCTTGGTACAGAGGGAGCCAATCCACACATAGTGATGGGGAAAAGCCCCCATGATGTCATCCTACCCCATTACACACACAAATACAGCCTATCAGAAACAGGCACAACAGCACCCTTCAGTGCAGGAGCAACTGTGGTGCAGGTAGCAAGAACATGCCAACCAGGACCAGTGCAAGGCAGTTTGGTGCCCTAGGCAAGATCAGATGTTCAGCGCCCCTTTAGCCCTGCACCCTAGGCAGCTGCCTAGTTGGCCTAATGGTAGCACCAGCCCTGACGCCAACCATGGGTAAGGGCACTCTCATGAGAGCACAAGTAAGAGCACACTATTGTGCCTACTCTGTGATCGTGATGGCAGTGAAGCAGTCCTTCTCTGCCACTGTTTCCAGTTCAGCTTTTCTTTGTGGTTCAAGGCCTGCTACAGCTTGACCCATGAGGAGATGTGGAATACCATCAGAAGCACACTGTGGCATGTTTGCAAGACACTTTGAGGATCAAATTGCTTGCTTCCATCTTGACTTGGTTGCCCTGATGGATCCTAAAGCCACCCAAAGAACTTTATGTTACAGGGTGGCATACAAATGCCATAAAATAAACAAACAAGCAAATAAAGCTCCCTGTCCAGGGTTTCTGGAGTATAGGATTGCACCCTTAAGCATATACTTTGGCTCCAACTTAACTTTGGCTGGATCATACCTTTAGGGGCTTTAAAACTAAAGACCCCAGTTATACTATCTAATCAACTGAAGTGAAGAGAAAATAAATGTTTTCAAGGATTCCTCAGATTCCTCCAGAGGACGACAGATTTTGCCCCATGTTTCAAAGGCAAATGTGTTCTCCTCACACTCCAAAAAGATGCTGAATATCTGTGGAATGCCACCAGGAATGCCTGCATCTCTCCTCTGGCTTGCAATTATATGCCTAGTTTAATAGAACCATAGACATGGAGAATGTCAAAAGGCCAGCCTGTCAATTTTCCTCTCTGATGTGGGACCATCCATGTTCCAAACACCAGGGCCAGCATCAAGGGTAGGCATGGTCAGGCACCTGCCAAGGGCCCACACCTCAGCAGGGGCCCACTTGCTCCTCCTTTTCACCATTGCAACCTGCTTGTTCACCTGCCTTTTGCTCTGGCCCAGTGTTGGTGGTGAGGAGGAGGAGTAGATGCCACTGCCTACTAGCTCACTGGCTCTCTGCTGGTCAAGCAAGCATGTGGTGGTAGAAATGAGGAGGGGCCCATTGAGCTTGCCTTGCCCAAGGGCCCTCAAAAACCTTGAGCTGGCACTCCAGATTAACCCAAACAATCCTGATCGCAGTGTGGCATAGTCAAAGAACAGGTACATTGCAGTAAGCTGCCTGCTGAGCAAATATTTCCAGATGCCTAAGCAAACAAGTTAAACCATACACTTGCGGAAAGCAATATATATAAGCCATCACAGTGAGCTATCCACAGTATAATTTTTTAAAAAACAAAATAAATTAGAGTCTTCAGAAGTCTATTTTCATCCGTGGTGGGGAGGAACAGCCAAATGTATGCTGAATCCTTTCAGCAGGCCAGGTTCCACTGGATCTTCACTAAGAGTTATTTACAGAAAGTTGCTGTACAAGTTACCATATGGTTATTTATTCATCCTACTTGAATGATATAAAAATAAACTAATAAAGTGAAATAGTTGCAGTCTTTCTTATGCTATATCAATATGCTGAGTTCGAGGGTCCATGGTTTTCAGTTCCAACTTGTACAGAGCAGCTTGGAATAATTGCTGGAACAGAGAACATATCTTACATGGGAAGACAAATAAAGGTGGACTTGTTTAGCCTAGCAAGAAAGAGAGTAGAGAGGGTTTTATTTCATTGTACCCAAATATGAGGGAAGCTAAAACAATAGAAGAAACAAGTTTTATTTAGGATAAAGGATATTCTGAAGACAAGAACAAATACATTTATGTTGATCATTAATAAATGTGGGTTGGAAATTAGAAAAAAGTTTCCCACCATGAGATATCTAGAAACAGTATGGAATGTTTTCTCTAAGTGGATTCTCCTCATACCCTGTATGTATGTGTTTGTTTGTTTGTTTGTTTATTGTATTTTAATCCACCCAATAACCAATATTCTCTGGGTGGATTATGAACAGTTGCTAAATAACTAATTATGTGGTAGCAGTAGCAATGGCATAATAGAAGAAGATATGTGCAAGGGTGGGAATGTTTGGAGCTCATTAGCAACGGTTCTCATTATCAATAGTTGGGCTCCTTACTGTACCACAAGGTTGCCTAACTACTGGTGCTAGCTCTAGTTAGGAATATAATCGTGGAATAGTCTCCTGAACAATAGTGGCAAGCAAAATACCTCACTAGGGCTGATTTAAATGCCGTTGCCTCCACATGGATGGTGCTGAAAAATGCTTCCACGTGGTGGTGTTCCATGCAGGAGGCATACACTTGAAAACAGTTCCCCACATAGTCATGTCACATGCAGTCTCCAGACCAGTGCTACATATAGATTTCATAGATCATAGAGTTGGAAGGAGCCTACAAGGCTATTGAGTCCAACCCCCTGCTCAATGCAGGAAACTAGAGGAGGGGTCTCCCATCCAAGTAATAACCAGGCCTGACCCTGCTTAGCTTGTTTATTCATTGTCAAGACAACTACGGTACTTTTTAATGTCTGGTAATGTATTTTGGAACTTGTGCCTTTCTTGTCACATTTAACAAATACTGAAAAAATAATATTTCATTAACCAGATTAACAGGATTTCTAACTGAACATTTTTAGCATATGGCAGCATAGAAGAAAAGTATATATGTTGTGATGGTGATTACTGTAGCTTCATTTCTGAATTACCTTCTGATTATAATAGATTTCTTTCATTTATATTACCAACTAGCAAAGGGACCCAGTTTTGCATAGGTTGGAATAGTCCTTGGCATGATACAGTGAAGCCTTCAAACAAACTTACAGAGCTGTCAGAGTTGAACACATTGTGCCCACCCTATCTGAATGAAGCCACAGCCACTGACACCCCTATGGCATGGCCCTTGCCAGTTTTCACCTTATGGCCCCCTGAGGAAAGGGTCTGTCTATTCCATTCCCCTGAGAGGGGCTGCCCCACAGCAGGGTGGAGGGGCAGTAATATAACCCTCAGACTACCCCCCCTTCAAACTGTATCAGCTGTAAAGAGGTCTGCTACCTATTGACTGAAATAATTACTGCAGGCTTCAAAGACAGATACATATTTAAATTAATTAAAATTAATTAATGTGCTTTTAAAAAAACAAATACACCTGAGGCGCACACTCCTAAGATGCCCTTAGTATGCATACCAAGTTTCAGGTTGCTTGGTTTGATGATCTTGGCGCTGTGGCACTGACAGACAGACAGATACACCTCTCTTTTATTATAGATAAATGCTGGAAAACAAGAACAGAGGTTGGGGTGTGGTTTAAACTTGACAATTGGAATGGTATCCTGAGCATGCATACCAATTTTCATTCTGATACCACTCTTCAAGTCAAATAACACATTGCTGGCATGTTTTTCACCTCTTCTGGCTTCTGTGAAAACAGGTGTGGGGGGTGAGCTAGTACTTGAACTTAAAAAGAAAGTGTCCTGAACATGTGTATTAAACTTCATCCCAATATCTCAGTGTTCACTAGACTGATAGTATTACACACAAGCAGAATAGGAAACAGATGAGTTAAATCAAAGGCCTCTCTTAATTTGGTCAGTTGGGGTAATCAGAACTCCATGTTACAATGGAAACATGGAATTACAGGTCTTTATTTCCTTCATAATGCTGATTCAGAGGTTGACGATATTTGCAGTAGAGAACCAGTGGGCAGGAGGGGTTCTCTAAGAAGTTCTCTACTTGGTTCTCTATGAGGAATTGTGTTTCTCTATGAGGGGTTCTCTATGAGGGGTATACATCAGCCCTCCCCCACCTGTCTGAACTCCCCTGCAAATGTCTCTGCTCTTCTGGTCATTTTAAAACATTTTCCTCAAATTGAGCTCTGAAATTGGAAATAACCCTGGGTGGGGGGGTGGGGGGGCTCTGGCGGATATTTGCAGGAGAAAGCAGGGGGGCGTGGGATAAACTTTCCTCCAACCTACCAATTCTCTTTGCAAGCCCTTCATTTACATTATCTCAGCATGGATTTGGGATAACATATAATTCTGCCTTCTCTGTGATAATCCACAAAAACCAAATGCATCTTATTTTGTTTCCCCATCCTGTTGAATGAGCCTGAATGGAACTCCAGGAACTGGAGCAACATCTCTTCATGATGAAATGAAAACTTGGTAAAATGTATAATTTATTAAAACATTTAATTTGATTTAAATCTTGCCATGCCTATTCTCAACATATACACCATTACGAGGGGAGAGGTATGAATATTTTCTGAAAATAAAATATGCAAGCCTTCCAAACATAAGCAATATTAACTGTATGATTTTATACGTGTGTGCTTGCCCTTTGTACCTCTTTAAAGCTGCCTTCATTGAAATTTGTTAATCTTTAAGGTGCTACAAGACTCTGTTGTTTTTGCTGCAACAGAATAACATGGCTACCCCTCTGGAAATTTCTACCTTTTGTCACTGTATTAAAATAGCTTCCAAAACATAATCACTGTGACTATAAAGTTATCATAATCCTGTGCCTACAGCTCCTATGGCAGTTATTCCCTCTCATAACATTAGCATCCATATGATTATATGGATAAATATATGGATATTTGGTCTGTTTTTTCTGAAGCTTATGCATAACCGTCTTTACTGACAGTTGTATTACTACATACTTATTGATACTGTGGAGGAAGAGGGGGGGCTGGCTGGCCCGCCAGACTCCCAACCCTTTCCTCCCTGCAAAGGGAACCCAGCACTTGCCACCATGTGGCCCAGAAGGGGGGGCTGGCTGACCCGCCACTACCCCACCCTTGCCTGCTGGCAAAGGAACCAAGACCCCCAGAGATCTCAAGGTACCAGGTTGCCAGCCTCAGCTGTCTGCAACCCTACTTGAATCTCTGTTCAGGGACTCGCCTTCAATTCTGTAACCTGGATTTAGATACTGAACCAACAGAGTACTACAAAACCCATGTGGGGTGAAACCATGACAAGGTTTATTTCTGGTAGCATCTTACAACAAGATTAGGCAAATAAAAGAAGCACACAAAATAGAGAGACACTTTAGTACACAGTAAAGCTATAAAACAATAAAGACCTGATTCCTTAAGATCTCTCAAGCACACACCTGTTACCTGAGGGTGTCTTCTTCAAAGGGTTAGATCCAGCACAGCCTTGCTGCCCGATGGAGAATTACCACACCTACCCGAAGGTCCAAGATGGGTAAACCCCTACAAGGCTTGCTTTCACCAGTCCTTCAAACCAGCCAATTTTACCAGAGGCTGTCTGGGGTCGGTTCTTGAGGGGGCCCCCCCTAAAGGCTCGGGCCCCTCGCTGGCGCGCTGCCATGCCGGCAAACTACCAAAAAGGACTGACCAGGAACAAAGGCTTCCACGTGGGGAAAAAGCTCTTCCCCCTCCCCCTTTCTGTAGCTTTCCTGCCTTCAGCCAATCAATTTGAATTTCACCTGGCCATGCAGGGGGAAGGGAACTGGCCAGGCAGGGGGAAAGGGAACTCCTGAGTCATGGCTTGAACTATCTGCATGTGAATGCCTTCAGCCTGGCTCCTCCAGACTTCTAGACGCCAGGCCCCATCTTATGTTCCATCACCTTTTGCCTCCTCCCAGCCCCCACCTGGTTTACTCATGAGGAGGCGTGTGTGTGTGTGTGTTTGTTCCTGCATGCATGTAGGAACCCTAAAAACTCTTTTCTCTACACGCTAACTATGCACACCCCACCCCAGCCGGTTCACACCTGAGGTGTGTGTGTGTACCCCCAAAGGCTCGTTTCTCCACACCCTTTCCTTTGGGAAAAGATGAAAAGAGGGGCTAACCCTCTCCTTTCATCTATACTAACAAAAAACACAGAGAAACGAGCTTGCGCTAGCTTCCTACCACTAGGCACCTCTTCTCTTTTACACACAGACAAAAAAAACAGAACAGAACAAAAAAAAACAAGCATCAAAACATCAAACACCTTAACTATAGTCTTAACACAGCTTTAACATCTTAATTCTTAAAATCTTCTTAAAACATCAAAACAGCAAAACACAATCAATAACCATCAATCAGAAGTTTACAGGTTTGCATACCCAAGAAACATCTATTACAATTCAAATGAGAACCCTCAACCCTTTGTTGCCTGTCTGGCACTCTTGTCTAAAAGAAACAAAACAAAACAGAAACTTTTTTAGGGTTGCTATTTCTCCCACAGCCTGTAGGGGCAGACTGCTGACTGAAATGTGACTCTTCAATTAAAACAAAACAAAAAACAAAAAACAAACTTTTTAGGGTTGCTGTTTCTCCCACAGCCTGTAGGGGGCAGATTATGGACTGAAATGTGACTCAATTCGCCCCTACCACTCTCAACGACCTGAATACCATCACCCCCCCCTACAAAGACTCGATGGGATGGCCTCCCACCACCCAACGACGTGAATGCCTAATCCCCTTTCCCAAGGGTTGCATTTGGCACTTTCTACCCAATGACTTGAATGGGATGACTTCCCACCACCCCACTTTTCCCAAAGGTTTGCATTTTCTAAAACACACAGCTGGACAATTTTCCAGCTGCTTGGGCTTGGCTCTTTTTGCCCACCACCCAAACTTGCATGGGATGACTTTCTCTCAGCATTGAATGCTTAGCTTTGGAGGCTCTACTCAGTTTCCTCAGAAACTGAGAACACACAGTCTGGCAATCTTGCTTTCGGCCACTAGAGGGCTTTCCCGCCTCTAAGTTCCCTGGCCTCGTGAGACCTTTTACATTTAAAATTTTTCATCATCTTCATTTTCAAATTGACCTTTGGACATAACACTAGACGACAAATAAGTTCAATTGCTTACACTGGGAGCACCTGGCCCTTGGGCCCCTTAGCAACAATCTAGATAACACAATTACATTTGGATCACGGATCATCCCCCCTCCCTTCGAGGAACAACCCATCAGTTTTCATTTGCTTTATCACAATTACCACCAATCTTCTTTTCTTCTCGGGAGACACCTGAAGGAAAAAAATCTTTCTGTCTGGGCTTCTGTCAGCTAGGAGGGAAATCCCCTTCTCTCTCCGCCGCCCACACTGGGATCGCCTGCCCAGTAACAATACAAAGACAACTTGAATCACCTGTCCCCCCTCCCCCTTGAGGAACAAGTCAGAGTCCGCTGTTTTCCAAGTGGCAGCAGAAAATGTTTGGGGGGGGGGATTCCTTTTTCTTCTGCTGATTCTCTGCCCGCTTCTTGCAGCACAGGACAAAGTCTCTTTTTTCTGGGGGGGGGGTTCCTGATGTCCGCCCCCCTTCTGCTTGCTGCTGCCCAGCCTAGCCATTCACCATGCCCCCCCCAAGAGCAAATGGACAGTCTTAAGTTCAAAAATCTTGAGTCCTTCTCCCGTGGGAGAGATGTAGGGCAGGACTGTGCCCTCCCCCCCCCCACCAAAGTCTGACTCTTCTGGGGCACACAGCACAACTAAAATTACTCATCAAACGCTGTCCCAAAATCCAACGTTTTGCTCACCAGCCTCTTAAGAGAGGTTTCTTGGTCTTCTCTCCTTCCTCCTGGAACACACGTGCGCACGCCCACACTATTTTCTTCTTCTCTTCCCGGGCTCTCCCAGCCCCCAAACTTTGGGATCACACAGCCGCCATCTGCTCACCCGCTTTTTGCACTGGATGGATCCTTGCTTCTCCTGGCAACCGCTGCTCCCAGCCTCTGGGACACGCACACGCAGACTTTTTTCTTGCTTCTAGCCCTCTGCCAAGGGCCCCTCCAGTCCTGGTTCTCTTGGATCACACACTTGCTGCCCTCTGCTCACTTGCTGGGCACACAGGCTGTTCTGGAACTTTTTGGAGTTTTGCTTTCTCTGCTTACTCACGCCACAGTTGAGATTTCTTGCCTTAAACGCTCTCTGCTGGGCTCCTAGGCTCCCCAGACTGGGGTAGCCCCTTCCAGCAATCTGAATGTTTTTCTAAGGTTCAATCTCACACTTATTTCTAAAAAATAACAAACCTTCTACTATGTACTAAAACGTGTCTCAAATTTCTCTCATTTGCCCACGCGCACACACTCTGTGGTTCAGCTTCGAATCCCAGCACTTGCCACCATGTGGAGGAAGAGGGGGGGCTGGCTGGCCCGCCAGACTCCCAACCCTTTCCTCCCTGCAAAGGGAACCCAGCACTTGCCACCATGTGGCCCAGAAGGGGGGGCTGGCTGACCCGCCACTACCCCACCCTTGCCTGCTGGCAAAGGAACCAAGACCCCCAGAGATCTCAAGGTACCAGGTTGCCAGCCTCAGCTGTCTGCAACCCTACTTGAATCTCTGTTCAGGGACTCGCCTTCAATTCTGTAACCTGGATTTAGATACTGAACCAACAGAGTACTACAAAACCCATGTGGGGTGAAACCACGACAAGGTTTATTTCTGGTAGCATCTTACAACAAGATTAGGCAAATAAAAGAAGCACACAAAATAGAGAGACACTTTAGTACACAGTAAAGCTATAAAACAATAAAGACCTGATTCCTTAAGATCTCTCAAGCACACACCTGTTACCTGAGGGTGTCTTCTTCAAAGGGTTAGATCCAGCACAGCCTTGCTGCCCGATGGAGAATTACCACACCTACCCGAAGGTCCAAGATGGGTAAACCCCTACAAGGCTTGCTTTCACCAGTCCTTCAAACCAGCCAATTTTACCAGAGGCTGTCTGGGGTCGGTTCTTGAGGGGGCCCCCCCTAAAGGCTCGGGCCCCTCGCTGGCGCGCTGCCATGCCGGCAAACTACCAAAAAGGACTGACCAGGAACAAAGGCTTCCACGTGGGGAAAAAGCTCTTCCCCCTCCCCCTTTCTGTAGCTTTCCTGCCTTCAGCCAATCAATTTGAATTTCACCTGGCCATGCAGGGGGGAGGGAACTGGCCAGGCAGGGGGAAAGGGAACTCCTGAGTCATGGCTTGAACTATCTGCATGTGAATGCCTTCAGCCTGGCTCCTCCAGACTTCTAGACGCCAGGCCCCATCTTATGTTCCATCACCTTTTGCCTCCTCCCAGCCCCCACCTGGTTTACTCATGAGGAGGCGTGTGTGTGTGTGTGTGTTTGTTCCTGCATGCATGTAGGAACCCTAAAAACTCTTTTCTCTACACGCTAACTATGCACACCCCACCCCAGCCGGTTCACACCTGAGGTGTGTGTGTGTACCCCCAAAGGCTCGTTTCTCCACAGATACTTATGGATATAGATTTCATACACATTTACTGTGATTCATTTTAGTTTCTGTAAAAAATGTGTTTTTTCTCTTTTTTTTAATATGGTTTCTGTTTTGTTTTAGCATTTGCTGAAACTTGTTAGATTTTCTTCATTCCTCTAACTAGAAATGGAGCTGTGGTGATATTTTCTGCATATCTAATTTTCACATTAGAGAAAGATTTTTTTTTTTACTTCCCTGTTACCATTTTGCCTAAACATCCAGGCAGCTACATTTTGTGCCTGTGTCTAGACAGGAACTCTCTGCTACAGAACTACATATCTAATCTCCTCCTTGCTAGCTACTGTTTTTGACAATTCCAGTCATGTATTGCTGAGAGATTATCATGTGCCAAAGAAACCTGGCTCTGTCATGTAAATTTAGCAAACTAGTCCTGATAACTTCTATTTCGACATAATATCAAGTTGAATGGCAGTCACTCAGATACATTTTAGTTTGCACTGAGCAGTCACACTAGAGCTAAAACGAATGCAAAAGAAAACACTGGAAGCAGAAATGCAAATTGCAGTGTGCAACAAAAGTGGTTGAAATTTAACTTCCATGCTTATCAATGCAGGAAATGTACCCAACACCATATTTGTGATTTTTCATTTTAGCACTGTACTGTAGCATAATATTTGAGAAGTGGCTATTTCAGGAATAAACTACGATTTCGCTTTCAGTGCAAGTTTCCCCCTAAAGATCAGGTACTTAATTTCTTATAAGAAGGCAATAAATTAGCATGGCAAAGCCCTGAACAAGCTTGAAAAGGAGCCCCTATGATGTTATGTGATCATTTCACTTTGTAAAGATGGGGGCGGGAGGGGGGTGGATCAAGATTTAGTGTGTGAAACTAGACTGGTGGAAGCAGACTTCCCCACCTCCTCCTCCCCACAGCAGCTCCTCCTGCCTTCCAAAAGTGCTATACAGAAGGTCAGGTGACCATGGTGAATGAGGTATGCTGTAGTGCAGGGAGGGAGGGATCCCTGAAAACTGGGTGGAAGCACTCTCCATGAGCAGACCTCCGCCCTTGGAAGGTGCCTCAGCCCAATTTTCAGAGATCCCCCACTTCCACCCACAGCACAGCCTCACCTAGTCAGCACCTCCTAGCTCAGTTTTAGAAAACTGAGCTGCTTTGATATAGATTCATAGATCATAGAGTTGGAGGGGGCCTACAAGGCCATCAAGTCCAACCCCCTGCTCAATGCAGTAAACTAGAGGAGGGGTCTCCAAATCCAAGCAGAGTCAGTGTGGCGTAGTGGTTAGAGTGTTGGACTGGGACTCGGGAGATCCAGGTTCTAGTCCCCACTTGGCCATGAAACTCACTGGGTGACTTTGGGCCAGTCACTGACTCCCTCCCACAACAGGGTTGTTGTGAGGGTAAAATGGAGAGGAGGAGGAGGATTATGTAAGCCGCCTTGGGTTCCTTGCAGGAAAAAAGGTGGGGTATAAATATAAATAAGTAAGTAAGTAAGTAATAACCAGGCCTGACCCTGCTTAGCTTTCCACACTCAGACAAGCTGAGCCAGCGTGAGCCACAGGCCTGTATAAACAAAGTGTATATACAGTATGCCACATGAAGCTAAGGACATACAAAATGACTGACACATAGTAGCCACTTTATATGGTGGTCTGTAGTTTGCAACAATCCACAACATAGCTCAGAAGAATTTCTACACACCAATAAATACCTAAAAACCAAATTTTGCAGTGGAGTGGAAAGAATTCCTCAATCCACACAGTGAGCTGTTGCACACAAAAAACTTTGCATGTAGAGACAGCAGCCACGGGGGAGCAATTTAGCATTTTCTACAGATACTGAAAGGAAGAGGAAGAGGGTGAAATGGCTAAAGACATGCACTTTAGTAACGACAGATTATGGGTGATTGAGAGATTCTTTTGTAACAGCACTTGGGATAAACTGACAGATAAAGAAAATAAGCTATGCTTGAAAAGAGGGCAACAGATTTATTTATGTATTTAAAAGATTTATGTCTTTTAGGGTAAAGCCTTCCAAAGTGGCTTACAACAAAATTTAAAACCATGAAACACAATAAAACAATAATAAAAACAATGATAAATTAAAAACTAACAAGTAAAACCAGATAGCACCTTATATACACAACAGCAGCCAATAAAGTCCTAATAACCCTATTATATGCCAAGATAAACAGGTACATCTTTAGGGCCCACTTGAAGGCCTATAATGATGGGGCTTGGTGGACATCAATTGGAAGTTTGGAACAGAGTTCCACAAGTGGGACCACTCCGGAGAAGGCCTGTCCTATGTGTCCACCAGCCTAGTCACTTTGACAGGCTGGCACACAAGCAGAGCCTCTGATATTGATCTCAGAATGCAGACAGGTTGGTATGAGTGAAGGCAGATTAGAGGAAATGGTTGTCATCAAACTGGAATATAGGCTTGATGAGGGAGAGCCATCACTGAGATGCGGATGGGATTATTGTCTATGGGAAGTGGAACTGTCTCTCTTCTTGTGTATGTTTGTATGTATATTTATTATTTTATTTATTTATTAATTACATTAAATAACCCAAGGCGGTTTACATAATCCTCCTCCTCCTCCTCCTCTCCATTTTACCCTCACAACAACCCTGTGAGGTAGGTTAGGCTGAGAGTCAGTGACTGGCCCAAAGTCACCCAGTGAGCTTCATGGCCAAGTGGGGACTAGAACCCGGATCTTCCCAGTCCCAATCCAGCACTCTAACCACTTCACCACACTGGCCCTTTGTAAACCGCCCAGAGAGCTTCTGCTATTGGGCGGCATAGAAATGTGATAAATGAAATGAGATGATTAGGGACAGGATCTAGGGGAGAACTGGAAAGGGAGAGCGGAGGGCAACCCGGGTAGAAGACTCTCTTTTCTTTTTTAGGGAGGAGGTTGGGGCAAAAGTGCCTGCAGGGAAGATGGCGGCGGTGACACAACACTTGACTGGGGGACACAGAGAGAGGTCACTCAGGGGAAAGCTGTGGCGGGAAGGGAATACCAACGAAGGCTGGGGGAGAAGGCAGTGTGGGACGGGAGACGGCCGGGAAGGGCAAAGGGACGGGAAGAGGCGACGGGGGGGGGAGCCCATCTTCCCCAGCGCCGGGTCTGTCTGTCAGTCTGAGGCACCTTCGCGTGCGGCGATGTGACAGCGGGAAAAAGTCAGTGGGTTTGAGGAATGCTGCGCGATGGGGCGGCGGCGGCTTGCTGCTGCTCCGGTGGCATGCTCCTCTCCCTCCGGCGCCCCAGTCGCCCTAGAAGGCAGAAGCGCTGAGGGACCTGACGGTGGCTGCCAGAGCGCGAGGGCGGCTGCGAGGGGGGACATGAAAGGCGGCCTCTGGTCCGTCCCCCCCCCCCCCACGCCGCCGCCGCCGCCGCCGCCGCCTCACCCTTAGGGGGTGGGGTGGGGAGCAGCAGCCCGGCCCTTCCTGCTGCTGCTGCCGCCGCCGCCGCCGCTACTGAGGCGCTGCTGGCGCTGCAGTACTACGAGCTGCCGCCGCCGCCGCCGCCGCCGCCACTCCCCTCTCAGGGCTGTCATCAGGCGCAAGGAGACAAGCCGGGAGCGGCGGGAGAGAGTCGGCGGCGCCTCTTCTTCATGCACCTGGCCGGGGCTCCCGGGCGTCGAGCAGCAGGAGGAGGGGGGCGGTGAGAGCGACGCAGCGGCCGGACTGCTGGTCGGAGGCAACGGCAAGGACTGGAGGAAGAGGAGGAGGAGGAGGAGATGCCCGCGGTAGGGCTCGCGGCTCGCCTTGTCTCGAAAGGTCCTCGGGCTGGAGCACCGCGGGGGCGTGTGGAGATGGATCCCCGCCGCTGCCCTTAGTGGCCAGTAGGTGCAAGAGACAGCGGGCAGCCGTCGACCGTGGACTCCATGCCCTTTGCCCAGGAGCTCCACCATGGGGAGTCCCTTCTGGCACCTTGTATTGCTGGGCTGCTCTGCCGTGGCTGCAGGTTGGTATGGGTGACTCTCTCTCTCTCTCTGTGTGTGTGTGTGTGTGTGTGTGTGTGTTTTCCTCGCATCCTCTCTCTCTGGACTCCCTTTAGTTATTTGCAGGTCTGTTGGCAGTCGAAAAGGATTTGCTTTGAGGAACTGCTCCCGGCGACCAAAGTTTAGGTGCAGTTAAACCCTGGAGTATCCTCCCCACCCCCACCCGCATCCCACTCCTCGCCTCGAACAGAGCTGCAGGGGTTGAATGCCTGTCAGTAATCGAAGAAGCGTTTCTTGTTACCTGCGAAAGGGTTCCTAGTCTAAACTGAGATCAAGAGCGCTTCTCCCTCTCCCTCTCCCTCCCCACCTCCCTTTCTAAATGCCTCCGAGGGAAATGAGATAACACAACATGTGCTTTCCAAGCAGTTGATGGCCCTTTAGTGACTTCAGAAGAAAGTGTTAAAAAGTCAAGTGCAGTGCAACAGAGGTAGAAAGACAAACTTCAGAACAAGGATGAGGAGAGAACACTGTCATCCCACCAGCTAAAAGGGCTAAATGAACACATACCACACACATGCACACCAAAAGCCCAGACGTTTTTCCTGCACATGACTCAGCATGGTCTCGGGAAATGCAAATTTAAAAGCACCAAATATAGAGACATAATAAGCTACAATGTGATTATTACCTTTGAATTTTTCCTTCTACACTGGAAAAATGGTAAGCTATAGAGTAATGAAACAACAAAGAGTCTTTAGTATCTTTATGGCATATAAACTTTGCCTATTGGTGCAATCTCATTTCATTCAAAATAATGGTGCAACAGTATAAGCAATAATAAATAATAACTGGTATCTATGAGAAACTATTTGACATTTTCTTTGGTAGAATCAGATGTCCCAAGTTTTTTTTTTTAAAAAGAACTAAATATATTGGGTTCGAGCCATACTAAGTCATTCTTTAGCCCCATTGAAATACATGGGGTGTAAGTTAGTCATGCCTAACTTGTCCCACTGATTTCAGTAGGACTATGACACTCGCTGGGTGACTTTGGGCCAGTCACTGACTCTCAGCCTAATCTACCTCACAGGGTTGTTGTGAGGATATAATGGAGAGGAGGAGGACCATGTAAGTTACTTTGGGTTCCTTGCAAGAGGAAAAAAAGTGGGATATAAATGTAATAAATAAATAAATAAAGTGTGACTAACTTAATATGAATCCAACACATTGACTATTTGACTATACATGTTAACTGACACATTGACTATATTCTCCCCACATGTGAGGGGAGAATTCCTTTCTGCAAAGAGTTTGAGCATGCAGATACTAAATACATAGTCCTGAATTCACAGCATCTATGAACTATTTATATGTCCTTTTCACCCATATCATGAAATTCACATACTCCGGTGCTCAAAGAGTTGCACTGGCTACCAGTTGTTTGCCGAGCTGAATTCAAGGTGTTGGTGTTGACCTTTAAAACCCTGTACGGCTCCAGTCCAATATATCTCAAGGAGCGCCTCCAGCAACATCAAGTAGGCCGCTCAACAAGATCTGCCACAGACGGCCTTCTCCCTGTCCCATCAGCCAGAGAAACCAGGCTGGTGGGGACTAGGAAGAGGGCCTTTTCTGAGGCAGCCCCCAATTTATGGAACTCTCTCCCCAGTGACCTCCGCCATGCCCCTTCCTCGATTAGCTTCCGCCGTGCATTAAAAACGTGGCTTTTCAGGCAGGAATATGGGGTGGGTTAGGATGTTTAAGTTTTGTTCTGTTTTTAATTGTGTTTTATACTGTGTGTGTGTGTGTGTGTGTCCCCTGTCTTGTATTTTATTGGATTGTAAATCGCTCAGAGTGGCCAGATGTCTGGCCAGATGGGCGATTCATAAATATAATAAATAAATAAATAAATAAATACTGGCCATTTGTCCTTAGAAACTATGTGAATTGTCTTTTAAAAGTTTGAGAAATTAAACAAAGATAAGGAGCAACTTTCCTGTAGCCACATTGCTTTGAACTATCCCCCCCCCCCCCATCAGAGCTAGACAGGACAAGGACCAGATAACACCTTGCAGAAAAGAATTATTCCCCAGCATGGAGTGAAGTAATTTCTACATGTATTTTATTTACTATCATTTATTCACATCTTACTCTGGGGGGCACTCTGAACACTTACATTATTTCTGACTGCTACTATTGTTTATGCACAAGAAAAGAGATTGCAGATCTATAAGGTTTTGTATACCTGGAGTGATCCTTACAACTGCCATTCCATGGTGTCTGCACCATTGTCCTTCTGACAAAAGAATGCATCCCCTAATGATGGATCCAAAGCAAGGAGAAGATGAGATACAAAGTAAAAATATAACATTCATTCACACCCTTATGCCAGGAATGGATACTTATTGGCTTCTGGGTTCCTAGCCTGGTGTGCAGCAGATGGCACTGGGCCTGCTTTTCCCACCTCTTTAAAGTCTTCTAGCTAACTTCTGTTAACCACTAGGGGCACAATCTTATGCATGCTTGGACAAAAAAGGTCCTACAACTCCCAGCTGGGGCATTCTGGGAGTTGTAGGACTTTTTTCTGTCATGCATAGGATCGCGCCCTAAATAATCAAGTTTTTAGCTACTGTCAGTGCAGAGAGAGAGATACAACTTCAGTACTGGAGAGAAGTTAGGGATTATCAGTGATATTTCTATTACTTAGTAAAATATTCACAGTAGGCCTTGTGATGGGGAAAGGAACCTGTTTCACAGAGAAATTTTAAAAGCTTTGAAGATTATTAGATGTGAATACCTGGCCATATAAATGAATTAATGCAATATTTCCAGTGTGTCCTTCAACTATTTTCAATGTTTAAACATATTTTGTTTTTAACCTCATTATTAGCTTTTAGTATGAGTGTTGTACAGGCAGTTTGTAAAATAGTTAATGAAATATTGCAAAGGCAAGTACATTTTGGCTGAAAAATACTTTTACAGGAAGCATATGATTTAGCCCTGAATGTTTTACAAGTGAGTCATACTGTACCTTGTGCGCTCTTGTCCATTACTACAGATTTCTGTTCAGTGGTATGTATAGTATATAGGCTGGGAGGTAGTGTTCAGTTAACCATAAATATTAAGAGAGAGAGAGAGAGGAAGGGCACCTCTCTGAGAACAGAAAATGCCTTTAGTGATCTTGTGGTTGGCAGTGTAAAAAATACTTATTTTCTAAGCTGGCATTTTGCCATGTTCTAGTGACAGATAGTACAATGCCAGAAAAATGTCACATCATACCAAGTGGAGTTACCTGTATCCTTCACTCAAATTTTCTTCCTTGTGCTACACTTAGAAACCAGATTTGCAGAGCAATGTCAAATGCCATGAAAAATATATTGCGTTATCTTAAGCTAAAACAGTTTCTCTGACTCCATGGCAGTGAAACCCACCACCAACTAAATAGAAGATAAATAGATCATAACTGGACCTGAAGTAAATGGGAATATGTGTAGAACTGAAAAATACTATATTTTCCTGATTCAATGAGAATCTGATGCAGTATCCTTTGGGAGATTTCAGTTTCATAGAGTAAGGGGGCGGGGTGGGTGAGTTTGAGATTGATCCTGCACATTTGCAAACTTTGTCACTATAAGGGTTAGGTGTTTGGCTTTCTAAGTAGAGATTCTCAAAAAGTTAAATTGTATCCATGACTGCAGACTGTGTACAGTACCTGTTCAGACTCACAGAATATGCATGAGTTTTTAACTTGAGTTATAAGAGCAGTTTTTTTCTACTTCAGATTTTTGTTTTAATAAGAGAACACTATAAAACATAATGGAGAAAGTTGCTGCAATAAACATTCACCTGTTTATTTAGCAGGTAACTTGACTACATTGCATAATGAGAGGGAAGAATCTTAGCAGCCAGCATATAAATTAGGCCAATCCATGTCAGGTCTAGCCGATAAGACACATGATAATACTTATTTCCTTACTTCTCAGGTGAGCTGTGCAGATTAGTTAATGTTTGTACAGCACTTTCAAAAGGCTTCAGTGTTGTTATGTGACTTTTACAGTTGTATTTATTTACTTTTCTTGGCATAAGTGTGCTCTATGCATTTGAGCTGGGATGGGCCCATTTTGCTCTTCAACCTAAAATACCTTGTTTTATTATACTTATATCCTGATCCTAAACATGTCTCCTTTGATGGCATATGATGGGGGATTTATGTCAGTTGTTTTGATCAGTTCCAGTATTTTATTGTAAGGGTACAATCCTATGGAGATGCCTGTAACCCTCCGAACTCAAGAGTATTACGGGCATCCTATGCAGGGTGGGAGGACTGCGGAGGCGAAGGTCGCCTCCATGCTCTTCCTACCCTGCAAAGCAGCTAGACTGCGGATTTTGGCTGTCTAACCACAGTGCTTTGGAGGGGAAGGAGGCTGAGGCGCTGCCAGGATACCATGTATCTTGGAATCCTCCCCTCCCTTGGAATGCCCCCTAATCCCCTTCTCCGCGGTCGCTTTTGTGACCTCAGAGAAGCAGGCAGCGCAGTTCTTTCTGTGCCGGCTGTGAGGCGGTGGGGAGGGTGCTCCAAGCGTGGAGGGTGCTCCAAGCGTGGGACTGTGATAAGCGGGCAGGCTCCCAGAGAGCGAGCGAACAGAGCGAGCGAACAGGGAGAGCAAACAGGAGTTTGGCAGCGGAGTAGAACGACAAGTGCTGCAACAGCAAGTGCTGCTGTACAAACAACAACTACTAGTGCTGCAAGGGAAGGGTGTGGCCTGGGAGCTGAAAGGGAAGGGTGTGGCCTGGGAGCTGAAAGGGAAGGGTGTGGCCTGGGAGCTCATTCTGTTCCTGACTCCCAGCTGAGCAGGAGCACAACAGGAGAGAGGCTCCAGCTGTTTCTGGGACTGTGATAAGCGGGCAGGCTCCCAGAGAGCGAGTGAACAGAGCGAGCGCACAGGGAGAGCAAACAGGAGTTTGGCAGCGGAGTTCGGCAGGGGAGGTCCAGGGGGAGGTCCCTAAGAAATTTTCTAGGAAGACAGAAACATAAAGGGAACAGAGCACTATGGAAGGAAAGGACTCAGCAGTGGTGGTGACCTGCAAGGGGTGTGCAATGTTTGTTTTCCTGCCGGAGATCAACATGGCCTACACGTGCAACAAGTGCAAGCTGGTCACGCTGTTGGAAGAAAAGGTCAGAGGACTGGAGCAGCAAGTGTCAACCCTCAGGAGCATAAGAGAAAGCGAGGAGTTCTTAGACAGAACGGTGGATCTACAGCACCAAAGCACAGTACAGGAGCCAGAAGGGCAACGGCAGGATGAGGCGGAGTCGGAGACTGCAGAGGCAAGGGAAAATAACGTAGGGGGAACTCCCTGGAAAAGGGTGACTGTTAGGAGCAGAAGAACTAGAAGATATTCTGCGCCTGTGGAAGCAGTGGAGCTATGGAACCGCTTCCATGTACTTGAGGACGAGAGCAGAGGACAGCCTGCAGAGGACGGATTACCGGGCACCCAACGTGACAGCGAGCAAGAGGCTGAGGGTCAGTCAAGTGAAGGCAATCAAACTAAGGCCCACAGCAAGAGGAAGAGAAGAGTACTCATAGTGGGAGACTCCCTCCTGCGGGGGATCGAAGCCAAAGTATGTCGCGAAGACCCATGGACTCGCCAGGTGTGCTGTCTCCCCGGGGCACGGATTAAGGATGTGTCAGAGCAGCTGCCAAGGCTCATGCAGCCCACCGACACATACCCCTTTCTTCTCTTCCACGTGGGTACAAATGATACTGCCAAGCGGAGTTACAAAGAAATCACAGCAGACTTTGAAGAGCTGGGAAGGGAACTCAAGAACTTCGGGGCCCAGATAGTTTTCTCATCCATCCTTCCAGTACTTGGAAGAGGCATAGAAAGGGAAAGAAAAATACTCCGAGTGAATGACTGGCTACGAAGGTGGAGCCGACGTGAGGGATTTGGATTCTGGGACTACGGGCTACACTTCCTGGAAGATGGACTGCTGGCAAAGGATGGGTTGCACCTCACAAGGACTGGGAAGAATGTGTTTGGCCACAGCATGAGGAACTTAATCAGGAGGGCTTTAAACTGAATCCAACAGGGGAGGGAGACATAAACTCGGGGGTACCAATGGAAGAAGGCCTCTATGCCACAATGGAGAGAACAGCTCCAGCGGTGCCCATTGATAGTCTACCACAAAATGTAGGGGAAAAGTCGGACTATAAAGCACATAGTCTTCGATGTCTCTATACTAATGCCCAGAGTATGGGCAACAAACAAGACGAACTTGAACTCTTGATACATGAGGGCAAGTACGACTTGATAGGGATAACTGAAACCTGGTGGGATGACTCCCATGACTGGAATACAGCAATTGAAGGGTATAACTTGTTCAAAAGGAACAGAAGCAACAGAAAGGGAGGTGGAGTTGCACTGTATGTTAAAAATACGTATCTCTGCACAGAGATACAGGAAGAGGAGCTTGGCAACCCCATTGAGAGCATCGGGGTTAAAATAAAGGGGGCAAAGAATAAAACGAACATGGCGGTTGGAGTCTACTACTGACCACCCAATCAAGGAGAAGACGAGGATGGAACTTTTGAAAAGCAAATTGCCATTGTTTCAAGGAGGCACGATGTGGTAGTAATGGGTGACTTCAATTTCCCTGATATCTGTTGGGAGACTTATTCAGCCAAACATGGCCCCTCCAAGAAATTCCTGAGCTGTGCTGCTGATAACTTCCTCCTACAGAAAGTGGAGGAAGGAACTAGAGGATCGGCTATCCTTGACCTGATTCTAACCAACAGAGACGAGTTAGTGGATAAAGTGGCAGTTTCGGGAACTCTGGGGGAAAGTGACCATGTTATCCTTGAGTTCTTGATTCTAACGGAAGCAAAAGCTGAGTGTAGCCAAACACATACCCTGGATTTTAGGAAAGCCAATTTTAACAAACTCAGAACAATGATTAGTAAGATCCCATGGCAAGCGACTCTCACGAGAAAGGGAGCCCAGGAGGGGTGGGAGTTTTTAAAAAAGGAAATTTTAAAGGCACAATTGCAAACAATTCCCAAAAGGGAAAAAGGCAGAGGGCAACAGAAGAAGCCAATGTGGCTTCACAAACTCAAAGATGACCTGAAAACAAAAAAGGACACGTATAGGAAGTGGAAGGAAGGACAGGCTACAGGGGAAGAGTACAGGCAGGTAGCACAGAACTGCAGGAATAGTGTCAGGAAGGCTAAAGCTGAGAATGAGCTAAGGTTAGCGAGGAATGCTAAAAGCAACAAAAAAGCTTTCTTCAGATACATGCACAGTAAAAGACAGAAGAAAGAACTGGTGGTTCAACTACGCAATGAGGATGGCAAATTGATAACAGAAG
Source organism: Shinisaurus crocodilurus (assembly GCA_021292165.1). Classification (NCBI taxonomy): domain Eukaryota; kingdom Metazoa; phylum Chordata; class Lepidosauria; order Squamata; family Shinisauridae; genus Shinisaurus; species Shinisaurus crocodilurus. Next base: position 425,547 of record JAHFWL010000248.1, on the reverse strand, counting down.
ACAAAGAAAAGGCAGAAGTGTTCAATTCCTACTTCGGCTCGGTCTTCTCCCAAAAGAGGGTCTATGACCCCCCTGGCAAACCTGAAGTGCAGACTGAAGGGGCAGGATTGCAGCTTGAGATTGATAGGCAAATGGTCAAGGAGCACCTGATTACTCTGAACGAGTTTAAATCTCCAAGGCCTGATGAGCTGCATCCTAGAGTAATAAAGGAACTGGCAGAAGAACTCTCAGAACCACTGTCTATTATCTTTGAGAAATCATGGAGGACAGGTGAAGTGTCAGACGACTGGAGGAGGGCAAATGTTGTTCCCATCTTCAAAAAGGGCAAGAAGGAGGAACCTGGGAACTATAGGCCAGTCAGTCTGACATCAATCCCCGGGAAGATTTTGGAGCAGATTATAAAGAAGTCAGTCTGCAAGCACCTTGAAAACAATGCAGTGATTACTAGAAGCCAGCATGGATTTGTCAAGAACAAATCCTGTCAGACTAATCTGATCTCATTTTTTGATCGGGTAACCTCCCTTGTGGACTGTGGGAATGCTGTGGACATTATATATCTGGACTTCAGCAAAGCTTTCGACAAAGTGCCTCATGATATCCTGATTAGTAAGCTAGCTAAGAGTGGGCTAGATGGAACAACTATCAGGTGGATCCACAATTGGCTACAGAATCGGACTCAAAGAGTGCTTATCAATGGTTCCTTCTCAAACTGGGGAGAGGTAACAAGCGGGGTACCACAGGGCTCGGTCCTGGGCCCGGTGCTCTTCAACATTTTTATTAATGACTTGGATCAGGAGGTACAGGGAATGCTTATCAAATTTGCAGATGACACAAAGTTGGGTGGAACAGCTAATACTCTGGAAGACAGAAACAAAATTCAAAGTGACCTCGATAGGCTGGAGTGCTGGGCCGAAAACAACAGAATGAAATTTAATAGGGATAAATGCCAAGTGCTGCACCTAGGGAGAGGAAACCAAATGCAGAGTTACAGAATGGGGGACACTTGGCTCAACAATACTACAAGTGAGAAGGATCTTGGAATTGTGGTAGATCACAAACTGAATATGAGCCAGCAATGCGATGTGGCTGCAAAGAAGGCAAATGCTTTTTTGGGCTGTATTAATAGAAGTATAGCTTCCAAATCGCGGGAAGTGATAATTCCCCTTTACTCGGCACTGGTTAGGCCTCATCTTGAGTACTGCGTCCAGTTCTGGGCACCTCACTTTAAGAAGGACATAGACAAACTGGAGAGGGTTCAGAGGAGGGCAACAAGGATGATAAAGGGACTGGAAACAAGGCCCTATGAGGAGAGACTGAAAGAACTGGGCATGTTTAGCCTTCAGAAGAGGAGACCGAGGGGAGATATGATTGCACTCTTCCAGTATTTGAAGGGATGTCACACAGAGGAGGGCAAGGATCTCTTCTCGATCATCCCAGTTTGCAGGACACGGAATAATGGGCTCAAGTTACAGGAACCTAGATTCCACCTAAACATCAGGAAAAATTTCCTGACTGTCAGAGCAATAAGACAATGGAATCAACTACCTAGGGAGGTCGTGGGCTCTCCCACTCTGGAGGCATTCAAGGTGCAGCTGGAGAGACATCTGTCAGAGATGCTTTGACCTGGATTCCTGCATTGAGCAGGGGGTTGGACTCGATGGCCTTGTAGGCCCCTTCCAACTCTACTTTTCTATGATTTCTATGATTTCTATGAATCCCAGCTCCGATGTCAGAACTGTTTTCATCAGAGCTGGGACTCTGAAAAATCCTCGGCCCCTCTAGATGCTGTCTAGGGGCCATAGAATCACTCTGTAAGTTTAAATTGTTTTAAATCTTGTACGTTAGAGATTTTATTTTATGTTTTTAATATCTTGTATTGTGTGTAATTTTTGTGAACTGCCAGAGAGCTTCAGCTATTGGGTGGTATAGAAATGATTTCATAGATCATAGAGTTGGAAGGAGCCTACAAGGCTATCGAGTCCAACCCCCTGCTCAATGCGGGAAACTAGAGGAGGGGGTCTCCCATCCAAGTAATAACCAGGCCTGACCCTGCTTAGCTTTCCACACTCAGACAAGCTGAACCAGCATAAGCCACAGGCCTATATGACGACAACGACAACGACGATGATGAGTTAGAAGTAGGTCCCATTTATTTCAAATGAATATTGCATATATATTTGGGACAAGAGTTATAAAATGAAGGAGACTCAAGCAGAAGGAGTGGAGGCATGGGCGCCTGCAGGAAGAGGCAAGTGGGGTGCAGTTGTCCCCTGATTGAGCCATAAACTCATCCCAGCTTTCTTTTTTTTAAAAAAAGCACGTCCCTAGCCCTTATAGAACCTGAATAAGGTTCTATGAGGCAAAATGTGCTGCTGCCTATTGGTTTTGTGAGAACCTAGCCTGCTCCCACCTTTCAGTGTTTTTAGCCAATGAATGAAGTCATAGTAATGGTTAACACACCAACTATCTGGGTGTGTTAATCCTCTTGGGTGTTAAGACTTTTTCTGGTCTTCCTTGTTAGGAAGTAATTGTAGCCTCATAAAAAAACAATTTAGAAATTCAGGAGTTTAGTATTGGCCAGTTTGGGCAGTAATGTGTCTACCAAAAACAAAGGGTAGCAGCAAAGAAAGGATTTCATAATCTTTCTGACTCAGGTCTTGTTAATAATAACTTTTCTGAGTTTATAAACATTTTAAAAAATACCTTGACAATGTGTGCAGATAAAGTTCATCATTATTATACCCATATTGCAGGAGGCAGGGTAGTGGCTGAGAAAATGTGGGTTACACCAGTTCTGCAAAGTAGTCCAGTATTGCTGCTATTCCCATTTTGCAGGTGTGTTTGTGTTAGAGTAGGGTAATACAACTCTGCAGTGTAGTCCAGTGTTGTTATCCAGTCTCCTGGTCTGTTAGTGTTTTAGGGAAATGCAGGTGGGGCTGTGAAGCTGATTGTAGCAACAGTACAATTTATTGAGGGCAAGAGGGGATTGTTTGTGTGTATATAGCTTTAAGAGAACATGTCATTCTTGGCTCTTGCAGAATGCCAAAGTGGAACCTCTCCCCATCTCTCTTAGTGCATGCCTTGGAGTTGAGACAGTGTGCCCCGTAGCCAGGGGAGGCTAGTGACTCCTGTGTCAGTGAGGCTCCTTATCCATTGCAGCTTTTATTCTGAACTTTATAGGAGCTATCCATGGTGCTGTACTCCATTCCCAAAATAGGTTCGCCACCATGGAGCACCATGGATAGCTCCTACAAAGCTCAGAATAAAAGCTGCAATGGATAAGGAGCCCCACTGACACAAGAGTCACCAGCCTCCTCTGCCTGCTGCAGCTCCTCAGAAGTTAGTGTTTTCTCGTGTATTTTAGTAATAAACAACCCTGTTGCAAGAGTTATTGTGTGACTCTGAATCCATTATGAGCAGAGCCTAGGAGTGAACTACAAGCAGACAAGTCACTCCCCCCACCCAGTATTAACCACACCCTTCACCCCTGTAATGGCTGTTAGCCCAAAGGCCATTATAGGGGTGAAAGGAGTCAGGGAAAGAATTGAAGGTTTCAGCTGCGGGTGGCAATATATTGTTCAGACATCAGGTATACCCACTGAGAAACAACAGAGGGGTAGACCTGGTATAAAAAAAATTCTCAGAGGCCTGGTCTGCCTGTCTTGGTAGACATGGTGCCCAGGCCTTGTCACTGCTCCATTACCAGATCTACCAGAAATGGTGGACCTGTTCTCGGATGCTATCAGGCTTTTAAAAAAATGTGCAACCATACACAAAATGTGCAGTTCCAGAAAAAAATAAGCAATTCCGAAAGAACATTGCTACAGTTCAAAATTCAAGCCATTCAAAGGCAGTATTGTTAGCTGATATGTGAAAAGTAACGTGAGTAGTCCAGGCTCCTCTAGAACCCTACATTCTGATCAAGCATACCCATTTCTTTTCCCAGTTCTAAAGGCACTGCCCACAGACTCGACTGCTACTCTTTAAAGCCACCTTCCCCAACCTGGTGCCTTCCAGATGTTTTGGACTTAAACTCTCATCAGCCCCAGCCAGCATGGCCAATGGTCAGGAATGCTGGGAGTTGTAGTCCAAAACATCTGGGGGGCATCAAGTTGGGGAGGACTGCTATAGACAGCATTCACCAATGTTTCCACGATAAAGAAAATCATTCCAGGCAAGTCATGTGAAGTTCAATGTTATGATAGAAGCAGCCAGTCATGCTGGCTAGGGAATACGGGGAGCTGTAGGACATGCATAGGATTGCACCCTTAGTTGTTCACTTCTAAATGATCCAGACCTATTAATCAGGAATCTATGAGTCACCACTCAAGAAAATGGCTGTCTAAGGCATGGCGTATTAGATGATCTGAACACTACCTGTGCTTTTGAGATGGGGTTGAAGTCCTGTCATTAAATATTTTTTGGTAGTAATATCTGGGGAGTGAAGGAAGAGTGGTCATATGTGGCAAATAGTCATATGTGGAATTTGCCAATACTTATGCTTGCAAAGAGCCTATGGGAAGCAATCCATTTACACTGTGAGTAGCCTGGTTCAAGGGCTCTGTAGACACACAATTCTTAATACCAGTACATTATCTAGCATATTTCAAGTGTTCAAAGTGTTTCACATAAATTATCTCAGTAATCCTTAAGGCGACCCTGTGAAGTAGGTCAATATCTTTTCTTTTCTTTTTAATAATATTTTATTAAGTTTCTGCTTGACAATACAAAAACATAAACAAGACAATAAGAAAACAGGAGAAGAAGCAGGGAAAGAAAGAAAGAAAAAATGTCACTAAAAAAGAAAATATACAATAATTTTACATCCGTGTTACATCAGTTGTAAATAGTAGAAACTAGGTTAGGTAGATATGGGGCACTAGGTTATAAAGGGCCTGCTTTTGGCCTAAATTAGACAACAATTATATAAAATAATAACATTTTTCATTTCAGTATTCCTTATAGTATCCAAAGTGTTTTATATTGTGAAGGAATATTATGTTGATTTTCCATCCTATTAATATAAACAATAAAATCATGCCAAATCGCATAAAATGAATCATGTTTACTTTGACCCCTTACAACCTTCAGCTTATGGGATATGTTTTCCATTAGGGCCATTGGCCATACCATGTTGTACCAATAGTCTAGTTCCTGAAAGCTGAAGCGCTTCCAAAATCTTGCAATTGTGAGCCTGGCAGCTACATATAGGGTAAGTGAGTAATTAACTCCTTACTATACAGATTATTTGTTTCTCCCCAAAACAGATTTAATAACTGCTGAAGTCGGTGAATTTGTAATATGTTGATTCGTAATTAAACCAATCTCTGTTATCACTGTTCACCAAAAAGGCTGAACGTCTGCACAGTCCCACCACATATGCAGGTATGTGCCTGACTCCTGGCACCGCCTCCAACACTGTGGGGAGATTGAGTGAGTCATAAGTAAGAGGTGCCTCGGAGTCAAGTACCAGCTGTGAACGATTTTCAAAGACATTTCTCTGGTGTGGGTTGAGACTGATCTGTAGGGAGACTTATACCATAAATCCAGTCACTGTTGTTCAGTTTAACCTTCAAATTCATTTCCCACCAGGTTTTTTGCAGGGAGCGTGTATTGAATTTAAACTGCAAAAGTTGTTTATAAATAACTGAAATAGATCCCCAGGTTGTTCTTGTACTCTCAGCTATTATATTTTCAAACCTTGTGAGGCTTCTGGTAGCATCTTTCTTCACCTAAGAAGAACTTTTAAAAGATCGGAGTTGACAAAACAAAAGTCAAGGAAGATCTACTTCACCCAACTTTTCTTTTAAAAGATTCATTTTTATTGGTTGACCCTCATGAAAAAATTGATAAAGATGATGAAATTCTCTATATTTCCATTTGGCCAGATTGTAGGTTCTGGCCTTTGTACAAAAATTAGGGTGACTTTCCAGTGGGAGTAACAGAGACATCCCTGGGGAAAGTCTCTCTGCCCATCTTATCCAGCTTTGACAAGTGGTCAAAGTGTATCTATTTTGAATTGGACCCTGATATTCCTTTTTCTGTTAAGAGTGAATAATCACTTAGAGATATTCCCTCTACTACTGTGTTCTCCAATGAGACCCAGTGCTTTCCCTCATCTTCTGTTAATAAGGGAATCATCTGCTGAAGTTGGCAGGCATCATAATATAATTGCCAGTTCAGTATTCCCCACCCACCCCTGTTGAACTTGAAGATAAAGTAAGGCTGCCCTAATTCTTGGACATTTTGTAGCAAAAATAAAGGAATTATTTTTGTTCTGCCATTTATTTAAATGTTTCTGGGGGATATTGCGACGACACGGCCCTTTACACTTTAGGACCAGGCGCATAAACCCTTCTCAGGCTAAGCATCAACACAAAAACCTATGGGGAGGGTCAAATGAAACCTTTCCCCTGCTAATGAGGGAAGAGATTAATACTGGTTATGAAGGATCTATTTTTAAATTTATGATACTGAGGGTACAAAGGTGTGTGTGTAGATTTAAAAGTAAAGCAGGTTAATAACACCAAGCTGACACGTAGGATTTGGGTAGCAAACAAAATAAAAATAAGTTTATTTTAATTCTCAAAATCTTAGTTCCAGAAAATAACTTAAAACCTGCCTACACCAAACACTTGATAATTAACCTAAGTCCCTATAATTCTAAATACTTTCACTCCTCATACAAGCCCTGATTTCTCTTAAAACTCCTGACAAGACACGAATAACCCAACTAACCTAAGTCCCAAACTCTCTAACACTCCCAACACACTCTAACCACTAACTCTCAACTCACTTAAACCTAACCTGACATCACTCAAACGCTCCTTATATACTCCTCCCCCCACCCTTTCCAAGACATCACAAACCACACCCACTCAGTTCAACATTCTAGACACACTAAACATACTAATGCATACACCAGGGAACTGAATTGTGGGGTTACGCCACAGATATCTACTGGGAGTGTTCAGAAAAGGAACATCAGGTGAGGAAGAACTATCATTTTAACTGCCATCAATCTATCCATTATGGAAAGTTTCATTAGCCTCCAGCACCTGATGTCCCTGTTAATATCTTTCTAGACCTTACCATAGTTAACTTTGTAAAGTTTACATTTTTTGTCACTAGTATGCCTAAATACTGAAACTTAGAATGGACCACGGGAATCTCCAAAACATCAGAAAGTTGGCATTGTATTTTTGGTGCTACATTAAAAAACATGGCCTCAGGTTTTGAATAGTTGACATGTAGGCTGGCCACATATGCAAAATCAGCCAAGGTTATTTTAAGTTTAGTTGCAGCTACTATCGGTTGTTTTGTAAAACTACCATATCATCTGCGTAAAGGCTAAGAGTCTGGAATCGTGAATTTATCCTCATCCCATATTGATCCAATTCATTACGTATTTTTTCCGTAAGGGGTTCTAATACTAATGTAAATAGTAGTGGTGACAATGAACATCCTTGTTTTGTCTCTCTTTGGATTGTTATACGAGTTGAGTCTTGGTTATTTATTCTCAGTTTGGCTTCCGAGTGAGAATAAATTTGATCTAATACTTGAACAAACTTGGGGCCAAATCCAAATTTACGCATCGTGCTGAGTAGAAATTTCGATTCTACGCAATCAAAAGCTTTGAATATATCTAGTGCAAAAATAGCCAATGGTGATGTGTTTTCTTTGCTATAGCCAATTATATTTAGTAATCTCCTAATGGGGGTCTGTTATTTGCTGATTGGGGACAAAACCTGTCTGGTCAAGATGTATATATTTTGTTATAAATGATTTCATACAATTTATAAGTAGTGTTGTAAAAAAATTATAATCTATGTTTAATAATGAAATTGGTCTATATGATTTGATCAGAATGGGGTCCTTATATGGTTTTGGAATTACGACAATACGTGACTGTCTCCATGTGGGTGGGAGCAGGGACCCACCTAGGACATCATTAACAGTGCAGTTAAATGGGGTATCAATATATCTTTGGAAATTTTATAGAATTTTGTAGTGAAGCCATCCGGGCCAGGCGATTTTGCCTCCTTTAAGTTTTTAATTACCACATTTACTTCTTCATTTAAAATTAGGCAGTCCATTCGCACTCTTCCCTCCTCTCCTAAAAATGGCAAATAAATTGAATCTAATTTTTTCAAAATATTAGCCAAAGGAAGAGAGGAGGTATCATATAATTGTTTGTAGAAATTTGCAAACTCCTTGCAAATTTCTTGTGTATTATTTGCTTGGAATGAAATTCCTTGCTCTTTTTTTTTGGTAGTTTCCTTGCCATCACCAGACAATTTTCCCCACTATACTCACAGAACTTCTCTTTTAAATAGAGAAGTCGACCTATAGTCTGGTTAGTCCCTAAAGCCTCAAGTTCTTTCCTCTTTGCTTCAATTTGTTTGTATAAATTCTTAAAGCCTGTTCATGCATACTTTGAGGAAAGATGTGCTATCGTTGTTTCTAGAAATTTGCACCTTTCTGAGGCTTGTCTTTTTAGCCATGCCTTCTCCCAAATAAAGATACCTCTTATAACAGGTTTTATTGCTTCGAAAAGGAGGCTATTTGAAATATCTGGAGTTTGATTCTCATTAAAATAATGCACTAATGCCTCATGAATTCTTTCTCAGGTGTTTTCATTGGTAATTAATAGCGGGGTAAAAGACCATAATGGAGTAGTTTGTGGGGCGTCACAATCAAGCACAAATTCTACTGCAACCAGAGCATGATCTGTTCTTTTAATCACTCCAATATGCATAGATCTAACAGCATCTAATAAAGATATTGGGGTTAAAATAAAATCTATAAATGTTAAAGTCTGGTATCTTGGTGAAGGATAAGTAAAACTATAATCGTTTGGATTGCATACACTCCAAACGTCAGTGATCCCCCAATGATGCGGCAAACGTTACGTAACACATTCAGCTGTTGGAGCCCTTTTAAAGGATCTTTTACATCCTTGCTTTTCCTCTTCCACTTTGGGTCAATCAAGTCCCTGCATGACATTCCCCTAACATTCCAATTTAGATCTCCCCCTATTATGAATTCATGTTTTGTGAATTTTTCCATCTTTCTAAAAACCATACTTATAAACTTTTTTTGTCCGTGATTTGGTACATAAATTGCTGCTAGTGTTAAGTTTCTTTTACCATTTAAAAACCCCTCAACAAATATAAATCTGCCCTCTTTGTCCTTTAAAATTTGACCAGGCCTGAAATCTAGAGTGCTAGCTAAAACTATACTAGTGCCCCTAGCTTTGGCAAAGCCAGGGGCCAGGAATTGTTTCCCAAACCATTTACGTTGTAGTAGAGAGATTTTTGGATCTGCCTTGTGGATTTCTTACAAAAAGGTGATCTGGGGGCGCACTGTTTGTTTTAATAGTGAGTAATCCTTGCCCGTTTTATTTTGTCACCCATACCTTTAACATTAAGTGTTACAACTTTAGTCAAAGGCACTGACATACCCTTTTTCAATTGCTCCTTAACAATCCTCAAAGCCATCAACTCTAGTTGGATTCTAGGTCTAGCCCCTCCTCTTATTTTCCAAAAAGCTTTATGAACTTTGCTACTTGTACTATAAAAGAAACATTTCTTCCTTAAAGTCCTTTGCCTACCCTCTTTATCGAAAATCCCTGCAAAACTAATGGAAGTTTTAAAAGGGGGGGGGAGAAACAAGGGGGGAAAAGGAATTCCCTTCTAAAGAGTACCTCAACTGTGCTTATGCACTGAGAGAAAAACACAGGGCACCCCCACCTTGTCGATGTGTGGAAGTCCACAGTAGGCATTTTTTGGTATATGTGAGGACAAGCAGTGTTCACATGGGTAATGCCCTCTAGGTTCTGATGTCCCTTGGAAGGGTGGATTGGACAATCTCCAACTATGGTTGGTATTAGAAGAGAGCCCACCTAGGCATGGGCCCTGGATCTTTCGAACAGTGCCCCAGATTTTTAGAGCTTCCCATTTGCCATCATCTGCCTTAATACAATAACACTATGCATTTAGTGAAAAACTAAACAATCAATAACACTAAGTTTATCTTTGGTAGTTGGAGGAATATTTATTGTGGAGAAAGCCAACCTAAAACCCCTTTCTGACACACACACACTCACCAAGGAGGGGAGAAGGAGACCCAGGGGGCAGAGACAGCCAGTCTCCACAGAGACCAACAGGGACAAACAACATCTGCATAGAATCACCCCAGGGGGGAAGGCAGGAAGCATCCCCAGGTTCCTCAATGCTCTCGTATATCAGCCCCATCTACATAAGACTTGAATACCTTGGGAGAGCAGACATTTCGGCACCCATAAGAAAGGGCCATTCAACACCACAGGATGGGACCATTAAGCAGGTGGCTTCAAGGGGACCCCACCCACCTGAGGAGGGTGGCAACCCACCTGATTGGCCGCCCACCTGAGGAGGGTGGCAACCCACCTGATTGGCCACCCACCTGAGGGGGGTGGCAACCCACCTGATTGGCCGCCCACCTGAGGAGGGTGGCAACCCACCTGATTGGCCACCCACCTGATTGCAGAGGGAGGGGCTACCTGAAACCCAAGGTATAAAACACCCTGCGCAAGGGAACTGAGTTGTTGGACCTGATCAGCAGTCTTGCCCCATGCTTGGGGTAAGGGAACGAAGGGATCGGCAACCCCGGGTAGCAGCACCCGGCGTGCTCCAGCTAGCTGAAATCACTGGCCGCTTGGGTTGACCGGACCCCCGGGAAACCAAGCTGAAATCACTGGCCGCTTGGGTTGACCGGACCCCCGGGCAACCAAGCTGAAATCACTCACTAGCCGCTTGGGTAGACCGGACCTCCGCCGGGAACCCAGCTAGCCGCTTGGGTAGACCGGACCTCCACCGGGAACCCAGCTAGCAGCATGCGGTTGACCAGGCCTCTGCTGGAGCCCGAGCTGAACTAACTAGCTGAGAGCCCTGAAATCACGGTGTCCTTGAGATTTCTTGCTTGCTACTTTGTGCTGTACTGATAAGCTGTATTGCTGGCGTGTGTCTGGGTTTGTGACGGTCATTTTGTAAATAAACTTGTTTTATAAAAGATACTTTTGTGGCTATAAGTTATCCCTTTGTTCTAGGCTAAGGGTGATAGTCGCTGGGGGACCTCGGAGAAGGCCCGCCCCCAGGACTCGCTACCCCCTTAGTATTGAACCCACGCAGAAGACCAGGTTGGCGGTCTTCCACTTTTATATCCTGTAATGATCTTACAGGGAAAGTTATGTGCCTTCTTCTTCAAGAGGCTTAATAAATCATATATATAAGACAACTAGTTATCAAAGGAAAAACCTTTAAACTGAAGGGGGAGACGGTAAATCACTAAAGCCATCAAATTTTACAGCTTGACTCTGTTAATTAGAAAATCACCCCTCTCCAGACTGCCCTTGACTTGTACCCTCCTAATTTCAGACAAATGGAGAGTTAGAAAACAGTTGCTATAAGAAAGAGGAAAAAATGAATCACATTTAAATATTTACAATTACGTATATAACTGCTTACTTTCAGCAGTTATCTGAGTGCAGTGCAGTGTCTTATATCTTCTGGTTTAAGATGTTAATCCTGACATTGGAATTGTTAGTCGATTATTTTGAGAGAGCACACAGAGCCCTCTTAAACCCAAACAGAGTGCCCCTCCAAGAGACATTATAATTTGTTTTGCATGATTTAAGAAAAGCAGGAGGTGTGGCACTCTCTTAGAGAGTTAGGTAAGATCTTTTATGAAAATCAACCAGTACTGGTGTTACAAGATCTTTCCAAGGAAACCCTACGTAAACGAAAAGAACTGAAACCAATTACACTCAGGCTACAAGAAGCTGATAATACGATACCAGTGGGCTTTCCCATTCTGCCTGATTGTTACTAAGGGATCATCTACTTACTCAGTGGAGACCCTCAAGCAGGGACTTGCTCTCTTGGCAGAGCTGGGGATTGAGTACCCAGCTGATGTGCTAGTGAAGTAGGTCAGTATCATTATCCCCATATTACAGATAATTGGGCTGGGGCATGTCCTGAGGCTGTGAGTGTAAAAGCTTGACAACTGACAATGCTCTTACACTCTGGTCAAGCCAGAATTGAACTCTGTCTTCTTTTATGAGTGATTATGAGAAAGTCAGCATTTTCACTGTGGATTGGGTATAGTTGGTGGATGATACTTTGTGCTTAGTTTTTTAATTATTACACTTTTTCCTATTTAGGATTGAGCAGCATTGTTGGAGCTGGGTCCCACTGTGAGAAAGCATGCAATCCTCGAATGGGAAACATAGGGTATGGACGTAAATTGTGGACAGATACAAAATGTGGGGACAACTCCACAGAATTTTACTGCTCCTACAGCGAGAATGTAGACCTCATATGCACATGGCCTAAATGTAGGAAGTGCAACTCTATGCATTCCCGTCGGGCTCACCCACCCTCTGCCATGGTTGACTCTTCCTTCAAGTTGCCATACACATGGTGGCAATCAGCACAGGGGGTGCACAGGGAGAAGATCCAACTAAACTTGGAAACTGAGTTTTATTTCACTCACTTAATCATGGTGTTCAAGTCACCAAGACCAGCAGCCATGGTCTTGGAAAGATCTCAGGATTTTGGGAAAACATGGAAGCCTTACAAATATTTTTCCACCAACTGCTCAGCAACCTTTGGGCTGGATGATGACATAAACAAGAAAGGGGCAATTTGCACTTCAAGATACTCTGGTCATTTCCCCTGCACTGGAGGAGAGGTGAGTTCTTTAAGATGTCAAAGACATACAAGCAATTAAAAGTTAATGTTAGATTTATCTAGGCACCTGGCTTTATTTTATTTTTTACAGTAAGTGCAATGTTGCATTTTAAAATCTTTTTAATTTTAAGAAAGATGTCAGACACTATACTGACATCTTACATTCTATGGTTTAATTTTTTTTATTTTCCTATATTTTGTTGCGCCTTTCCTGTTGTTATACGCATGGAAAGCTAATTGGTAAAGCCTTGTTTATATGTTACATTTCAGAGTACAATACTTCTTTGTAAGCCTTGGGGGACTATGTTCTGTTTGCTTTCTTTGGGTGTACAAATGCTTAAGAAAGCATGGTTAGCTATGTATTTTGTAAAGAAAAGAGCCTCTGAGGGTTCCCCCCCCCACACACACACACCTCCTCATGTGTAAACCTGGTAATCCCGGCTGGGGCTGGGAAGAGGCGAATTGTGCATAAGTATCTGATAAAGCATGGTGCCTGAAAGTCCTGAAAAGCTGGTCTAGTCTACAGTGACCCGGCTTTCATATGCAAGATACAGAAGTCATGAGTCACCCCCCCCCTGCCTGGGCCAGGTGAGGTTCATCCTGATTGGCTAGAGGCAGCAGAGCTACAGAAAGGAGGAGGGGAGGGGGGAAGCTATATTGCCAAGCTGCGGCTGCTGGGTGTTGTTGGTTGTTAGGCAGCAAGCTGCAAGCAGGTTCATGACTCTGGTCAGGCCTCTGCCACCAACCCTGGGGGGCTCCCAGTGAACAAAGCTGAATGAGGGCTGAGGCTACGGCAAGCCCTGAAGAGGGCCACCCACCCTGGACCTTAGGGTGGGTGCGGTGGTCTCCTCTTGTGACAGGGCCAGGCTGAGGTACCCTGAAGCAGACGGACCCCCAGGTAACTGGTGAGTGCCTGAGAGATATAAGGAATCAGCTTTTATTGTTTTGTAGCTCTATTGTTTGTACCAAAGTCTCTCTCTATTTTGTGTCCTTACCTCATTTCCCACCTTTTGTTGTAATATGCTACCTGAATAAACCTTCTTGGTTTTTACCCCACATGGTGTTTGTGGGTGCTCTGTTGGTTCAGCTAAATCCAGGTTATAGTCAAAGGCAAGTCCCTGAATAGAGATTCAAGTAAGATTGCAGAGCTGAGGCTGGCAATCTGGCACCTTGAGATCTCTGGGGGTCTTTTGGGTAGGTAAGGGTGGGTTGTGGCGGGTCAGCCAGCCCCCCTTCCTCCACATGGTTGCAGAGGTGGGATTCGAAACTGAACCACAGAGTGGGTGCACGTGGGCAAATAAAGAAGATTGGAGAGACTTTGGTACATTGAGTAGAGGTTTGTTGTTTTTTAGAGATTGAAGTGTGAGATTGAGCCTCAGAGAAAACGTTCAGATTGCTTAGAAGGGGCTACCCCAGTCTGTGGAAGCCTGGCTACCAGCGGGGAGCGTTGAGGGCAAAAAATCTCAACTGTTGAGTGGTGGCAAGTGTGTAATCCAAAAGAACCAGAGCTGGAGGAGCCCTTGGCAAAGAGAGGAGGGCTAGAAGCAAGAAATGGGCTGCGTGTGCGTGTTCCCAGAGGCTGAGAGCAGCAGTTGCAAGTGAGTAAGCAGAAAAAGATCCTAACATCCCCATCGAGTGCAAGAAAGCTGTGGATGAGGGAAGGAGATCTGCATCCGTGTGCCCAGCAGTGAGCAGATGGCGGCTGTGAGATCCAAAGGAGCCCGGAGCAAAGAGAAGCAAGAAATAGGCTGTGCGTGTGCGTGTGTTCCCAAGAGGAGGAGAAGACCCAGGAAAGCATCTTGAGAGACTTGTGTGAAGGAGCCAGCAGCCGTTTGTTTGGTGAGTGATTTGTTTGTTGTGCAATGTGCCCCAAAGAAGGGGGGGAACTCAAATTTTGAACTTGGACTGTCCAGTTGGTCTTGGGGGGGCCATGGTGAGTGGCCAAGCTAAGCAGCAGCGGGCAGGATTTGGGGGAGGAGGCATAGTTTCAGCATTGAGCCCCCCCCGAAAGAGAGACTGTCCCTGTGCTGCCAAGAAGCAGGCGAAGAGAAGCAGAAGCACAGGCGAAGAGAAGCAGAAGCACGTGGGGGGGGGAGGAATTTCCCTCCAGGCGTCTCCAGCGAGAAGACAAAAGACTGAGATTAAGTGTTGATTAAAGCCAATAAAGATTGCTGGAGTGGGAGGGGACGGGGACGGGTGATCCAAGTGTAAGCAAATTGAACTATTTGTTGTCTTGTATCATGTGCAAAACTTAGTCCAAACTGTATCATGTAATTTAAAGTTGTATGTAAAAATGATATAATGAGGTGATGGCAGAAACCTGCAAGTTTTCAAAGTGCCTCAGGGCAGGGAAGAGTTGCCAGAGAAGAATCAGTCAGAGGCGAGAGAACAAAGCAGAGGGCTACAAGGAATGTTAGAGGCGAGAAACCCTCTAACGGCTGAAAGATTGCCAGGCTGGTGTTCTAGCCGCCTGGGTGAAGCCTCCCTGGCTCAGCATTTAATTCTGAGGGAGACAGTCATCCCGTGCAAGTTTGGGTGGTGGGCTAAATGAGCCAAGCCCAAGAGGCTGGAAGATTGCCAGGCTGTGTGTTCTAGCCGCCTGGGTGGAGCCTCCCTAGCTCAGCATTGATTCTGACAAGAGACAGTCATCCCGTTCATGTCATTGGGTGGGTGGGAGCCACCAGCAAGCCTTTGGAAAAAGGGGTGGTGTGTTCATGTCGTTAGGTAGAGGGTGGCAGAAGCAAGCCTTTAAAAGCTAACATAAAGGCAAATGGAAGAGTTGTTCACATTTCAGTCAGCAATCTGCCCCCTACAGACTTGTGAAAAAAGCAGCTCCCATTTGAATTGTACATGATGTCTCTTGTGAATGCAAACCGTGTAAGCGTTTGATTGTTGTTTGATGTTTTTTAGTTTCGTGTTGTTTTGTGTGTGTAAATGAGAGAGGGTGTGCTGGTGGTAGAGGGCTAGCAGAGGCTTTTTCTTCTAAGTTAGTGTAGATGAAATGAGAAGGTTAACCCCTCAGTTTCATCTTTTCCCAAAAAGAGGGGTGTAAAGAAAAGAGCCTCTGAGGGTTCCCCCCCCCCACACACACACACCTCCTCATGTGTAAACCTGGTAATCCCGGCTGGGGGCTGGGAAGAGGCGAAATGTGCATAAGTATCTGATAAAGCATGACGCCTGAAAGTCCTGAAAAGCTGGTCTAGTCTACAGTGACCCGGCTTTCATATGCAAGATGCAGAAGTCATGAGTCACCCCCCCCTCTGCCTGGGCCAGGTGAGGTTCATCCTGATTGGCTAGAGGCTGCAGAGCTACAGAAAGGATGAGGGGAGGGGGGAAGCTATATTGCCAAGCTGTGGCTGCTGGGTGTTGTTGGTCGTTAGGCAGCAAGCTGCAAGCAGGTTCATGACTCCGGTCAGGCCTCCGCCACCAACCCTGGGGGGCTCCCAGTGAACAAAGCTGAATGAGGGCTGAGGCTACGGCAAGCCCTGAAGAGGGCCACCCATCCTGGACCTTAGGGTGGGTGCGGTGGTCTCCTCTTGTGACAGGGCCAGGCTGAGGTAAGCCCTGAAGAGGGCCACCCACCCTGGACCTTAGGGTAAGCCCTGAGGGCCACCCACCCTGGACCTTAGGGTAAGCCCTGAAGAGGGCCACCCATTCTGGTGCGGTGGTCTCCTCTTGTGACAGGGCCAGGCTGAGGTAAGCCCTGAAGCAGACAGACCCCCAGGTAACTGGTGAGTGCCTGGGAGATATAAAGAATCAGCTTTTATTGTTTTGTAGCTCTATTGTTTGTACCAAAGTCTCTCTCTATTTTGTGTCCTTACCTCATTTCCCACCTTTTGTTGTAATATGCTACCTGAATAAACCTTCTTGGTTTTTACCCCACATGGTGTTTGTGAGTGCTCTGTTGGTTCAGCTAAATCCAGGTTATAGTCAAAGGCAAGTCCCTGAACAGAGATTCAAGTAAGATTGCAGAGCTGAGGCTGGCAGTCTGGCACCTTGAGATCTCTGGCGGTCTTTTGGGTAGGTAAGGGTGGGTTGTGGCGGGTCAGCCTAATGAGCGATGAGAAAATATCTATAGACAAGGAGTTTGCTGTGCCATCTGCAACAGTGAACCAACCTAAAACTGGCAAGTGGGGCACAGCTATCAAGTTCTACATGTCACGCCCACAATGCCTCACATGGCCCAACTGTGCCATGTCCCTTCTGGAGCTCCTGCCTATACTATCCTCCATTCTAAATCCCTTTCTGGAAACTGATACTGGCAGCCATGCTGAGATCAGCTGTCATATGCAGCAGCAGCAGCAACTTCTTTGTGAGTAGAGGAGCTGAAAGGATGTACCGTATTGACTGAAGGACTCTCCCAGCTGGGCAATAGGCGTGAGTTTATGGGTATAACCTACTACATTAATTGTGCCTGGTTGGTTTCAGAACTATTTGACTCCAAGACTCCTTCAATATCCCTGGGATGCTGTCACAATATGGGCAAGTGACCTTGCCCACAATGAGGGGCAGAGCAGCACTGATGACTGTTGCTGGTTTGTGCCCATAAAGCATTTTATAGACTCAGTTCCAGTTATTTAGCACTAGCAGAGCTGTGTATATTGCATGATTCTGCAATCTCACTGCACAAGCTTGGGGATTAATAACTGGGAAGGATTTCAGCATGCTAAGAATCTCAGTCTCTTTTTATTTTAAAAGCAAATTTCCAGCTCTCAGGGCTACAAAAATAAGGCTTGAAAAGTTGTGATCAAGTTCAAAAGGCAAAAGAACATTTATTTGTAGGCCCAATGTGTTTTGAAAATTCTTCCCCAGGGGGACAATTTCAACAATGATCCACCAATGCAAGGGACACTCCAGTAACTCCTATTGGAAGGTTTTCCTGAGGAAGGATTTCCAAAATGCATTGGGCTTGCAAATAAATCTTCTTTTGGTATCTGGAGTTTCTCCCTGTTCCCCCATTTGTGGTGCCATCCCATTTCTTGTTATTGATCAATTTCAAAAGCCAGAGCAGGAGGAGATTTGTAAGAGGCAGAGTATTCTGCATAGCCCTTTGCCCCTTCCCATGACAAGCAGAAGTAAAATATATTATGAAAAATTAGCAAATGTGTATGCAAATCAGCACGATTTATGCACATTGCACAATTCAACATTTATTGTTGTAGAATGTTGTGGCATCTACAGTTCTCAGTCAGCATGGTAAGTCTTCATCTGATTATTATCACAGTTAAACTACTTAGTTTATCCCCTCAACAGTAATGGGGGAGGTGGGGTTAAGAGGGTGCTGAGTTGCTGGGACCTCTCACCTCACCCTTGTTAATACTTCAGGGACAAGGCTGTGGACAAAATGTAGACTTGATGATGTGACAATAGACAACCCAGTCCTCTTTCTCATTATGATCCCCACTGTAAAGACATCTGAGGTAAGTGACAAGAAGGGGGAGGCTTCCTGTCTGCTGTCATAAGGACAGAGACACAACTGAAACCATTTATGTATCACAGCACTTACTGAACAATATTAGTGAGTTCTGAAAATAATACCAAAAGTTGCCAGACTTTTTGTCTGAGCAGATTCTGAGTCCTTGCACCGAAGAAAGCTACATAACAGACAGAGGAATACTAGGTGCATCTTACCCCATAACTATATTACCATGCTGGGACTCTTACATTCATGTCTTCATGCACTCTGGAAAGGCAGAGATGCCCAGTGAGGACAAAAGGGTCAGATTCCAGAGGAACTGCTAGCTTCCCAGTGGTCTCTGTAGCTGCTCCTCTAGGCATCACTGATGGCCCTGGAGAAACATCCTGGTCTCTATACTTGTTGAAAGGGTGCCTGCTTGCCTATAGGGCAGTGTTCTCCAACCTTGGGTCCCCAGATGTTTTTGGCCTACAACTTCCAGCATGTCCCAGCCAGCATAGCATAGCTGGCTGGGGCATGCTGGGAGTTGTAGGCCAAAAACATCTGGGGACCCAAGGTTGGAGAACACTGCTATAGGGAGATAAGAGAAATTTGGGGATATTAATCTATATATATATATATATATATATATATATATATATATAAGAAGGTGTCCTGACTGACTGGGACATTGCTTTTATGACGTAGACCCCCACTAAGGAAGGATTTTGGGAAATTCCGTCACTAAGGAGGTGAAAAAAGGGGGCAAAATCGCCCCACTCTCATATCTGCAGTTGTGGGGGGCGGGCATCGTCACATAGGCTCCATCACGGATCTACCCCAAACTTGGCATGCTCACTCTTCATCACCTGTAGGCTCTCAGGATTAACCTGATTTTTCTTTAAGAACAGATATTTCTGTCACAAAAGATTGCTGCTGCCAGCACCCAGCCTAAACGTTACTTTCAGTCAGAGACACTGCATCTTTTCCATACATGTTTCTTTTAAAAACAATTATACCAAATCCTAAAATCCACGTGAGCGCAGCCACGGGCAACAGCTAGTGAATAATATGTAGCAACTTCAACAGATGTTTTCTGTGACTAGTTGCTCATCCACCATTAGGGGTTGTTGGCAACTGCTTGAGAAAGGGTGTTGCCACCCAGGTGCTCTTCCATTCTGTATGTCCAGTCTTACTCCCCACTCTCCTATTGGCTGTGACCCTGAATATGTTTAGAACTTTAGTGTTAGAGACAATGGCTGGGTTCACACAACACTTTAAGGCCACAGAGACTCTGAAGCCTCTGTGGGCTTAAATTAGCCTGGGGCCCTGGCTGTGCCCAATGATTGGGCACAGCAGGATTCCCTGGCAATCTCCGCTGCCCTCTTCCCACATTTGTCCTCCTGCAGGTATCCCAGGATACACCACAGGAGCACCAAGTTCCCTCTCCCCATAGCTGTCATTTGCACTAATCCCCGCCCCTGCACAGGGGATTCCTGCTGGTTTTTCCACTTCCTGAGATGCTCAGGGCCGGATTAAGATAGGGGCTATTGGAGTGGCAGCTCCAGGCCCCTCCCCCAAAATAGGCCCACCAATAGGGACGCGCGGCGCATCGCTCACCTGTCCTGCGGGGCGTTGCCGGAGCCCGGAGCGAGGCGAGCACGCCAAGCGGCCGGTTGCCATTGATTCCCACGCTCGCTGAGGCTCTGTCTGAGCTGTAACTGGGCTGCTGCAGCGCAGCCTGCAGAGAGCGGCCGCGGCCCAGACGCCGCCGGAGAACGGAGAAGGGCCGACCCGCGAAGTCGTGAAAAGACGAGCCCTTTCTGCAGCTGCGGGGGCGGCTGCAGAAGGTTTTTTTCTTTTCTTTTTTCAGAGCGGAGCAGCGTTTGAAAAATTATTTTTATTTTAAAATCTCTCCTGGGGTTGTGCGTCTTTCCTTTGCAGAGCAGGCAGCCGAAGTTGCAGCCAGGGCTTTCCATGCCGCGGGCGGAGATGGGTCAGGTGACGGTTACTGGGCCAATCACAGTCGTGCGCCCTTTCTGCAGCAGCAGTGGGTCGCCTTTGTGAAAGGCCTGCTGGCGAGGAGAGCCCAGCTCCGGACCCGACCGCGAGGAACAGCGGTGGCGGCTGCAGAAGGGTTTTTTTCTTTTCTTTTTTCAGAGCGGAGCAGCGTTTTAAAAATTATTTTTATTTTATTTTTTGAAGAGAAGGCTGCAAGAGCGAGCAAGCACCATCTTTTCTCCCCACCCCCCACTGTGGAGCCCGCCAGGCAAGGACTTGCGTTCACGGGTGGTGGGGTGGGGGGTGCTTTGGCGGTGGGGCTGCCGTGGGGCAGCTTGGAGGTGGCGTGATCTAAGCTGTGGTGGGTGGCTTGTGCGACTCAACTAGGATTTCACTGACCCGAAGTGGGCCCGCGTGGCCTCCGGGCCTCTTTCTGCTCATCCCAGAGCTTAGAGGCGGGGTCGTTTCTTATGTTTTCTGTGCAAGATGTGGGAGTTGTGGGTCATTTTTGAATTTCTTGGAGCAAGATGTGGTGGTTGTGGGCCGTGTTTTTTAAAAACAGAATCTGAGCAAGACGTGGTGTGGTGTTTGTGGGGCAGTAGCATTTCCTCTGAGTAAAATATTTGCAGGGTGCTTGGGGACTTTAATCATACGCCTTTCCCAAGCCCACTGCAGTATCCTGCTCAGGAGACAGGCTGGGGCCCATCGAGGTTGGTGCTGGTTGCTGCAGCACCTTTTCTTCCTTATTTTTTAAAAAATATTTTATACTCTGCGAGCACCTGTATGGGCAGGTGCACGGTTATAGATGCTCATCTTTTTATTTTTTAAAGACTTATTTCAAACTAATTATTTACTAAATTTATTTTAGAGTATTGTTATCCCGCTCCTCAGTCAAATAGACTCCTGGCGGGGCTTACATATGATCAGTAAAGGAAGACAGTCCCTGCCTGCAGGCTTACAGTCTAAAAAGACACAGCACACAAGGAAAAAGGAATAGGGAGGGATGAGGGATGAAAAATAACAATGCAATCCTGGGCATCTTTAGCCAGAAGTAGTAAGTCCTTCAAGTCTCAGCATCTGCCAGCTGGCCATGCTGGCTGAGGTATTCTGGGAGTTGTAGGCCTTATTTCTGTCTAAACCTGCATAGGACCTTTTTCTCCTTGGGGGCTAATGAGCATGAACATGTTTTTTTCAGGTGCAATTTTGACTAGGGAAAAGACTTGGATTAACTCTGTGTGTGTGTGTGTGTGTGTGTGTCTCTCTCTCTCTCTCTCTCTCTCTCACACACACACATACTTCCCCCATCAAATTTATGGAGGAGAAGGATATCAATGGCTACTAGTCCTGATGGCTCTATGCTATCCAGTATCGGAGGCAGTATGCCTATGTACACCAGTTGCTGGTGTGAAGGCTAAATGCAGGTTGCTTGTTGCTAGTTGAAAGCAATATTTGGAGTTTGTGAATGACCTTAACTTTGTTGACTGTGTAACTTTTTTGCTGACTGTTCTTCTTTGCTGACTAAAATATTTAATTTGTTTTAATATAAAATTGCGTCTTCATTTTATTTATTTCCATAAAAAGGCCCACCAAAATCCTCAGCACCAGGCCCATAATGCTCTTAATCTGGCCCTGGAGATGCTATCGACTTGGTGTAAATGGAAAAACTTGAGAGACAGTTGGGGCTTCCCAGCACCCCCCCCCCAAACCCTAGGGATCCTGCGTGGAGGAGGGGAATTGAAGGGGTGTGTCCCCCAAAACACCCTTTTTTTGCAGGATCTTGGGTTTTTTTTAATGGGGGGGCTTGTGTCTCTGGGAAATCCACACTTGGGAAAGTGAGGGCAGCCCAGGGGGACATGAGCCCCCCCAAGCACCAAAGATTCTGCTGCAAAGGGTGCTTTCCAGTCCCACCCAACCATTTTTAAAAAGAAAAATGTAAAAGAAATAGGTAAAAGGGCTGCCGCTCTTGCCAAGGGGCTAGCAAAGGGTGCTTTTCTCTCCCCCCCCCCAACTTTTTTTTTAAAATGTAAAAGAAATAGTTAGCAATGGGCTACAAAGTTCCAATTTGGCATGGACACTTGTCTGAATGGACACAGTGTCCATGCCAAATTGGAACTTTGTAGCCCACTGCTACCCACTTCTTTTACATTTTAAAAAAAAGTTGGGGGGAGAGAAAAGCACCCTTTGCTAGCCTGTGTCCTGTGTGAGGGGGACACAGGTCCCCTTTTTTAGTAAGGGCAGGATGTTAATCCATTACACTATTTCCCTTCAGTGTAGGGAATAGAAATGGTTTTCTTGGAGAAATGAATGAGGAGGTGCAGAGGAACTGCTTTGAGGCATGTTCTCCCCCTCCCTTGCTTAGCTGAGTGGGGTCTTTTGTTCTTGCAGCCCCAGTCACAGGTGTGGAGCTGAGAATCCTGTAGCATGTGTTGATGTTAGCATAGTACCAGTACAATTATGAGAAGTCAAATACTATTCATCTTCCCACGTTATGTATGCATGTATGTAGTTGGTTGGTTTCCCTTGGGTGCTGGGTATTCATTGTTTGTACAAAATACTCCCTTTGTGTAAAATGACCATCACCAAAGTCCCCACTTATGTGTGCTCCGAAATGTAAGGAACAAGGATGTAGCCCCAAGCTGCACATCTTGTGATAGGAAATCTATGCTCACTTGCTAAATTATGTACCCCTGTTGTGGCTGGCTCCAGACTTAGACAGAATCCTATCCTCTATTGTGACTGTGTATGTAGAGAGACAGAGAAAGGCTGTGGACAACCATCTGGGACTCTTCACTAACTTCAGTTGGAGTGTTTAAAATTATGCCACCTCTTTTTCAGGCATAACATTATGCAGGCCAGACTGACCCCAGAGTGAGCATCAAATTCTAATTTCCATTCCTTCTCCATGACCACAACTCTGCCCAGCTTTTCTCTTTGTACTGGTGCAAGAGTATTGTTTTGCTGGCGCAGTGGGTATAAATCAGGGATCATGTTGTTAACTGCTGCAAGAAAATATGCATTCAAAAATGTCAACATTATTTCAAATTTCAAGAAGTGTTGAATACAGGGGTTTGGAGATTAGGCAGATTGCATATTAAAATTCACTACATTTTAACACTACTAGTATTTATTTGTAAAGTAATACCAGAAACTTTCTGGTGACCAGATGGCAGGGCTGCAGGTTTTGCAAACATCACTTTTAATTTATTACAGCCTGCTACACTCAAGCAATTACTCTTAACTGCCAATAGCAACATGTATCTCACATTAAAGACCACCAGAGCATGAGCTGTTTTGAATTATGGAGGGCTTACTCCTACTCATAGTAGTTCCTAATTTCAGGTATCTGGAAATAGTCATTCAAGTTAAACCTGCAGTTATCACAGAGTATCCAACTAAAAATGGTATACTGTCTGTGAATAATAATAATAATAATAATAATAATAATAATAATAATAATAATAATAATAATAATAATAATAGACGAGGACGACTACTTCTACTAATAATAATATAGCTAAAAGTAAATCTGCAATAAATAACTGAGGATGGTTTTCAAGTTGAAGGCAATAACAGCAAAGCATGACCTTCCTATTGCATATAAGTCCACATGCAGGCCCACTTTCTCCTGGTTACAATTATCTGGATTTATATACCAGGGTCAGAAAATTGGTATAAAGGTAAGAACAAAGAGAATCATAGCTAGGATATAAAGTACCTGTTTATTATTTTTGCAGTAAATTAAAGTGGATCAGGAACCAAAGCACTAAAGGTATCCTAATGGTTTGTGTCCCTTGGTTCCAGAGCAGTACAAAGAATCAGATGTCTCACTGTATTCTGGCACCCTAGGCAAGGTACAATCCCCACCCCCACCACCAATGTTACCACTATTAGTTTCTGAACAGTATGAAATGGGTTCATAGCAGGGCCGGTGCTACCATTAGGCCAACTAGGTGGCTGCCTAGGGCGCCAGGCTAAAGGAGGCGCCAGAAATGCCTTGGGGGGGGGAAATACATCACGTATTTTACCAAGTTTGTTTTACCAATCATGTCCTGTGGCAGGGAAGGGAAGGCAAGGCGAAAGAAGCGCACCCCTCCCTCTCTCTCCTCCAGCTCGTTACCAGGAACAGCAGCAGGCAGGCTCCTCCTCACAACCAGCATCAAAAGAGGCAGAGAAGGCTACAGACTGGAGGAGGGGAGGCGGGCAGGGGCCAATGATGCACCTGCAAACACCTCCTTCGCCTTCCCTCTCAAGGATGCACCTGCAAACACCTCCTTCGCCTTCCCTCCCTCGCGTGAGCCTCAGGTTCCTCAGCTCAAGGTCCCCTGAAAGCAGTTATTTCCAGCAACCAGGGAGGGAGGGAAAGGTATTTTAAGCTAGCTGGGGCTCCAATGTTTTAATTATTTACCATGCTGTTTCTGTGTTTTGGTTTTAAATGGTTTTAGGATGCAATCCTATGTGTGTTTGGAGGGGGGGGGAATCCTACAACTCCCAGCATTCCCCAGCCAGCCATGCGCAATCCTATGCACGTTGAGGTAGAAAAAAGCCCCACAACTCCCAGCGTTCCAACAGCCAGCCATGCTGGCTGGTGAATGCTGGGAGTTGCGGGGCTTTTTTCTGCCTCAACGTGTTTAGGATTGTGCCCTGAGCTGTTGATGTTTTCTTTACTGTACTTTGAATATTGTTGTCTGCCTTGAGCACTAGGCTGGTAAAGGGAAAGACAGGATAATATACATTATTCTGATAAAGAAATATTGCAACAAAGTGATAGAGAGAGGAGGGGAAGTAGCAAGTTTCGTAAATCCCCTCCTAAATTTGAACCAGATGATCCACGGGCTCTCTCTTTGCTATGTTTCTACTACATGCATCCCCCCCCCTGCAACCCAGAAGGTGTACGAGTCAAACCAGTGTCTCTGCACCTCCACCCTGCGAGGTAGGACAGGCTGCAAGATGCCCTTTTGTCTCTATTCCTCACAGGTAGCGCCACCACACCTCTCTCACATCCTTTTTTCATATCCCTTGTGCTGCCTGCAGGAGGAGACAGGCTTTTACATATATATGGAGTAGGAGAAGGCCCTTGGGAGTTCCTGGCATAGCTGGGCTGATGTTGCCTCTTTGCTTTCCTCGTGAACACAAAGGAAAAGTCTCAAAGTCCACAAAGTTTTTCTATGGGGCTCGGCAGTTCCCAGGGAGGGAAATTTATTTCATAATGGGCATAGGGCTGGAGGGAGGGAGGGCTCAAGTGGGAAGGGGGGGCGCTAAATATCTGATCTTGCCTAGGGTACCAAATTGCCTTGCACCGGGCCTGGTTCATAGGGAGAAAACACGAGTTTCCTGAGATATCTTTTATTTTTATTTTCTTTCTTTAATATTGCAACACTGAATATTGTCACTGTACTGTAAGGTGCTTTAAACATTTGTTTGGAACACAGTATGTGCATCTTTTAAACCAGTGATCTTCAACCTGTCCAGACCCAAGATGCACCTCTGATTCCCAACATGCAACATGGGACCCACTTTCACATTTTCACCTTTTGTTTATATGGTGGGTGGGGGAATCTACAGTCACACAAAAGCCCTTCTTTGGACACACATTCTCCTGTTCCACAAACAACTTTGATTGCACTGCTATGCCCTCATGGGCTGTAGCTGATTGGTTTAGCTCACACAGGGCCGGATTAAGCTAGGGGCTGTTGGAGCGACAGCTCCAGGCCCTTAACAGAAAATAGGCCCGCAATTATAGGGACACGCGGCGATTTTTTCCCTTCGGAGTTAGCTCTGATCGTTATCATTCAGCATAATTAATGATTTTTTCAAGATTAGAAAGGTGTTCTAAGCACATCTGCATTACAGGCTTGAGGCAAGACCTAGCAAGAACTGTTGTTCTCAAATTAGCATTTCAGTAGCTTTGCATTTCAATCACTGTTACTACATTTCTTTGTGAGAACTTCTAGCACATGGGGGGCTTGCTAGGGTCTGTAATATTCAGATTTAGAAGGGACCTCTCTCTCCAGCCTCGAGCAAAAGATCTTTCTGATTCGCAGCTCAATTGTTCAAATGCTAGTTTAACAAAAAAACAAAAACGAAACAAAGCAACAACACAATTATTCTTGGTCAAGCAAAGCTTCCTGGCTTTTTGTTGTGGCTGCTTTTTTTTTTTTTAATAAATAATTTGGGGGAAATTGGGAAGACCCTTACTGATGAGCTGCAGGAGTTTTTGAGTTTTTGCTCCGTCAAGCGACCCCTCTCTGCCCACCCGCCTCCAAAATCTCCATGACTTCTGCTTGCTATGGGACAAACCTCTGGGATGGTCTTTACCTGCCGCTGGTCCTGATGGCCCTCCTCTGCACAGGTAAGGTTCAAAAGTTTGACTCTTTTGATCTGCAAGTTCTCCTTCTCCTTCTCCTTTTTTTCTGTAAAAGGGCTTTCCCTCTTTTGTGAGCCAAACTGAACGTAAGAGAGGGCTGTGTGTTTGTGGGTGTGGGTGTCTGCCTTTTGGGGGTGTTGATCCTCCTGCCGCCTGCAAAATGTCACCTGCTTGGCTAATACTGTGTGTGTGTGTGTGTGTGTGTGCACGTGCGCTTTCATGGGGAATTGTGTGGCATTTTAAGTTTTATTTTGAAAACCCCCAGAGAACAGAGTTCACCAAATATCCCTCTTGGATATTTTGGACTACAGTTCTCATTTGCCTCAGGCAGCATGGCCAGTGGCTGGGGAAGATGGGAGCTGGGGCCCCAAACATTTGGAAGGGCCCCGGTTGGGGAAGACTGCCCTAGAGGTTAAAAAACGTGGAGGTACTTATCATCAACGATATGTGATGAGTTTATTGAACTGATTGGTCAGCAAGTGCTGCAGCAAATCATAAACGAGATAAAAGAAGCCAAATATTATTCAATTTCTGTTGACTCCACCCCTGACATAGCACATTGTGATCAACTAACAATTATATTTCGCTATGTACTACCTAGTGGTCCAGTGGAGCGTTTTACGAAATTCATTCCAATGCACGGACACACTGGTATGGAGCTAGCAAACATTATTTTGCAGTTCATGGATGAAAATGGAATTTCCATCAAAGACTGCAGGGGTCAGTCTTATGATAACGGATCTAATATGAGTGGCAAATATAATGGTATGCAGGCCTTAATTTGGGGGGGGGGGAAACCCACTTGCTGAATACATTCCTTGTTGTGCACATTCACTTAATCTTGTTGGACAAAATGCCGTAAACAGCTGTCCAGTTGCAGTTTCGTTCTTTAATTTTGTGCAGCAGTTGTATTGTTTTTTTTCTGCTTCAACTCATCGATGGAATCTGTTAACAGATAGTTTCAAACTATGTGGTATACCGACATTAAAAAGGTTATCTGATACACGTTGGTCTGCTCACCATGATGCTGTGAATGCCTTACAAAAAGGCTATAGTACTATCAGAGATGTCCTTTCAAATATTATGAATGATGAATCCACAAAGGGAGAGGTCTGTTTACAAGCAAAGGGCCTAAATAATGTCATGGATCAATTGGAAACTGGAATGATTGTTGAAGTATGGTCTGTCATTTTACCAAGGTTTCACAGAACCAGTCAGTGTCTCCAAGATGCAAAATTAGATCTGCATACAGCAACAGACATGCTGAACTCTCTAAAGGATTTTGTGCAGTCTCTCCGTTCTAGATTCTCTGAATTTGAACAGCAGGGTAAAAATATTTCCGGCTGCGAGGAGTACCAGCTACAACGTGGAAGGAAAGTGAAAAGAAATAGGAGGTGGGACTATGGTGATGCAGAAGATGCTAATGCTGATATGACACCCTCTGAGAGGTTTAAAGTGCATACCTTTTATCCTATAATTGACCAATTGACAGAATCACTGAGGCATAGGCAAGCAGCATACAATATAATTCAAGAAAGATTTGGATTTCTATCAGAATATGCACTCTAGCAGCTGATAGTCTACGTTCCAGAGCCACT
Source organism: Shinisaurus crocodilurus (assembly GCA_021292165.1). Lineage (NCBI taxonomy): Eukaryota > Metazoa > Chordata > Lepidosauria > Squamata > Shinisauridae > Shinisaurus > Shinisaurus crocodilurus. Next base: position 397,458 of record JAHFWL010000248.1, on the reverse strand, counting down.
ACACTAGTGTCAAAATATCCTGAAGATCTTGAACCCCTGTTTGCAGACGAAATTGTACAGTTTTCATCTATTTTCAAAATGTACCAATCTTCCACTGCAAATCAAGACATTCATGGGAGTCAAGAAACACAAATGTACAAGTTTATGATTGCACAATCTCTAGTCGGTGCATTTCCAAATACATTTGTGACCCTCCGCATGTATTTGTGTTTAATGGTCAGCAACTGCAGTGGTGAGCGTTCATTTTCAGCATTAAAACGTGTGAAAAATGAACTAAGGTCTTCCATGGGTCAGGAGCGTTTAAATGCGCTCTCTCTGTTGTGCATTGAAAATGGTTTGCTGAACGAGCTTAATCTTGATTCTACAATTGAGGAATTTGCAAGTAAAAAAGCAAGAAAAGTTAATGTGTAATTTTATTTTAATCTACCAGCTTGATTCATTTAGTTTAAATGCAGGTTAGAGTTCAGTGAATAACCTGTTTGTGTGTTTAAAACTAGTGGTTGCTATTTATTTCAAGAGTTACTCTCTGCACCATAATCATAACTCAGGCTGTATTGATTATGATGCAATAATAATAATAATAATAATAATAATAATAATAATAATACTTTAAGGAACAAATTTTTATGAGCCAAACATCATACACTTATATTTAAATTGTTTATATGGTTTATGTTTATTTAAAAATGGTTGTTGTGAATGTTCTATTTATAACGGTTTTATTGAGTTAACAAGCTTATTGTTTACAAAAAAAGAAATATTTTCAATATGTTTCTGTTTTGGCACTTTAATGGTAATTAAAATATTTAATTTGTTTTAATATAAAATTGCGTCTTCATTTTATTTATTTCCATAAAAAGGCCCACCAAAATCCTCAGCACCAGGCCCATAATGCTCTTAATCCGGCCCTGAGCTCACAGCCTCACACGCTAGGAAAAATATTGTGTTTTAAAATGTCATGGGACTGCAGCCTGGACAGGCCAGTACAGTGTTTTCCTTTACTGTTTGCCAAGCCTTGCTTGGTCACTATTGCTGCTGCCTGCCTGGGGGTCATTTGGCACCCTAGATCTCTTGGCGCCCTAGGCAACCGCCCAGTAAGCCTCCTCCTAGAAATAGCCCTGCAGTCTGGAGCCTTCCTTTCCCCAGTTTATTCAACTGTAAAAGCAACATTAATAACCAATTCCTCATGGGATACAGGTATAAAAGAGAGTATAATTATTTTATCACATCTTGTAAATTCTGAACAAGTAAAGTTCTTGGGGAAATTATAGAAATGCAAGATTAAATGGTCCCTTGCTGGAGTTAGATCATTTTTTGTCTCATGGTAAATACAACAAAGTTGATCAATAGCATTGAACTATTGCTGCTGGTATGGATGTTTAGAAGGCTCCAAAATGTCTAGCTTACAGAAGTTGCAAGAACTTGTAATATTCTAAAATCATGCTATTGAGATGTATAAAGACTTGTCTGCACAGGGGCTTTTGCATGGATGAGCATAGCTGCCGTGGCCTGCGTGCATCACACCGAGACTTGAAGTTGGAGGATTGCTATAAGACACAGTATACAATCACAGGTGCACTCACATGACTAAAATCTGCATTCCTTCAGCATCCTACTTTTGAAGCATAAAGAACTTCTTAACCCCTCATTCTGCTTCCTGCCATATTGGACCAGCAAGCATGGGAAATGCAGACATGATTGGAATGAAGGAGACAAGTTACAGAGGCAAGATCAGACCTATTGAAGCCAGTAGCTCCACTTTTTTCATGAACTCATGGAGTGACATGAAGAAATTACACTGGGTTGCAGATTACAGTAGATGCCATTTTCCAGGCTTCTTGTGTTCATACCGTTAAGAAAAAACCCAGGGCTACAAGTCAGGCAAAAGAATGTCATTTTGATTTTATGGGCGGGTTCACATGTCACTTTAAACCCACAGAGGTTCTGAAACCTCTGTGGGTTTAAAGTTGCCCCAGGCCCCAGCTGTGCCCAACTATTAATCGGGAACAGCAGCGGTCTGGAGGTACCGTCTCTCCCTTCTTCTCCACTCAGTCCTCCTGCTGGTATCCCAGGGGGCACTGCTCAGGACCACTGAGAGGAGCGGGGATGACAGCTGGCAAAAAGTGCCTAAGTGGCACTTTCGCCAGCTGTCATTTGCCCTTTCTCAGTGCGGCTGCTGCTCTGCTGAGCAGCGGCTGCACAAAGAAAGGTTCCTCCCCCCCCCAGCCTTGCCCCCCCCATACTTACTTGGCGTTGGTGGCAGCAGCGAGGGTCTGCTGGCGCCAGCGGCGTGCCCCGCAGGAAAGAACAACTAAAATGATCAAGGAGTTGGAACAGAATGCTAATTCACATTACAAAAGCATCTCCTCTGTTTTCTCTTCCACATGAACAATGATCAGATGCTAACATAAATAGTGCAGTACAGGGCGCAAAGGAAATTTAAGCTTCCTGAGTAACATCCTTAGCCACTACACCACACCAGACCTCTCCAGTTGTGGTGGAGATTATGCTGCCTCATGTCTATGGATTTTCTGGCATGTCTTTAGCTTGGTAGTGGACAGATCACAGTCAACTAATGTGAATTAGAATTCTGATGAATACAGATTTTATATTTGCATTATAAACATGACTGAAGCAAAAGTCACCTTAAACTGTACGTGTGAATCATGCTTTTTATTATTTATTTATTATATTTAAACCCCGCCTTTTTTCCTGCAAGGAACCCAAGGCGGCTTACATAATCCTCCTCCTCTCCATTTTATCCTCACAACAACCCTGTGAGGTAGGTTAGGCTGAGAGTCAGTGACTGGCCCAAAGTCACCCAGTGAGTTTCATGGCCAAGCGGGGACTAGAACCCGGATCTCCTGAGTCCCAGTCCAACACTCTAACCACTACATCACACTGGCTTAAGATGGTGAGCTGAGATGTACCTGGTTCAAATCCCACTGGAGCCACAAACTCACTAGTTATCCTTAGACAATCCATTCTGTCTCAGTCCCCACAGCTGAGATAAATGAATTAGATTATAGGCTCCCACTTTACTGAAAGTTACCCATTCCAGGCTGTGATGGCTACAGACAAATCTATAATGATGCCACATAATTTACAACAGTAAGAGAACAATGCTACATCCCACTGCACAAGAGAAACTCAGGTAGGCAGAATTCAAGTATCTTAACTGGGATTTCAGCCAAGGCACTGGGAATAATAGGTTTACTCTCTTGGAAAGTACCTTGGAATGTTTAACAACAGTTAGCTCTTGACTCAACATCTCATCACAACACATTGCTTGGAAACTACTTCAATTGTCAGGGGAAAGTATGCTATGCTTATTAACCTGCAAATAGAAATTCCTGCAACACCTCATCTTGTCTTCAGGTGGCCTTTAATCTGATCTTGTATAGGTTTCAAGATCTAATCAAGTTATAAATAATAGCCCATTTGGACTGCTATTTTCACACAAGGATATTAAACTGTTAGGATCTCTGCCCTCCCCCTTGACGATGTTCCAATGGCAAGATCTTGGACCAGATGCAGACCTTCATACAGGCATGATGAGGTACAGGAGAGCCGACATGGTGGGAGCTGTGGAAGTCTGTGGTCAAATCTACAAAATGCATCCTTGCCTTGTGTGGGAGAAACTGCTATAACCTGCTGAGTAAAGGAGGCTATTTGCCCATTACCTGAATGAAGCCATTGACCAGTTTCCTGAATGAAGCCAATCTGGTTGGCTATATAGCACTATAACGTGTCTGCTGTATGTATGTGCTGTATGTGGCTTTTCCCAGCTCACTCTCCTGGGCTCAAACCTGAGGGTTTTTGTACACTGAATCTATGTTCTATTGTGCTTTTGGCTGCACCGCGCTTTTGGCAGTGCTAATTTGGCACACTCTGCTTGGCTTATTTCCTGGGAAGTAAAGTATCGTATGAACCCTCCCGGTGTGTATTAGTAAACTGACCATTACAGTTTTCTAACAGAATGTTTAATCCCAGGGTAGACTCTGGTTGTACTTCTTGCAGAATAGTTGCAAATCAAGCACATTCAACAATGATTACTGGACAGGAGGTTATGGACTGTATGGGTGGTGGAAGGGAAGCAGCGAATATTTGGTCTCCCAAGTGCATGACTATAGTCAAGATGCATCCATTCCCAGCTCAGATATTTATCAAAGATCCACATACAGAACAAAATCTGAAAAATTCTAGTGCACAGCTGTGCACACTGATAAAATTATAAAAAGGCATCTTCAAAGTCTTTGCAAAATAGGAATAAGAACGAGACAGTGTTTTACCAGGGGCAGATACCTGAAAATATGAACTGTCCCTAGTTGGAATGCATGAAATAGCAGTTCAAAATTACATTTAGACATTGTATAAGTGTATAAGCCTATGAAAGCTTTTGATGTCTCCATTTCATGTTCCACAGGCCCCCTTCTGCTACTCTTATAATCCAGGGATGGAGGACCTCCAGCCTGCAGGCTTGATAAGGCCCATGGGAGCTCCCTTCTTGGCAGCTTCTTTGTAAGGCCATGGGAGTTCCCTGCCTGGCCCTGGCCCCTCTGCCACTGAGGGAAAAGCTCTTATCCTCCGATCAGCAGCTGATCAGAGATAAGGACTTTTTCCTGCTTAGCACTGAAAAGGCTCCCTTTCTCAGTTCTTAGTGGGAGAAAATCCTTATGTCCAATCATCTGTTGACTAGAAATAAGAGCTTTTCCCTGTGGGGCAGAGGGGGCAGGGCCACAGGAAGAGACTGCTGAGTGATTGACTTGGTTTGCACGACATGGCAAGTTGGCAACCCATCAGTGGGTAAGTAGCCACTGTGGGTTGCCGTGTTGTCTGGATCCAGACTGCTTCAGGGTGGCTTGTTTTGGGACAATAAGCCACCCTGACAACCTGGCTTGTTCTAGGGGTTGTTAAACCAACAATGGGTTGTCATGTCATCCAAACCTGGGAGACCAATCCCATAGTAAATTTCGGGAAGTGGTGAGCGAGCCACTCAGCAAGAGCAGCAAAAAACCTTTGCCGCACTCGCCTGTGCCACTGCCAGTGACGGCTGTTCCACCAATGCCCAAGGGGCACTTTGGAGCAACTGTCACTGGCCCGTTACCCTTTTTCTTTATTTTTTTGGGTGGCACAAATATGCACAACTTTATTCATAATTTTGTTTAAAAAACAGTCCTTTGCAGGTGCATGTGTGCACCTACAGCTGCCCAAAATGTGGAGCCTTGCCTGGCCAATGTTCCGGTAAGTGTCTGCTATCAAAGTGCAGTAGGCAACACCTATGGACATTGACCAAGTGAGGCTTCATATAGGTTGCCTTGTGCACACTTGACAGCTGTCAATTGGTGAGCTGTCAATTGAAAAGCAAAGCAGATTGACAAGGCAAGACTGCATATAGGCTAATTTGCACAGATGCCAGATGTCAGTTGCTTTTTTCTGAACTGTGAGGGACCTGCAGTAACCACAGCAGTAAGGGCTCTAAAAAGTGCAAGGGGGTGTGTTTTCTGGAGCAGCTGGAGAGTCGGGGAAGTGTTGAAAAGGTGCAATGCACTAAGAACTATCAGTTCAGCACGTAAAAGCCAGAGGATTACATTGCTAAGGGGGTGATATTGTTGCCATCCCTTTTTGGTGCACCTACTTTTGCCACTATCCCACCTTTATTTTTCAATTGACAGCTGGCAACTATGTGCATAATTTTAAAAAGACAAATACAGTTGCGCAATTTTCAGGGGCCAATTAAAAAAAATCACAATGCAAATTATGCTTTCTTGAAGGTCCTCCCCCCAAAAAAGGCGGCAAACAAAAAGGGGTAGCAATTGGATTACGGAGTGGGAAAGAAGATGGGTCTGGCCGCAAAGGGTACTGGGATACTGGCTGGAAGACCAAGGGGAAGGAGGGGGAGAACAAACCACCATGAGCTCTATCATCTGTCAAGCGTGCTGTGGGTTGTTTTGTGAACAACCCACACTGCATTGCTTATTCACAAGGTGTATTAGCGTGATGTGCAAACACAGCCATTCAGTCCTTCTACTTTCTGAGCATTGGCCTGCTTACTTCTGAGTGGTCTTGCGGAGGCTTGTCCTGCCTACATCTGAGTAGACATGATGCTCATGCTTACTTTTGAGTAGAAATGATATCTGAAAGAGCTGCTGAGTGATTCAGTCCTGCTTCCTTCTGAGCTATGTCCTGCAGAGCTTGTCCTGTTGTCTTTTGAGTAGACATGCTGAGGCTTGCACTGCTTACGCTTATTTCTGAGTAGTCATGCAGAGGCATGTCCTGCTTATTTGTGAGCAGACATGCTGCTCATGCTTTGTTCTGAGTAGACATACTTGCTACAATGAATTGGCAACAATGGATTTGGGGGTTTGTATTTTTCAGCCCTGCCCACCACTGGAATGCAGCCCCTGAAAGCTTCTCCAAAATGGAATCCAGCCCTCAGGCTGAAAACCGTCCCCACCCTTGTTATAAATCTTTCGAGCTATATATATACAGGCCTGTGGCTTACGCTGGCTCAGCTTGTCTGAGTGTGGAAAGCTAAGCAGGGTCAAGCCTGGTTATTACTTGGATGGGAGACCCCTCCTCTAGTTTCCTGCATTGAGCAGGGGGTTGAACTCGGTAGCCTTGTAGGCTCCTTCCAACTCTATACTCTATGAAATCCCATTTTGCAAACCTTTACTGTTGTGTGTTATGCTCAGAGGTAGAGGGGTTGTTCTGTGGTTCTGGGTAGTCAGCCAGTTTCCTAATGACTTTGCCTCTGAACTAGAAAGCAAAGCAACTCCCTCTCCCTCTCACTCACTCCTTAGCTTAGTTTTGGGACCATGTTCAAGCTTTGTTGATCTGACATACATCAACAAGTAGTGAAGGCATGCCAAATCCAAGGACATAAATCTTTGGAGAAGGAGGAAACTTGCCTGAAGAAAGAGTATTTAAATATCATATTTCTTGCTGATGGACCAAGAGACTTCTCCATAGTTCAGGGTAGAGTGTGTTTATTCCTTTCCCCATGCAGTACAGTAGAGCCTTTTTCTTTTTATGTTGAAAAGAAAGACACAAGATTAAAGAGCTAATTGAAATAAAGGTTTTGCTTTTAAATGTGCGTTTCTTGACTTTATCTACACAGATTTCTAGCAAGGAAACACAGACTTCATTTTCATAGATTTATATATACTCAATCTTCTATTTCCAAGATAGTTAAAACAAAGCAGATTTTAAAACAAAGAAATGATTTTTACTTAATGAAACATTAATTAAGCGTATCTACATTAAAATGCATTATATCATAATTAAACTATTATTACCCACCCTAAGCCTGCAGTGTGAGGTGGGTTAAGGTTTGTGTGATTATTTTTAATTACCGGTAACAGAGTATGTCAAGTCTTTCTCATCTAGGGCTGTCACCTTTTTTGCCTAAGAATGGCTCCCATGCCTTTAACCGTTGCACAGCAAGCAAATTCAACAGGCGCAGATTCCATCATTGTGGCTCCTTCCCAAGAAACACGATACTTGTTGAATTTCTGCCTGTCGTACAGATATTAAAAGGCATAACTCCCCCCCCCCTCTGCTTTTTCTAGAGGAACAGAAGTGTGATGCTATCTCCACAGATGTAGATGCCTTTAGTGCTACTCTTTTTTAAAAAGAGGTGTGGTTTTGATGTGGGCAGTTACCTATCGGGTAGGTGAACCTATAACAGCTTAACACACATTCAGTATTTTATTCCAATGGACACAATTTTTATCAGCTTTTTTTAAAAAATGATATTTTACGCACTTTTCTGGATATATTTTTAAAAATTAAAATAATAGCAAAATACCACATAAATAAAAGAGTGTTACAACACTATACCTCTTAATGCTATAATGCAAAATATTTTTTGAATGATAGGGGGGGAAATCTCCTTTTCCAGTTGCCTCCATTTTAACAAAGGGGTTAATGATGATGACCAGAAGGATAGATGATTAGTATTGTAGGGGTATAGCATGATACCCCCATAATCCTATAATGCTACTTTAAAGAAAATGAATGCTAGCTTTATAAGAGTTTAACACTATACCCCTATATGGGGTCCCTGCCATTAACCACCTTGCTAAAATGGCAGTGACTAGAAATGGGATTTTTTCCATAATTTTAAATATATATATTGCATTATATTATTATAGGGGTATAGTGCTATCGCACTTTCATTTAAGTGGTAATTCGCTATTGTACTTTTTTTTAAAAAAAGAAAGAAATGTGTTTTAGTGTTATTTTAAAATATGATTGTTAAAAATGGGTGATAAAAATGGTGCCCACTGCAAAGGGTATAGTGAATGAGGGCTGAACTGTGATAGGTTCAGCTACCCGGTAAGTCACCACCCACATCAAAAGCCACATCCCTTAAAAAGACAGAAGCATAGCACTAAGGACACTGTAGTGGACAGAACATAGTGGGATGCATAAACAGAAAAAGCACAATATCCCCTGATAGTGTGGAAAGTCAATTTCAATTCCACTTGCAGCTTACAGCAGAAGAGTAATGATTTATTAGTGCTAGGAACTGTCTGTCTGGATGCACACCAGGTAAGCAATGGGAACAAATGGGATCTGGACAAAGACAGATCTCCTGAATAAAAGTAAATTCACCTCTCAAATATTTGCTTTATAAATGTTACCAAAAGGGCAGAGGAAGCATTGCCAGACACAAGTGGCACCTGTCTGAATGGTTCCTTTTGTCAAACTGTGCTGAGCAAAGACCTGCCATAATAGACCCAAAATGTGCAATCTCTGAGAATTTTTTTTAAAATAGGCACTTTCTGATTTGCAGCAAATTATCCATTTATGTGCCACCTACTAGTGAATATGATATTTTCTCTGTAAATATTCTGTAGGTCTCATGAATTCTTATGTCTGTAATTTTTGATCACACACAATGAGAGCTGCGGTGCACAATGTGACTATATAAATACAGATGCCATTAACATGTTTCACTGCAAAGGGAGAGGCATGTGTCACCCAGAATCCACTTCATCTGATAGCCAGACAAAGATACTGTATAGTGGAAGAGGACTCTAAGTAATAGTATTCCACTTAAGCTTAATAAATTTCCTATGTCTTGTTAATCATTTACAGTTTCTGCCAAGAAGCCTCTCTTTGCAAAAGGCATGCTATACGCAAGTTTATATTTTCATTCCATTTACGATTTAAAGGGAAATGTTCTAATGCAGTCAGATAAATCTTTGATATTTGCAACAATATTTGTATTATTATTATTATTATCATCATCATCATCATCATCGTCGTCGTCGTCGTCATCAAAAACATTAATTACTGTGTGGGAACTATTTACATAAATTTTATTACTAATTATTTTACTAATGTTAGCATAAATATTTAGGGCAGATTTGTGGTAAGGCAATACATTTCAAATTTGAAAGGCCTAAAACAATAAGAATTTTAATCATTGAAGTCCTTGTAAATGTTCATTGTTCACCTTGATGCACACATGTGTACATGCACACATACAATGTGTTCAGACACATGTGGCCCTTTAAGATCAGCTGTTTGGGTCTATTTCCCATGTTTTGGAGGTATAGTCAGTTTTGGGCTTGGAGGGCGGTGTTTTCTGTAATAGCCCCACTTTTATGCAATTATATGCCAAAAGAAACCCACCTGGTGCCTTTTTTTATTTACTTAGGAAAGTACATAGTTAAGACTAGTTTTGTTTAGCATTTGGGATGTTGGAGGGATGGCTTCTTAATGATTGGCAAAAGATTTAATTATATTAGGCTACTTACTTTTTAAAAGTTGTATTTTATGCTGTTGAAATATTAATTTTAATGTTTTAGCCTTTTTATGACCTACCTTAAAACCTCATTTGAAAGGTGGGGTATAAATCATATCAATAGTTTAGAGTACATTACACAGTCCACAGGTGCTCCTCAAATACATCAAGTTCTTAATCCAAATTAGTTTTAGGCTAACCCAAAGCTATATATATGGCACCTTGGGGCAGATACTTATCCTCCTTTACATTGTAAAACACCATGCATATTGATGGTGCTATACAGATGAATAAAAACAATAACAATCTGAGAGTACCAGTGCTAGATGTCTCAAACTAGAGGTATTGGAGCTCACATTTATATGGAAGATAGGCTATTTGACCTGGAAACCTGCTCTCTAATCATGGTTCCTATGTGGTTATATATGTTCCTATGTGGTTTTTATTGGGCCTAAAATATTAAATATGGCTCCCCTGCCAGACCCACTGAAATTAATAGGTGTTGTGCACTGGATGTTAGGTATTAAAAGTTGTAGTGGGCTCAAAATGTTCAGGATTAGGAAATTAGGAAAGACCTCCCTCCAATCAGGGAGGTCTTTCCCATGATCATGAGGCAAGGCATGAGCTTTTGCTATGGTGATAAGTGAAGATCAATAGCATATATAGGAACAATGATAAAGACAGTCAGGAATTAAAAGTAGGTATGACAATCACAAGATATGAAGAAACCATCTCTTTTCTCTCTAGATATTGGGAAATTGTTATGGTTACCCAGTAGTGAGGGAAAAGATGCTCTGTATGACCTGAATTTATTACTATTTTACATGTTTCAGAGTTGAGCCCTGCCACTGAAAACGGTTTCCAGGGCTGAGCCTAGTTCCATTTTAGCCTGGCAGAAGCCAATGCAGATCAGACACCTAGCTGGAATGTTCAGGGTGGGGTTGTTCCCTTGTCCAAGAGGTTGATATGGCACAATTGAGTCAACTTGGTCTAGGTTGGATGGCAAAAAACAAGGGGTGTCCAAATATGCTGATGTGGCTGAAATTTCTAGAAGAAGAGGTGTTTGTGCTTCAACAAGCCTGAAAGCCATACTGTCTGACTGTCCTGGAAGATTTTCTCCCATCTGTACATGCTCATTGTCACCTTTATTACAGGTGGGACTGCTTGGCTTGGCTTGTCCAAGAGGTGTGTCTTGATTTACAGGTTCCCTGGCTAAAATTTCCCTGGCTTGATGAACTGTATATTTTAGGACTCCCTAGGAGGTTCTTGGGCAGCAAGTGTTGGGGTGGGGGCAAAGTAGTTTCTGCCTCTGTAGATATGAGGGACCCAATTTCTAGCCCTGTGTGTACTGACAGCTGTGAAGACACTGAAAGGGAAACATGGGAATCATCTACATTAAGAGCTAACAAAGTAAAACAGGTGTGAGTAGAAACGCATGATTCTTGGCCTGACCTGTCATGTGTGCACAGACGCATGGGGCAGAGCCCCCTTTGAAGTGGGACTGCTTGGCTTAGACAGGTCCCACAACATTTTCACACCATGAAGGCAAGATGTATATTCCACTTTAAAACATTTAACTAGGCTGGTTCTTAATATATATAATATATTTTTTATTGTTCCCAGTTCAGTTTCTTGGATTAAAGTTGAAAGCACCAGCCACTGCTGGAGGTTTTACATTTGGAAATTCTCCCCTTGGGCACACATGTTTTACCCCCTCCCCAATTACAATTTCTACAAATCAATGCAATTGCCAGCTGCAAATTTCCATAACAGTTACCCAGAGAGTGATTGCTTTTAACTTTTACATCCCACTATAAATAGAGCTTATAGTTGGCCCAATAAAATCTGTTTGTGCTTTTCATATAAGAATAATAAAGGTTTAAAGCTCATTGCCATTGTGGGTAGTTTCTATAGGAAAATTGTGTAATTATTGGCTAGGGCTGGATGCAGAGAAAAGAGGCATGTGTGTGGCTATGACAAGTAGGTGGTCTTCAAGGTGTGAGTACTGAGAGCTTTTTGTCAATTTCTGCTGGATTACTCAAAGTTCCAGCTGAGGTCAGAAGTAAACTACCGGTATGTTCCCTGAGCATGTACAAAATGGGGGGGGGGGGAGACCCAGGAAAGTAAAGTGGAAAGGAAAACAAAGCAGAGTACTAGACCATAGTCAGTTTTAATTTGCCTTTCAAAATGAGCAGTCATATGCGTATGAGCCATAGCCAGATTTGGAAGAGACAGGTGCCCTAGTGGGATCACAGAACAAAAATGTGTTACTATAGATAATTGGTTCCCAAACCCTGAGCCAAAAAAACTTTGTTTTTGTTGTGGGCCCTCCTTTTGTTCCCACTGCTTGACCTGGACATTCCTAACTCATTAATCAGTTGTGCTGTACTGTCCTCAAAAAGCAATGCAAGAACAGTCAAGAGGTGTATGAACATTATGGATTATGTAAGCCGCCTTGGGTTCCTTGCAGGACAAAAGGCGAGCTATAAATAGAATAAATAAAAATATGAACATAGCTGCACACATTTTAGATTCTCAGTACTACAAAACTATGAAATGCAACATGCAAGATACCAGCTGATTTATTTGCTTGCTTCCTTTTGAAATTTTGAAAAGCCCCAGCAAAGCTACATTTCGTATTCTCATCTGGTTGGAAAAGGCCATGCCATAACTAGTCATTTCTGTACATGAGATACACTCCTAATTCTTCTTCACTGCTCCCAAGTTCCAGTACCACAAACATTCAAAAGATCAAAATATAAAATATGTGAAGAAACAGAATAGTTGTACACTTTTAAGGCAATTGCTTCTGAAATGTTAAGTTTTCATTGCTCAAATAGACTACTATTGCTGCTTGCTGATAGAGAGCCAGGTTAGAAGACATGTTACAAAATGAAACCTGGTTTACTGCTACTTTTCAGTTAGCAGCAAGTGGTCAGTGTTCCGTCTCCAATTCTCTTCTCTCCCACTAACTTCCAAACTGAGGGCCCCTGGCACTACCAATAATTTATTTATTTATTATATTTATATCCCACCTTTTTTCCTGCAAGGAACCCAAGGCGGCTTACATAATCCTCCTCCTCTCCATTTTATCTTCACAACAACTCTGTGAGGTAGATTAGGCTGAGAGTCAATGACTGGCCCAAACTGACCCAGTGAGCTTCATGGCTGAGTGGGGACTACAACCTGGAGCTCCTGAGTCCCAGTCCAACACTCTAACCACTAAGCCACACTGGCTCTGATTTAGAAAGCATTGTGCAGATATTCTGTCTTTTTCTCTTTAATGGATATTCTGCTTTTCTACCTTCAGGGGAAAAGAAAGATAGATGGATCCCTTTTTCCCCTGTGGGTGAGAAAGGGGCAAGGGGTTGGAAAAGAGAATTTGTGTGGAAAATGGGAGAAAGGCTGTAACAAAAATATGTCTGCATCTCCAACCCTAAGAGGTAGGACAGGCTGCCAGACTATCATCCAGAGGTAGGACTGCCATCACCCATGTATTAATAACTCTTATTTAATATTTAATAGCTCTTAACCTGGACACACGAGAATCCAAGCATGGCTTTTATATATGGAGATGGATAGGCTCCTCTTACAGAGCTTCCTTTACACTCCTTAAAAACCAGGTCAGTGTGTTTGCGAAGCAGTCCAGCACATGGATAAGGACAACCTTCAGGCTAAGCAATAGAACTAAATCAACTCCAGTTTCCAATTGTTATTTATTATCTATTAAATGACCAAGCAGAAAGAAGTTTAGAAATGATCAGTTGCTTTTAAAATAAAATGAGACATCAAACAAGCCAGCTAAGACGTACTTATCAGGATCGAAAAAGTAACTCACCAAAGAAGATTGCAACCAGGAACTCCACAGTATGGCAGATTCAAGTCTTGATTCTTTGCCAGCCATTCAAAGACAAAGAAAAGATTTCACAAACAGAGGTATTTCTATGGGTACTGGGCAAACTGACCAATCAATAGCCTGGAAGGACCTGATCATGCACCCTCTAGGTCACTGATTGGGAACGTGTGGCCCTCCAGATGTTGTTGGACTGCAGCTACAATTGTCCCTAACTACTGGCTAAGGCTGATGGGAGTTGCAGTCTAACAACATCTGGAGGGCCATATGTTCCCTACTCCTGCTCCAGGTGATGCATGTACCTTGTAAAGGGATGAGTGATGGGGGAGGTGAAGAGAGAGAGCCAGCCTTGAATGTGTAGTAATGCAGATTTGGATATCTAATGATGCCTGCCTTGCCTGGGCTGGCATCTCCATTGTTCAGAGACATTTCTAAAAAGGAGGGAGGGAGGAAGCTGGGCAGAGGCAGTGTTAGGAGGCAGCCGAGGGCTGGAGCTGGGAATCTTTCATTTGGGTTTACCCCTGAAGCTGAATATGTCACAAAGGCAAAGAATTAAGCAGCCCCTCCTTCCTCTCTAGTCTTCTGCTCCTGACTAAAGCTTCAAAGGTTACTTTTCCATAACAGTAATTAAAAAGTTGTTGGGAGACAGATAATGCATCTCCTGTGTAATGTCTATTTTTTAAAAAAATATATTTACTACATGTATTATATGGTTTGTCCTCCAGAAGTCTGTGAACAAGACATGGAATTCAGAAAGCAGAAGCCAATAATGGGGTATAGAAAAGGTTCACACAGCTCCAAAGTCCTAATGGCAAAAGAAGCAATATATATTTCAGGGTGCGGGGAGTTTGCTGGGCAGCAAAGGATGCAGGCTAAGAGCCAGGGTAGCTGAAACTGAAAGAAACCAAATTGACTAGGTAGAAAGGAGAAAATCAGGGGTGAGGTAACAATGGTTGCTGGTATCGTAGAATTTGAGAAAGAACTGGTTAAGGATCAATTTTATAGAGGGATAGGATTGTGCTATCTTTTTTTCAGGCAGGGATCTTGTGCTTTTAAATGCTTAATGACTGGCAGAAATGTAACAGGCATAGCTGTGCTATTCACTGCATCTCTATGAAACTTTAAAGCAGGGGTGGGTAACACGCAGCCCGCAGGACATATACAGTCCACACTGCCCCCAGTGCAGACCCTGTTGAGCCCTGCCACTGTGTCACCGAAATTCATGGTGGCAGCAAAAAAAAGTTGTCATTTTATCACTATGGAGCAGTAAATAGGTCAAATTTAGCTTGTTCTCAAGCTAAATTTAATAGAATCATAGAATAGTAGAGTTGGAAGGGGCCTATAAGGCCACTGAGTCCAACCCCCTCCTCAATGCAGGAGAACAGATGTGGGCAGCCCAGACAGTCACACATCCAAGCACTGACCAGGCTCATACCTGCTTAGCTTCAGCATGTGGCCTGCATTATGTGCTCTTGATGCCTGTATTTGACCTGTTAAAAAGATCAAATTTATCTTGGGGAACTCAGAGGAATTTGCCACCAAATTTTGGTGGCAAAAATGCCAATTTTTCACTGGCAACCCATGGAGTGTGGAGTGCCCTGTGGAGTGCGGCCCATGAGGGGCATATAAATGCCCCCTGGACCCCGCATAGTTGCCAATCCCTGTTTTAGACCAACACATAACATAACTATGTATAAAAAGATTTTTTAAAAGACTCCTTAACCCCAACAAATGTACCACATGGTCAACCGCACCAAACAAATGTTGCTAATTATTCTAATCTTTTGAAAGCTAAGCAGCAAAAGCACTGGACAACAAGTGCTGTTTGGCCTTTAGATATAAATACAGTATTTGTGTCAAACACTACCCATGAGTTTGATTTAAAATCTGCAGACAGTCTGGAATACTAAAAAGCAATAGGCATATCTAGTATGAATTATTTCATTTCTCAACATTTGTGCCCTGAAAATCTGATTTTAAAAAACCCAGAAATAAGAAATAAATATAGGATACTATTTTTATTTATCTGTAATCAAAGGAAGCTAGAGTTCTAGTTTTTCTTGAAAATTTCTCAGCCTGTATTTTCCATCATCGCCAGAAAAAGGAAATAATGTCTAGAATCTGGATGCTATCCAAGCAATTTTCTTTCATATCTGAAGGCATCTCATGTTCTCAAAACTGCTAAAAAGTCATTGTAGTCAGGAGTGTATGACACTTAAAACTGGATAAATAGAAAACCCTAGGGATATACAAAAGTACTGGTGCTGGGATTTCTTTGAATTTGTGTCCATACCTGTCTGATATATAACCTTGTTTCTGCATAAGTATAAAAGAGTTGGTATGTTATAGAAAGGGAAACAAAAGCCTTTTGAAATGTGTTACTAATTATTTAGATCCCCCAGCAAAGGCTCACCATTTTTACTCATGGCAAACACAACTCATGAGCTTTGTCCTCTTACTGCCTTTCCCAACCTAACTTTTCACCTGCTGTCATTTTAACAGTCCTTTAAAGGAAAATTATTTTATTTCAAATCTATAGAACAAATATTTAATTTCATAGTACACCAAGAGAAATATTTGATAAAGAAGTGCCACCATCTTATGCATCCAAAGGTTTTTTAATATATATTTTGCACTGGTAAAATCCATAGATATATTCTAATGCCCTGCTTTCAGGCACTAAGACATCCAATTGCGATTGCCTCCACCACATTGGCCGCTGCCACATTTGGCATGCTGACAAGGTGCACAAAAGCACACTGCTTCCATTCAGTTCAGAAATGTAAATGCTCTAAATCCTTTTCTGTTCCCTTACAACTCCTCCCCACCCTGACTGCCCCCAGTCTCTAAGTGAAGTCTGGCAGTTTTGGAAGGGAGCCAGATCTTGGCCAAGAGAGAAGCCCAGTTAAAATGTTCTGGGATGAAAAAAGTGGTTTAGACATGATGATCCTGGAATCAACACCACAAATCTGCAACAGCCTGAAGACACAATAGTGACAGTCCAGTGAGATGGTGGAATCAGAAACCCAAGTAACTAATTCATCACCTTTAAAAAAGGAAGTGCTTTTGGCAAAGGATTATTAAAGCTTTGTACTGATGCCACATCTTACTTTTAAAAGAGGGTATAAATAACAGGGCTCCCACACCCCTCTGAAATATGTTCATGCATAATGAAAATAAGAAGCAAATACCTTTGCTTAAGGTTTTTAATTAGTTGTGCTGGACTCTTTATTAATGTATTTACTTACTTCTTTTGCCAAAATAAAGATGTGCCGGATTCAAACTTGCCTGGGCTGATGCCTAACCCATAAGGCTTTTTCCACATAACCCTTGTGCTTGTCACTTTCAGAAATGTTTTTGGTGATGATTTTAATACTTATAAATGATACTATGCCAGTCAAATCTCACCCTAGGGCTCACTTCTGGTAGCTACCATCCCCACTGTTTTCTTTAGCATCCACCCAAGTGGGTATTCTCCTCTGCATTATAGGAGGGAAAATGTGACATAGCAATCAGCCAGTGCCTTGGTTCCTATGAATAATCCAGGAGCTAGCAAAGAACAGTTAATAAGATTTATTCAGGAAAATATACATTTCAAAATGTATAAAAAGGAAACATGCAACTACATTCTATGAAGTTAGTACTCTAATTCCATATAAATGGTAAACTGGAATTAGGATTCAGTTTACAACTCTTATGGGTTATACAATAATTCAATGGTCAAAAAACCTGCTAGTTTAAGACCAGAGTTAAGACTATCTCATGTCGGCTCAAGCTCCACAAAGCCAAGAAATTGGAAGCTAAGGCTGATGCCTTAACAGACGTGCCCTGTGATTAGTAATGACATTGCGTAATGTCACAAAATGTGTTTGCTTTCAATTTTCCCTCCACTTTTTCTTGTTCTTTCAGGTCCAAATCAGGTGAGGAGGATGGAGTGCCTGGGATCAATAAAGATGCCCCAAATTGTTCTGGTCCCATTTTACCTTATGAAGCATCTGAGCCTTACTATATCACTACAGGAATCCTCCTGTGAGTTGACCCACATCTGTTTGTTGTTTACATTGGTAGCTGGCAGGATGGGTTAAACCAGACTTCCCTCAGGTGCCCTCAGATGTGTTGGACTGCAACATAGCAAGGCTCAGATGCTTCATAAGGCAATATAGGGCCAGTGGGATATCTTGCATGTTTCATATTAAAATAATCAGAGATAATTGCCATGATTATAGAATCTAGATAGTCCAACAAATGTTTTAGATGTGTTTCAAGGTCAAATCACAACTGGGAACAAAAGTAACCAGACTAGCCTGGCTTAAGCCCTACTATTAAATCTTTCCTGGTTTTAAAGTAAGGCTGCTTTAAAAATTGAATACAGAATACATGCATATTCAGATGGATGTGACAGGTCATCGGAGCTTCGCTGACTCTACCCGCACTTGGGATATCAGTAGCCTGATGGCAAAAGAACTGGTATAGTTGAGCAGTCTTGTTTAGAATATGTCACATTTTCCACCTTGAGGCTCAGCCACACAGCACTCACTGCTCAGCAGAATAGTAGGTGACAATTATATATTTTTTCCTGATCTACAGTACTGCGGTTTCAGAATACACACACACACACACACACACACACAAATAAGAAACTAATATTAAAAGGCAACCTGCCAGGAATGTATGTAGCAGATTCATAACTAATGAAATGTTTGCCATCTGAAAAACTTATACTCCACAGCCTCAAGGACAGGGCAGCACACAGTGGAAGTCTTATTACACAGTGTACTATTTTCATTCATAGGCATTTCCACAACAACACAAGCAGTCCTTCTGCAGGGGCAATCCGATTCTAAAATCCTCACCCTGCCAAATGAATCTCAGAGGTCACAGACTTTTCAATAAATGAAGCTGCAGGAGACTATCTAGACTCTCTAGAGCAGTGTTCTCCAACCCAGCTATGCTGGCTGGGGCATGCTGGGAGTTGCAGGCCAAAAACATCTGGGGACCCAAGGTTGGAGAACACTGCTCTAGATTCTAGAGTGTGCTGTAGTGCTGATAAGTGATGCCAGCAGCTCTCTCTGCAAACATTTTTCAAGACTCCAGTTGCCATACCTCTTTCTTATTCACTTACTCTGCCTTGTATATTATTTACAGGTTATATACCGAGCTCTATCACCACCTAATTCTGCTGATGACCCTTACAGCCCTGAAGCTCAGGCACAGTTGAAGATCACTAACCTTCGAGTACAGCTGCTTAAGCGACAATCCTGTCCTTGCCACAGCAATGACCTGAATGCAAAACTTCCACAGCTAACATACTACGCAATCTATGATTTCATCGTAAAGGGGAGCTGCTTTTGTAATGGCCATGCAGATCACTGTGGGCCCATCAAAGGATTTAGGCCTGTTAAAGCAGCAGGAGTCTTCCATGTGGTAAGTTTATGTTACATAGGCTTTGCCCAAAATCTCAGGTAGACAGTCAACTGTTCAAAAATAAGATGCATTGTTGAGCCTGGAGGCACTTCAATGGAGAATTAGTCCCCTGAAGGCAAGGGCTGCCATACAAATTAATCCCCTGAAGGTAAGGGATGTTCCAGAAGATGCATCGAGCTTACCTAAGTTAGGCAAGAAAGCTCTGGGCTACTCTAATTTTGAATTAAGCTGTGTATGGCCCAGTTCACATGTAATCAGGGCCAGGTGCTACCATTAGGCCAACTAGGCAGCTACCTAGGGCGCAGGGATAAAGGGGGCGCCAGAAATAGGGAGGGAGGGCTCAAGTGGGAAGGGGGGGCGCTAAATATCTGATCTTGCCTAGGGCATCCAAACTGCACCAAACTGCCTTGCACCAGCCCTGCATGTAATGACAACTCATGGGTTCAATTCAATTCTGTTTATTACAGTCAATGACCAGTATAACAACTCATGGGTTGTTTAAACCATGGATTGTCGGGGCTGCATGGGAACAAACAACATCTTGCCTCCCAAACGTTCACCACTTCCACTTTGCATCTGCTTTCATCTTCCTGGGTTGTTCGATGTGATATGCAAACCTAGAACTCTGGGTTCTTGAGGAACAAGCAACACAGAGTTTGAACCCATGGTTTCTTGTTGGGTTAAAGCTCTGGGTTATTTGTCCCTCAACAACCCAAGTACTGGGTTTGCACGTTGCATCAAAAATGGAGAGGAGGAGGATTATGTAAGCTGCCTTGAGTTCCTTGCAGGAAAAAAGGGACGGTATAAATATAATAAATAAATAAATAAAACCCAGAAATGGGGCATTCCTGGGTTGTTGATGAAAGTGGATGCAAGGCGGAAGTGGCAAATGCATGGGAAACAGTGCATTCACTCACTCTGGTGTGGCCCCACCAATTCATGGTTTAAACAATCTATGAATTGCTGTTATGTGCCAACCAGGTAAATATCTACATCATCAAACTTATGGTGGTAGTCCACATGTCAAAACAAGCTAAAAGGATATTTTAACAGGAGCTATTGGCTCCCCACTACACCTACCAGGAACTATAATGCCTGCTCTGATACAAGCTGGTTTCCATGCATTGTCTTTATGCATCCTGAATATGCATGTGCAGCTACTACCCATCATAGATTTCATAGATTTCATCCCACATGTTCTAACTTCACAGGGACAAAGAACCTGAGATAGACCTTGTGGGGAAAAAGGGATGTAGTTGCAGGATTCAGCAGAAGTGAGGCCTTTAGTTTATGAAACCCCAGGGTGTGCATTTGTGTGGAATCTGCAAGGGTAGCAGTTTGGAACAGGGAAACAGCAGGCCAGCAAAGGGGTGAATGCCTCCTCATTTCTTCACTCCCAATTGCCCTCACTTGGAGTGACTTTTCCTGAGCTATGCTGGGCTACCATTACATGTATTTCCATGATAAGTAGGGATGCTCATGAATTTTCTTCAGTCTACATTTTAAGGAAATGGACCTGATTTGCACTTCAAAGCCAGTGTGGCATAGTGGTGAGAGTGTTGGACTGGGACTCGGGAGTTTCAGGTTCTAGTCCCCACTCGGCCATGAAACTCACTGGGTGACTTTGGGCCAGTCACTGACTTTCAGCCTAACCTACCTCACAGGGTTGTCGTGAGGATAAAATGGAAAGAAGGAGGAGGATTATGTAAGCCGCCTTGGGTTCCTTGAAGGAAAAAAGGTGGGGTATAAATATAATAAATAAATAAATCAGAAGTTTGCACTCAATTTTGCGACATAGCCCCTCAAAAACTTTGCAATTACATATAAAATGCATATTTTAAATTGTTGACTAGATTGTGGGTAAATAAATACAAGTATAGAAGTGCAATGCTATATAAGTCTACTCAGAAGTAAGTCCCATTGATTTCAATAGGTTTTCATTCCATGTATATCAAGATTGATAAAGTGCTATTATGCTCCTGTTTGTAAGGCACACTTTTCTTATCAAGTGCCTGGCTGAAATCCCTACCTATTCAATAGAATAGATGGTAAAATAGGGTTGGGTTGAGGGACCATGTCTACCAAGATTAAGAGTGATTCCCATTAAACATTGCCTATAGGTCCTATTGCATAGGTTTTTCATGATTGACAACCAATGCAATGTGAAGAATTTCCACTTTCCTTTTACATCAATAGTATAACCAATTCATATGTTCTGAATATTGGCATGTAAAGATGTTTGGCATGAAAAAGACTAGAAAAGATTGGTAGATGGATCTCCGTTAAAGGACTAGGGTTAAAAGGGATAAATAGATAAAATGAAATTCTGTTGGCAAGAAGATCTGGCATCAAGCCACCTCTAGCCTGGAAAACATCTAATCTTTCTTAAATTATAACTCCCAACATGAAAAGATAGCATATTTCTCCTGGAATAAAATTAACCTCATTACATGTGTGAAAATGAACACATATGAAAGCTTGCAAAGACTGTAAATGTATACATTATAAACCTGTAACTTTCCCCAAATGTTTCCTTGCTGGAAATTAGCTACACAGAGTAGATTGTTGAAGCCAACAATACCCAAGACCACACTGGATTTTAAAATAAGTTGTCACCATTTATGTTTCCCATATGTACTTGTTCTTCAAGAGTTGTAGCACAATGATAGCAATGATCAAGAGTAAAAAGTCTCTTGCAGATCAAGCCAAAACCAAGGTCCATTAAATACAATTTAGGATTTCTGATCAGGCATGGAGAAAGGAAGTTTATAGTGCAATTCTATACATGTCTACTCAGAAGCAATTCTCATTGAATTTAATGGGGCTTACTCCTGCAGCCTTAGACTACAATGCCATGCCCACTGAATCCTATACCCTGCTGGTAAGCCCTACTGAATTCAATGGGACTTACTTCTGAATAGACATGTATAAGATTGCATTGAATCATTTATATGGTGGCAGTTGTGTGTTATCTAGTCTCTGTAGAAACATGTAACAAGAGGCATCCCTTCCCCCAAAGCACATTCACTCAAAACATATAATACAGTCTTTGGATGACAGATATGTAATGAGAAGACCAACGCATTACAAATAATAGAATGAATAAAACACAGGAGAAATGGTTAAGAAGACCTCTCGCCTAGAAAAAGAGAGGAAATATTTCCATTTCCGCACTCTCACTGATCATTTTAGCTGCATGATATTGACAACAGGAAAGTTAACTAATCAAATTAAATTCAATGTTTGCTCCAAAACATATCCTATAATGTGTAGAACAGGTTCAGCATATGAACATGTTGTAGTTAATACTTTTTTGCTAAAATGCAAAATAGAAAAACCACAAACCTTCCTTTCTTTTGTCTCCTTGTTGTAAATGTTTACCTGCTGTAGAATTTCACAATTCATTCTGTTGAAAAGAGCTAGATATAAAAGTTACAATTTAAAAACTATTTCCTAAAGGCTGATTCCCCTCCTGCCCTTTTGATATCATCACTTATTTAAAGATTTATATTTCTCAGCATACACTGTAGTATAACATCTACCACAATAAAGCTGCAATTATTGTGTAGAACTCAAAACATTCTTCACTATAAATAGCAGTAATCAAAAGAAGTGGGTGGGGGCAGGCAGCCTAGTCTATAAGCAGCTAGTTAGTTCTCTCTCAGTATAGTACATGCAGGAACATAAGTCATGAAGTATTTTCTACAAAAACAGACAATTTGAAAAGAAGTAATTGAATATATTATTTCAGGAACAAAAAAGCAATGGAAGCAAACATGCCCTAGCAACTGTTTTCATGTGTGAAAATCAGTCACTCATTTATCTTACACAAGCCAACTTTGTAACACTGTTTGCCTTGTATAGCATAATGAGTGACATTACCAGAGAGCTGTCAAGCTAAGAAGGAAAGCAGTCTGGAAGTGAAGTAAAATGGAATGGCCTAATGACAGAATGAAAAATAGTGTGAAAAAAGAATTCTGGTGGGACTTGTGTCAATTCACCGAACTGTGGGACGTCCTGGGAAATGTGTCCATTTAGCAATGCGTCTGTGTCCATTTGGCAATGCTTAAGTAATTTCAGGGTAAATAGAAACTGCTGGAAAATGTTTTCACTCTAGTTCAGTCTTCAGAAATGCACTGTGGCTGCAAGTCAAACCAGTACCATGGATGTAAGTATTCAAGTGCAGAAATATGTCCTACTACAGCAGCAGCCACTCCTCCTTTATTTCACTACTCCAGCTTCAAAAGTTCTCCAGAATCTCCTTTCTCATTGTTTGTAGTTGAGTGACATAAATTGTACACCCTGACATTCAGCTAGGCTGACTGTCCCAGACAGCTATATTATAGGCTCAGCACTAATATATACAATAGATGATCCATCAAACAGCAATCAGGTACCGGTAGTTCTTTGTATTAGAATTCAGAGCTAATAAAATCAACAAGAGTTTTTCCATTGACTTCAGTCGAATAGTAGAACTTGGACCAACGTCCACCTGTTGTCCCAATCGCCTATCCAGAAATCGCAGTCCCTTTGCCCTTAATGCTTCATTGCCTCAAAATCCATTGCCAGCATCAACATTAGCAGACGACTATTGCTAAATCATGGCTTTTCGGATTTTCTTAGGAAAGACTAGGCTAGGATTATGTAATTTAAAGATGAAGACAGACATGTAGCCATATCCAATTTAAATAACATATTCTTTATAATTTAGGTACTGATGAGCTGAGTTAATTAGCAATAGCAGATTGTATAGGAATTAAATGTTAGTACCCTTTTAGAAATTATTCAGTGTGACAACACAAAAGGACTTGCTGATGATAAAAAAATTCATAAAGGTGTTCTTGCCCATCTTAAGTGTGATTGAAGAACAATTTCTAGAAAGACCTGAGCCACTCTCTCCTCCCTGGATCAAGACTTTTTCCAGTCATTGCCAGGATTGGATTCTTCTAATGAATGTGAAGAGTTTTCTCCCTTTTTGGTCTCACAGCTGCATGAATATCTAGGCCTGTTTGTGCCCTTCAGCATCTTTCTCAAACACAGACAGTCTCTACTGCAGTCTCAATGTACCTGTCTGGGCTCCCTCTTGCCATTCCTCACTCATCACTTGCTTCTCCACAGTGCCAAGTAGGCTGCAATCCTATACCCACTTAACTGGGAGTAAGCTCCATTGGACTCAATGGGACTTACTTTTGAGTAGATATGAATAGGAGAATACTGTGATAGTGACTCAATCCACACCAGAGACATATTTCCTTTTAAAAACATTTAAGAACCACAACATTCCAGCTGTGATATGGAGTCATAGAATTAGGAGGGATCAAATGGCCATCTATCTGCCAAATTCCCATAGATCCATTTCAACAATATATCACAAGCAGAGAGAGGCTGTTGACAAATAGCTTCAAGCAACCAAGTCAATCCTGAAGGGGAAGACAAAAAACAACAACAAATCCTTAGGAACATTGCCTACTGTGACCTGTGGGAAATTTCTTCCATATCCCAAATATAGTGAGTAGTCAGCAGGGCCGGTGCTACCATTAGGCCAACTAGGCAGCCGCCTAGGGCGCAGGGCTAAAGAGGGCGCCAGAAACGCCTTGAAAAAAAATACAGCGCTCTCAAGTGGGAAGGGGGGCGCTAAATATCTGATCTTGCCTAGGGCACCAAACTGCCTTGCACCGGTCCTGGTAGTCAGACCCCAAAGGTTCCACATAATAACGTGCATCACATGATATCTTGTCAGTAATTTAGTAGACAAACTTTGTTTCTTTAAATTCCATTGTAAATATGAGAACCAAGAACACATCCAGCAAAATCACTCAGAAAATACTTCTGAGCAGCAGCCTGTTTATACGTAATTTTGACAAGAATCTCTCAATCTCTTCCTCCCTCTTTGTTGTGATCTCTGTTGGTTTTATGGCTGGTCACACTTTCTTGATAAGAACAGTTTTCTCTGGAGTTCAAGTACAGATTAAGAAATTCACTGCAGTTGTTTATATTTTTGCTATGTTTGACATAGTGATGGACAAATGATAAGCTATCTCACCCACACTGTTTATTCTTCCTGGCTGCCTCATATTCTGGAAGAAAAACATAATGTATTAATGTGCCACAATGAAATAATTCATTGTAAATACAATTCAGTAGAGATGGGGAAGAAATTCTCAGATATGGATCCAAACAGCACCACTATCCATTCACTTCCATATCAGCAGACTCAAGAAGATACCAAGGTTTGCAGAAGTACCAGAAAATTTTAAGGGGGGGGGACCCACAACAGCCCGATGAGGACTAAGCAACCTCAATGACCACAGAACACTGACTGACTATTGGGAGAAAATGGAAACCAGGTGGGAAGAGGAATAGAATGTAGTACTCTACATTGCAACAGTTTGTTACACTTGTTACTACATAATAGCGTAATATGTTATCTGAGAATAAAAGGTTAAATATTTATTTTGGGGAGAATTATAAAGCTGCTATGAAAAACATAATTAATATAGCAACCTACCTCACAGGGTTGTTGTGAGGATAAAAAGGAGAGGAAGAGGAGGATTATGTAAGCCGCCTTGGGTTCCTTGCAGGGAAAAAGGTGGGGTATAAATATAATAAATAAATAAATAAGTGTTACAGTTTTGAAAAATGAAATACTTTATAAAACAAACGTTTAGAAATATAAGTACAGATTACCCATTAACCAGATAAAAAAATAAACAAATACTGCAGTGGGACTCAGTAGTTAGCATTTTTGTAGTCTATTTTGGGTGTTTAGGTGCTTCATATATATTATCTCCATAAAACTTACAAGAGCCCTGGAAAGCAAACCAATGTTAGTATCCCTATATTGCAGATGGGGAATTAAGGCTGAGAAATAGTGAGTTTGTAGCTGAGGTGAGATTTTAATCTGGGACTTCCCAGCTGACAGTTCACGATCTACCACACCATGGCAAATCTCTACAGAACTTCTTTCCTCTTTAACCTGCTGTTACTTTTTACCAAGTAGTTGTGCTCATAATGTTCTATTTAGCTAGGTGTTATGCAAACATGTGCCAGAAACATTCTGTACTCCATTGAGCTTACAGTTTAAGATTCAGTTCCCAAGAATTGCTGTAGATGTGATTTTATTTCTCCCAAAAGGTAATTTTTAACTTCCAAAACAATGTCTACAGATCTTCATGGGTATCAGTCATGGATGTGAATCCCAGCACTAGATTATTGCATAAGCCTATGTGCACACAAGCATAAGAATTGGGATCCTCAGGGTCTCTGAACAAGGATGTTCTGTGGGGAAGCAGGAGACAGGGCCTCCTTGATCCCTCTCCATGCATTCAGCATACTCTCTTTCCAGCCATCTGAACAGGGCTCCTGTTCCCATATGTATGTCATGTTATAGCTACAACGCTGGATCAACATGTGAGCAAGCAATCAAATCAACTGAATAGAGCAATTTCCTATTTGAGTCTCCTGTACCACAGTTAGCCTGTGGGAGTGTCTACAAATTACCAATGAAATCACAGGAGCATAAAGCCCACAGGAGGAGCATAAAGCCCAGTGTCATGTACACCTGACCACTGTAGTAGTCAAGCAAATTAGAATAATATTGCACCGTAGCTTCAAAAGACAATTTCAAACAATACACACATTTGGATGGCCTTCATAGATGCTTTCATCATCATCATCATCATCATCATCATCATAATAATAATAATAATAATAATAATAATAATAAATTTTATTTCTTACCCGCCTCTCCGTCTAGATCGGGGCGGGGAACAACAAAAATATAAAATACACAATACATACTATTAAAACATCTTAAAACATATTAAAAACATCATAAAAAACATCATTAAAACATCGTAAAAACATCTTAAAGGTCCGCCGGATAGGCCTGCCGGAAGAGATCAGTCTTTATGGCTTTTTTAAATTCCAAAAGACTGGTGAGCTGACGAATCTCATCCGGCAGGCCATTCCATAATCTGGGAGCAGCAGAAGAAAAGGTCCTCTGGGTAGTACCCGTCAGCCTAGTTTTGGCTGACTGAAGTAAATTCTTCCCAGAGGACCTGAGTGTGCGGGGTGGATTGTATGGGAGAAGGCGATCCCGTAGGTAGCCTGGACCCAAACCATGTAGGGCTTTAAAGGTAATAACCAACACTTTATACTTCGCCCGGAAACTGATTGGCAGCCAGTGGAGTGCTTTTAAAACTGGTGTGATGTGAGCACCCCTAGGTGTACCAGTAACCAGTCTGGCTGCCATATTTTGCACTAGTTGAAGTTTCCGGACTAGGTACAAAGGTAGCCCTATGTACAGTGCATTGCAGAAGTCGAGCCTCGAAGTTACCAGCGCGTGCACTACTGTCTTTAGGTCCTCCGATTCTAGGAAGGGGCGCAGCTGGCGTATCAGCCGAAGCTGATAATAGGCACTCCTAGCCGTCGCATCTATCTGAGATGTCATTTGGAGCGACGGATCTAGAAGCACCCCCAAGCTGCGAACACAGTCTTTCAGGGGGAGTGTAACCCCATCCAGAACTGGTTGACATACCTCCAAACCCAGATTGTGGCCTTTGACAGCAAGCACCTCCGTCTTGTCTGGATTCAGTTTCAGTTTATTTTTCCTCATCCAGCCCATTACTGCCTCCAGGCATTCATTCAGAGGAGACACACTGTCCTTAGCTGACGCTGTTGCCGAAGGCATAGAGAGATATATTTGGGTGTCATCAGCATACTGATAGCACCCCACCCCATGCCCCCGGATGATCTCTCCCAGCGGTTTCATGTAGATATTAAATAGCATTGGGGAAAGAATAGCTCCTTGTGGCACGCCACATAGCAGCTCCTTTTTGGTGGAGCAGCTATCCCCAAGCATCACCATCTGGAACCTACCCGAGAGGTAGGACCGGAACCACTGAAGCACAGTGCCCCCGATTCCCAGTCCCCTCAGGCGTTCCAGAAGGATACCATGGTCGATGGTATCGAAAGCCGCTGAGAGGTCCAAAAGCACCAACAGGGACACACTCCCCCTGTCGGTACTTAGGCGTAGATCATCTGCTAAGGCGACCATAGCAGTCTCAACTCCGTATCCTGCTCTGAAGCCAGTTTGAAATGGGTCTAGAAAATCAGTGTCATCCAAAACTGCTTGGAGTTGGAAGGCAACTGCCCTCTCGATCACCTTGCCCAAAAATGGAAGATTTGACACTGGTCTGTAATTGTTAAGGTCCAAGGGATCCAGGGAAGGCTTTTTTAGAAGCGGCCGTACCACCGCTTCTTTCAGACATGATGGAAAATTCCCTCCCTGGAGAGATGCATTAACAATACGTTGTAGTTGTAATCCAACTGCATCTCCTCCTTGGACAACCAACCAGGAAGGACAGGGATCGAGAGGGCAAGTAGTCCTCTTCACTCAACCAAGCAGTTTGTCCACGTCCTCGGTACTCACCAACTGAAACTGATCCAGTGTAATCCTACTTGCGGAGTTACTGGACACTCCATTGTCTGCCTCTGCTACAATGAGGGCGTCTAAGTCGGCTCTTATCCGAGAGATTTTACCTGTGAAATGATCATTAAAGGCATCACAGCGAGCAACCGTAGGCTCTAAAATCGGGTTCAGGGGGGAAGGTTATCAGTGTCTTTATCTTGCCCCCCACTATTACTTCCTAAAGACATCCTAAAGCGGTAGCCTTCGTTAGAGAGAGGAAGTGGAGACCTTCATCAGGATGTGGAATAACTGTGAAGTACATGTTTTCAGACCAGCTGTTACAATATTCTGTTCCAGTATGGACTTCCTGCTCCACAGGTGGCATTTTTATCACCTACCCTGACTCTGTAGCATGTAAGATTCCCAGGGCAGAGTTTGTGAAGCAGCAGGTCATTCTTGTTTACTAGAATGGAACCAAAATAAAACAGTGAAGCTACAAGGTATATGCTGAGAATATTAATACAGGAGGGAGCAAGGAAGAATTGCTACATATATGGAATACACAATAAAAGAACATGGAAGGCCATGCCATGATTGTTTATTTGTGGAAACAAATGCGTAGTTGTTATATGTTTGCTGTGTGGGAACCAGACTACCTTCTCTTCAGGAAGTGTTTTTGATGCTCAAATAGCAATATACTGTTGCTGGGAAGATGTATTTCCATCGATCCAGAAATAACCTTGCTATTGCAAGTGCCATGTTGAAGATGCTTGCTCAACTGTGACAAGCACCTATTTGATAGTGCATATAGTCAGCATCAACACAACTACTATCTTCTTCCCCACTATTCTGCTGGAAAACGTCGATCATTTTCTCTATCTTGGCAGCTATCTTTCTGTTACAGCTAACATCGACAGTGAAATCCAGCATCGTTTGAGCTCCGCAAGTGCCGCATTTTCTCGAATGAAACATAGAGTGTTCGAGGATCGGGATATTTGTAAGAAGACCAAAACACTGGTTTATGAAGCCATTGTATTACCAACTTTATTGTATGCCTGCGAAACATGGACTATCTATAAACGTCACTTCCACCTCCTTGAAAGGTTTCATCAACGTTGCCTCCGGAAAATCCTGCAAATTACTTGGGAAGATAGGCGAACAAATGTCAGTGTACTGGAAGAAGCAAAGACTACTAGCATTGAAAAAATGATCCTTCAACGCCAACTTCAGTGGACCGGTCATGTTGTTCGAATGCCTGACTGCCGTCTCCCAAAGCAGTTACTTTACTCCCAACTCAAGGATGGAAAGCGGAATATCGGTGGTCAATATAAGAGGTTTAAAGATGTTCATAAGGCTAATCTAAAAAAATGCAATATAAACATCGAAAACTGGGAAGCTCTGGCCCATGAACGATCTAAATGGAGGTTGGCCTTTCACAAAGGTTCCATGGACTTTGAAGAAGCCCGAGTGCAAGGTGAAAGGGAGAAACGTGCTAAGCGAAAAGCGCGTCAAATGAATCCTTTACAGGACCATCTTCTATCTGATAACCTGTGTCCTCACTGTGGGAAGCTGTGTGGATCTAGAATTGGCCTCCACAGTCACTTACAGACCCATCGCTAGAGTCTACACAATCTTCTTTAGAATTTCCTCCTTTTATCCCGGAAGACAATCTTACTCGGTCACGAGTGATCGCCTGATGATGATGATAGTCAGCATCAACACAACTACTATCTTCTTCCCCACTATTCTGCCCCACCATGGTCCCCTGCTTTACCACTCAAGAAGGAGCACTTATCTACTATCTGCAAGTGCAGCAGGCTCCCCTCTCCCCCCAGTGTCCTACAGGAGCTGTGAATTCTTTTTCTCCTGTGAAACAACACACAGCCCTTTAGGCTGTTTAAAAGGGCAGTAAATGGCATCAAAGCTATTCTGTCTCCTTAAAGCTAGGTATTTTTTAGGCTATGGAAGAGTTGGTAAAATGCAGCTGGGGGAATGCATTTATTACTATCCAAATAATCTCTCAGGCATCACTTCCAAATGGATGGTTTCAGTTACAATGGCTCTAGGGGTGAACTGTCTCACCTAGATTAGCATACATCATCTGAAAAAATTGTATAGTAGTAGGTGGATTTGCACATTGAAATCTCTGGATATGCCACTGCAGCTATAGTGGTCATAGTTGTTGTTTTTTTCTACTGTTAGGTCCATGGAAGGTGCATGTGCAAACACAAGACTGCAGGAACTCATTGCCAACATTGTGCTCCTCTCTACAATGACCAGCCCTGGAAAGCTGCAAATGGCAAAACAGGAGCCCCAAATGAATGCAGATGTAAGTACCAAATTCAAATTCATGGAAGTGCTTCTAGGCAATTGTGGATAAATGGAATTCCTTTCTACACACATTGTCCTCTTATATTCCAAAAATGCAAATGACTCTGTGTGAAATAAATTAGCAAGACAAAACTAATGTCACCATCCACATCATGTTTAAACATTGGTGACAGTTCAGTTTACAAAGATACATACATTTTACCAAGAAGGTAACTATTTGCTTGGTTTCCTTGTGGAATCCAAGATCAGCTCTTCAAAATTTCATAGAGGACCTAAATAAATTGTACCAGACATTAAAAACACTAAACATTCTTCAGTTTTTATTTGAAAAATAAAAATAAAGAAACAACAATTATTTATTTTATTTTATTTATTATATTTATCAATCGCCCATCTGGCCGGTCACCCGGCCACCCTGGGCGATGTACAATTAAATACAATAAAACACAATAAAACATAATAACTAAAACAATATAAAAAATTCTCATTAAAACCTAACCCACCCCATATTCCCGCTGAACAGCATGTTTTTAATGCACGGCGGAAGCTCATCACGGAGGGGGCATGGCGAAGGTCACTAGGAGGGAGTCCATAAGATGGGGCGCCACAGAGAAGGCCCTCTTCCTAGTCCCCACCAGCCTGGCTGCTCTGGCTGATGGGATAAGGAGAAGGCGTCCGTGGCAGACCTTGTTGAGCGGCCTACTTGATGTTGCTGAGGCGCTACTTGAGATAAGCTGGGCCGGAGCCGTGTAGGGTTTTAAAGGTCAAAACAACACCTTGAATTCGGCTCGGCAAGCAACTGGTAGCCAGTGCAACTCATTAAGCACTGGCGTGATGTGATCACGCGGCGGCTGCCCTTAATCAGGCGAGCCGCCGCGTTCTGTACCAGCTGAAGCTTCCGGACCGTCTTCAAGGGTAACCCCACCGTAGAGCGCATTACAGTAGTCTAGGCGAGAGGAGACCAAGGCATGAACCACTGATGGGAGCAGGTGATTAGGAAGGTAGGGGCGCAGCTGCGTATCAGATGGAGTTGATACAGCGCCGCCCGGCTCACAGCTGCCACTGAGCCTCCATGGACAGCTGGGAGTCTAGAATGACCCCCCAAGCTGCGGACATGGTCCTTCAGGGGTAGATGTACCCATTCAGCACCAGGTCAACATCCCCCTAACCTTCCCTGTCCCCCACCAGAAGTACCTCGGTCTTGTCGGGGTTCAGTTTCAGCATGTTCCTCCCATCCCAGCCAGCCACTGACTCCAGGCACTTGGACAGGGTCTCAACGGCCAACCTCGGTGAGGATTAATGTCTTTAAAAAAAAAAAATTCTGGCTTTCAGAATATTTGGTTGGATATATCGTTATTCTAACAAAAGTAACGCATATGGTATCTGTGGTATACCAAGTCACGCATATGGTATCTGTGGCCTGTGGTATCTGACAGCAGTTCCACTCTTTAAGTTAGTTGCGTCAGAAGAGCTAGATATTATATAACAATCTGCAAATTTTAGAAACATCTGTAGGCTGGCATATGCATTCGGTTTCATTATTTACAGCTACTATCTCATGTAGCTCCATAGCCCCCCTACATTATTCTTTTAAAAACAGCAGCATCTTTAATTTGTCTTTTTGCTTATCTTGGCTGTGTTTCAGCCTGTAAGTGCAATGGTCATTCTGACACTTGTCACTTTGACATGGAAACGTGGTTGGCATCAGGGAACCAAAGTGGTGGCATCTGTGATAATTGTCAACACAATACTGAAGGACAGCACTGCCAGCTTTGCAAACCAGGCTACTACCGAGATCTCAGAAGGCCTTTTTCTGCTCCAGATGCCTGTAAATGTAAGTCAATATCAATTTCTGAATGTGAATACTTAAAGGCAATATCACTTTTTGTTATTAATTCTTCTTAACCATTCATTACATTTACTTCATGATAGCAATGATGCAGCTGAAAGTAGCTGTAATAGGAGGATTCACACAAGTTTCCAACATTTGGGTTTGGATTATTTTTTTTAAAGTCATTGATAAAAGAGTTTTATGTTTGCATGCATACAGGGCTTTTCATCCCATTTTGCTTCCAGTTATTTCCCCTACCAAACCCTTAAGCACAAGTAGTTTGCAATTAGGAGATGCTGAAAAGGGAACAGACGAGAAAACTGTTTACTGTACAGCTGTCGGACTAGGAGTGAGGAGATCTGGGTTCCAATGTCTACTCAGCCATGTTCCTGCTTAATCCTGAAGCTCACTGGGTGTTCTTGGGCCACTAACTCTCTCTCAGCCTAACCTACCTCACAGGGTTGTTATAAGGATAAAAGAGAAGAGAGAACTATGTATGCCTTGGAGGAAATATATTATTATTATTATTATTACTATTACTATTACTTGCATGAACATTACTGACTTCACTAGACTGCAGCCAAAGAATTTAAGTGAGAAATGCTAAACCTGTCAAAAAAATGGTAGACCAACTTTAATCTTACAGAATTAGCTGTTTATAAATATAATCAAAGTCACCAATGGACTGCTGAGAACCAGACTGAAAAGCTTTAAAATCTTGGCAAGATGTGGACATGTGCAGACAGAATGATCAATGTTTATTTCGGTGGTGTTGTTTTTTTGGATTTTTTAAACTGGTGGTTATAAATACTGGGGCAATCACGTAATTTTTCTACATTCAGTTCTAAAAGGAAAAAAAAAACCAGCCATGACCTCCTATTTTTATGTGTTTATTTTGGAAAATGGAACCTGCTATGTGCTTCAATAAATGTGAGGATTTCATCTCCCCAAAATGTCTCCTTTAAAATTTTAAATGGCCAATCAAGTTGTAGAGTTTCCTATTCTTTAAAAAATGTTTTTATTGTTTTCCAAAGTCATGTAAACAATACAAGAACGCAATGCAATCCTATACGTATCTATTCATAAATCAATCAATGGGACTTACTCTCACATAAGTGGGTTTAGGATAGCCAACTCAGAAGGTATTTGATTCTTACAATCTGCATACATTTTTTTAATAGAAAAATGTTTAAATGTCTGTTGAGATGACTAGCATGGTAGGAAACAACACTCAGATTATGGGGGAAGAGGTTGAGGTATGCCTTATCTTGACCTTCAGTTAGAGGCCCATGGTGACACCTGAAGTTTGGGGGTGGGTGGGATGGCAAGCCCTTGGACAGCCCCAAGCAAACTACTTAATCCTGTTAGGAAAAGAACTCAACTGAGGTCTTTTATCCCTCCTGGGCCAGGCTACCCCTCTCAGGCTTCATCTCTTCCTGAAAAATGTGGGATCCTTAAGATGGTAGTCCTCTGATCTGGAACTCAACGCTCAAATGCCTTTCAGTCAGCTCCCACTTTGTACATGGTCTGCATTGGTATGTGGGTCCCAGTTGGGGGGTTTCTAGCTCAACAGCCTCTTGGTTGACAGGCTCAGGCTTTGTGTCAGGGCCCAGGTCTGGGTTCAGCACCTCTATGGCTTAAACCACTGGTCTTCCTGGTCCAGCTAGTTCCTGTCCCCAGTGTATCAGAGTCCTGGCTACTGGTCAGGGTCATGATAATGGCCACCCAATGGAGTCCAGAAGCCCCACCCCTTGACTCCCATCCCAGGCTTAGCCAAATCATGTCCACCACAGCCTTCTAAAAACATTGGCTAAGGGGCCATTGCAAAAGGCAAGGGAGCCTTGCTGCCCCCTCTGTTTCACCTGTAATTTGAACACTAATAGGATAGAAAGGAGCACAAAAATCTGGAGCTAGCCATCACCTTTCCTTCAAAACCCACTTCTTCTGCAAAACAGGGTGTGTGTGTTTGGGGGGGGGGTTATAATAGACTCACTTTTTCAGTGCATTTAAACAGGAGTTGGTCTTCCTGTCCCCTGTCTTCATTACTCCTATTCAGTCCCTCCTATCAATCTTGCTAGCTTTCTGCCTAAGGACAGTGTCACTTCTAAGACTGTTTGATGCTAAATAAAGAAACAACAGTAAAGCAAGGAGGAATAGCATCTGCTCAGAGCTGTTATTTCCCTCAAGTTAAAAATGTAGAAAAATAAATGTTATGGGAAATGCATGACTGCACATTTCCACTCATTAGATTCCATCACCACCCATCTCTTTTTACTAACTGAGAACCAATGTTGCCCACAGGAGATTATCACATTTGGACTGAGAGGATGATAACATTCAAGTCCCAGGCTAGCTATGGGTTCTCTGCATGGCCTTGTAAATTGACTCTTGTCTCGGGGCCAGTTCACCCAAGAAACACACATCTTCCCTACTATGTCTAGTTCGGGATTCTTTGGAAGCATATACGGAGTGTACTGGATAGCAGCAGTTCCCCTGATTGTAGCAGCTGGGGAACGTACTATTGCTGTGAATGTGACTGTGGAAGTTGTTGCTGTGCTAGAAAGATATGTGGTCTGTGACTGACCAGTTCACAAGATACATTTTACCAAGGAATGCTGGGATTACTTATGTGTTTAAGAAAATTCTATATAAATTATAAAACCATTCCGTTCCCACAACAGAGATTCTTCCTGAACATTTTCTTTTCAGACTTTCTCTTCCTGATCAACTTACTTTTTCTGCATGATCTATTGATACAAAGGAAATTCTTCTCAGCTGTTGCCTCCAAGCCATAATGAGCTTCATTCCTGGGCAACTATCCCAGTTTCATCTTCAGCTGCTATCATCTGTTCAAAATCCACAACAATGGAGTTACAGGAACATATGATAGAGCCAACGGAGGAGACAGATATTTCCTGCATGAAATTGAGGTTTAGTCACAGCCTTTTCCCCACTTACATAAAGTGTGAAGAGCCTTTTGGATAGCTCCAGCTGAACTGAAAGTTTGAGCTTTGAGGGAAATCAAGTAGAGATTACAATCTCAACAGGAACAAACCCCGCCCTTGTGTCATGCTTAGTTTGTCTTGATAATGTCAAATCTGATAACCTCTCATTCATAAGGGGTAGAGGTAGACAATAGCACTGTGTAGACAATGGCACTGTGTAGCTATTACCAGCTCAAGTCAACACTGTTGCTCAACCACTGGGGAGCAGTGAGAATGAAAAAGCTCCAAGGTCAGAACAAATGAAAGAGCTGTTAAGCCACAATCCTTAGGCCACACTAAGCATACTAAGCATTACACTCATATTACAATGTGTAATATTTGCTCAGGAGTCGGTATATCCTAGATAAAAACAGGGCATTATCTTATTTAACATGGTAAACTGTGGCACTAAAAACACATATTGCATGTTTGTAGCATTTGGGCCCTGGTATCCAAAGCTGAACTTGGTGTTCTAGTAATCAGATCAAATGCATTTATATAATATTATTTGTTCCGTACATTATAAGTTCAGAGACTCCTGTACAAAAACAGGTAAAGTCTGCTGAGAGTTCAGAACTGTTTATTATATTTTGGGATCTCAGTTACATTGACTGAGAGGTTTTGTTGGTTTCCTAAATAGCTATTTTCCTTTTATCTCTGTTACTTCTGACACATGCACCCTATAAGCCACATTAGCTGGTGTGGCAAAACAGCAAAGGCAATTCAAGAGAGCTTTTCATACACATTTAAGTAAGAAAGTGGAGGATTTTACCAAATAACTCAAAATCTAAAGAGGCAGCCACACACTTACTTGGCAGAAATTATTAAAACATTAGAACATTTTTGTTCACACAATCAAGATAACTAAAAGGTGACCTTTTCCACCGAACACTTCTAAGGAGTGGCATGGTGACTCTAATGTGAGAAAACAGGTTAATTAGTCAGAGGGCCAGGGCCGGCATCAAGGGTAGGCATGGCTGGGCACTTGTTGAGGGCCCACACCGAAGCAGGGCCCCACTGACAAGAGCCCCCGGAACTTGCTGCTCCGCTTCACGATTGCAGCCTGCTTCATCATCTACCTCTTTTTCTGGCCCAGACAATGGTGAAGGCAGTGAGAAGGGAGAGCAATAGATGCCATTGCCTATTCACTTACCTGCTCTTTGCCTGTCAAGTAAGCAAACAGTAGCAATGACGAAAAATAAAGGAGCAATTGCAGCTGATGACAATGGAAGTGAGGAGGGGCCTCACTTGCCTTGCCATGGGGCCTTCAAAAACCTGGAGCCAGGACTGCATAGGGCATTCTCACATATGAGGCTTAATGAGCGTCATATATATGTAAAATCTACACTGGCCAGAAGGTACCGTACATTTGCTAGAAAATTGGCTGTCTTCTACTTCATCCCACAATAGCAACATCCCCACATGAACAAATAGCACAAGAGAGGCTCAAGGGTCACTTTCAGTGTTGTGCTTCATGACAGTAGAATAACACAGTATGGTGAGAAAACCTTATCATTATGGATTGCTAGGGACAAACTAGAAATGGCAGTGGCAGATCCACATGTATTTAAAGCTGGGTCTGCCCCAGTGACATAGAAAAAGGGGCTAAGGGTGCAATAGAGTAGGAAAGGTGGTGTACAGGTAACGTGTGCAGACTCTTCCCCCAGCCTGCTGTTTACACAGGCTTTTTCCTCAAGTGCTTTTCTCTCAACCAAGCTCACTTCTAGAACTGGAACTCAGCTGAGGAGAAAAGTGCCCGAAGGGCAGACTGCAAGGCGGTATCCCACATGGGGAAGGTTTAGTACTCCCAAACCTTTTGCTGCTCAAAACATACTCTATGTGATTGGGGCAGAGATCTGGGCTTAAAAACAGAAGATCTGCCACCATCACATTTACTTTGGTCCTTTATTTAGAGTATTTATATCCTGCTCTTCAACAGAATTTAAAGGATGGCTAACATAATCAAGTACACAGGTTAAAATACAAAAAAAAATGCTTATGAGTGAAAAAATGTAAATGTGGTATGGTGATGCTACACTGAGTTTTACCGTAGATATGTCAGATCAGATGAATGTTTCAGTTAATCATGAAGCAGATTACTTCACCCTGCAGGCAGGGAATCACAGATTTGAATTCTCCTCTACATGAAAATATTAAAATCCCTGCATGTCAAAAGTAGCACATTAGGGAGAAGGGTCCTAATCATCTCCTTTTAATTTTTTTTTTTTAATTCCTATGTTCCGGGAGTGTTATAAGTGGTTAAGCATTAAACAATGTAATCTTCTAATCTGATACAATGAGGTAAGAATTTACCATGAAATTGACACATGTATTTATTTATTTCATTTTTAGCCTTTTTGTCTTCACAACGATCCTGTGAGGTAGGTTGCTATTGCCCAACCTACCTGTGAGGTAGGTTGGACAATAGCAACTGGCCTAGGTCACTCAGTGAATCATGGCTGAGCAGGTATTTGAATGCAGATTTTCCCCAGCCCTAACCCAGTTCCTGATCATACAAATATGACTCTTTTGTCATCAAAGACAAGGGTTCAGCTGATCTTCCCCAACTTTTGTGGTCTCATTTTCAGGACACAAAAGGGGTG
Organism: Shinisaurus crocodilurus; assembly: GCA_021292165.1. NCBI lineage: Eukaryota > Metazoa > Chordata > Lepidosauria > Squamata > Shinisauridae > Shinisaurus > Shinisaurus crocodilurus. Next base: position 359,263 of record JAHFWL010000248.1, on the reverse strand, counting down.
ACTCAGCAATTTTCTGGTGAGCAATTTTCTGGTGAGCAATTGTTTACTTTGGGGATTGCAGGAGACTTATCAAGATAAGAGGAGGCAGTAGGGGCTTTCCTCCTTTCCCCTTCCTTAATGAAAAGCTTTCCTGGCAGCACTGGTCCAGCAGTATTCACATTTCCCCACACAATGGCCAAATGGGAATGATGTGGTGGCAGCTGGTTAAAAGATATTTTTGTTAAGGAAGGAAAAGGGGGGAACACAACACTGCCATATCCTTCTACAAGGACCACAAAGTACGTCCCCCTCCACACACACAAAGTAGTCCATTTTTGCAGACCCCAGAAAAATCTTTTTCCCCTCCCCTCTTCCTTTTTCACCTTACCACCACCTGCCTACATTCACTAGAATAGTCTCTGGTGAAAACATCAGCTCAACTCTAACACAAACCTTAGAAAATTCTTTAGTGTTTAACACTTAGGTAAAAGTGTTCTCCGGTGGTGGGCTCTTGCATGCTTAAAAGGAGGTGATGCGGGGAGTTTAGAGGAAAAATTGAATGATTATGAAGAGATATCTTCCCCATATTTCTTGAACCCTTGAATCTAGAAATATAAAACAAGAATACCAAAGATGGGTGATAGCAAATCTATATAACTGCCATTAATATCTAGTCTCCAGATTTTATTCCCAAAGACTGTAATCTCATACATATGCTTTAATATTGCAGTGTGCTCCTGCCACCCTGTTGGATCAGCTGTGCTTCCCTTTAGCAAGAGCACTTTCTGTGATCCCAGCAATGGTGATTGTCCCTGCAAACCTGGAGTGGCTGGTCCTCAGTGTGATAGGTGCATGGTAGGATACTGGGGCTTTGGAAGTTATGGCTGCCAACCATGTGATTGTGCAGGAAGCTGCGACTCATCAAGTGGTGACTGCATCAACAGGTGAGTGGACAAACATATTAGTATAGATGGCCAGACGCCATGGGCACAGGACATTTATCTGCAATAAATACATATGTATCTAGAGGTTGTTTGACCCACAGTGTTGTAATGTCATCCAAACCCAGGAGACCAATTCCATTGTGGGTTGCAAGGAGTGGCTAGTGAGCCGCTTGACAAGAGCAGCAAAAATCCCTTGCTGCTCTTCAACCGTGCCACCGCCAGTGACAGCCCCTCCACTGATGCCCAAGCAGCACTTTGGAGTGGCCATCACTGGTTCACCACCTTAAAAAAACAATAGACCCCAGAAATGTGCGCAAATGTCTTTGTAATATTTTTTTTTTAAGTTCAGTTTTTCAGAGGTGTGCAAGTGTGCACTTACAGCTGTCAGATATATGTAGTTTTACTTGCTCAATGTCCTTGTAAGTTTCAACTGTCAAAGGGAGTGAAGTGCAGTTGGTAACATAGATTGAAATTGGCAAGACAAGACTGCAGATAGGCTCATTTGTGCACAATTGCCAAGCTGTCAATTGAAAATCACCGGTAAAGGGGAAAAAAAGGGGGAAAAAGTAGGAGTTAGTGACAAGATCTTGTAATCCTCTGGATTTCGAGTGTTGAACTGGTAGTTCTCAATGCCCTCCACATTTTCAACACTTCCCCGGGTCTCCAACTACTGCTGCAGTTATTGAAGTTTTGGTCTAGTAGTCTATATAGTCTGCCAGAATATAGACTGGCATCTTCAGGCTGAAGTGTTTAGTTGGTCAGTGTTAGGTGATCCAAAATAGTCTTGGTCTGACAGCAAAGACAATGGAGAGGGAAGATCTAAAGGCTCAATGGCAAAACTCCACTGACTCACTTGGAAGTCAAGTCCAGCAGTAACCTCTGAAATGCCAGAGAAGAACAAACCATATAAGGGAGGACCTAGAATGCAACATTCCCTGCCTAGCCAAAACTATACAAAGAGATCCTTTTATAGATTTTGTGCATTCCGCACCATGTAAATTTGAAATATATATATATATATATATATGTTTCCACAATACATTTTATACTACTAACCATAAACTACAGACATTGATGTACCAAATTATAGACTGTGTACAATTATTCATTTGTTGTATGTTTCTCAGTAAAATAATCCATGGGAGGTAATAAACATTCTTCATCAAGTCTTGGCCACATAAATCAAAATTAAGTAGTTCAGCCTACCCCAACCTGGTGCCCTCCAGATGTTTTGGATGACAACTCCCAGCATTCTTGACCATTGGCCATGCTGGCTGAGGATGAGGGGAGTTGAAGTCCAAAACATCTGGAGGGCACCAGGTTGGGGAAGGTGGAAGTAGTTGAACTGTAGTTCTTCAAGAATTGTGTCTTCTACATACACTTAGTGTCACAAACTTTTCCTCACTTTAAATATTTTTAATATATCGATGTTTATTTTTCCAACACATTATTTTTTCAGAGTAAGAAACTCTGAACTAAGGTTGGTGTGTGTGTTTGCATCTCCATGCAGTCCAAGTAGGGCCACTCCCTAGTTCAAGAAATTAATTCTGGGTGTATGGTACTAATCCTTAAGACTCTGCTTGGCACTGCTAGAAATTTCTTCCAAGCTGTTGTGTGAGAGCCATCAAAAAATTACAGTTAAGTAGTTTTCTGGTAACACTCAGAAATGTTTGAGATATGGATAATTAATACAATATTTGGGTTTTTTAAATAATTAACTTCTGATTTCCTAAGTTTTATGAAGCTATTTTTTTTTTGTAATAAATAAACTTCATTGAACTGATTTCATAAGAAACATTTCAAACTGTTCCCTTAATTTTAGCAGTGCAGACATAGACTGGTACCATGAAATCCCTGGTTTTTATTCTGCGTATAACAAGAGTGAACCAGCATGGGGGTGGGAGGATGAACAAGGATACTCTGCCCTTCGACATTCAGGTAAGGATATTGACTCAGACCTGTTTGCTATCTCCACTAACAACATTTTAAATAGGAATTTATGACTATATAGTAAAAAGTTGTTTTGGCTTTGAAAAGAAAGAAAAATAAAAAGTTCTGAGATCAATCTACAAATAGTAGTAGGCAGTGCTTTTTTTCTGGAGAAAAGGGTACCGGAACTCTTGGATTACATTTCCTCGGGAGTAGATGGCGATTAAATTGTAATGCAATTAATAGAAGAAAAGGTGCTGGAACTCAGTTCCGGTGAGTTCCACCAGAAAAAAAGCCCTGGTAGTAGGTGATCACTCGTGACTGAGTAAGATTGTCTTCCAGGATAAAATTACAAAAAGAAAATTATAAAAAGGAGGAAATTCTAAAAAAAATTGTAGACTAGTGATGGGTCTGTAAGTGACTGTGGAGGCCAATTCTAGATCCACACAGCTTCCCACAGTGAGGACACAGGTTATATAAGGTTATAGACCAGGGGTCCTCAATGTGATTCCCATGGGAGCCATAGCACCTGCAGACACCTCCTATGGCACCCACAAAGGGGTCCCTAATGGGGCGCCTGCAGACTCCTGTATTTTTATTATTTTTAATTGTTTTCTCCATTTTTTAAAATACTTGTACATGGATTTTGTATGAAATACATACAACTTTCTAGAATTATACATAGGCATCAACAAAAATGGACCAAATAATCAAATAAGTAACAGTTTGAAGGTGGATTCTATATGCCACCAGTTCAAATACTGAAAGCATTCTAAGGTCTTCAGTCCATTGCATTATACAAGGTATTTATCCTTCCAAAGTTGTAGTATCAGTATTTTAGCTGTCAAAAGGGCAACTGAATCCATTTACACTGACCATTTGTTAATTTCCATGAAGCAGGTACATAATTTAAAAGAGTGCATACATCAGTGAATACTAAAGACTGTTCCATTTATCTGTGTAATAACGCCCCCCCTAAAACCACGTCCGTTCGTGCAACCACGAACCACGTGGTCGTGCAACCACATCTGTTCTGGATCCTTGCCCTTCTTGGCTTATAAAAACTAGCAGGGAGGGAACGGCCAGCTGGGCCAGAGAGGTGATCAATGCCTCCTTGCAAGAGGGAGTGGTCCCATGCCACCTGAAACAGGCGGTGGTGAGACCACTCCTGAAGAAACCCTCTCTGGACCCAGAAGATCTTAACAACTTTAGGCCGGTGGCGAATGTTCCTTTTCTGGGCAAGGTCCTTGAGCGGCTGGTGGCCAACCAGCTCCAGGAGCTCTTGGATGAGACTGATTATCTGGATCGATTTCAGTCGGGGTTCAGGCCTGGTTTTGGCACAGAAACAGCTTTGGTCGCCCTGTATGATGACCTATGTCGGGAGAGAGACAGGGGGAGTGCGACCCTGTTGATACTCCTGGATCTCTCAGCGGCTTTCGATACCATCGACCATGGTATCCTTCTGGAGCGGCTGTCTGAGTTGGGGGTAGGAGGCACTGCATTGCAGTGGTTTCGCTCCTACTTGGATGGATGGCTCCAGAGGGTGGTGCTTGGGGAATATTGCTTGGCCCCATGGACTTTCCAGTATGGGGTTCCTCAGGGGTCGGTCTTATCCCCCATGCTATTTAATATCTACATGAAACCACCGAGTGGGGTCATCCGGAGTTTTGGAGTTCATTGCCATCAGTACGCTGATGACACGCAGCTCTATTTCTCCTTTTCATCTTCAGCAGGTGAGGCTGTGGATGTGCTGAACCGGTGCCTGGCTGGCACAATGGACTGGATGAGGGCTAACAAACCGAGGCTCAATCCAGACAAGACTGAGATGCTGTTAGTGGGTGGTTCCTTTGACCGGATGGAGGGTGTTCAACCTGTTCTGGATGGGGTTGCACTCCCCTTGAAGGAGAAGGTTCGTAGCTTGGGGGTGCTCCTGGAGCCATCTTTGTCACTTGAGGCTCAAGTGGCCTCAGTGGCAAGGAGTGCCTTCTACCAGCTTCGGCTGGTGTCCCAGCTATGCCCCTATCTGGACAGGGATAGCCTGGTCTCAGTAATCTACGCTCTGGTGATCTCTAAACTAGACTACTGCAATGTACTCTACGTGGAGCTGCCTTTGAAGACTGTTCGGAAGCTGGAGCTTGTGCGAAATGCGGCAGCCAGGCTTATTGCGGGGACCGGAAGGTCCGAGCACATTACACCAGTTCTGGCCCGTTTGCACTGGCTGCCAATATGCTTCCGGCCGAGCCGAATTCAAGGTGCTGGTTTTTAACCTATAAAGCCCTACATGGCTTAGGACCACAATACCTGACGGAACGTCTCTCCCAACCGCAATCTACCCGGACACTACGCTCAACATCTGGGGCCCTCCTCCGACTGCCACCTCCAAGAGAGGCTCCGTTGGTGGCAACGAGGAGGAGGGCCTTCTCAGTGGTAGCCCCCCAATTATGGAATAAGCTCCCCACTGAGACCTGCCTGGCGCCAACCTTACTATCTTTTCTGCACCAGGTTAAGACTTCCCTCTATGCCAAGGCATTTAATAGTTAAGAGCTCAAAATAGCACGGGGGGGGGAATTGTCACCTGTAGGCTTAGTTTTATTAACTTTGGGGTTGTTATTTATTTTAAACTGTGTTTTTAAATTTGGTTTTTAATCTTTTAAACTATTTTGTATGCTTTTATTGTTTTTATGTACAAACTATTGTGAACCGCCCAGAGAGCTTCGGCTGTGGGGCGGTATAGAAATGAAATAAATGAAATGAAATGAAAAGAAGTAACTACTGGACATTAACAAAACATATGCTTAAAAGAAACATTAGCTGAATTGCACTGTCAGCAATTAGCCAAATTAGCGAATCCCTTATTAAAGAGATGGCGGTGTCCAATAGGCATGAAGCAAAGTTCTTGCTGAATAAGACGCAGCCTAAGATCCATAGACACGACAGGTAGATGGCAAAGTAACGATCCACTGATTAGGCATTTTATGGTGGTGCCCACAGGAGTTTCTCAAATTCTCAAATGTGCCCATATTCCAAAAAGGTTGGAGACCCCTGTTATAGACATTTATGGTGCTTCCAGATACACATCGTACAGCTATTCTATTTTTCCCTTCAATAGTAGGATCTTGTTTTTGGTTATCTAAAGATGTTTTAAACTGGTGTATGTTTTAATAATGTTTGTTGTTGTATAATGATTTAATGATTTTAAATCATTATTTTTAAATCCATTTTTATCCGTTTAATGATGTTTTTATCCGTTTCATGATGTCCGATATTGTTTTTGTTGGGTCCGTGACCGTATAATAAAAATTGAATTTAATTGAATATGAATGAAGTACAGTGATTGCACAATGAAAGCCTCATCTGAAGCACTCTAAGAAAAAATACTTTTTTAAAAAGTATAACATTCAACTCTAAGGCACATACTTTTAAAAAAAAGTATAACATTCATTACACACATTTTTGTACATTTTTTTCATAGAAAAAGGAAGAACTTAATGAGCAAACACTAGATGATTTGCAACCTGATTCCAAATGTACCCAAAAGTAAGCTGCTTTGTAGCCTGGTGTCATTGTACCACCAGGCTGGCTTTTGGGTCAAGGATCCAGTCCCCATTGTGGCTTTGCTTAAAGATATACTGTGTCATGGTCAGGTGATTCTCAATTAAGTGTTGATTGGTCCTTGCTGCTCCCCCCCCCAAAGAAACAGAATCCCCTCTCTGTTCCTTGCAAAAACCCCTAAAATCTGGGGGAAAGTTCAGATGAAGAGATATTTTTTTTAGCATCCCTAGGTATCAAATGCATATTACCTGCATCGGAGGTTTAAAAAGCAGTAGTGGCTCTGTTCAAGTAACATTTTACTTAACGCCAATTTTAGACTATGCATGAGGAAATGAATAAATCTCATCAGAAAACGTCTATTTTTATATTCACCTAACTTTAAATAGCAATATTTATCTTTCTCATACTGATTTTGTATACAGTGATAACTTTCAGGCCTAGATCTTATATCATATATATTTAGCCTGGAGTAATGTTTTGTACTTTAATCCTTTATTTTAAGAAACAAAAATGTTGACCTTTGTCATTGAGCATTTAGCTATATTTAGATACTAATACATTTAAGGTGATGTATTAGATTTAGATACTAATCCAATGGCGATGCCCATAGCCCTCTGAACTCGGGAGGATTATGGACATCCTATGCAGAGTGTAAGGAGCATAGAGGCAAAGGTCACCTCTGCTCTCCTCTCGCTCTGTAAAGCAGCTAGATGGCCTATTTGGGCCGTCTAACTGTGGTGCTTTGGAGCAGGAGAAAAGGAAGCTGAGGCACCGCCAGGATACATCATATCTTGGCAGCACAGGTCTCCTCCCCTTCCCTCCCCCTGGAATGCCCTCTAAACCCCTTCTCCAAGGTTGCTTTTCTGACCTCAGAGAAGCAGCCAGTGCAGTTCTTTCTGCGCTGGCTGTGGAGGGAGGGGCTTTTCTGACCTCAGATTTGAGAATCCAAAAAATCCAAAAGCCCTCTAGACACTGTCTAGGGGCCATAGGATCACTCTGTTATTCACTTTGAATTCTCTGATACTATCCATGTGCTTGAGGGTACAGCTATATAGGAATTTAAGCAGTTACATATAAGATATTGCTATAGAGCTGAAAGGAAGAGGTGAAATACGTCCATAGATTTTAAAGGATGAAGTGGGCCTTCTTAAGGACATTCAGATGGTAGTATATCTATTCCTTCCCAGCCCAGTTTTTTATGCATTCTGAATGGACTCTGAATTGAAGGGTTAACTTACTACTTCAAGTTAATGTAGCATGAGTAATTCCATGTATTGTGAGTATTTCTCCTCTCTTACTTTGATTTACTGCTGGAAGAGCTGTCAAAGCCAGTGGGCTGCTTCTTTTCATTGCATTTGTCAACAAAGGGATGGTGGCCAACAAATTTCCAATATCCCAAACATCTTTTTGGACGAATCTAATTAAATGAGGGGTGCTCTAAGAACATTCTGCTGTAACTCAGACAAGAATGGGAACACAGTTTCATTTTTGTTCGAATAGTTGTGCTTTATTGTATTTGTTGACTATAAGCTCATTGTACTCTGCCCAATAATTAAATAAAGCAAAGGTGTGTGTTTTTTAAAAGCCTGTGGGCAGCATGCTATTTTTCTCCACCTTTTTACTACACTGGGATCTCACCCATGGGAAATGAAAGTATTCTATGACCTGGTTTGCATGCAATTACAGCAAATTATGGGTTATTTAACCCACGATTCAAAGGGACCCATGGTTTGTGGCTGGCATAACCACTGGGTTGTTGAGCCCCTAAACAACCCATCAGTTCACATGTCATGCTCACAGCCTCCATTCGAGCCAATCAGAGGTTGTTTTCAGAAAACAGAAGCTGATTGCACACAATGCACATCCTGGCAAATTGTGGGTTAATTAACCCAAGATTTGCCACTGTTATATGTGAACTGGCCCAGTGAGTCACATTGGCCTGCTTTGCACATAATGCTAACCCATGGTATGGGTTGTTGAATTTTGGGTTGCCATGATGTATGAACCCAGCCACACTAACACACTCCCCGCCCACCACTGCCCCCGCCAGGCCTCCGCCTCCCCGCCCACCGCCGCCACGCCTCCCCACCCGCCCACGCCGCCGGCCCCCATCACCACCCCCCAACCCCTACCTTCTCCACGTCGTGTCGCTTCCGGAGCCCCGCCCATGTTGTTTTGGCGGGAGGAACCAGCTGGTTTCCCCTGCAAAAAACAGAGCGCGGGGGTCCCGTTGTCACGTCACTTCCTCCTTCTCGGAGGCGGCGGCAGCCAGGGCGGGGGGAAGGTAGGTTGGTGGTGGTGGTGGCGGCGCGGGGGGGGTTTGCAGAGCAGGGCTGCTTTGCTCCAGAGGGCCCCCCCCACGGCACGAGAGGGGGAGCGCTAAATATCATTTCGCCTAGGGCGCCAAGCTGCCCTGCACCGGTCCTGTTAGTCACTTGAAACAATCCAAGGTCAGCAATAAGTTTTACAGGAGAGCCATGTTGAGGAAGAAAAGAAAGGTGATATGACAAGGCCTTCCTCATACTGCAAAGTGGTCAGTCAGCAAGTTCCACTGGCAAAACCTCCACTCACTGCAGGCCTCTCTTTTGCCTGTGGGTTGGCAATTGGAGAGCCAGGAAATCCTCCTGGGGGGGAGGAGTAAGATTTGCCTCTGCTACCTCCACTTGCTGAATCAGAAACAACATCTGGAAACAAGGCCCTATGAGGAGAGACTGAAAGAACTGGGCATGTTTAGCCTTCAGAAGAGGAGATGAGGGGAGATGAGATATAAATCTTTCAGTATTTGAAGGGATGTCACACAGAGGAGGGCAAGGATCTCTTCTCGATCCTCCCAGTTTGCAGGACACGGAATAATGGGCTCAAGTTACAGGAACCTAGATTCCACCTAAACATCAGGAAAAATTTCCTGACTGTCAGAGCAATAAGACAATGGAATCAACTACCTAGGGAGGTCGTGGGCTCTCCCACTCTGGAGGCATTCAAGGTGCAGCTGGACAGCCATCTGTCAGAGATGCTTTGACCTGGATTCCTGCATTGAGCAGGGGGTTGGACTCTACTTTTCTATGATTCTATGATTCTATGATTATCCTATATATATATGCCACTGATGGTAACTTCAGGGACTTGATTTGCCTTTCACTTTCACTTATTGCAATACAAATTCACATTATAGCATATTTTAAAATATGCACAATGAAGATCACCATGAAAATTGCAATGCTTTACAATTTCAAAACCCTCCATACATAGTTAATAACTGAAAGACGGGAACCTTTTTCAGATGTTATATAAATGCCAGGAGAAAGGGTGCAACTGGTTGTGCAAGTGTAATGGGCAACTGCTTGTACAACAGAAAGATTTGGTGGAGCTCCGCTAGTGCTATTTGAGTTGAATACTCAACGGTGAATACACCGTTGAATACTGCCCCGTGTAATTCACGTGGTGACACCAATATGAAATAATGTTAGTTGGAAGATTTCATCAAATGGTGATTCAAAGGTGGAGGTATTTTTCTGTTTTGATAGGAAAATGTGAATGTAAAGACCAAGTTTTACGAAATTCCAAGATCTTCTGTGGCATGAAATATACATATGGTGAGTTAAAATTAATATATATTATTCAACTGCCCTAGTATTTCCAACAGTTACCAATGAAAATTATCAGCAGAACTGCTCTGATTGGGAGAATGAAGAGTAGGGTGAGGCCACTTATGGTCCCAAATGCAGAATTATAAAAGCCACTGGTACTAGGTCAATATACCTAGCATGTTGTACATATTTGCTCTAGCAGAAAGTTATAGGGGAGAGCACAGGAGGTTTGAGAGGCAGGAGAAGCAGTGCTGGAAACTCAACCTCACTTGCCTCACAATAGGATGCCACTGTGGCTGTTACAATGCAATGTGTTGTACAACTTCAGGCTGGCAAGTTCACACAAATGAATGCTCCTCGATAGATAGATAGATAGATAGATATAGATAGATAGATAGATAGATAGATACAGATATTAAATTGCTCACTGAATTTCCTCCTGATATCTAGTTTTCTATGTATGGTTTATTTGTTTTTAAATAGCGAAGCATTCAATAGGATGAGCCTGAAGCAGTATGACACAGTAACAGGTTTGCCACCTCATTTGCTGTTTTCTGAGAACTACAGCTGTTCTTACTCCCTCCAAGAAAATAAGCAATCTAGAGTAAATTACAAAGTACTTTTCTACATGTACGTATATTACAAAGCCCTTGGGTTTACAGGAATAAAGGGCTGTGTCTCCTGCTAATAAGAAATCTTTAATGTAACATTTTGATTGTCCTGCACTCTGGCAAGAGCTAGAATTGCCAGCTTTTTCTGGCAGGGCTCCAATCCTTTTAAGTGGCAGCAGTTTAACAGGTAAAGATTTTCCTGACATGGAGACGAAATGATAAAATAATTTTTATTTTTTTTAAATATTTTATTTATTTTTCAAAACAAATTATAACACAAAAAATATATTTAACAAAATACAAAATTATCACACAAATATAACATAATCAACATACAATAAATCATAAAGTGCCCCCCCCACCCTCCAAGGGACCAATTAATATACTTCTATCCTCTTGATCAAATAAAGTCTAAATTCCAAAAATATAACATATCCTGACAAGGCATGTTACCCTTCCCCTTTATTAATACATAGTCTAGTAATTGATTCCATATCTCCATAAAATTATTCTTCTTTAGCAATCCTTTTTTGCATTTGATACTACTAGTTAGTTTATCATTTAGGGCTATGTCCCAAACTTCCTTATACCAGTCTGTTATTAGGAAAACATGTTGTACTTTCCAATTTCTCTCGCTATCATTAGCCTGGCCGCAGTTAACAAGTTTACAATTAACTCCTTCATATTTTGATCACAAAAAGCTTCTCAGTTATTGATAACAATGCTAATTTTGGACAGACCTCTAAATTAGTACCAATAATTTTTGATATTTCTGTAAAAACCTCTCGCCAAAACACCAATACATTTTTACAACTCCACCACATATGAGCATATGTCCCTTTTTCCTGACATCCTCTCCAACATAATGCAGAACAATTATTATCTATTCTATTTAATCTTACTGGAGTTAAATACCATCTCCAAATCAGTTTATAAAAATTTTCCTTTATCCTAATTGACATCATTTTCACAATCCGTCTATCCCATATATTGTTCCACCCCACCTTCGAGGTCACCTCTTCAAATTCATTATCCCATACTGTCTTAAGCTGATCCTCTTGTTCTTTTGCTTTTTGAATCAATCTATATAAATCCCTTGTTATACCTCTTGTTGATGCATTACCTGGTAGGCCGTCTCTAGACATGACCATCTTTTCAAAATTAGTTAAATCTCTCTCGTACTCAGTTTTCCTTTTCCATTTCTTCGACCACTGTTCTAACTGTAGTAAATTTAACCACGATAATCTTCTTCTCCCAACAATTTCCATTATTTGATCTCTAGTCCCCATCTTTTCCACCCAATCGGTCAATCTAATAACCCTTTCTTCTCTTAGTTTACCCTCCAGCTCTAATCTTAAGTTTTCAGGAAAACCCTTAAGAGCTACCGCCCTAGTTAATGGAGATATCCCTGGTATAAATATGCTCTTCATAGTACCCCAAATCATTAACAAATTTCTTACAAAAGGGTTGTCTATATTTTTTATCAGTTTATTATTATTTTTTTGAAAAAAAAATATTCCCCAAAGTACTACGTAGTTCACATGTTTCTAACTCCAACCACATTATTTCTTTAGGGCGTGCTATAATATCCACTATATGTCTTAACTGATTCGCTATATAATGCCATTTTAAATTCGGCAAACCCAAACCCCCTACTTTTTGTGCTTTATACCATCTTGTTTTAGTAATCCTAGATTTTTTCCCTCCATTACAATATGTATTAATAATTGATTGCCAATCTTTAAGTTCCTTATCTGATATCGCACTTGGTATCATCCGAAATAAAAAATTTATCTTTGGCAAAATCTTCATTTTAATCAAAGCAATTCTACCAAACCAGGAAAGTCCAATTTTTTAATACTCTATTTTATTCTTTACCTCATTCTTTAATTTCCTATAATTCTGATCTCCCAATTTATCTATATCTTTTGGAATTACAATTCCTAAATATTTAATTACATTATTAATCTTATAATTACTTTTTTTTTTTACACATTTCAATCTCTTCTCTTTTACTATAGTTAAACAACAAAAATTTAGATTTATCCCAATTAATCTGTAGCCCCGTTACTTCCCCGAACTCCTTTAAATGATTCTCCACTCTATCCATATTTTCCATAGGGTTTTCGATTGTCAAAAGAGTATCATCTGCAAAAAGATTTATTTTTATCTTCTCCCTAATCCCTATCCCGCCTATATTTCTATCTTCTCTAAATACATTTGCTAAAATCTCCATTACCAATGCAAACAAAATAGGCGAAAGGGGACGTCCTTGTCTAGTTCCTCGACCTAGGTAAATTTGCTCTGTTAAACCATCATTTACTACAACTGATGAAACATTTTTTGAATACAATTGATTAACTACTCCTCTAAATCTTTCTCCAAACCCCATAATTTTAATTAAACTTTTTAATGCTGGCCATTCCACGCAATCAAAGGCTTTGAAAATATCTAACGCTATTACCCCTGCTCTCAATTTATTTTTCTTTATTAAATATATTACGGTATATTTAAAACGCTTCTTGTTAAATCTGCCATTTGTCTTCCTTGCATAAAACCACATTGGTCTATCCCGACATATTTAGTAATAAACTTGTTCATCCTTCTCGCTAATATTGCTGTCATCAATTTTGCATCATGATTTATTAAGGAAATGGGTCTATAGGAACCTGGCTCCGTTAAGTCCTTCTCTGGCTTCGGGATTAAAATAATCTTAGATTGCTTCCATGAAGAGGGGATCTCTCCCCCCTTCAAAAAAATATCATTAAATAACCTCTTTAGTCTTGGAACCAACATTTTCTTAAAGACCTTGTAGTATTCAGCCCCTAAACCATCCAGTCCAGGGGTCTTACCCTCTTTCAGTTTATTTATTGCATATTCTATTTCCAATTCTGAAAAAGGTTGTTCCATAATTTCTCTATCTTCATCCACTAGTCTAATTTTAAAATGCTTTCCTCTATACTCATTAATCCTCTCTTCCGTACAATCTCCAGCCTTGTACAATTCTGAATAAAATTCATGAAATATTTTTAATTTGTCCTGCATTAAATTATGTCCTTTCCCTTTTTTATCTTTAATTGCCCCAACTATACTTTTTTCTTTCTTTTTTTGTGTGGATCTTGCTAACATTTTCAAAATAAATTTTATTTGGCCATGTCAGGCAGCTGATAAAGACACATGGGCCTTACCAGGAAAAAGTTAGTTAAATGCAAACTTTCATCTGGCAGAAGATATCTCAATAGACATCCATGAATAATCACAAAAAGTGTTTATTATGCTCTTTTCCCAAGCACTTTATGAATTAAAATAATGATATATGAGTTAATAGAATGTAATGTATTCAAAGCATTCAGGCTTATTATTATAAAGGCACTTTATTCTTTAATCTCTTAGCCTACTAGACAGTGGCAGAAGTACTACATTTTTTTGATAATATCAATCACAAAAGAATCACGTACCATATTCCAGAATATATACATACACACACACACACACACACACACCAATATACCGACTATACCAATAAGCTGCACCTGTTACTTGCCGCACAAAATATTTGGATTTTTTAAAAAAATTATACTGTTTTAACTGTATTTTAATTCTGTTTTATTATTGTATTTTATTGGACTGTACATCGCCCAGGGTGGCCGGGTGGCCGGCCAGATGGGCGATTCAAAAATGTAAGAAATAAAAATAAATAAATAAAAGTTCATAATGTACTAAGAAATAAGATGTGTATTTGAGTGAAATAGACCTACAAAAGAAGTTCAAGTGAAATACACTAAACTCTGGTCTTATCCTTAAGGATATTAGGGTTATTTCCTGTTATGGTAACTGCATTTATTGGACAAAAGAAATGCACATTTTTAAATGTCGCTTATGCTTACTCCAGCTTTCCAAAGAGCATTTATATAAATACATCTTTATATGTATATACGTGTATGTACACTTACCTTGGAGTGAGTCCCATTTATATCCTGCCAGCCTGCCTCAAATCAGATGATCAACTAGGAGGCAATGGCTGAAAACCTACCAATCTTTTTAAATAGGAGCTTCTAATTGCCACCACAAAAACAAATACAAATGACTTTATATTGAAGATATATGAAAGGAACCTGGCTGCTCCACTGACTACCCAAGCCCAGTATTTATTACCAAGCTTTCAAACGCCTCAGTTGAGTGTCAGCCTTTGGGAGCTGAGGTAGGTTGTACATGATAGGACCTAGCTGGGAGAAGCAGCTTGCCTTCCTGGCAGCCTCTCCAAAACACTGCAGGTAGGAGGCTTTCATGTTTTCCAGTTAAATGTCTCATTTTATGGAAGCAATATGACTTTCTCCATCCTCCAGCCTGGTAGGGTGGCCACTTATGAATTGCCCAAACAATAGATGTTTTGCATAAAATTTGCATATGTTAATTCATACAGCTTCAAGTTTAAAAAATAATAATAATAATTTAAATTGAAACATAGTACATCTATCTCATCATAGTGTGGAAGATAATTACCAGGTGATTTGTATGCCTACCTGTTCAGTCTGCTGTCCAGGTGCTAACTGTTGATGGGCAATTGTTCTTAGGGTTCTTTATCTTTAAACCATTAGACAGGACAGCCCTTCAAGCAGAGGATAATCTTCAAATAGAGGACAGTCCTTTGGCAGCCCCTCAAATAGAGGAGTCCTCTGTAAAAGAGGACACATGGCCAGGACAGCCAGGCCCAAGCACAAGGACTCCCCACAACCAGCTGAATGTTAGGTTTATGAGAAACTGCTGAGAATGAGGTCTGGAGTCCCAAACTTACACTGTAAGCAGCTTCAGGGCTATGAATATATGCATATCTATTAACAGCTATGGAGGCACCACTCTGTACAAGTGTGACAGTCTCATAATAACTTTATTAGGACCAGCTAAAGTTTTACATCTCCAAGTTGAAAACAAGCTTTTGAGTTCACCAGAACTTTTCTTTAGGCTGGATGTTAAGTTTGGTGGGGAGAGGAGGGTGTTGCTTGCTGGGCATGATGAAAGCCTAAGTCTGCTATCTGTAATACACTTAAGAGTTAAGATGGAATAGAGGAGTTGTGCAACTTGATTGGGTTAGTCTTAGATTGTACTAGGTGAAAAAGGATCTCAAGTTGCAGCCAATCCTACTAGGATAAAGAAGCAATGGCTGCTTTTCCTTTGACAATATAAAAGCCAGCAGTTATTCACACCTGTCTCTAGTGCTGATCTAACACTACATGGCTCCCTTGTGGGGTAGAAAGCAGAATTAGGAGTGGGGGACATAAGCCCCCTTGATGTGTTATGCTTGTGTAGCAGTGTCCATGCAATGGCTGGGGAGTGGGGAGTTGCACGGCTGAGCCTGCCCACAGCATTCCAAGTGTTGGTGTGGACATCTACAGGGAAGAAGCTTCCATGCAATTCTATATGTCAAGGGGGGCACTCCCTATATTAGCAAAACTGGGAGATTAATTTTAAGTGGTGCACTAGCTATACACCACTTCAACAGAAGCAAAATTGGGACTTTGCCTGTGAGGAAAACATGTCTTCTGACTGCTAGGTAATATTACCCACTTTTACTTTTGGATTTTTTTTCCTAATGGACCAATACAGCTGCCTGCAAATTTTGTCCGCTATGTATAATTTTCCCAACAGATTTTATCTTCCAATATTTGGGTTCTCCTGTCAATGAGGCGTGTTCTGTGAGCTAAGTGGAATTTGCTATGTGACAAATCTCTCTTTCTATACATCACCAATATAAAGTACTTATTGTAGTATTTGCATTGTGGCAGCAATTAGAGGCTCCCTTGAAAACTACTGATAGGCTTGAAATCCATCCATGCATGGCTTAAGTAGGGAGGAAGAGAGAAACCCCCAGGAACGTTTTAGCTATAAACTTCTAGGGACCAGGCTAGCTTTGAATGGCAAGGTTATTTCTTTTTCCCAAAAATATAAGTACTTTAAACCTATAATGGAATGATGTGGCCAGGCTACAAGGAAGTATTGCTTTATTTTGTAGTTTAGTGCAAATATTTAAAATAATGAGTAAGCAATAGTTCCCAGTAATCCCAGTAGGAAGAAGCAGCTGTGTGTGCGCTCCATACTTCCTAAAAATCAGGTCACTGAGCATCTCCCTGCACCCGGCCCTTGGCAAAGACTGAACAGGCTCATCAAGTAGAGGTTCTGGCACAGTTTCTATTCAACTAAATCTAGTTCAGTTCTCTTTGCATCAAATGAAATATATGGTATTGCTTTATCGGTAAAGACAATTGTACTCACCCTAAAAGTGCAAGTAAGCTGTAGTGCAATTTGTACTGCACACATCACTGGTATTCAACATTAATGCACAGCATTGTATGAACACAGAAGATATATTCGTTCTTCTGAAATTTCCTCCCCACAGCACTGAAGGCAAAGATTTTGTCTGCTCATGATAAAGGCTCCCATGCTGAGGTCAATGTGAAGATCCAGAAAGTATTGAAATCTACAAAGCTTAAGATTTTCCGAGGGAAGCGGATTCTTTACCCAGAATCATGGACTAACAGAGGTTGCACTTGCCCAATACTTAATCCTGGTAGGTATTTGTTATGAAAAACATGTCTCTATCAGTTGGATACTTATTTTGATTTTATACCTCACTACTTCTCTCCAGCCCATGCATAATTAGTCTTATAGTTCATACACACACACACACAATTAGATTAAATTATATTTCATCCTATTATATTCTCTTGCTTTTTTAAAAAAGCCTTTTATGCGCAAATTCCATTTTTGTTCCACATACTGGGAGTTGAAGGGGAAAAAATGTGGATGCTTCAGGAAACTAAACTGCCAATCACTGCTCTTACCAATTAAAGCAATTTAATTTGATGCTAGACAATCCTTTCAATTTTAGCTTCACTTTGGACCTGTTATATCATGCATAATCATCATGTCTAAGCCCTGCCACAGAATTTGTCAATTTGAATCTTTTCTCAAAGTTGCACACATGCAGAATTCCTTCCTTAACTGAGTTTAAGTTAGACATACAAGATAATGCAGACAGAGAAATGAAAGATGCGCCCACCACATTTGCTTTGTCTACTAAAGCAATATACGGTACACAGTCACTGAAAGAAAGGAAGAAAAATCAAACTTATACTCCCTGATCCTCGCACATACAAATGTATTTTATACCTGACTAGTTGCGTCTCTCCATCAACATTATGGCACATCTGAATATGTATCTGGATACATAACCCATTGAAAATAAAGAGGTTCAGATAGACAACATCTGGATTCGAATATGCATTTGGGTGCACAACTGATTTACAGCCATAGTTCCTGATATAGTATAATCAGGCCTGGTGCCTACTGTTATCTTTTTGGTGCAAAGCAAAAACATTTCTCCCAGGCATTTTAGAATTTAGTGTGCTTGTATTGCTGCCCTTATATATTTTATATTTATTCCTGTGATGTTTGTTGTTTTGTACTGTATTTTATTCTTTTAGCTTTTATGGTTTTATATTGCATTTTATTCTTTTAGTTTTTGTAATCCACCCAGAGAACATGTTATTGGATGGATCAAATGTGTAATAGAAGACTAGTTCTGTGTGGAGATCTCCTTCTGTGGATCAGGCAATGGCTGTGAAAACAGAAACTGTAGGGTCCAAAGCACCTGTCTTTCTTTTCAAGTGGCAAAATTGTATGATAGCGTTGCCATATAATATTTGCATGGTGTAGTACTTGTGTGAAATGGTTTCCCCATGAAAATAACTCAAAAATTACAAGACAAAACTTGCTTCCAAGCATTTTCTCAGATGAGATCACTTTTGAGCTTGTGACATTGCAGCTAGGTCACTTCACAAACATAATTTGGTAACCTACCACAATTCAAATGCAACTATAGGATATTAGGCATAAAAGAGGGCCAAATACTGCAATGTAGTGTTGATCTTGAACTGTGGGAGGCCTGCATTTAGTTAACTAAAAGTCGCTATTCACATGTAACGCCAGCAAATCGTGGGTTAATTAATCCATTATTTGCCACAGTGTGAGCCAGGTGCATTCCAAGCCTTTTTGAATATTCAACTTCCGATCGGGCCAATTAGGGGTTGCTACATGATGTCGGAAACCTGAAAATCATAGGTTAATCATGGGTTAATCAACCTACAATTAACCTAACTACTTATTGTGGGTTAACTGTGGGTTGTTTAACACACGATTAACTTATTCGGACATCATATAGGAACCCCTGATCGGGCCGATTGGGTGTTGAATATACAAAATGCCCACAGAACATGCCCAGTATATTCCAAGGAAAATCATGGGTTAATTATCTCATGATTTGCCACTATTTCATGCGAACTGGGTCTAACAGCACAATCCTATGAGGCTGCCTGTAACCTTCCAAACTTGGAGGATTACAGCCATCCAATTGAGGGTGGGAGAAGCGTAGAGGATACGATATCCATGCTCCTTCCGCCCTCAAAAACATCTAGATGGACAATTGCAGCTGTCTATATGTTTTACCTCTGAGGAGAGGCCGAGGTGCCACCTGGATTCCATGGAATCTGGCGGAGCCTTGCCCCTCCCCTCCCTGCCCCAGGAATGCCCTCCACCGGGGAACTGAACACAGTCTTCCGTGCTCGGTCCTCTGTGGTCTCCTACCAGGAACGGTGCAGGGCTGTTTGGTGCCCTAGGCCAAATTATATTTAGCGCCCCCCCCTCTCGTGCCGTAGGGGGGGGCTCCGGAGCAAAGCAGCCCTGCTCTGCAACCCCCCCCGCGCCGCCACCGCCGCCACCACCACCTACCTTCCCCCCGCCCCCGCTGCTGGCTGCTGCTGCTGCTGCCGCCGCCGCCGCCTCCGACGCGACCCCCGCACTTTTTTTTTTTTTGCCTGGGGAAAACCAGGGCAACAGGGCTGTTTAAGCCCTGTTGCCTCCCGCCAAAACAACGCCGGCGGGGCTCCGGAAACGACGGGAAGGTAGGTAGGTGGCGGGCGGGCGCGGGGGGGGAGGTGCGGCAGCGGCGGCAGGCGGGCGGGGAGGCGCGGCGGAGGCTGAGGTGGCAGGCGGGGCAGGAGCGCGCTGGAGGCGAGGAAGGGGCGCAGAAACGCTGCGCCCTCTTCCGCCACACGCCCTAGGCAGCCGCCTGGGTCTGCCTAGCGGTAGCGCCGGCCCTGTCTCCTACCAGTGTGAAAAGAACCGCACTGGCTATGAGGTGGGGGGGTAGGTACTCCAAGGCGCGATTAACTTATTAACTGGATGAGATTTCCAAGGTCGCAGCACCTTCCAGGCCAAATCCTATGTCCCCTCAGACAAGATCGGCGGGACATAGGATTGTGCCCTAAATGAACTAGCTAACCTTTAGCCAGTCTTGATCTCTCAGCCTAACCTCTGTTCACAGGATTGCTGTGGAGATAAAAAGACTAACCCCCAAATATGCCAGAGATTCTTGAAGAAAGGGCAGGATACAAATGCAACAAATACATAATCAAAATACATCTGACTAGGAAATTGACTCACAAACATAAAAACAAGTT
This sequence comes from Shinisaurus crocodilurus, assembly GCA_021292165.1. NCBI lineage: Eukaryota > Metazoa > Chordata > Lepidosauria > Squamata > Shinisauridae > Shinisaurus > Shinisaurus crocodilurus. The sequence goes on along the minus strand of JAHFWL010000248.1, from coordinate 339,146 downwards.
TTTCAGGAATACTGAAAAATATTTGCAGCCTTGGAGAACAGGATATAACATCTCAGTTAACTTTTATTATTATACTTCTAAATACAAGTTATTTAGAGCAAACTAAAAAAAAAAGAATTTAAAAATTCTCCCATTTGACAATTTTTAACGCATATCCTGTTTTTAGGGAGATATTACAAAGACATTCCCTTGTAAAGTTACATTTGCAATGATAATATTGATACAACCATGCAAATGTCATTCAAACAGCAATACTGAAAAATATATTGGCCAGTCTGAGAACAAGGATTCCATTTGCACCAATGGAACTAATAAAAAAATTGTATCTAAAACATGCCATATTTTTATTGTCCCTAAACAACTCTCTCTCTCTCTCTCTCTCTCTCTCACACACACACACACACACACACACCTATTTCCCCTTTATGGTTCCATATCTTGGATAAATATTAGGTACTAGTCCAATAAATATCTGTCTATTTTGTTTGCAGGTTTGAAATACCTTGTGGCTGGATATGAAGATGTTCAAGCAAGTAGACTGATAGTCAATATGAAAAGTTTTGTCCAGCCGTGGAAACCAGCTCTGGGGGGGAAAGTCTTGGAGATTTTAAAAGACTGTAGCTAAAAGTGCCAAACTTGGCTTTTTTAATGCACAAAATGCAAACTTCATGGAAAGACTTCTGAAATGAAAACTGGAATGTAAGGGAATAGTGCCAAATGTGTGTAGAGCGGTATCCTGATTTATCACCTTTCACCCTGATTCTCAACACATTTGCCCTAATTGTAAGGCCTATGCAGAAACAGTGTGAGTGAAACTGCCATTCAAGAAGTGGCGCTCCCTCCAGCAGCGTCACTTGAGTGTGCAATGGAATCCAGAGTGTGCTCCCGATCCAGCAATCAGTGAATGCAGCAACAGGTTGTACATCCAGAGCTGCGCTTCTGGAGTCCCTCCCATTCCACTTCCCCACCAATCATCTGTTTGGTGGGGGAAAGGGTCTCTGTGAGCAGAACTGCATTCATAGGTCTCTGCATTGGCGACCTGTTCTGCTTGGAAGTAAGTCCCATTGATTTAAGAGAAGATGGCTTATGATCACAGCCCTTAAATTAAGTCTTCATAGTCAATACAGATTTAGTGGCCAGCTTTATAAGTACTTTGTTGACCCATACTGAAGTATGTGGGACTTGCACCAACCGAGTTATTTGAAAGTTGGAACCTCATTTTCATCTTCTTTGGAAAGATGTATGTACACTAGTGATAAACCAAATGACTACCAGCAGCTGTTTCAGTGTAAATCCTAGAGCGAATCAATGAAGTCAATGGAATATTTTTGTTTTACACTAGTGTATTAAAACTAAGAGGACAATTTTGATTAGATATCTACTGCTAATTTCTAGGCATATACATGCATAGAAATTACACATATATTCGTGGGGAAACTCCACTGGAAAACACAGAGTTGGGTCCAGACTATGTTAGTCAGGCTTTAGTCCCATTGAAATCAATTTGACAAATTAGTCATGACTAACTTAAGTCCCATTGATCTCAGTGGGACTGAAGTGTGACTAACTTTGTCCGGACTCAACCCATTAAGTCTGTAATACCATAACACCTAATTAGGGCATGCCTTTATCCAATAAAGCTCTGTGGGACATTCTTTAAAAGCAGTTCATGGGATTTTCATTTCGGACACTTAAAGATGCTGGGTCAAATTATCCAGTTAGTTAAACAAATGGGAATTTGTTGCAACCAGAGTTTATCTCTGTGTTTTTCAGTCAGTACAAATGAAAATAGAACCTATCCTTTCATCAGAAATTTTGTTTTAAGGAAAGACTGGTTCCATAAAATATAAATGGGAACTTTTCCCTTATGAGGCATTACACACATATAAGTATTTGATTATAGAAAGCACTTTAGAAAGCTGGGTGACCAGCCAGATGGGCGATTCAAAAATGTAATGTAATAAATTTACTGCCTGCCCCATTCCAGTGTGAAAATTCTAATGTTGGTGAACAGAGATGGTGCAGGAAAAAGTATATTGGAACAGAAGCACTCCAAAATTACTAGGATAAAAAGATGTTTTCCTTCATGCCTGGAAATGGCCACTCTGAAAAGCTAAGGGTAATTTTTGAAAAACTAATATATTTGCACTGAAGCCCCAACTTCAGACTAATAGTTTGATTCTATAGACATCGGCTATGATGAGTCTATATAAACTACAAAAAGAGATCTTAAAACAAGAAATTCATGCTGGACTTGGCCTTTGTTTTATAGTATTTGAACAGTAAGTTTGTTTTATTCTGTTTCTACATGCAATGCATACTCATCCAAAATAGTGTAATTTTATGGGATATATCAAGAACTATGCCATTTTCATCACTAGATTCTACACTTCTCTGTTAATACATCTTTAAACTAGCACAAAAAAGTACTGGTATCTTGTTTATATATATATGAAAAATAAAGGCTATTTTAAAGAAACAAAACATCATTCTGGTCCATGGTTCATATGTATATTTTCTATTGTGGTCCTGTGGATTCACAAAAACGATGCTGTTTTCAAATTTTGCTTTTGTATCTTATGTATATAATAAATATACTATGATTTCAATTGATTTGTATTATGAATTTATATCTTACAGTCCAATGCTAACAGATAAAACACTAGGCAAAAATGTAGATTTTTCCTGGCAGTATTTTTTCACTAGAAAAATGGGATTCTTTCCACACATGGTATCCCCCCACACACACACACACAGTCCAGTTCACACCTTTATTCCTATTGTGGAATGTAATTGCCTGCGTATTATGAGTCCCTCTTTGATGGTGCCTATAACATGATGAGGGATGATGACACAGCTCCTCCCCACCCCCCTCGATGTAACCACTATTTTGTGATCTTTTAAATTATTTTAAAATTATTAATTGAAGCCTCTGTACTTTAAATTATTTTAAAATTATTAATTGAAGCCTAGTTGCATACTCCAGCTCCTCTAGCCTTGCTGCCAACAACAAAAGTTGCGAAGTCCTTTGTTGCTTCTCAATTCTATGAAGTTTTCCTTTTGGAGGCTGTACACTTTCCTTCTACCGGTACTTCTCTCACAGTAGTGTGAATGTAATTTGTCTGTTTCACCCGACTCTGAGGAAAACCCTTAGTGAGTCTCGCCACGCTTATTGGTCTTGCTACATATATTATCAGTGTAATGAAGGACACAGAATTTTTGGAAGACCACACAGTTATGTGACAAGGGATTTCCACATTTTCTGTGTGTCCACTTGTAAAAGTATAATGAGCTCTCAATGTCACATGCCAAGACAAGCTTTTCATAGAAGAACTGATACTGAAAAACCTCATTCACAGCGCTGGAAGAGTTCCTTTAGAGAAGGAAATAAAATATATGCTCCCCCTTTCCAGCCCTGGAACACAGACATCTAGCTCTCATTTTGAAAATGGGGTGCTTAGCAACATATTTAAAGAAACAATGTCTGCTCTGGGGAGACATTCCGTCTGCTTCAATATTCTATGAGGCATCAATATAGCACCTTTGACATTGTCGAGGGACTTGTAGGATAATAATAAAAAGGTTTTCAAAAAGTAGTATGGGCATGCATTCCAGGTTTGTATTAATAACCCCTAAGGCAGTGTTCTCCAACCTTGGGTCCCCAGATGTCATGCCAACCGGTCACATTCGAACCGGATCTGGAGACACAGGGCGGTAGAAACAACCCAACCCTAAAACTGCAATACCAGGATGGGATGTTGCAGTTAAGTTGTGTGAAAGTTATAAGAAGATATCCTTACTCTAGGTTTAATACAAAGATTCCATCATAATCAACCAACCAAATAAATTCATTTTTAAAAGTGCATAACTAGGGATATGCATCAACCAAACTATTTGGTTTCGACCCTGATCTGGGGATTCAGAAAATGGCTATACATTTTTTTTTTCTGTTTTTCAGAATTGGGTGAACATTGCAGGCACATTTGTCCCTTATAAGGGAATTATGCCTACCAAATGTCAGACAAATAGATGCTGGGGTTTTGTGCTATGTGGCTTTAAATTTTGTTTTTTTAAGAAAGGGAAGTGCTCATAACTTATCTTTTTATTTCTTGTCAGAATTTCTTATATGGATGAAATATACAGGGACAGTTTCCCCTTCTGAGGGGATTAAGCCTGCAAAGTCTCAGATGAATAGCTGCAGGGAGCTTTGTGCAAGAGTAGTCTTTACAGTTTGGGGATTTCCAAAAGAGATGCGCTTATCCCCCTATGCTTTTTTGTGGGCAATTGTTATGAAAATGACATACAGCATAGAGATGGCCCTAGTTAAGAATCCTGCCAAATTTCTAAAGGATAGGTGCAGCATTTTCTGTAGAAGGGGAATGTTCAAATTTGGGGATGGGAGTGACTCATTTCCCCTTGCCCCACTCCATGAGTCTTTTGGCTATTTACATGAAAACGGATAAAGATTTCATAAGGATAGGTGCAGAGGCTAGCGAGTTATGATAACTGGAAAACTGTTTAAAACTTTTTTTTGTTTTCTGCTCAATTGGCAGCAAAGTCACAGAAAGTGCAATAGGACAGGGGTGGATGATGGATGTAGAGTATACAGTGGCACAGTGGCAGAGGCAGAAGGACTTGAACATTCTGCATTTTCCAAGTAAGCACCCAATCCCACAGACTCCACCAAGCCTCTTTCAACATTTTAACGTTTTAGGGCTGCTGGGATAAAAAAAAAGGGCAGCTGCAGGTCCTGTAACCTTCACATGACCTGCTGAGCCTAATTTGAATGTCTGCAGACCCCTCCTCCCCCATTCCATCTTGGAACTCTGAACATACAGGCACTATGACCTTACCATCAAGTCAGATTTTTGGCCTCCCCTATCTCTCCCCCGACATACCTGCTTTTTTATAACACCTTGCCTGATGAAGGGATCTGGAGATCTTGAAAACATGCACAATTTTTGTGATCTTTTGGTTGGCCTAATAAAGGTATTACACTAATATAAATACTAATATTACACTAATATAAACATTGTATTTTAATATATTTTTGTGGGCTAAATCTTCGCATTGCTGAAAATGATAGAGCATCTGGTACTACCAAAGTGTCTAAATAGAGAGCTAGCCTTGGCATAAATAAGCACAGCAATTTTGGAAATATGCAGTCTATATTTTTAGGTATGATTATATGCTTCCATAACAACAGGGAAATGTTTAAAAACAACTTCCCTCAACCCTTTCTATCAGTCACTTCCTAGCACCTTGAAGAGATACCTAGCTTACTGATAAGCTACCAAAGTTGCTGGTCCCCAAGGTTTCTGTACTTTGTTTATTTTCTTTTCAATGGCAGTGAGTTCCGAAATAACCTTGCAGAAAGGTCAAAGCAGCTCACACAGCTCCTTTCCCACAGTTCAGTAAGAAAAATATTTATGAATTTCCCTCACTAATCTGAGGGAGGGCAGGGCCATAGGGAGAAAAACAAGCAGGAAAAAATATTTCTGGAAATATTCTATATATGGAAAAACTTCAAGGCATGTTGAAATAGTGGCATAACCTAGTGCTTACTGCAAAAGATTAGGCATCAAGATACCTTGGCAGGCCCTGGTCTTGGAGTTATGCACACTGGTGCCCTTGGAGAAATATTCACTCTCCCACTACCAGCTTCCTGAGCTGGGCAGTCCTATCTTCCCCATCCCAAGTTGATCTGTTCCCCAAAGGGCCTCTTTAATTCCAGCACACCATCTCCTGTTGGTGTTTCTCACCATCATCCTTCTGTTCCTATCAGGGCCCATGATATCCTCGGATCCTGACATTTATCCATCCCTTCTAACCCAGTGCTTTCCCTGTCATACTTCCCTTTGTTGTTTGTTTCCCTTCTGTTGTGCTGCAGGACTTGTTTGCTAGAGCTGGCTAAGCACGTCAGCCTCTGCACACTTGAAGTGACAGGGATGGAGTGTGCAGACTTCTGTGTATTTCCAGCAGACATTAATTCAATGTCTTATTTATCAAGCTTGTCTATAGGCCCCTTCCAACTCTACTATTCTATGATTCTATGATTCTATATAGCACTTTCTCAAGGAATTCACTCAAGTTTAAAAATAATGGCTTACAATTTAATAGACACACTACAAAACAGAAAAGGGACAGGGATGGAAAAGGAATCACTTCAGGTGCCATGGTCACTGCACAGGACAGTTCTGGGTGGGGATGAGTCAAATGGCAGCTGATCCCAGCTGAGCTGATGGAGGGGAACTTGCTCCCTCGTTTACCAAGTGGTTCAGGCCCTCCTGCAGATCAGGCAAAATAGTTTCCCACTCAGCCTAAAGCATGTATTGCCCTAAGACACTTCTGTGGCATCTTTTTCGCTACTCTACTCACCAGCCCCAGAACAGCAAGCCACTCTCCCATATATAAACCTCCTATTGCTGGAACTCCAGCAAGTGCTACTTCTATGATTGGCTCATCCAGTAAGAATATAAAAAGTGCCCTGCTGGATTAGACCAAGGGTCTTTCTAGTCCAGTGTCCTGTTTCCAACAAAGATTGACATTGCAGAAAGTGGGGAGAGAAAAAGAGACAAATACTACCGAAAGGACGCATGGGGGGAGGGCAGCGGGGAGAATAGAAACATGGGAGATTATCCCATAGACTGCTGGTTCGAAAACGGGCGCAGGCAGTTTGGGTACACTGAAATGTACAAGGGAGAATATTAGCTGAAGGCTCTAGTATTGCTCCTAAAGTTCCCTGTCTCCAAATATCGGGCTGGCTGCTGTTACATGCTTTAAGATCTACAGATGAAAACCACAATGTTTGGCATGTAACGGTATGTCTCAATATTTTGGTACACTGGCTGCTGGAGTGGAGGCATCAGAGAGTATATGTTTGATTACAGTATGGCAGGGTTCGCAGATCACTTTAAACCCACAGAGGTTCTGAAACCTCTGTGGGTTTAAAGTTGCCCCAGGCCATGGCTGTGCTGACTAATGGTCGGGCACATTGGAGGTCCAGATATACTGCCTCTCCCCTCAGTCCTCTGGTCAGTATTCCAGGGGACAACACGGGAGCACTGAGGGGAGAGGAGTTGGGATGACAGCTGGCGAGAAGTGCCCAAACAGCACTTTCCCCCAGCTGTCAGAGGCTCCTTGCCCTCGCTTGGCAGGGTGCTACTCAGCTTGCTCCCCACCCCCGCTCAACCCCCCACTCCCTCCTCCCTAAGCCCCACTCCCCACTCCCTGTCCGCCACCACCTCTACCGCTTTTGCCACCACCATGCCGCCATGAGAGTCAGTGCCCCTGCCCTGCAGGAGCGGCGGACCTTGCTGCTCTTGCAGGGCAGGCGCACTGACTCTTGTGGCGGTGCACCGTGATCCCAATCACCCCTGTGGCCACACTGCCTTGAGAGTCAGTGCCCCCCGCCTGCCGAAACCATCTCAATAGGCCAGGGGGGGACAGATTACCCATCAGTGGGTGCACATGTGCCCCGCTGATGGGAGGAATCAGTGCCTGCCCACCCAGGGACTACCAAGATGGTCTCAATAGCCCCTGTGGGCACTGACCCTTCTGACAGTGCCGTGCATGTGCGTGACACAGCCAGAGAAGATGGCCTTCCCCCTAGGGTCCCCCCTTGCGCATCGCCAGGTGCGATGGGAGTTTGGCGCATGCATGGACCCCAGAAGCTTCCCCGCACACTTCTGCTGATGCAGGACATCAACAGAAGCATGTGGGGGGGAAGCCGATGACAGCTGGGCCAAGTGCTGCATGGGCACTTGGCTGGCTGTCATCGGCCAGAGCCACTTGCCCAGAGCGGCGGCCCTTTTTGCCACTCTGGGCAATGGGCTCTGTGTCTTTTTGGTTTGCGGGTAGGTTAGCGTGTCGTCCAGGTTCGGACAACACGCTAAACCAATTAGGATTAGTGTAACCCTAGCACAAACCATGATATAGCAGGGTGGTTTAGAAGTCACACCAGGTTGGCTTCTAAAGCACCCCACGGGGGTCAGACAACACACTAAACCTCAGTAGGGAAATGATATCTTTATTATAGATATTATATAATATCTTTATTATATTTTAGAGCAAAAAATAAACATGAGAAAGAGTATGTGGCTTTTGTTAACAATGCCAGCCGGAAGTTGAGATTCCCATTGTCTTTTTGTAATATCTAGTTCAGCTTACCCTATGTTCTGGCATCATTATTATATATTTCTCCTCCACTAGCAGTGGGAGACAATGATGTGTAGCAGAATTCATAGATTCATAGATCATAGAGGAAGGGGCCTACAAGGCCGTCGAGTCCAACCCCCTGCTCAATGCAGGAAACTTAGGGAAATGTACATCATCATGACATGAGAACATAGGATTACATTATTAGAGTGTAATAAACATAGGATTACGGTACATTATTAGAGTGTTGGACTGGGACTCGGGAGATCCGGGTTCTAGTCCCCGCTCGGCCATGAAACTCACTGGGTGACTTTGGGCCAGTCACTGACTCTCAGCCTAACCTACCTCACATATATGCAGTATAGGTATTACCCCCTCGCTGGATCGTCACCTTGAAGTGGTGAGTGGGCTTGCGTGTTCCGATGAATCCTGTGAGCAATGCCGTCGGGAGCTATGTACTCCCAGTAGGGTCACCCATGGCGGTAAGGTCCGGGGAGAGGAACCAGACAAAGAACGATCCAAAACAAAGTCCTCAACGGCAGAACAGGCGGAAGATAATTAAACCTAAATTACAACGGCTGTGAAGGCGGATGAAGGCTGCAGCAGAGAATGGTTTTCCAATCGTCAGGGTAACCGTGCCATTGGATCTCTGCCGTACTCTGTCAAGTTTGTGTGGTGATTCGTTGTGCACCGATCTCCCCACATAAAACAGTTTCACGCACAGGCGTCTTCCAACCCAACCCATCCAACCCAACCCAACCCAACAAACATAAAAAAAGTCCCATGGCGACTGGCGAACGGCGACGGGGGCAGGACTGTGAATCTGGAAGCCCCTAGCCATGGACCAGCACATGGGCGGTGGATGCAGACTCAGTCGCCCTGTTCAAGGAACGAGGTAGTCGAGCAGCTCGGCAGCTGTATCCATGACTGAGCAGCCCTATTTAGGATCCACTCTGCTCACCCCGTATGGGGAGGGGGCTAGAAAAGGTGCCCTAAACATAGTCTACCTCTTTCTCCCCTGACTGGATTACCGCGTCCAGTGGGGTCACCATTTTAGCGGTCGAAAAAGACATTTGAATTTTGGAACATGGAATATACGGACATTGCTGGATAACATAGATAGTGAATGCCCTGAGCGTAGGACTGCTATTATTGCAAGGGAGCTGAGACGGTTTAAAATTGACATAGCAGCACTTCAAGAAAGTCGAAGGGCAGGAGAGGGACAGTTGAAAGAAGAAAAAGGAGGTTATACCTTCTTCTGGAAAGGACTACCTGAGCAGGACCGACGAATACATGGAGTAGGCTTTGCCATCAAAAATGAACTAGTGAACTCTTTGTCAGAAGTTCCTACTGGCATTAACGAACGCCTGATAACTCTTCGATTAAAGCTCGCCAATAACCAACAGGTAACTATTTTGAGCGCTTATGCACCAACATTAGATGCTGATGATGACATCAAGGAAAGTTTTTATAGCCAGTTGGACACTCTCCTGTCAGAGATACCTAAGGAGGATAAAATTATCCTCCTGGGCGATTTTAACGCAAGAGTCGGGCGTGACTCTGATTTATGGCCAGAAACTATTGGAAAAGACGGAGTTGGTAATAGCAACCCGAACGGACTCTTACTTTTGTCTATATGTGCAGAGCATAATCTCACTATCACAAACACGCTCTTTCGACAAAAGAATAAGCTTAAAACATCATGGCAGCACCCACGGTCAAAGCACTGGCATCTTCTGGATTATGTAATTGTCCGTGTTAGAGATCGCCGCGATGTACTTCTTACTAGGGCCATGGTGAGTGCCGACGACTGCTGGACAGACCACCGACTAATCAGGTCCACAATGGTTATCAACATTGCTCCCCAACGTAGGCTTCAAGGAAGGAAACCAAGGCGTAAAATGAACATCCAAGTCCTTCAAGATCCTATTAAGCAAACTCGTCTTCAATCACTTCTTAAGGAACATCTACCTACGGAACCTCCTGACAACATTGAGGACCATTGGTCTAAGCTGAAAACCTCCATTACTGCAGCTTGTGAACAAACTATTGGATATGAAACTAAGAAACATCAGGATTGGTTTGATGAAAATGATAATGAGATTAAATATATAATTGACCAAAAAAGGAAAGCCTTCCAAATATGGCAAAATGATATTAACTGCGCTGCCAAGAAAAAAACCTACGCTAGCGCAAAGGCTGAGGTCCAAAGAAGAACAAGAGAACTTAAGAACGCTTGGTGGAAAAAGAAAGCTGAGGAAATTCAACAACTTGCAGAATCTCATGATGCACGGGGCTTTTTTAAGGCCACAAGGGCCATTTATGGACCAAAAACCTATGGTACAAACCCTTTACAATCAAAAGATGGCACCAAACTCTTAAAAGACAAAGAGTCTATTGCACTGCGTTGGAAAGAGCTAGTGGACCAGATGGGATTCCTGCTGAAATCTTTAAAGAAGGGGGCCCCGAACTTGTACAACATCTTCATAAACTCATTGAAAAAATCTGGATAAGAGAAGAGATCCCAGAAGACTTCAGGGATGCCATAATTATCACCCTCTTTAAGAAGGGTGATAGAACAGACTGTGGAAACTATCGGGGCATTTCTCTCTTAGCAACCGCAGGTAAAATATTTGCTAGGATTCTCGCAAACCGTCTTCTATCTATTTCAGAAGAGATCCTCCCTGAAACTCAATATGGTTTCCGCCCCTCTAGAGGGACAGTAGACATGATTTTTACTGCACGTCAGCTCCAAGAAAAATGCCGGGAGCAAAATCAACCCCTTTATATGGCATTTATCGATTTGGCTAAGGCCTTTGATACTGTAGACCGTACAGCTCTCTGGACTATCCTTATGAAAATTGGATGCCCCAATAAATTTGTGAATATCTTGCGACTTCTCCATGACAACATGACGGCAACGGTTTTGGACAACAACGGCTCTCATGGTGCTCCATTTAAAGTGGGATCAGGTGTTAAACAGGGATGTGTTATCGCCCCAACATTATTTGCCATTTTCATCGCCATGGTTTTACATCTTGTCAAGGGGAAACTTCCCACTGGTGTGGGAATTATATATCGAACAGATGGAAAGCTTTTTAATCTCAGCAGGCTGAAAGCAAAAAGTAAGGTAATTACAACCTCCGTTGTGGAACTTCAGTATGCTGATGATAATGTGGTCTCCGCACATTCAGAGGATGATCTCCAAACTATCCTAAATGCTTTTGCAGAAGCATACGAAAAACTTGGTCTTTCACTTAACATCAAAAAGACCAAAGTGCTTCATCAGCAAGTGCAAGCTAACCCTTTGGTGATGCCATCTATCCAGCTTGGCGGGACAATACTGGAAAATGTCGATCATTTTCTCTATCTTGGCAGCTATCTTTCTGTTACAGCTAACATCGACAGTGAAATCCAGCATCGTTTGAGCTCCGCAAGTGCCGCATTTTCTCGAATGAAACATAGAGTGTTCGAGGATCGGGATATTTGTAAGAAGACCAAAACACTGGTTTATGAAGCCATTGTATTACCAACTTTATTGTATGCCTGCGAAACATGGACTATCTATAAACGTCACTTCCACCTCCTTGAAAGGTTTCATCAACGTTGCCTCCGGAAAATCCTGCAAATTACTTGGGAAGATAGGCGAACAAATGTCAGTGTACTGGAAGAAGCAAAGACTACTAGCATTGAAAAAATGATCCTTCAACGCCAACTTCAGTGGACCGGTCATGTTGTTCGAATGCCTGACTGCCGTCTCCCAAAGCAGTTACTTTACTCCCAACTCAAGAATGGAAAGCGGAATATCGGTGGTCAATATAAGAGGTTTAAAGATGTTCATAAGGCTAATCTAAAAAAATGCAATATAAACATCGAAAACTGGGAAGCTCTGGCCCATGAACGATCTAAATGGAGGTTGGCCTTTCACAAAGGTTCCATGGACTTTGAAGAAGCCCGAGTGCAAGGTGAAAGGGAGAAACGTGCTAAGCGAAAAGCACGTCAAATGAATCCTTTACAGGACCATCTTCTATCTGGTAACCTGTGTCCTCACTGTGGGAAGCTGTGTGGATCTAGAATTGGCCTCCACAGTCACTTACGGACCCATCGCTAGAGTCTACACAATCTTCTTTAGAATTTCCTCCTTTTATCCCGGAAGACAATCTTACTCGGTCACGAGTGATCGCCTGATGATAGGTATTACACATGCAGGCATATTGTAATCAAAGAGACTACTTTTTGTGGTCAAACTGAGGCCTATGTTTGAGGCTATGTTTGGCCTTAAATGTATTATTTGGGGGGGAAGGATACTAAACACCCACAGTCTCCTCAATTTTGGACCATTTCATTTCTTGTTTACTAATCACATAAGTGTGGTTTACACACAACCAAGTTAGCATGGTAGGTACATAGGTTGACAGCATATGGGCTGAATTCAGCATGCAGTGATGGGATTTTTTTTTACCCTTCATCCAATTTGCAGCCTTTGCTATACTTACTTCCAAGAAGAAGAAAAAACACTATAGAATAAAGGTGGGGGAATGTGTGGTGTCCAGATGTTGTTGGACTGTAACTTCCATCAGCTATAGCTAGCAAAGCCAATAGTGACGGATGATGGGAGTTACTGTTGTGCCTCCAGTAGGTCAGACAGAGATCAGCCGGGCCAGAATGTGTTTGGGACCTGCCTTTTGAGCAGGTGCTGATTGGTAAGGCTGCCCAGCTGGGTCAGGCTGCACTTAGCCTGGCTCCACCCCAAACACACTCTGGTCTCTGGTCTCCGTCTGACCTACTGGACGCACAACAGTTACAGCCCAACAACATTTGGAGGGCCACATGTTCCTTATCCCTGCTAAAGAAGAACTGTGGTCAAGGGGATAGACATTGCAATGCTGGATAATGTAACCCTAAATTCAAGGGAATGGGAGTGTGGATACAGGAGGGGTGAGTTGATGGGATTTGGGTTCAAGTGGACTTCATGTTTACATCTGAGACAACCATAAATGAAAGGGAAAGGCAGCAGAGGTGAAAGACAGAGTGGTGTGGATTAAAGGGAAGCAGGAGTGGACCAGAGAGAAGTAGGGAAGCAGGAGTGGGTCAGAGAGGGGGGAAATATCTTGTTATACTTTTTATGCTTTCATCAAAACGGTATTAAATATTATCACAATACTATACTTGACTGTACTTGTTATATTGTAGGCCACCCAGAATCTTTGGGATAGGGCCAGATAAAAATCTACATCGTTCAATCATTACAGCAACTGTGAAGTTACTGTAACAAATGGAGAAGTGAGGCAGACCAAAAAAAAAAAAGTTTAAAAATCCCTGGAAGATTACAGTTGAGGATCTTTAAACTCCAAGTTAACTCATCACCGACTGGATTACAGTGGGTCTCAACTACATGGACTTTTGTCTACCTGCTACCAATGTTCCACTTTCTGTTTTTCCCATACATAAAAATAGCTCTATCTGTTTGACCACTGTTGAGCGGCAGGCGCTGGCAGAACGCTAGGGGCAGGCCACGCAGACTAAGGGGGACAAGGGATCGATGTTTAATACCTATCCCTTGTCCCGGGCCTGCCCAGAGCCAAGGGATAACTGGGGGATGTGTGGCTCCTCCCCACACCTTGCGTTTGCTGTTGTGCAATGCCAGGTCCGTTACCCAAAAAACATCTTTCATCCATGACTTGATCCTGGATGAGGGTGCGGACTTGGCATGTATTACGGAAACCTGGCTGGATGAGGCAGCTGCTCCAACTCTGGCAGCCTTATGTCCAGCTGGTTTCTCGTATGCCCAGCAGACAAGGGTTGGGGGACGGGGAGGGGGAGTGGCTGTTACCGGTATCTATCGGGAGTCCTTGGTCCTTACCAGACTCCCTCTCCGGGAGACCAAGTTTATTGAGTGCATGTATTGGAGGTTGGGTCCAAAGGGCAGTCTGGGGATTCTGCTCGTGTACCGTCCACCCTGCTGCACGACAGACTCCCTGGCCGAGGTGCTGGAGGTGGTCTCTGATGTGCGTGTGTTGTCCCCCAGGCTATTGGTGCTGGGGGACTTCAACGTGCATTCGAGGGCTGCCCTCACGGGGGCACCTCGGGACTTCATGGAGACCATGGCTTCCTGGGAGCTGCACCCTGTATTAACTGGAACTACCCATGTAGCCGGTCATGCACTGGACTTGGTTTTTGTTTCTGGAGAAGGGGGAAATGATCTGGAAATCGGGGGTATATCCACCACCCCCTTGTCATGGTCAGATCACTATCTGGTGGGGTTGGATTTCTCGATACCACAACCCCTCTGCAGGGGTGAGGGACCTATTAGGATGGTCCGCCCCAGGCATCTTATGGATCCGGATGGATTCCTGAACGCGCTTGGGGCATTGGAGCACACAAACGGTAGCTCGGTCGAGACCCTCCTGGTGGACGACTGGAATGCTGCAATCACCAGGGCATTGGACTGAGTTGCCCTGAAGCGCCCTCTTCACCTAAACAGAGCTCGCACAGCGCCATGGTTCACTCCTTCGCTGCGAGCTCTGAAACAAGAGGTGAGAAGGCTAGAGCGCTGATGGCGTAATTCCCGCTCCAAAGACGATCGAACACGGGTTAGAGCTGCATCTTCAGCCTACCGGGTGGCGGTGGAGGCAGCAAAAAAGAATTTCTATGCTGCCTCCATTGCGTCTGCGGAGTGCTGCCCCAGGAGGCTGTTCCAAGTGGTCCGGAGTCTGGTCGGTCCAGTCGCTCTGGACCCACTGGAACAGTCTAAAGCCTCCTGTGAGGCTTTAGCGAAGCACTTCGCAGATAAAATCGATCGGATTAGGAGTGGGATATCGTGCGTCATGGACACAGGGAGTGAGCGGGAGGAGGCCAATGGCAGACCAGTTTTGTGGGATCGGTTCCAGCTTCTTCCTTCTGATGAAGTGGACAAGGGGCTTTCATCTGTGAGGCCGACCACTTGCTTGCTTGATCCTTGCCCGTCCTGGCTCATCATGAGCTGTAGGGAGAGACTGGGTGAGGGGATCAAGACGGTGGTGAATGCCTCCCTCGAGGAGGGAGTGATGCCATCAGCACTCAAGGAGGCAGTAATAAGAAGCCCTCCTTGGATCCCCAGGATTTAAACAACTTTCGCCCAGTCTCCAATTTACCATTTCTGGGCAAGGTGATCGAGCGGGTGGTGGGTGCTCAGTTGAAGGCACACTTGGGTGAAGTCGATTATTTAGATCCGTGCCAGTCGGGCTTCAGGTCTGGACATGGGACGGAGACGGCCTTGGTCGCCTTGGTGGATGATATGAGGAGGGCTTTGGATAGGGGCGAATGCTCCTTTCTAGTCCTCCTCAATCTCTCAGCGGCTTTTGATAACTGTTGACCACGGTATCCTCCTGGACCGCCTGAAGGGCTTGGGCTTGGGAGGCACTGTATTGCAGTGGTTCCGGTCCTTCCTCTCTGGAAGGTATCAGAGGGTAGTTCTCGGGGAGGAGGCTTCGGACCCTCGGCTGCTCACTTGTGGAGTGCCGCAGGGTTCCATCCTCTCCCCGATGTTATTCAACATCTACCTCAAGCCGCTGGGAGCTATCATCAGGAGGTTTGGGGTGCGGTGTCATCAGTATGCGGATGACACACAGCTCTACCTCTCTTTCAAGTCCTCACTGAGGTTGGCCGTTGAGACCCTGTCCAAGTGCCTGGAGTCAGTGGCTGGATGGATGGGAAGGAACATGCTGAAACTGAACCCCGACAAGACCGAGGTACTTCTGGTGGGGGACAAGGGGAGGTTAGGGGATGTTGACCTGGTGCTGAATGGGGTACATCTACCCCTGAAGGACCAGGTCTGCAGCTTGGGGGTCATTCCAGACTCCCAGCTGTCCATGGAGGCTCAGGTGGCAGCTGTGAGTCGGGCGGCGCTGTATCAACTCCATCTGATACGGCAGCTGTGCCCCTACCTTCCTAATCACCTGCTCCCATCAGTGGTTCATGCCTTGGTCTCCTCTCGCCTAGACTACTGTAATGCGCTCTACGTGGGGTTACCCTTGAAGATGGTTCGGAAGCTACAGCTGGTACAGAACGCGGCGGCTCGCCTGGTTAAAGGTAGCCGCTGGCGGGATCACATCATGCCAGTGCTTAATGAGTTGCACTGGCTACCAGTTCCTTGCCGAGCCGAATTCAAGGTGTTGGTTTTGACCTTTAAAACCCTATACTGCTCCGGTCCAGTCTATCTCAAGGAGCGTCTCCAGCAACACCAAGTGGGCCGCTCAACAAGATCTGCCACGGATGGCCTTCTCCTTGTCCCTTCAGCCAGAGCAGCTAGAATGGTGGGGACGAGGAATAGGCCAGAGGGCCTTTTCTGTGGCGGCCCCTGTACTGTGGAACTCTCTCCCGAGTGACCTCCGCCATGCCCCCTCTCTGCTGAGCTTCCGTCGCTCATTAAAAACCTGATTGTTCAGGCGGGAATATGGGGTGGGTTAAGAGTTTAAAAATTTTATATTGTTTTAAATGTATTTTATTGTTTTTATTCTGTGTACATTGCCCAGGGTGGCCGGTTGCCACCCAGATGGGCGATAAATAAATATAAATAATAAATAAATAATAAATAAATCAAGTCAACAAATATTTGAATATATTTTGTTTGTACAGTTTGCCACCCTCATGCTGACAATAGATTCTGCTAGCACTAACTATGATTTGTTTTAACTCCAGTATCTACCTCACTCCTGAGCACTGACCTGAGGATGACTTTTCTCAAGAGTGCCTCTTGCATGAACAACATGTAACAACTACCATTGAAGGTACACCGAGGATAATTCACTTTTTGTTCTAGTCCGGGAAATGAACTGGGTAATTATCATATCACTCTTAGGAGGAAAACATGCATGCCAGAGAATTCACCTTAATACATTATTTTCCCTACTGTAAACTAAGAAACAATAACCCAGAAATTACTATCTTGAAAAAACAGATTTGTGTACTTTTCAATAAACTTATTGCTTTTGTCAGCGTACATTCCTGCAGTTATGTTGCTTTTCATAATAACTAGAATGTTATGGGTTCTTCTGTGCTGATCATAATTGTGGCCTTTCTCCATCAAAGGAAAAACTGTTCTCCATGACACATCTGGTATTAGTTAATGCTAGTTTTCATTGGTGATATCTTGGTAAAAATAATCACTTTGGAAAAAGGAGACCCAAAGTCCATTGTGTTTACGACTGAGAAGAAAACTTTGTCCTTTTGGAATGAAGGAGGCACCCAATAAACCCAGTGACTTATACTAGAAAATGACTGATCACAAATGGAATCTGCAAGTTTCTTTGGCTGCTTGTGAACAGCACAACAGCAATAAACAACATGATTTTATACCATTTACTTTTGGTGAGATATTTATAATTGATGTGTTCCACATAGGAATTGTTCTTATAGCCAGGCAGAAACCTCAGCTCATTCACACATTCAACTGTGAATAATCCATGGCTTGTTTTAGGGTTATGCGAGGGTTGTTTAACCCACGCACAACCCCCCCCCCAGTTTGGATGGCACAACAAGCTGCACTTGCGGCTTGAATATTCAAATTCCACCCAGCACACACCACAACCCACCATGGCTTAAATAAGCCACGGTGGGCTGCATTGATCATGCAAACTAGGTCATTGTCAAATCTTCATTCACACAGTTTACCTCCCCAAGAGCTTTTCTCCTCAGCTAAGTTTTGATACTGAAAATGGCAGAACTGGAAATGACCTCAGCTGGGAGAAAAGCATTTGTGAGGAGAGGCATTCAGGAGAAGAGTAAGGTGGTAGGCACAGGGCGGGTTCAATGCTCTTCACCCACACAGCCCTTTTGCTCAAAAATCAGATCTTCATCCCTTTTCTACACATTATTAAGGCAGATGAGCGCTTAAACAAAGTGATCTGCTGCCCTCAAATCTAGTTGGGGTCTCAGCCACCTGAACATCTCACAGACTTCAATGGAACTCACAGGAATACACACATGTGTGACATGGCAGGTTGTTGAATCAGACTCATATCTATTATTCTGCACATTTGCCACACAAAAAGTGGAAACACTTTCACAGCATCCCTGAAACAAAATAAGCCCTGCTCTTGGGCCAAAACCAGGCTCTCGGTTCCGCAGTAACATGAGGCTATCCTAATATCAACAGATTTGAGGTACTTTGGGGATAAATATGCATCCATGTACAAGAAGCATTTGGCCGCTTGTGTTCAGTACTATATTTTCATTCTGGAAAGCTAATTGTAATTTTCCACTAGAGCTCTGCGGGAGGTATGGAACGTGTCTACGGCGCCTCGGTATTTGCATTTAAAGAATTAATAAAAATTCCTGGCTGGTCAAAAAGCTTCCATGAACATTATGACCTTGACATTTTTATCACCTCCTAGCTTGTTTTCTCTCTAGTTGACCAAACAGACCAAATACAAATCTGTTTTCTGAAGTGTGCAAGTCCCAGTCCACTCTGAGAACTGTGCAGTTCCTGCCACAGAGCTTCAGAATGGTGAAATAAATAATAATGAACAAGGGCAAGAATTCATAGCCCCCATTTTAACCCCCTGCTAGGACACCATGCTAATGACTGCTATTTAAAGTAGAACCTTTCTATAGTAAGTAAATAATTTGCTGATATATTAAAACGGGGGCAAAGGCCAACACACTGAACATTACTGAGTGTTACTTGATTAGGTCAATTTCTATCTCACTCCTTCCCATAGTTTCAGGGGAAGATAACAATAGTTTAAAAATAAAGTAAAGCACACACCATAAAAATAAAATATCTAGTTAAATTAATGTTGCTGTACACCTGCTGAAACCAAGCCACTGAATGCCAGCCCAAGGAGGGAAGTTTTACAGGAGAGTTTCATAGCTGTGGGCATGCCACTGAGAATGCCCCTTTATGGGCCCTTGCAGTTTGAATGGATGAGAGTCAAAAAGGTGTTCTCTGGGGCATTTAGGGTCCAAGATATTAACTGCTTCATGGACCAAAACTTGCACCCTGGAAGACAATAGGGAGCGAATGCACATGCTGGAGCACTGTTATATTGTGCTCTCTGCAACCCAACTGAGCAAAGATATAGCAGGCTGCTATGTCCTGCAGACAGTCCTCGATGGAAGATTCTTTCCCATAAACTCTAGAAAAGTTCTAATGCATATTGGGATGGTTCTTGACACTTGCAGAGAAGACAAACTGGGCAAGTTCCCACAAAACCCATGGGTTTCTGGTGGTTTGTAAACCACCGTAGCCACCCACCTTTGCTGGGTTTGGACATCACAACAACCTGCGTCTGGCGAGGATATATATGCTAATTAGGTTGCTGCAACCTGCATGCACAGGGAAGGAAAATGAGCCACCACTGTGATGACTCCTGCTTTAGTTTGTGGGGACTCTTGCTTCAATCATGTTGTAATGCAAATATAAAATCTATTTGCATCAGAATGCTAATTCACATTTTCCCTCTGTGATCATGTGAACCCAGTCACTACTTTGTCTTCTTCTCTCAAAAGGACCTATGCTAGATTGCACTTTAACTAATGCCTTATTTGGGCATTCCCTCCATGAGACTGTAATTCCGCCATCACATCCCCCACCAGACCCACCATGCCACCACCCATGCGGTGGAAGCAATGTGATTGGGAAAATCAGCGTTCCCAGTCATGAGGAGAACCTACACATGTACACCAGGCTCCCCTTTACAGATGTTTCCCCACCTTGTGGGTGGAGGGGGGCAGGGATGGCAGGGGATGCAATGGCAGGATGGGAACAAGACCAGTGGGCACTCTGCCCCTTCACTCACGTTGAGGGGAACACCTGGATTTGGGCTGTGTCTGGCTCAGAACCCAGACAACATTATTTCCCAAATCTGAAGAATGAGAACTTTACGAAAGGTCTGACAAGGAACAGGAACCCTCTCCTCCCTTCTTAGCACCAACAGTATTGTTCTTGTTTGTGTGCAAGGTGAGTTGAAAAGCAGTAGTTTGGAAAGTACTGGAGTACAGATACTATTTTGGGGGGTACTACCATTGTATCTGAGTGCTTGTCTTCGTAGCCAGCATCTTTGTAAATAAACAGAAGATTACAAAGACCTTGCAAGCCTCCAGTGGAAATTGATCCTGTCAAGGCTGCCAGGGAGACTTCACATTGCTCGCAAAAAAGGGTGTGCAAAACAATACTTGAATACTGGAAAGGGCATCCAACAGCCCAAGAACTGTCTCGGGTATCCCAGTGCACTTTTCCGTAGCCTATAGGTTCTTTGAGGGATCTGGACAATTCCACCTTTTTGTCTAAAAATATTTCTAGCCCTTAAGGTTGTGGAGCTTTGCAAGACTGCTGAGAGAGAGGGAGAGACAGACAGACAGACTGACCAACCAACCAGGAAAGGGGCATATAAAACAAACTCCACATTCATTATGTGTGGCGTAGTGGTGAGAGTGTTGGACTGGGACTCGGGAGATCCGGTTCTAGTCCCTGCTCGGCCATGAAACTCACTGGGTGACTTTGGGCCAGTCACTGACTCTCAGCCTAACCTACCTCATAGGGTTGTTGTGAGGATAAAAGGGAGAGGAGGAGGACTATGTAAGCCACCTTGGGTTCCTTGCAGGAAAAAAGGCGGAGTATAAATATAATAATAATAAATAAAAATTATGTTTCTTGACTCTCATGACATCTGTATTATCTGCTGCTCAGGACCGGTGCAAGGCAGTTTGGTGCCCTAAGCAAGATCAGATATTTAGCTCCCCCCCTTCCCACTTGAGAGTGCTGTATTTTTTTTCAAGGCATTTCTGGCACCCCCTTTAGCCTTGCGCCCTAGGCAGCTGCCTAGTTGGCCTAATGGTAGCACCGGCCCTGCTGCTGTGAGGCACAAGGGCACAACAGTTCTGAATTTCTGAGTAAGAATGTGTTAGTTCACAGTAAATATGCTGAGTGTAATTTGGCATGCCTCATAGCTACCATAATAACATACAAAATACAAATTTGGCTGTGGCTATCCAATTCTGCATACACTTTTAAAATATAGTCATTAGATCTAAAACAAAACAAAAAAACCTCACCACCAGTTGCCTCTCCCTGCTACAAAATAAGGATTTTACCAATTTGTAATGTTCAGCATGCATCTGGACATGCAAAGTATAACTTCGCGAAATATTTAATACATATTAAAAGCCAACATCTTGGGAAGGTAAAATGCATTTAACAATGTCTTTGGCTGCTACTGCTTCTGAAACATTCCACTTTCATAGGAATGACAAGAATGAGGTCAGAGGGTTTTAGTGTAATTTTAATTGGAAGCCTTTTAAACTTCATACTTACACTGCAATTGTAAGATATAATGAGATAGTGGTGCTGGTTCTTTCTACAGTTTTACATAATGATGTAATAAAAGCTCTACATTTTCTACATTGACTCATTTGATTTTGTTTATTTTTTTTAAGGCAAAGTGCTTTTAGTTGAAGCAGCACTACTTGTTTCCTTTTAAGGAATTTTAGTGCCAAACTAAATGTGACTACATGATTTTTTTTTTGATTTTTTTTTTTAAAGAAGTAAATAGTAGGTGTAGCAGCCCCAACTGAGATCAGGACCCTGGCTGGGGATAGGGGGATCTAACGCTTTGCCACCTATAGTGATCTATTCCCATCTGGATCACAGGTCCCTCCCACATCTACACAGGATCATAAGAGGAGCTGTGCTGGATCAAACCAAAGGCTTATCTAGTCCAGCATTCTGTTTCCACAGTGCCTAACCAGATGCCTATGGAATGCTCACAAGTGCAAGAGCCACCCTCCCGCTCATGTTCTCATCAGTTGGCATACTGCCTCTGATACTGGAGGTAACATATTGCCATTGATTGTGTTATCCTCTATAAATGTGTCTAATCTCCTTTCACAGCCCTCTGAATTGCTGGTCATTATTGCAACTTGTGGAAGTGAATTCCTTCTTTTTATCTGTCCTGTAACTCCCACTACTCAACTTTATTGGATAACCCTGGGTTCTAGTATTATAAAGGACGGGGCGGGGTGCTTTTCCCTACTATTTATACTGCGAAGGAAAGCTCCATTCATGCCAATGGAAAATTTCCTTCCAGTGCAAATAACAGGGATGGGTGGGGGTGGGCAGATTCTAACAGGGATCACAGCAGGGGGCAAAGGATGAATTCACCATACCTCCCCCCCACACCAAGGTCTCAGTCTGGACTGCCCCCCCCCCCGCTCCTAGTATTTAATTTTTAAAAACAACAACAATTATTCACACAATTGCTAATTGGAGTCATGTCAGCATGGCCCTCATTTGGCAACTAATGACCTGCTTCTGTGAACTCTTCACAATCAAGTAAGTGTTTAAAATTGGGTGCACAGATTGCTAAACCCATGTAGTCTCATGACCTATGGGCATTGCGCTGGCACTGCAAACTTAACCAGGACAAATGTCAATCAATACCATTTCAGATGTAACATAGCAGTTGTAGTGTGGCTCAGAATTGGCCGAAGGGTGATACACTGCAATAGTATATATACCCCAAATGTAGCAAAATACAACTCTCAATCAGTGTTCAGACATGGTAAGATTTCATAAGCCTGGCCTGCGTTGGGAGGAAGATTTCCAAACAGCTCTGTGTTGTTGGTAGTAATTCAGCTTCCAGCACACAGAACATTTTCTTAAAGCATTTCTACTGCATCCAAGTTTTTAAACCCCTGAGTGTAAATATTGCCATGACATCTGGTCATTTGCAGACACCTGCATGCTCACATTACCTACTCTGTGCCTATATTTTATTCATATAACAGTTATAGGGGAAATCAGCATAAGAGATTTTCTAGCATTAGCATTAATAGTCGTCCTATTGATGTTATATTTTATAACAGGGGACCTCAAACTTTTTAAATGGGGGGCCAGTTCATTGTCCCTCAGACTGTTGGGGGGCCAGACTGTTGGGGGACCAACCCCCCCTCCCCCCGCCGCTGGACCCACCACCGCTGGACCCGCTACCACCGCCATACCTGCACCCGCTGCCGCCGCTGCCGCCAAAGCCTCACCGCCACCGAAGCCCCGCCGTGCCAGACCCCCTGCCCCCCAGGAGCCCCCCGCCACCGTACCCCCCCCACCCCCGTACCTGCAGCCGCCACCACCAAACCCCGCCGCACAGTCGCTCCGCCGCCTGCCGTACCCGCCGCCCCCCAGGACCCCCCCACCGCCGTACCCACCCCACCACCCTTCCCGCCACCCCCACTGCCACCAAAGCTGCGCCGCTTCCCTGCCGCCGTACCCCCTGCCCCCCCAGGACCCCCCCACCGCCGCTGGACCCACCCCGCCACCCCCCGCCACCGCCGTACCTGCACCTGCTGCCGCCAAAGCCGCCCCACCACTGCCGCCAAAGCCCCCAGCCCCCCAGGAGCCCCCCGCTACCCCCCCACCGCCTACCTGGTCCTGCGCGCCGCCTCCCTGGTTCTGTGCGCCGCCGCCGCCGCCGGAGCCACTTAAACAGTCCTGTTGCCCTGGTTTCCCCCCGCCAAAAACAGAGCGCGGGGGTCCAGTGCGACGGAGCAGGGTCCCGGCACGTCACTTCCGCCTGCGCCGCAAGTGAAGCGACGGGACGGGACCGGCGCGGGCGGCACGGGCGGCTCTCCGCCGAGAGCAAAGATTAATTGGTAAGCCCGCGCAGGCGGCGGAGAGCCCACGCGGACACGGGTGGGTGGCCACCGGGCCGGATGGAAGGGCACGCCGGGCCGGATCTGGCCCCCGGGCCGTAGTTTGAGGACCCCTGTTTTATAAGGTCAAAATTATCTCAAAGGAGGCTGTGGTAAACAAATTATAAGAATTTAGACTTTTCCTGATCATACAAATAAAACAATTTGCAAGTAGATCTCATAACTTTAATATAAATTATATCATCATAGCTGTTTCTAAGCATGAGATCATGGATATTTGCCCTTCTCTAATACTAATCCAGTATGTGTCTACTCTTAATTTAAAAAGTGTTCCAAAGAGATATTGTTTCCTCTCTCTCTCTCTCTCTCTCTCTCCACCTTCTCATAAATTATGACCTGGTTCAAACATCACAACCAACCAACCCATAGTTAGTCAGGGCTGCACAGGAGTGAGCAAGCACACTGCCTCCCGCCTGCTCGCTGGTTCTGCTTCATTTCCGCTTTTGTTTGTTGTGCTGTGCAAAGCCGGAACTCTGGGTTGTTGAGGGGGAAACAACCCAGAGTTTTAAACCCACTAGCTTGCAGAGAAGCTACTGTAATGGTGGCCACTGTAGCATTCTGTAGCAGTTTGCAACCAAAAATTGGGGACAAATCAGTGGCGGGGTTTCTGCCGCAAATTTTGGCAATGTGGTAGAGAAGGTGCAGGCCACATGCAGCCTAACAAGCAGTTGTTATCAATAGCTTCCACTGTACAGAAAAGGGGCTAGTTCTGAATAACTAGTGCAGCTTATCTAGATAGAATATTAAAATCGTAGGTTCTGAACAATCTTTTTACCCCTGTGGGAATTCCTCACAGATTATCCTCCCTTTTTCTGGGATCTATGCTACTGAAGGAAAAAAGTCAAGAGGATAAAAGCTCCATCCATCTAATTATATAGCAATCTGGAGGCTTCATCCCATCAGCTGCAAGACTTCATGTTGTCTGTCTGGGAAAGACCACACTGTTGTTGGTACATAACAGAAGAGTCTAGTTTCAACACACCCAAAAAATAGCACTCTTTCAAAGAGTTATTTATACAGTTTGTGCCAAGCAACTTAAGCAGCAGTAAGTGATCGGGTGAAAGTGTGAAGGGTGACTTTGGTTGATTTAGCAAAGATCTTTTAAATTAAGACTCCACAAAAAGAATAAGGCCTCTTTTCTTTATTTATCTATTCAACCAAGGGGCAGAAAGGGCAGAGAAGCTTAAAAGGCCTATTCATGCGAACTGAGCTGGTGCTTTGAGTCAACTATTTACACATTTTAAATGTATTTCATTCATATTAACACAACATTCAGAGTAAAGCAGATGCGAATGAAGCATCTCTATCTCTCCAGAGAATAATATTTTTAAAATGAAAAGATTTAAAATGGTTTTCATGTGTGCCTTTTTAGACTAAAATATTCATCCAGGCAAAATTAGAAAAATAAGACAGGTTTTTGTCTAATTGCTAGGTTTTCGGCACCTGCTGAAAACATACTTTTTTCAACAAGCATTCCCAGGAAGGTAATTTTGACTTCTGTATACAGTAATAAAATACAGTACTGAATTATGATCTTATACTGTTCTTTTCTACACAGCTTAGAAATTTATTTTAACATAAACAATTCATAAACATCATTAAATAAATAAAAGTGCTGTTAAATGGTTTTTTCCACTATGAAAATAAAATGCTCAAACAATTTTAGTATCATGCACTCACAGTTCACTCTGATGCATGTCTCGCCAGAACTCATACATGGGCGCCCATATATGGGACTTACTCCCATAGAAGTGAAATAAGAATAGGGTTGTAGCCTCAGTGTGATCTTTTTCTTTTACCATGCATCAGAAAAGAAGGAAATAAATGTAAGAAGATATTTTAACTGAAAAGATCCAAATATATTTTCTTGGCTGGGTCAAGACAGTGTATAACCTAGATCAATATTTTGTCTCCAGCAAGGCCAACTAAATACCCTACAGAAAACAACAAGTTTTATCTTGTGCTGTTTCATTGTCACTGTTTATTGTTATCTTGTATTTTATTTTGTGTTAATTTATCTGTATACCACTCTTGAGAACTTCTGTTATTGGACAGTTTAAGAATGTAAGCAATAAACTAAACTAAACTAAACTAAGCAGGGGGGGGGAGGTGTAACTGGATGATATCTTAATCTAGACAACCATTTTGCCACACATTTGCACCTGATGTTTGGGAAATCCTCCTTACCATTTGGCAGGATGAAATCATACCAAACCACTGAGTTTGCAAGTCCCACTGAGCAAGTCTGATGTTCGATACGGCTCACACCCAGGTAAATGGGTAAAAGATTGTCGCCTAAACAAAAATTAATAGCAGCCAGGCATCCCCCGCCCTACCTTTTTTCATGAAGACTGCAGCACATGTGGAGGGGAGGTTTAACCTTCCTGCCCTGGTCCTGATGAATATCCCACCCTCAGAAAACCTGTTATTAGCCCTAGAAAGCCTCCCTTGGCGCCAACAGAGGTTTCCATCCAGGAGCTAATACAGGCTTTAGGAGGGGGAATTTTTTGTCAAGATCCCCTCTCCCTGCATGCTGTGGTCCTGTCCTTGCTATTATTATTATTATTATTATTATTATTATTATTATTATTATTATTGAAAGGATTGCAAGTGATGCATTTAACAGCACATCTAGTCTGGCCCCCAGCAAACCTGAGATGGGAAAACTTCACCCCAGGGTAGTTTGGTTGTCTGTCTGGGCTTTTCATCTGCTGTTGAGGGGGTGTGTGCATTTAGTGTCACAGGTAGATCTACACTATCTAAATATGGACTTCCTACTTGCTACTAACAGCACTATTTTCCATTGATATCTATGTGGGAAAGATCTCCCAGATAAAATGAACAGTTCAAGTCTGAGATGTCCTTTACATGTCCAAAAATGCTTCAAGTCTATTCTTTTGTTCATGAAAATTACATTGTGTTGTGCTTTTAGACCTTCAGCATCCTTGCTTGTTGGTTATTTAAATCAGTTTCCACCAATACTACATTACTGCTTCTCCTGCTCTTTCTTACACAGGGAAAACAGAGGTATTAAAATTTTCCAACAAGTACATTATCGGAATTTTAATTTTAAATATGGTTCAAAGAATATATTAAATTTATGCCACTTTCCTTGGAAAAAACCCAACACACACTCAGTTCTGTAGTAAATGTGGTTTTTAAAGAGAAAGGCACAGAATCAAATCGAGCGCTTACGGTTGGTTCTAGAAAGAACCTGGAAATCAACTGAGAAAGAAGCTGTGTGCTTGCTTCTGGCAGGTGGGAGCCTTCCTTCCTTTTTCTCTCATCAGCTCCATGGAAGATTTACAGTTGAACCTTTGTATGATGCAGGATCAAAGAACTACAGGCAAGAGAAAGGAATACTAGGGGGAAAGCTTTCTAGCCCTGTCCCCGTGCCTAGCTTTTCATACTAGGTTTGGAACTCGAAAAGGATGCTACTTTAGAAGAAATAGTGCAAGCCCCTAGTAGTTTGCAAAATGTGTATTGGATTTAAAACAAATCCGCTGATGTGATTCAAAGTGCTGCTTATGCCCTAAAAAGCCCTATACGACTTAGGACCAGGGTATTTGAAAGACTGTATTCTCCCATATGAGCCTGCTTGGGTTTTAAGAACTTCAGGGAGGCCCTTCTCTCAGTTCCATTGCAATGGTAGGCACATTGGGGGGGGCGGCGGCTGTGACTTGTTTGGTGGGGATGCAAGAGAGGGCATTCTTGGTAACCGCGCTAAGACTTGGTAACTCCCTGCCAAGGGAAGCTCGGTTGGCTCCTTCTCTGTTGTCCTTCGGTGCGTAGGCAAAGACGTTTTTATTCAGGTAGGCCTTTGCCATGTTAGCTGGTCTGCTGCTGAAGGGAGCAGTTGGGTGCTGCCTATATCTTTTATTGTGGTGTTTTAATTATTTTGTTTTAATTAAGATTTCTTTGTTAAGATTTCTGTATATTATTGTTAGCGGCCTTGAATGTCATTTTTGGCAGAAAGGGAGGATATACATTTAATTAATTAATTAATTAATATTAATAGACAAACTATGAAAGCTTTCAGACCGAATTCTCACTGAGGTGATAAACATGAGTCTGGACTGGACTGTTTTAGACTGCAGGTGGGGCTCATGTGATCGAATACTCCTCCATACAAAAAAAGCCCTTAAGATAGACAACTAGATAACTGAGAGGAGAGTTCTGGCTTAGCCTTCTCCCTGACATTATCTTATGAGGCAGCATTCCAATCCTGTGAGATCCTACTTGCAGACTGAAGTGGTACAGTCAAGACACAAGGTTTACCATGCCAGCAAGGCCCAAACTAGATGAAACTTTGGGGATCTGTGATCAGCTCTTCCATGCCTTTGAATTTAGAGAATCTGGATCATTATGCTGGAAGAGAAGTGTTGCCAATGAAAACCTTCCTTCCCAAAGCAGCTATTTGCCTTATTAGGGGAAACTTACAAGTACAGGCTTGTATATATAAGTTATTTCTAATGGGGCAAATATCACCTTCAGGGGGTGATTCTCACTGGGAAAATGGTGCTGAATGAAAGGATTCATTGTGTCCAGTCCTGATCTGGATCAGTCCTCTTCTGTTGTTATTTCACAAAATTTAAAGCAGGGATAGGCAACCTTCAGAGGCGTAGCGTGGGGGGTGCAGGGGGGGCCGGCCGCACCGGGCGCAACATCTGGGGGGGCACGCTCGCACTCGCAGCTCTCTGCCCCTGCCTGGCTCACTCACTCTCTCTGCAGCCTTCATGGGATCTGTAGCCCTGCCGCCGCCTCCCGGGATTAACCGCCTCGCCGGAGCTGCAGCAGCAGGAGGGGGAGAAGAAGAGGAGGAGGAGGAAGGAATCCTTCCTCCTCCTCGTCGTCTTCTCCCCCTCCTGCTGCTGGAAGGAAGGAAGGCGGGAGGAGGACGCCGCCGCTAGCCGCGTAAGTGGCAACTTTGCTGCCGCCCCGCCCGGACTGCTTTGCATGGGGCTGGCCCGGCCCGGTCCGGCCCAGCCCCCCGCCTGGATCGGGTCCCCCAGCAAACTTTGTGTCGCTCGCCGCGCAGGTGCCTCGGGCCGGACGCGGGCAGGAGGGGAAGGTGCCCCGCCAGGCGGCGGCGGCGGCGAAGGAGGCGACGCTGCCCGGGCTGGGCGCGTTTCAGCGGCGCGGCGCGGGCGTGGCGGAGAGTCTGGCGGGTGGACGGGCTGCTGCCTGCCTCGCCTCGCCTCGCCCTGGCAGGCAGGAGTGCCTCGATGCCCGGCTCGGCTCAGCAGAGGGCAGATTGATCGGCCCATCTGCATAATCGATAGGGCAGCGAAGAGGGTGGCCGGGAAATGGCTGCCCGCCCGCCCGCCGCCGCTGCTCCCCTCCGCCGGCCTTCTCACCACGCTGCGCAGGAAGCGAGCCTCTGCCCCGGAGGAGGCGCCCCGGCACGCTGCCTGCCAACATGTCACTGGCGCCCGGAGCCCCCCGGCACCCTCCTTCTGCCTAGGTAGGGGGCACCCGGAGAGTTGCAAACAGGAGCCCCCCCCCCGGCCCGCTTGCCTGGTTGGCTTAGTGCTGAGTCGTCCTGTGCTTATCTAAATATTTGCAAAAGCGCCTTTTTTTTTTTTTAATTGCTCGGAGCAAACCGAGTCGTGTCCTTTGGGGGGGGGGGAGAAAATGTCCAGGGGTTGCGGCGATTGGTGCCAAGTGCGTCTTTCGCCCAGACCTTCGCCGTTGGGTCCTGCGAAGTGCCGGGCCGAAGCGCCCGTGGAAGCCGCCTTCCAGCTCGCCTTGGCCACTGGGTCTTGCCTTTGGGCCCATCTAGTGGAAGAGACTCGAGTGCTAAAATCCACGGGTTAGGGGGCGCAAATTACTTGCCTTGCCCCGGGTGCTGACAACCCACGCTACGCCACTGGCAACCTTTTCGCCCCAAGGGCCACAGTGAGTTGGGGCATACCTGCACATGTATATGCACCACAGGCACATTCATACACATACACACACTCACACGTGAACATACACATGCACTCTAGTTTAGTCCTCAAACCTAGTGCAATCCTATGCATGTCTACTCAGAAGTACCATTGATGTTAATGGGGTTTACTCCCAGGTAAATGGATTGCAGCTTCAGAAATGTACTTTTACAGTGCAATCCTAAACATGTCTACTCAAAGGCAATTCCCATTGAGTTCAGTGCTGTTTAAAGTGGGTATAGGACTACAGCATAAGGGCATGTGTAGATAGAAAAGGACCTTTTCTCTCTCTAAACATGCATAGGATTGCACCCTAAATATATATTTTTTAATTTTTTATTTATTTAATATATTTTTTGAAATGTGCAAGCGTCTGAGATCTCCAGATCTCTTAATTGGGCAAGATGTTACAAAAAGCAGGTTGGTGAGGGAGGGTGGAATAGGATGGGTGGTGGGGAAGCTGACTGGATGTTGTAGTCAGAATGCCTGCATGGTCAGAAGGTGATATGAAGGAGGAGGGTTTGGCGACATTCAAATTGGGCTCCTCCAGGAGATGGGATGGTTTCAGGTTTCAGTGCCTCTAAGACCCCTGGGAACAGGAAAGCAGCAGACAAGTGCTGATCCTCCATTTTTTAAGCAGACAATTTCCTTGGTTGGTGGAAAACAGAAGTAGAGATCAACTAGGCAGTTTTTATATTAACAAAGCTGGAGATGTATTTAGATGCTGTGCTAAGTTAAAAAAAAGAGCCACTAGAAGCCAAATTGGGTAGTTTTACCTAGTAGTTGGAGAGGATGAACCCTTGGAGAATAAAGGCTCAGCTTCAGGTGGTGTAAAATCCTCTTCCTCCAGTGCAGACTCCTGCTGTTGAACAACTTAATTCGGTATTCTCCAAGTCATACAAAAAACAAAGGCAGCCATGTTGGCCATAAGAAGGAGTTATCATCCCATTTTATCCTCACAACAACCTTGTAAAGTAGAGTGGGCTAACTAAGTGATAGTCACTTGCCCATAGTCCAAGTCACTGTCTGCTTTTCTACATTGGCATGCACTGCAGTGCTGTGGCAGATGTGCAGTATATAAATGATAATAATAATAATAATAATAATAATAATAATAATAATAACAACAACAACAACAACAATTTTAAAAACCATTTACCGTTATATTGTCAGCTGCCTTGTGAGGGCTATGCCATGAAAGGCGGTCTATAAATGTGTATATAAATAAAAAGAAATGCTATAATGTAAGAAAAAAATATATAAATTATTTTATTTTACAGAATCTTTAAGTTAGTGTAAAATCTTATCTTTCTTTTTAACATTTCCTCATTCTAATCTAATTTAGTAAACTAATGTGCATTTTATAAAAGGGGAATAGTTTATTTTCCCCCTTTTGCCTTTTTCCCTGATCATTTGTGAAGCCAGATAGGTAGACGTCCTCCTCATAGTGCATCAAGTATTTTCAGTGTATGTTAGAAATGTTAATATAGAGACTGGAATTTCTCCTTCAAGTATGATGCCTAAAGGTTATTTACATTTTACATACAATTGCAAGTAGTAGCTTGTTTTAGTGGCAGGAACACCTATTAATGAAAAGTTATTTGTAGCTGCATAGTAGTAAACAAGCTGGAAAGCTGTATCAGTAAAATTAAAAGGTAATATTGTAATGAATAATTTCAACTGTGAAAGTACCGGTATCTGAGAAGGATTTATCTGAATCTTAACATGCTGAAATTACATGTTAATGCATTGTGTTAACAAAGGATATTAGTCTATTGAGCTATCAAGCAACTAGACCCTCATTGTTTTTATTTATGTATACTTTATTCTTATACCCTGTCCCAAAGGATAATTTATTTCAAACGTGGATAACTTACAACAATTTCATGAATGGAAGGCCTGTCCTTAGTAACTCCCAAATCATATAGCAAGCACTATTTAGCTGGTGAAGCAGCAAGATGGATGGGCAGTGGGATCCAATGAGGCTGCCCATAACCCTCCAAACTCAGAGGATTATGGGCATCCTATTGAGGGTGGGAGGAGCACGGCGGATAAGATCGCGGACCTCAAAAACGTCTAGACAGCTGATTACGGCCGCCTAGATGTTTCACCTCTCCTTGCAAGGAGGAGAGGCTGAGACACCGCCTGGATTCCTCGGAATCCGGCAGTGCCTTGCTCCTTCCCTCGTGGCCCCCAGGAAATCCCCCCCCATGGGGGAACCAACCACGGTCTTCCATGTTTGGTTCCCTGCCGGCGTGGAAAGAACTGCGCCGGCTATGAGGTGGGGGAGGGTGCTCCGCGGTGCTGCAACCTCGGAAAGGATTTCCCAGGTTGCAGAGCCTGCTATGCCCAATCCATGACCCCTCAGACAAGGTCAGAGGATTGTGCCCAAAGAGATAGTTTTGCAACTATACTCAAAAGCAGGGCCGGTGCAAGGCAGTTTGGTGCCCTAGGCAAGATCAGATATTTAGCGCCCCCCCTCCCCACTTGAGCCCTCCCTATTTCTGGTGCCCCCTTTAGCCCTGCGCCCTAGGCAGCTGCCTAGTTGGCCTAATGGTAGCACCGGCCCTGCTCAAAAGAACAACAAAAAAGCAACTATTCTGGTACAGTTGAAATTATTATTGATGGTTTTTATTGTTTTTGTTTAATCTGTATACTAGTTTTACGTAAACTCACCTTGATGTTTGGGCAGATAAAAGGTTATATATTGTTGCTAAATAAATTAAAAACTCAAAAACATTTCACTGTTTAATAAATAGTTGTGTGAAGAAAATTTGTCCCAAAACATGTGATTTTTAAAAATAAATAAATAAATAAAGCACCACAGTCCCTTCACTAAGCAGTTGTAAAGAATAAGGCACATAAAGTGCAGAAAGTCAGAGCTGGACCCAAACTCAAACTCCCCATAGACATTTGGCAATGTTCTGTGCCACGCCCAGCTGGTGAACCCAATCCCTAAACTTCATATGCCAAAGTGAAGCATGGAGCTTAAAACAAATGCCACTTATTCAGCATCAGGCTTTGGTAACAATGGCAGCATTGTTAACATCATACTTTAACAAAGATGCAACACTACTTTTTCAGCGCCAAAGAGAGGATCAGCAACTACAGCTGCTTGTAGAGGTAGTGGCTCATGTCCTGAAAACAGGGCACACCTTTCCCACACTCTCATCTGGAGAAAACCCCAATTCAAGAGTCAAAATAGTCAGCAGCGCCTGCAATTTGTCTCACTTTGCTGCTATTCTTTTTAAGCCTTTGGCTCCATTTGCACACACCACATAGGACAGGGAAGTGGCTGTCTCATGGCTGAAGGTGCATGCAAATGGGGCTTAAACAGATGTTATCATCACCTCTTATGAGAGACAAGCAACTCCCATTGGCCTCAGATCCTGTAAGAAAGAGTAAGACCCTATCTATACTACAAGAATATGCAGGTTTTACTTCACTTTATCTGCCATGGCGGGTAACTTCTCTCAAGGAATCTGGGAATTTTAGTTTGGTGAGGTGCTGAAAATTCAATTAAAGATTCTTCAGCTGCTCCTCAAAACTACAATTGCCAGGGCTTCCCAGAGAAAGACAATGACTTAAATCTTTAAGTCATGACTTAAAGATTTAATGACTTAAATCTTTAAGCCAAACGAATCTTTATGCCAGCAGATTTATAGTGATACAATTGCTAAACTAAATTACAAAATCCTTATTAGCCTGATACTTTTATTAGGCCAACCAAAATATCACAAAAAATGTGCAAGCTTTTGAGATCTCCAGATCTCTTCATCAGGCAAGATGTTATCGAAAAAAGCGGGGGGCGGGAGAGAAAAAATAAAATAAAAGCTGACTTGAGGGTGAATACATGGTGTCTGCATGATCACAATCTTAAGATGGAATGGGGGGGGAAGGGTCTACAGATGAGACATTCAAATAAGGATCTAACACAGGGGTGGGGAACCATATAGGTTCAGGACAGATTGCTCCCCCCCACCGGAACCTCCCACGGGCTGAATGACACAGGGGGAGGCCCAATGCACAACATCAGAGGCAGGGCCCTGCTACTTACATCCTCCGCACCCACAATGTTATCTGGTCCCCAGCACGGCTGGCTGCTGGTTTGGCCAGGAAGAGAGGGTGAGGGACAAGTGAAATGCTCGCAGCCAGCCTTCTAGGGCTCCTGCGAGTGCCAGCTGAGTGCATTGCTGTCCTGGCTTATCCCTCACCTTCCCCGCTCAGGGAGAGAGGAGCAGAGCGCACTCTGCCATGCTTCCATGGGATCTTGGAAGCACCAGCCGAGTGCGCTGCCAGCTTCGCTACTAGTCCCCCAGTTGCTTTCATGTGGGGCAGGTGAGAGATGAGTAGAGTGTGCACTCAGCTGGAATCCCCTTGTTATTGCCAATCTGTGATCTTCGATTACAAGGGGATTCCCCTGCATGCCACTCCCCCTCCTAAAGAGGGGTGTGAACAGGAGTCCCTTTCTTCTCTCCATTGACAGATTGGAAGTAACAAGGGGATTCCTCTCCTTGCATCCCCCACAAGCCCCTGGTAAGGCTAAATTCAATATTCTCCAAATCACAAACAAAAAAGCAAAGGTAGCTGTGTTGGCCTTAAGCAAAATTCCAAAATCCCCATTAGAGCAATACCTTTATTTGGCTAAGCTGCTACACTGCTTCTCTGTGCCTCCTTTTAAGGTGTCGTCAGTGGCTTTCTTCCTGCTTAGGTGAGCAGTAGTGAAAAGTTATCCCAAGCAGTTTTAATCAAGAAGCATTAAATATTCCCCTTGATAAAGACTTTACTCAAAATGCATTGGGAACCGTATCAGTTCAGTAGCTGTCCTCCTTCTTGTGTGATTTGTGGCTTACTCTCCACAATGCTGACATAGTTCAATCATGCATCCTTTTGAATTTTGGCACCCTACACTGTTTGCCTAGTGCAAAAATAAAATTAAACTATGAAACAGATATTATTTAATGATTTCCAGAAAAAACAATGATGTAAAGGGGCACAAAAACATTTACGGATTGGAAACAGACTACATTAGCAATGCTTTAGGACTACTGAAACTAATGGGACAAGTTAATCATGACTAACATAAGACCTACTGATTTCAGTACGACTAAAGCAGGACTAACTCTCTAAGGCATCTTACGCAGTATTAGCAGTCCTCATTCATTTTACTGCAATAACAATTGGCCTTAGAAGTCATCATAAAGAAAGCCAGTGTGGGGTAACAGAGTGAGTGTTGGCTTGGAGCTGGGAAAGCCATGAAGCTCTTCGCTAGGTAGTCTTGGGCAAATCATTACTTTTAAGCCTAACCTACTTCACAGACTTGCTGTAATGAGATCAGCCATAAGAAGGATGATAAAGGGACTGGAAACAAGGCCCTATGAGGAGACACTGAAAGAACTGGGCATGTTTAGCCTTCAGAAGAGGAGACTGAGGGGAGATATGACCGCACTCTTCCAGTACTTGAAGGGATGTCACACAGAGGAGGGCCAGGATCTCTTCTTGATCATCCCAGTTTGCAGGACACAGAACAATGGGCTCAAGTTACAGGGACCTAGATTCCACCTAAACATCAGGAAAAAATTCCTGACTGTCAGAGCAATAAGACAATAGAATCAACTACCTAGGGAGGTGGTGGGCTCTCCCACTCTGGAGGCATTCAAGGTGCAGCTGGACAGCCATCTGTCAGGGATGCTTTGACCTGGATTCCTGCATTGAGCACGGGGTTGGACTCGATGGCCTTGTAGGCCCCTTCCAACTCTACTTTTCTATGATTCTATGATTCCTTAGAATAAGGGTGGAATAAAAACGTGATAATTTTTGTTTGAACTAATGGAAGCATGCAAAGTACCATTCAATGTTTTCAGGAAAAAAACACTAGCACTGAAACAGTATGAGTAACCTTTATGCATAAGTCAGAGCATACACAGACCTTCGAATTAGAGTCTATGTTATCAACATATTAACTTGTGATGAATTGTATGTTATTGTTGCGATTCTATTATATATTGTTTTTGAAATTGTTTTGAACTCTCTTGGGAGCCTTGTTCTTGAAAGGCGATAGAAAATAAATAAACAAATAAGATATGTAGTAATTTTAACAAGATTGCAATATGTTAAAAATAAGCAATATTTTTCAAGAGTATTAACATTCAATACATTTGAACAACCTGTAGGAAGGAAAACTTCTGTGTACTTATCCTGGAGTGCCATCTCCTGGCCAAATGGAAGTAAATAGAAGTTTCTTGAGGAAATGTTTAGTGTGATCTGAATACCGTATAGCAGACACCAAGCAAATTCCCAGCACCTACTAGTTTATTTATTACTTGTTTATTTTTTAAAAAACATATATCCCAGCTTATCACACACCCCGTTTCTAACATTTAAAATAATTTCAAAACCCCATATTTAACATCTAAGTCCAAATCAAATTTATTTAAATGGTCATAGACCCGTTATAAAATATAAAGGAGATCTCAAACACCAGCTAACATAAAATATGATGTAAGACCAGGGATGGGGACTCGGACTCGAGGACTCGACTCGTGAGTCGGACTGAGTCCCCCCTCTGACTCGACTCGGACTCGAGTCCCAATATTTTTAATGGGACTCGAGACTCGACTCGGGACTCGAGACCAAGGACTCTTCAACATCCCTGGGCTGTGCCAGAAGGAGTGGAGAGGAGCGTGATTGCTGGTGAAGAGTGCATGGAAGCGAGGTGTGCCGCTGCTCGGCCACTATGGACGGCTACCAGGAGTGCAGCCCCAACAGTGTGTCAAGATTTATTTTGATTGATGTGTTGCGTACTTGGGAGAGGCAGAAGAAGGACCTGAGATTACTCTGTGTGGCTGCTCTGAGTGTGTTTCTGGTTCCAGCAAGTTCATCACCAGTGGAGCGGGTGTTCAGTGAGGGTGGAATTGTGATGAGATCTCACCGTTCCAGAATGGGGGCAAACATTTAGAAAAAATCATGTTCCGCAAATGCAACATGGATAAGTTTTAGGAAGTACAGCAAGTTTATTTTTTAAAATCATTTTTTAAAATGCAACCTTTCAGACATTTTGGGTTTGGCTGCCTCTGCCTGCCTGTCTGGGGTGCCCAGCCTCCTCTGCCTGCCTGGTCTCTTCTTGACCAGTTCAACAGTTGAATTGTCCAAGACAAAGGCCTCTGCCTGCCTGCTTTGGGGTTCCCTGCCTCCTCTGCCTGCCTGGTTATTTTGGGTTCGTCTGCCTGGTCTGTTCTTGCCAAAATCAGTTGCAGAGTTTTGAAATAAAAAGGCACACTTGTGCCTAGAATTTATTTAAGCCACACATCTGAAATAGCCTTATTTTGTTGGGAAAAAAACCCATTGATTTTAATAGGGACTCGTGGAGTCAGCTTTGGGAGTGACTCGTGACTCGTGAGTCACCATTTTGGACCAAGGACTTGGACTCGGACTCGAGACTCGGATCCAAAGACTCGTGACTTGACTCGTGACTCGAGACCAAGGACTCTTCAACATCCCTCGTGTAAGACATAGTACAAGCAGGATATGCATCCAAGTCACATTCCACGCAACTTTAAATCATCTAAGCCTTCATCTGAATTACCAAACTTTAAAAAAAAAATAGCTGTACTTAGTAATATACTAGGCCTCTCCCTTCATACAAAATTGTAACTCATTGCTCTAAAGGGTAAATGCTTTAAAAGTGGAAGGATCAAATCACTTCGAACTCCATTATAATATTTACAATAAGGCATAACATGACCAAGGGTTTCCTGACAGGTCCTCATGACAAGGGCATAATCTTTTTTTCAATGGGATCCCATTAAGCTGGCCATCTATTAATGCTCCTGGCAAAGAATTGCAGCAAGCCAGCATAAAAGCTCTTTGAATTTTAGGCAGGGTAAGAAAATTTTAGTATTTATTAGTCTGATAAAATATCCAATTATCCAATCCCACGTACACTGGGGAGAAAGTTCTAGCAGAAGAGGCTGTCAACTCTTGGAAATCCATATCCTTCAGACCATATTTAACATAATAAACTAACAAACAGCTACAGATTTTGAGTAGAACAATAAAAAAGAAAACTATTTTTAAAAAAACAACCACCAAAAGCTCAGTGAAAAGCTTTTCTTAAAGGCCATATTTTTACCAGCTACGGAAAACAGTAGTGCTGAGGCATGATAGATCTCAAGAGGCAAAGTGTTCCCTAGGATAGTTGCCATTACAAAGCCCTACCCATAGTTGCAATTCACTGCACTTCTTGGGGGCATGGGATCTCAAGAAGTGCCTCAGATAATGACCAGAGCATATGGGAGCAGCATATAGGAGTCCTTAAGGTACCCAGGCCAAAGTCGTTTAGGTCTTTAATGCACAATCCTATGGCAATGGCCATAAGCCCCTCAACTCCAAGGCTTACGGCCATTCAATGCAGATTGGGCGGAGCAGCAGAGGCGATCTTCATTTCTCCATCCTCCCACCCTGCATTTTCCATTGGACAGACTTTTTTACCCATCTAGCTGGAGCGTTTCAGATGGGGAGGAAAGGAGGCTAGAGAGGCGTCAGGATAGCTCGTATCCTAGCCTCTCCAGTCTCCTCCCCCCCTGCCCCCCAAAACGCCCCCTTCTCCCCATCTCCAGAGTCACACTTTCCTGACCTCCAAGAGCAGCCGGTGCAGTTCTTTCCACACTGGCTGTAAGCGGATGGGGGACAGGGGTTGGAGCTCCAATTTCCATCTCCAAACAGATCTCTGGGAATCTGAACTAACCTATGGCCCCTCAGACGCTGTCTAGGGGCCATGGGATTGCTCCCTAAAAGTAAAAACCAGCACCTTGAATTGAGCCTGGAAACAAACCAGCAACCAATGCAAATCAAACAGAATAGGTGTAATATGTTTAAAAACAAAAACTTAGCTCTATTCAGCACCCTGGTCCCAGTATTTTGTACCAGCTGCAGTTTTGGAATGCTTTTCAAGAGCAGCTCCATGTAAAATGCATTACAATAGTTCAGTCCAGAAGTAACTAGTTCATGAATGACTGTGGCATGGTCAGATTTCATGAGGAAGGGTTGTAGTGGGCAAACCAGCCAAATCTGGAAAAAGGTGCCCCTCGCCACTGATGTCACCTGTGCCTCAAACAGGAGCACTGGATCAAGGAGCACCCCTAAACTACTGACCTAAACATTTAGAGGGAGTGCAACCGCATCCAGAACTGGCTGGTTGCTATGATTCCTGCAAAAAATGCTGGGCTAGGTACCCTTGGCCTGATCCAGCAAGGCAGTTCTTATGTTTCTAAGGAAGTACTGTATGCATATTCAGGATCACATAACACAGATTAATTATGCTTTAACTACCCCCAAACCCCAGACAATATATACACTGTCTTTGTAAATTTAAGACACATTGGTGGACCATGGAAATGCTAGTTATAAAGTATAAAAGTAGACCACACAAGGCTAAAGTCACCCCTCACTTGTGGTATTGTGGGGATGAGCAAATATGAGCTCACCACATTAAATGCATCCTCAGAAGTTGCAGGCCTTGCTGACAAATAACACTGAGTAATATATTTAAATGCTCCACTCCAGACTACTTCAGGGCAGCAGTATTTTGTGCCAAATGAAGTTTCCAGGCACTTCCTACAGACAGCTCCATATGTAGAGTACATTACAATAATTTAGTTTGGAAGTTACTAAAGTATGAATGACTGTGGCTAAATTTCCCTTCTCCAGCAGGTGTATCAGTCAAAGCTGGTAAAAGGTACTGTAACCACTGCTGAAACTTGACCATCTAAAAGCAGCTCTGGATCAAGGCATAACCATAAGCTGTGAATCAGAGTCTTCAGGGGGCAGTGCATCCCCATCCAAGACAGATTGTATCCCCAATCTTGTATCCCTACAAGGAACAGGATCCCCATTTTATCTGGATTAAATTTCCATCTGTTTACCCACATCCAGTACCTCACAGCTGGATGTGATAATTATTCAGGGTTTTTACTGCCTCCCTAGGATCAGTTGAAAGTTTATTTATTTATTTATTATTGTGGAGAAAGCCTAACACAAGTCTACACACACACACACACACACACACAGTCGCCGCCCAAGGGAGGGGGGCGAGGAAGGGGGGATGAAGTCACAAGGGAAGTAGCCAGACAGACCATCATCCCCAACCAAGAAGAGTCTCGGTGGAGATCCACAAAACCCAAGGAAGGACCATCAAGAACCATCAAACTATCAGGGCAGTCTCAAAGAGCTGTAAAGTACCAGTATGTCACCTTCTCCCCGGGCAGGAATAAGCCCACCTGATACGAAGGGGCAGGGATAAGCCCCCACCTGACCTGGAGGGTGGGGAGAGCGGGAACTCAGGGGTAGAAAACCCC
Organism: Shinisaurus crocodilurus; assembly: GCA_021292165.1. Classification (NCBI taxonomy): domain Eukaryota; kingdom Metazoa; phylum Chordata; class Lepidosauria; order Squamata; family Shinisauridae; genus Shinisaurus; species Shinisaurus crocodilurus. The sequence goes on along the minus strand of JAHFWL010000248.1, from coordinate 299,017 downwards.
TCTCCCTTCCGGTAAAGAGTTGTTGGGAACCCAGGGTACTTCGGGGCCAGATTCGTTCTCCAAGCGGCTGCCGGAGTAAGCCACTCCCATCCCCGGATCGGCCGACCCGGAGCCAGGCTGAAACTGACTAGGCGTAGAGTCTCTGATCTAAGGTAACTGACCAGCTTCAATACGCTAGCCTAAGAGCCTGTTTCATTGAGAACACAGGGGTCAACTAAGGTTGTGTTGACATTGTAGTATTCCTGGAAAGCTGTTAGTTCCGCTCCGTGTTTTGTGTAAACAAATAAAAGCCTTATTTGGTCATTTAAAGGACTTTGGTTTCCTCTTGTATGCGCAAGCCTCCCAGGCGGTCTCCAGCGCTCGTTCGGGTTATAGCTCAGTGCCGGTTAACCCGTTAAGCGCCGAACTCACGCAAAGGGTCCAGGGTTGATCCTTCACAATTATACTTATACCCCGCCTTTTTTCCTGCAAGGAACCCAAAGCAGTTTACATAATCCTCCTCCTCCTCCCCATTTTATCCTCACAACAACCCTGTGAGGTAGGTTAGGCTGAGATTCAGTGACTGGCCCAAAGTCACCCAGTGAGTTTCATGGCCGAGTGGGGACTTGAACCCAGATCTCTCAAGTCCCAGTCCAACACTGTCACCACTACGCCACACTGGCTCAGCTGGGTGTCACCTGATGACACCTCTCAGACCCAATCTCCAGATGACTTCACTCTGAGGTTTCATCTACATGGTAAATAAATGGAAAATTAAAAAATGGGGGGGGGATGGGGGAAAAAGTGGCTGATATTGACTACATGCAGGCTACATGGACTCAGCATCAGTCACTCCCCCACCCTCACCCTCTTTTTGTTTTTGTTTTGCTTTGTTTACCATCTGCCTGATGAAGTATTCCGGAGAACTTAAAAGCTGGCACACTATTTTGTGATTTTTGAGTCCACTAAAGGTGAACCCCAATATTAATGTATTTGTATTATTCAGGAAGATTTGTTAAATGTCTTCTAAGACTGTATGTATAGTGACTGGCCCACACATGGACTGGGTTTGCATGGCACCTGGATCAATTTCCACAGGGTGGCTTGTTCACAGGCAACAAGCCACCCCAACAAATCATACCCACGATGGGTTGTTGTGTCATCTGGCCCCGGGCAACTGACCCCATCGTGGCTACAAGGAATCAGCTACAGAGCCACTTGGCAAGTGGCAAAAAAACCCGTCACTCTTGCCAAGCAGCTCCCAGGCACTGAAAGGAAAATGAACCCAGCACTAGGCATACCTCTCTAGGGAGAGAATCCCAAAGGTCAGGCACCATTCCCACAATCTCCAATCACCACTCTCCTCATCCCCAGCAGTGGGGTGGGAACCCAGGGGAGAGCCTCTGAAGCAGATCTTAACACATGGGCAATGAATAGTGTCAATATTACCATTTCCTTTAAATGATGCTGGAAGCCATGCTCCATCATCAGAGCTGCTTTAAACTTTGCCTGTGTTGCCAGGATTATGATGGATGGCTGCTCACCCTTGCGCAGAACACCAGGATTCCCAGCTCCAGGCTATCTTTTCCAACAGCCACCAAATTGCTGGCTAAGTTTCTGACTGATACTCTAGGCATAGGTTGACAATGCAATTTATCTCTGTTGCAGATGATCACAAGGATCTTTAGATAGTTTTAGAGAGCCAGTGTGGCGCAGTGGTGAGACTGGGGCTCGGGAGAGCCGGGTTCTAGTCCTCGCTCGGCCATGAAACTCACTGGGTGACTTTGGGCCAGTCACTGACTCTTAGCCTAACCTACCTCACAGGGTTGTTGTGGGGATAAAATGGAGAGGAGGAGGAGGATTATATAAGCCGCCTTGGGTTCCTTGCAGGAAAAAAGATGGGGTATAAATATAATAAATAAATAATAGCTATATTTATATCTATAATAAATATATTATATATATATATATATATATATATATATATATTTGTGGAGAAAAGCCCAAAACTCAGTACACACACGCACACACATCTTGCCCCGAAGGAGGGGGCCAGGGGAGGAGGGATGAGGTCACCAGGGAGTAGCCAGACAAGTCATCAGCCCCAACAAAGGAAGACCTCGGCAGAGATCCACAAACGTCCAGGAAGGGCCATCAAGGACCATCAGCACACAGGGCAGCCTCGAAGAGCTGCAAAGGTTTCCCTACGTCACCTTCTTCCCGGGCAGGAATAAGCCTATCTACACGAAGGGGCAGGCATAAGCCCCCACCTGACCTAGGGGGCGGGGGGAGAGCGGGGAATCCGGGGTAGAAAACCCCTCTCCCGTCCCGGTTCGGGTTGTTGGGAACCACGGGGCCAGATCCACCTAAGCAACAGCCGCCCAGACACTCCGTTCTCCACTAGGAAGCGCCGATCGGGAGCTGGGCTGAAACTGACTAGAGTATTGTCTTTGATGTAAGGAGAGTGACCTGAATGTAACCTGCTAGCCACGGAGCCCGCTCATTGGGTAAGACGCGAGTCAACTAAGGTTGTGTTGACTGTAAACGTATTCTTAGAAGACTGGTAGTTCCGATCTAATCACTGTATAAACAAATAAAGAGCCTTATTTGGGCATACAAAGGCGTGTGGTCTTTCCTATTGTACTGCGAGCCGACACGAGCTGTATTGCTCTGCCGGTTAACCCTAGAGTTGCCGAACTCACGCAAAAGGATCCGGTTGCTGATCCTTCACAATATTATATTTAATATATTAATATATAATATATATAATATATCTATAATAAATAGCTATATTTATATTATATATCTGTATAAACACTTATACTATATCTGTATAAGTGGGTAGCATTTAACAAATTCTGGCAATTCAAGCAAGTGCACGATTGCACAATTTTTAATTTTATTTATTATATTTATATGCCGCCTTTTTTCCTGCAAGGAACTCAAGGCGGCTCACATAATCCTCCTCCTCCTCTCCATCTTATCCTCACAACAACCCTGTGAGGTAGGTTAGGCTGAGAGTCAGTGACTGGCCCAAAGTCACCCAGTGAGCTTCATGGCCAAGTGGGGACTAGAACCCGGATCTCCCATATTAACAATCCATATTAATGACCCGGGGAATCCCCCAGGATCATTAATTTGATTAATGGGGGAAACTTCCTCTTGGACCCAGGTATTTTAAGGAGACAGAATAAAGAAAAAGGAAACACAGTAAAAAATTTCATTTAGAAATACATTTTGCCCTTTGTAATGATGGCTGGCTTCGATGAATTTGCTGGAGCAACAACTGCTACAGTGGGGTTCAGTTCCTATGTTTGACACATCAGGTTGAAATAAGATCATTCCTTAGTTTTTAAATGAGACTTCAAATAACGTTATACATATCCAAAGAACAATAGACAATTATGATGGATGCATTCCTGTTGCATTAGAATCTGTCTCCGGCTTATTCCCTAGGGTTATAATTAATTTAATTTATATGACAGGCTGCAAATCTGATAAGAGAAAAATAGCATAAGAAGGACTAAGTTTTCCTTGAGCTCAGAAGAAACAGGAATACATTCAAGTTTAAGCAAATAGTGCTTTATAAACAGAAAGCCTCTAGTCTACGTTTCTTGAGTAAAACCTCTTCTCTGCTTCTAAAGTTTCAAGGCAAAACCTGGTTAAGCTGCTCTTGTTATTAACAATATGCATTAAAAGCAGAGATAAAAGTTAACTCTCAAAGGGACTATTGGCAAAAAAAGCAAAATAAAAGAGAAGATGTAAAAGAACTGAGAAGCTGAGTGAGGAGGGGCAGCCATTAGGCATGCTCCATACAAATCAGCATTAGAATGGCTTGTTACATTCGCCTTTATTCTTAGATAGAAGAGGCAGGAAGATCTCTGGAAAATACAGCAGCAATTCAATTACCCTTCTTAGTGAGATTTCAGTAAGCAATCTGAAGAACTTCAATTATGTTTCAAATCAGCAGAATACTTAAAACTCTTACTGTGCAATCCCATATCATCATCATCAGGCGATCACTCGTGACCGAGTAAGATTGTCTTCCGGGATAAAAGGAGGAAATTCTAAAGAAGATTGTGTAGACTCTAGCGATGGGTCCGTAAGTGACTGTGGAGGCCAATTCTAGATCCACACAGCTTCCCACAGTGAGGACACAGGTTACCAGATAGAAGATGGTCCTGTAAAGGATTCATTTGACGTGCTTTTCGCTTAGCACGTTTCTCCCTTTCACCTTGCACTCGGGCTTCTTCAAAGTCCATGGAACCTTTGTGAAAGGCCAACCTCCATTTAGATCGTTCATGGGCCAGAGCTTCCCAGTTTTCGATGTTTATATTGCATTTTTTTAGATTAGCCTTATGAACATCTTTAAACCTCTTATATTGACCACCGATATTCCGCTTTCCATTCTTGAGTTGGGAGTAAAGTAACTGCTTTGGGAGACGGCAGTCAGGCATTCGAACAACATGACCGGTCCACTGAAGTTGGCGTTGAAGGATCATTTTTTCAATGCTAGTAGTCTTTGCTTCTTCCAGTACACTGACATTTGTTCGCCTATCTTCCCAAGTAATTTGCAGGATTTTCCGGAGGCAACGTTGATGAAACCTTTCAAGGAGGTGGAAGTGACGTTTATAGATAGTCCATGTTTCGCAGGCATACAATAAAGTTGGTAATACAATGGCTTCATAAACCAGTGTTTTGGTCTTCTTACAAATATCCCGATCCTCGAACACTCTATGTTTCATTCGAGAAAATGCGGCACTTGCGGAGCTCAAACGATGCTGGATTTCACTGTCGATGTTAGCTGTAACGAAAGATAGCTGCCAAGATAGAGAAAATGATCGACATTTTCCAGTATTGTCCCGCCAAGCTGGATAGATGGCATCACCAAAGGGTTAGCTTGCACTTGCTGATGAAGCACTTTGGTCTTTTTGATGTTAAGTGAGAGACCAAGTTTTTCGTATGCTTCTGCAAAAGCATTTAGGATAGTTTGGAGATCATCCTCTGAATGTGGATATATATATATATTATATATATATATTATATATAATATATATATTATATATCTGTATAAACACTTATACTATATCTGTATAAGTGGGTAGCATTTAACAAATTCTGGCAATTCAACCAAGTGCACGATTGCACAATTTTTAATTTTATTTATTATATTTATATGCCGCCTTTTTTCCTGCAAGGAACTCAAGGCGGCTCACATAATCCTCCTCCTCCTCTCCATCTTATCCTCACAACAACCCTGTGAGGTAGGTTAGGCTGAGAGTCAGTGACTGGCCCAAAGTCACCCAGTGAGCTTCATGGCCAAGTGGGGACTAGAACCCGGATCTCCCATATTAACAATCCATATTAATGACCCGGGGAATCCCCCAGGATCATTAATTTGATTAATGGGGGAAACTTCCTCTTGGACCCAGGTATTTTAAGGAGACAGAATAAAGAAAAAGGAAACACAGTAAAAAATTTCATTTAGAAATACATTTTGCCCTTTGTAATGATGGCTGGCTTCGATGAATTTGCTGGAGCAACAACTGCTACAGTGGGGTTCAGTTCCTATGTTTGACACATCAGGTTGAAATAAGATCATTCCTTAGTTTTTAAATGAGACTTCAAATAACGTTATACATATCCAAAGAACAATAGACAATTATGATGGATGCATTCCTGTTGCATTAGAATCTGTCTCCGGCTTATTCCCTAGGGTTATAATTAATTTAATTTATATGACAGGCTGCAAATCTGATAAGAGAAAAATAGCATAAGAAGGACTAAGTTTTCCTTGAGCTCAGAAGAAACAGGAATACATTCAAGTTTAAGCAAATAGTGCTTTATAAACAGAAAGCCTCTAGTCTACGTTTCTTGAGTAAAACCTCTTCTCTGCTTCTAAAGTTTCAAGGCAAAACCTGGTTAAGCTGCTCTTGTTATTAACAATATGCATTAAAAGCAGAGATAAAAGTTAACTCTCAAAGGGACTATTGGCAAAAAAAGCAAAATAAAAGAGAAGATGTAAAAGAACTGAGAAGCTGAGTGAGGAGGGGCAGCCATTAGGCATGCTCCATACAAATCAGCATTAGAATGGCTTGTTACATTCGCCTTTATTCTTAGATAGAAGAGGCAGGAAGATCTCTGGAAAATACAGCAGCAATTCAATTACCCTTCTTAGTGAGATTTCAGTAAGCAATCTGAAGAACTTCAATTATGTTTCAAATCAGCAGAATACTTAAAACTCTTACTGTGCAATCCCATATCATCATCATCAGGCGATCACTCGTGACCGAGTAAGATTGTCTTCCGGGATAAAAGGAGGAAATTCTAAAGAAGATTGTGTAGACTCTAGCGATGGGTCCGTAAGTGACTGTGGAGGCCAATTCTAGATCCACACAGCTTCCCACAGTGAGGACACAGGTTACCAGATAGAAGATGGTCCTGTAAAGGATTCATTTGACGTGCTTTTCGCTTAGCACGTTTCTCCCTTTCACCTTGCACTCGGGCTTCTTCAAAGTCCATGGAACCTTTGTGAAAGGCCAACCTCCATTTAGATCGTTCATGGGCCAGAGCTTCCCAGTTTTCGATGTTTATATTGCATTTTTTTAGATTAGCCTTATGAACATCTTTAAACCTCTTATATTGACCACCGATATTCCGCTTTCCATTCTTGAGTTGGGAGTAAAGTAACTGCTTTGGGAGACGGCAGTCAGGCATTCGAACAACATGACCGGTCCACTGAAGTTGGCGTTGAAGGATCATTTTTTCAATGCTAGTAGTCTTTGCTTCTTCCAGTACACTGACATTTGTTCGCCTATCTTCCCAAGTAATTTGCAGGATTTTCCGGAGGCAACGTTGATGAAACCTTTCAAGGAGGTGGAAGTGACGTTTATAGATAGTCCATGTTTCGCAGGCATACAATAAAGTTGGTAATACAATGGCTTCATAAACCAGTGTTTTGGTCTTCTTACAAATATCCCGATCCTCGAACACTCTATGTTTCATTCGAGAAAATGCGGCACTTGCGGAGCTCAAACGATGCTGGATTTCACTGTCGATGTTAGCTGTAACAGAAAGATAGCTGCCAAGATAGAGAAAATGATCGACATTTTCCAGTATTGTCCCGCCAAGCTGGATAGATGGCATCACCAAAGGGTTAGCTTGCACTTGCTGATGAAGCACTTTGGTCTTTTTGATGTTAAGTGAGAGACCAAGTTTTTCGTATGCTTCTGCAAAAGCATTTAGGATAGTTTGGAGATCATCCTCTGAATGTGCGGAGACCACATTATCATCAGCATACTGAAGTTCCACAACGGAGGTTGTAATTACCTTACTTTTTGCTTTCAGCCTGCTGAGATTAAAAAGCTTTCCATCTGTTCGATATATAATTCCCACACCAGTGGGAAGTTTCCCCTTGACAAGATGTAAAACCATGGCGATGAAAATGGCAAATAATGTTGGGGCGATAACACATCCCTGTTTAACACCTGATCCCACTTTAAATGGAGCACCATGAGAGCCGTTGTTGTCCAAAACCGTTGCCGTCATGTTGTCATGGAGAAGTCGCAAGATATTCACAAATTTATTGGGGCATCCAATTTTCATAAGGATAGTCCAGAGAGCTGTACGGTCTACAGTATCAAAGGCCTTAGCCAAATCGATAAATGCCATATAAAGGGGTTGATTTTGCTCCCGGCATTTTTCTTGGAGCTGACGTGCAGTAAAAATCATGTCTACTGTCCCTCTAGAGGGGCGGAAACCATATTGAGTTTCAGGGAGGATCTCTTCTGAAATAGATAGAAGACGGTTTGCGAGAATCCTAGCAAATATTTTACCTGCGGTTGCCAAGAGAGAAATGCCCCGATAGTTTCCACAGTCTGTTCTATCACCCTTCTTAAAGAGGGTGATAATTATGGCATCCCTGAAGTCTTCTGGGATCTCTTCTCTTATCCAGATTTTTTCAATGAGTTTATGAAGATGTTGTACAAGTTCGGGGCCCCCTTCTTTAAAGATTTCAGCAGGAATCCCATCTGGTCCACTAGCTTTGTTATTCTTCATTTGATTAATGGCTTTTATAACTTCATCCAAAGTGGGGAGTATTGCAAGTTCCTCTTTAATTTGTTTTTGTGGGATTTGCGAAAAAATCTCATTATCCACCTTAGATTTACGGTTTAAAAGGTCATAATAATGCTCTTTCCAACGCAGTGCAATAGACTCTTTGTCTTTTAAGAGTTTGGTGCCATCTTTTGATTGTAAAGGGTTTGTACCATAGGTTTTTGGTCCATAAATGGCCCTTGTGGCCTTAAAAAAGCCCCGTGCATCATGAGATTCTGCAAGTTGTTGAATTTCCTCAGCTTTCTTTTTCCACCAAGCGTTCTTAAGTTCTCTTGTTCTTCTTTGGACCTCAGCCTTTGCGCTAGCGTAGGTTTTTTTCTTGGCAGCGCAGTTAATATCATTTTGCCATATTTGGAAGGCTTTCCTTTTTGGTCAATTATATATTTAATCTCATTATCATTTTCATCAAACCAATCCTGATGTTTCTTAGTTTCATATCCAATAGTTTGTTCACAAGCTGCAGTAATGGAGGTTTTCAGCTTAGACCAATGGTCCTCAATGTTGTCAGGAGGTTCCGTAGGTAGATGTTCCTTAAGAAGTGATTGAAGACGAGTTTGCTTAATAGGATCTTGAAGGACTTGGATGTTCATTTTACGCCTTGGTTTCCTTCCTTGAAGCCTACGTTGGGGAGCAATGTTGATAACCATTGTGGACCTGATTAGTCGGTGGTCTGTCCAGCAGTCGTCGGCACTCACCATGGCCCTAGTAAGAAGTACATCGCGGCGATCTCTAACACGGACAATTACATAATCCAGAAGATGCCAGTGCTTTGACCGTGGGTGCTGCCATGATGTTTTAAGCTTATTCTTTTGTCGAAAGAGCGTGTTTGTAATAGTGAGATTATGCTCTGCACATATAGACAAAAGTAAGAGTCCGTTCGGGTTGCTATTACCAACTCCGTCTTTTCCAATAGTTTCTGGCCATAAATCAGAGTCACGCCCGACTCTTGCGTTAAAATCGCCCAGGAGGATAATTTTATCCTCCTTAGGTATCTCTGACAGGAGTGTGTCCAACTGGCTATAAAAACTTTCCTTGATGTCATCATCAGCATCTAATGTTGGTGCATAAGCGCTCAAAATAGTTACCTGTTGGTTATTGGCGAGCTTTAATCGAGAGTTATCATGCGTCGTTATGCCAGTAGAACTTCTGACAAGAGTTCACTAATTTTGATGGCAAGCCTACTCCTGTATCTCGGTCCTGCTCAGTATCCTTCAGATATCCCTTTTCTCTCAACGTCCTCTCCTGCCCTTCGAGTTCTTGAAGTGCTGCTATGTCAATTTAACCGTGGTCACTCCCTTGCCAATGCAGTCCTACGCTCAGGGCATTCACTACTAGTTACCGCATGTCCGATACCATTTCCACAAAATTCAAATGTCCCACTGAGTTCAATGAGGCTTACTCTCAGGTAAGTGTGCATACTTACTTGAAAGGAAGTCCCACTGAAGTCACTTTGACTAATTTCTGTGTAGCAGAATTAGGGTTGTCCTGCTTGGGTTAGCCTGCACTAATATTTTATTAATTAATTTATTAATTAAATGTATACCCTGCCTTTTTTCCTGCAAGGAACCCAAGGCGGCTTACATAGTCCTCCTCCTCTTCCTCTCCATTTTATCCTCACAAAAACCCTGTGAGGTAGGTTAGGCTAAGAGTCAGTGACTGGCCCAAAGTCACCCAGTGAGTTTCATGGCCGAGCGAGGACTAGAACCCGGCTCTCCCGAGCCCCAGTCCAACACTCTCACCACTGCGCCACACTGGCTCTCTAGGTGAGTTCAGTAAGACAAGAGTTTAGGGTGCAATCCTAGGCATGTTTAGACAGTAAAAAGTCCTTCAACTCCCAGCATCCCCCAGCTAGCAATGCTGGCTGCGGGATGCTGGGAGTTGTAGAACTTTCTTCTGTCTAAACATGCATAGGATTGTACCTTTAATGGTTTAGGAATAATCTATATTTTAGATTTTTTCTTTTTTGCTTAAAACAAAAACATGTCACCACTCAAAGTAGCAGCTTTGCTCAGCATGTATACTTCATCTGAACTCTCATGGCCAGATACAAAAGAGGGCAGGCCTCCTGCACCTTTAGTAGTTGTGCAGAAGTGGGAATTTCAGCACTTGCTGAAATTGCCTCTTCTGCACAACTACTAAAGGTGCAGGAGGCCTGTCCTCTTTTGTATCTGGCCACCCTAATTCTGGACCCTAAGAACTATCCCAGTATAATTTCAAAGTGTCCCCCTTTTTTGTATTTGTTTTTCTCACTTTTACTGTAAACTGGTTGTGAGGGTAGCTAGAAATAATAAATAAGTAAGCGTAGCTAGTATATACAGATGAGGCTATGTTCTGCAAACTCTGTACAGCGCTTTATAAAAATGTAAGGCTACAATCCTATGTATACTTACTTGGGGGTAAACTCCATTGAACTCTGTGGTACTTAGCTCCAAGTAAAGAAACCAACAATTCAACTGAACTTGTAGCTGCATCTAAATGCAGAATGATCTACAATACAAAGTACAGGCAATAACATCAGGAGTTTCATAATCACCTTTAAATTCTACAAACACAATTAAAAACATCTTGCAACATAACAATACAAATAATTGTTATTATTCTTTCCGATAGGGCGCTTGTGTTTGTGACAGATATATAAGAGGGAACTGCTCTGCACTCCTGCATGCCCACACCATTTTATGACTTCTTAAAACTTTTTTATTGCATTGCTAATTTGAATCTGAGCGCTTCTGTTCTGTACCACTTCATCTCAGGATGCCTTAGAGCTTAAAAAAACATGGCAAAACACCCAGAAGATAATCTCTTGTTCATGGTTCACCCACAATGTCCTTAGATTTTTGCTTTTCTTTTTATTGATTTTATTTAGTTACTTGAAGCACTGATTTCCTAATTCTAGCAGACAATTACCCCTGATTCTTTTTTTCCTTTCTTTTTTCCCCTAAAGCAGCTAGCAGCAACAAGGCTACTCCCATTCCAAACTAGGAAATCAGACTAGGGCCCACAACTCAGTGGTTCTCACATGCTTTGCATGCATAAGGTCCTAGGTTCAGTCCACTGGGCTAGATGGATCAATGTTCTGACTCCATATAAGGAATCTTTATACACCCATATTTATATCAAAATTTGATATATGAATCAAGGCTTTGGAGGCTGTCATTCAAAGGATCTAAATAAGAAATCCCAAAACAAGAGAGAGTGAGCCCATTGATTCTTTTCTGTTGTATGTGAACTTCTTCCAGTAGTGGAAAGAAATGCTGGTGGCTGTTAACGCATTCCTCCTGAGGGTCTGCTGTCGCTCCTGCTTTGCTGCAGATCTTGCACATCCTATGCGAATAGTGGGGTAGCTGTTCCAAAAAATTCCAGTCCTTCAATTTATCTCAGAGAATACCCCGCACCCCGTCATTAGCTTTGGCTATTAAGGCCACAATCCTACACATGTTTAGACAGAAAAAGGGCCTATAATTCCCAGCATGCTGCAGCCACCAGCCTGGGACATGCTGGGAGTTGTAGGCCTTTTTTCTGTTTAAACTTGCATAGGATTGCACCTTAAGTCCCAATAATAATTTCATCCCTACTCACAGACATCTAGAGAGACAGGCATAGATTCTTTTCCATCTGTCTTTAAACAGCACTAATGAAAATACTGCTGAAACCACAATAGGGGTTGGGAAAAAAAGAAATGGAATTAAGAAACTAATGGGAAATGTATGATAGGGTGGCATATACAGCTGGGAATTTACTGATATGTCGCTCAGTTTTCATAGACACTACCAAAAAACAACTCAGAAAGGTTACTAATCCCCCCAAATAGTCCTCTTATCAAATATTAGGTTTAACGCAGCTATGTCTCTATCAGCCAAATACAACCCCCCTGCCCAGATCATGAAAGCTTACTACAAAGCCCTAATATTTATTTAAAAGTAAGCCTCAATGTATTAAATGGGACTTATACCCAGGTAAGTGTCCACAGGATTGCAGCCTAAATTGATTATGCTATTGATGAAACCAACAGATCTAGTAATCAGGACCTACAATGGTACAACAATATATACAAATGCTAGCTTCTAAATCCAGCATGATACATCACTTTATACATCATTATACATTAAAGGCACACTGACCAATAAAACTGAACAGAATACTGCTTAAATGCAAAATGTGGTACAAAAGTTGCATCAGAGAAAATAGGGATACTGTTCTGGAACCCATACATCACACACCTCTGATCAGGGATATTCTCTCCTCTGCTAGCACTCTTGTACACACATAAAGGCCAGCATCACTTTTGTTCATCTGAGGCTTGTTTTGCCCTCAAAGTATCTCCAGTATAAGCCATGTTCTTCATTCCAAGCTGATTCACCTCCAGTATTCTAAATTGTCTTACACCTAGGGAAATAGCCACTGTTAAAACACACAGCTAGTAACATGGCTACCTTGTGATGAAGGAAGAATGCACACTCCCCACTACATCCATGCATATGCGCTTCAGCATGTTGCTGATTAGGAACTGTAATTTGTTTTGCAGCAGTGAACGAGCAACAACTGCCTTTCTGCATGGCAGAATCTGCAGTCTGTGTTTAGAGACACATCTCCCTTTCACACTTTGTGTTTACCACAGCAAACACCAAGGTACCTGTGGTGCTGCATAAATTGTGAAACAGCTCTTTCTTCCAGCTAAGTATGTCCTGCAGCAGGGGTCCCAATCCAGCCCTCTGCAGATCCCAAAATTCCACCTTCTTCCCAGACCCAGATGGCACAAGGCAGCTGCTTCTCATCCACAAAAGTGGGCAAGAGAGTGACAGTTGCAAAGAGCAGCCACCACTGCCTCTGGTCACTCACTTGTGCTCTCCTTCTGGAAGGATCAGGCCCAGTGGGACTGTGCAGAAGGAGCATGCAAGTGAGCAAGAGAGAGACTGCTCTTGCAGAAAGAGCAACTGCCTCTGTGTGCTTGCTTGCTCACACTTTCTGGGAAGATTGGACCAAGCTGAGATGTCTAGAATTCAAATGAGAGTAAGCAGTGGCTCCTCACTGCCCTACTACTATGCCCAGAGTGTATTAGCAAGAGGTAGCTGAGGCAGCTGTTCATTACAGGAGCCATCACCACCTCCATGTGCTTGTTCACCCTCTCTTCCTGGTGCAGTGGGAAATTGGTGGTGTCTCCAATAATGAACAGGGCAGTCCATAAGAGAGTGCCACTCACTTAGTCACCCTTGTTCTCTGAGCAGCACAGCAAGGAGGACTGGATCTGCTGAGTGAGGAGGAGGGCAGGGACCCCACCCAAGGCATGTGGCCAAGGGCCCCCTGTAATCTGAAACTGACTGGGCCTCCATCCTACCTTTAGGACGGGCCACAGCTCAGTGATAGTGCATACGCAAGCCTTCTCCAACCTGGCACCTTCCAGTTGTGCTGGATGACAATTCCCAGAATCCCCTAGTGAACATGGATGGTGGGGGACTTCCTGGAGTTGTAATCCCAACACATCTGGAGGGCACCAGGTTGGGGAAGGCTGGCATATGCTTTGTATGCAGAAGATCCCCGATTGAAAAACCCTGATTATCTTCAGGTAAGTCTGAAAAAGACCCTTCACTGAAACCCTAGCGCAGCCTTGCCCCAACCTGGTGTCTTCCAGATGTTTTGAACGACAGCTCCTAGGATTCCTGATCTTTGGCCATGCTGGCTGGGACTGATGGGAGTTTAAGTCCAAAACATCTGGTTGCGGAAGGCCGCCCTAGAGAGCCACGGACAGTGCCAGTCAGTGGACAATACTGAGCTACGGGGGCCAATGGTCTGACCCGGCACAAGGCGATTTCCTACGTCCTACCCTGGGTAAATAAGCTCCAGGCAGCCGCGTGCGCGCACATGGTCAAGTTTTTTTTTCCAAACTCGCTGGCCAAGCCTGCAAGACGAAGTGCCCAAAAGAACAGAAGCGGCAGGCGCTTGCTCGGTAGCCCCATAGTGGCGAGTGACACGAGGAAAGTATCGCCCGCCAACCCACACGAGGAACCCCCGCGGTGGGTGGGCGTGCGGGTGAGAAACAGAACCTGCCTGAGGGAGAGCGAGCGAGCGAGCGCCGGTGCTGACGCTACCAAGGGGGCGGTTGCTTGCGACGCCGAAGAGCCCGAGGCGCACAAGATGGCGGCGTCTGCTGCTGGCGAGCGGTGGCGGCGTCGAGGACGACGGCTTCGCGAGGTACTGAACAACTAAATGAGCTTCCCCAGCGGCGTGGCTCAAGCCAGTCGGGTGAGAGTTGGCGGGCGCTGGCGCACCCAGCCTCCCGGAGATAGAGGAGCCGGGTAGGGGCACTGGGGAGGGGCGGGAAGGGGGATGCCCACTCTGCCTGTGGGTAGCCCGTTACTTCGAAGCGCCCTGTGCTCTCCCCGCCACTCGCCAAGTCCCAGCGCCAGAGTTCGGTTTTGGCGCGTCTTCGAAGGAGCCGGGAAAGGGAACTTCTCTCACGCTAGCCCTGGGAAGCCCACTTTCCTTTCTGCAGCCCCTTTCTTCGCCACCTCGAGCTACTCCTTCTCTTGTGGTGATGTCCCCAAGACGGGGGGCGGGGGGGGCGAAGCTCAGAGGCGCCACTGCTGTTGTGGGAGCCGGGACGGGTCGCTTAATTGTCTTCTTCCTCTTCAGTGAGTTGGAGTGGGCAGCTTTGTGAGATTTCTCTTATTCAACTCCACCCCCCACAAATATTTTAGGGGTAACGAATCACGTGGAGACAGTCCCTATATGTTGTCGGCCTCCAAAGGTTAAAAGTCATTCTGAATGACTAGACGTTTTCGCTTTGAGATGGTTAGATAGGAAAGAAATGCGTTAAACTTTTAATGTATTATAAAAAGGGATGTCTGTCTCTTCTGCTTTGAATTCTATGTGACTGATGTGCTATAAGTACAGAAAGTGGAAAGATTTTTGTAGACCTGTTTAGTCTTCTATTGTCAGAGGTGTAACTCCTGTCTTCCAAAGGAAGCACTTGTTGCACCTGAAGTAGGTTTGTAATAATTTCTGAAAAATGAGGTTGCTGGGAAGAATCATAATTGGCATTTTCAGTAGGTTGGCATTTTCAGTAGGTTGGCAATTTCTTTGAAACCCTAAGTCTCTTCTTACATAAACCCCTTCTTAATATGCACTTAGTTATTTTGGAACTTGACAACTATTCTTCCTAATTAATCTGGAATACTTCCTGCTTTTGTGTGTTCCCTGACATAGATTAGGTGAACATACAGTTGAAAAACAGGAGAAACCTGGTTTTTTAAAAATGTTCCTTAACTATCCTGATTGTGAATATAAAGAACTGTAAATATGTGTTAAGTGATCTGGAGTATGCACCTGAAGGCTGTGGTCTCAAAACACAATTTCTTGGAGATAAATACCATTGCAATAAGTGAGCCTCACAAATAAATGTGTTCAGGATCAAGAGCCAGTGACCAAAGTGAATACAGGAAATGTTTCTTAAATGTGCTAAGTTTTGAGGCATTTAGGCATATTATTTTCTAATATTGGAGAGTTTTTAAGGTAAGCAGCCAAGTGCAATGTTTAGGCCCCACACTGAATTCTTTTGTTGAGTTTGAATAACTGACAATGAGGCATACCCATTCCTTATGGTTTGTATGCATACATCTCATTGAGAGATTTTCAAAAGATATGGGAGAGATTAATCTCTGAAACAATGTGAACTAGAAGATTTGTTAATAGGTCAGTAATAGGCTACAATTAAATGTAAATTGGAACGGAACCAAACAGTGTATGTAGAAAACCAGCCCATTATTTTTAGGATTTGAATGTATTCTTTATGTTAACAAAGATTATGTAGAGAGGGGCCACTCAAAGTACCTGAGAGTGGCAGTTCATGTGTTTTGATGATGGCAGGTGGTAATAATGCTAACTTGTAAGTTTCAAATATGCTAAATTTGAAATATGTAAAGCTTTCAAGTACTAAAATCACTGTGGAGTGATGACATGAGGTAATTAAGATCTGGTGTTCAGTGCACTGTACCAAGAAATACTTTTCATTGTCAGATGGAAAGCACTACACAGTATGGAACCACTGTCAATTGTATCAATGGTATCAATGTACAAGAGGAAAGGTATCAATGGGTTTAGGGGAACCCCAAAGTTTGTGGAAGTATAAAGAAACATTTAGAAGAAATCCTAAGAGAGGGAACCCCCAAAACAGCCCAGTGAAGACTGAGCATGTCCTGGGGTTATGGAACAGTGACTGACTGTTGCGGTGTGCGCCTATGAAAAACTGGGAGAGGATGAAAAACTGGGAGAGGCGATGGAATGGAGTGGCTGGGATGGACTCTCTAGGACAGGGCTCTCCAACCTTGGGTCCCCAGATGTTGCTGGCCTACAGCTCCCAGCATACCCAGCCAGCATGGCTAATGGCAAGGGATTCTGGGAGCTGTAGTCCAGCAACATCTGGGGACCCAAGGTTGGAGTTGGAGAACCCTGCTCTAGGACAAGGCTCTCCAACCTTGAGTCCCCAGATGTTGCTGGACTGCTGCTCCCAGAATCCCTTGCCATTAGCCATGCTGGCTGGGTATGCTGGGAGCTGTAGGCCAGCAACATCTGGGGACCCAAGGTTGGAGAACCCTGCTCTAGGAGATTTTGTTCAACATTTGCTTCTGCGGGATTCAGTGTTCCACATTGTATATAGCAGAGGAGTCTCAGGTGAGCTGTTTAAACATAATTTCTTCTCTGTGGCCTGCAAGTCTACCCTGTACTTTGAGCATCTTTCAGATAGCCTCAGAAAAGCAGCAGCGGTAAAATCACAAGCACAAGGATTATTTTAGGTAGGCAGAGCAGAAGGGAAGAGATGCAGGAACTGGACCAGACAAGGAACAAGTAATTGAAACTTTGAAGTTTTGGGGCTTCCTGAGGGAGGATTCTTGCAGGAATAAGGTGAATATTGCTTCCTTTGGATACCTCATTCAGAGGGCCAAGGAACAGGCTGCTGCTGTTTCAACTCTGTTGCTGGCTGATTTCTCTACATAAATTTGTGGTTGCACCCAGCTCAGCTAGTGTGTATACAGAAGGTTACTGTACAGGCACAAACTGTGGAGGGCTGGACATCTAAATTGGCCTGTGCAGAGTGCAAGTGAGCTTATATCCACAACACAACTCTAAAAGGTGCTGTGATGTCCCCATTCTGTTTTAAAGAGAGCTACTGTAGATGCTGCGCCAGGGCTTTCTCCTTTCTTCAGCTACCGTATATTTGTGTTTGGGTATCCTCTGATGTACCATTTTTCCTATTTCATTCAGCTAGGAAGGCTGCCTTCCCATCTAAAGAGATCTGGATTATGGCACTAGTATACCATCCTGGCTGTCAAGCCGAAGGAAATAGGCATTTAGGACTTATTTTAAAATACTGGTACCAATTAATGAGGAAATGAAATTCACATTTTGACATTGGGGTGAATTTGATTTTTCTCTTCTAAATTAGTGTTTATATTTGAGTAAATAAGCCCTTGCAGGTAGTTATGTTGTGGCCTTGGGAGAAACTACGCATTGCATAATCAAGTTATATGATCTAAAACAGGGGTTCTCAACCAGGGGGGAATTCCCCGGGGGGGGGATTTTAGGGTTTGGGGGGGGGGGAATTGGGACCATAGACTCAAACTGTTGGAATACTGACCTTTCTACAAATTACAATGCTACAGATTGTACATAATCTACAGGACATCACACTGTATTGTATGGCACAGATTAAGTCAGAGAGTCTTGGAAAGGGGGGAATGACATTCTGACATACGGTGAAGAGGGTGCATGGGGCAAAAAAGGTTGAGAACCACTGATCTAAAATGTGTAAATCAGAATGCTCTCTTATATTTTGTTGGCTAAATATTAGTCCATGTAAAATTCTAAACAGCACCTGTGGGGCCATAGGATAATTTAGATAGTGCTCCGACCTTGGAGGAGGGAATCAGAGATCGGACCCTCCTCCCCCTTGCAGCCAGCATGGAAAGAGCCATGCCGCCTGGCCTCTGCACTGGCTGCCACTTACCTGTGGCAATTCCCATTGAATTGAATGAGACTTTCTGTGTTAGCATGTAGGTATACTTATACAGTACCCTGCCTTTTTTCCTGCAAGGAACCCAAGGCAGCTTTCATAATCCTCCTCCTCTCTATTTTATCCTCACAACAACCCTGTGAGGTAGGTTAGGCTGAGAGTCAGTGACTGGCCCAAAGTCACCCAGTGAGTTTCATGGCTGAGTGGGGACTAGAACCCGGATCTCCCGAGTCCCAGTGCAACACTCTCACCACTACACCACACTGGCTCTGTTTTGTAGTGCCTGTTTTGCTAATAAGAGGTGTTAAAATCCAATTGCTTAGTTGCTTTCTAATATTTTGCTACTTATTAAAAACACATTCCTGCTCTATGAATACTTAATGATGAATAGGACAAAAAGGGAATGAATACATCCTTACTCTTGAGTTTTATCTTTCATTAGTGAGGTAAGACAGTTGGGAGAAGTACTGTAGCTAAAGTGAAGTGATGTAAAACCAAGATATTTAAATCAGGGATTTTTAAAATTGTACTTAAGTCACCAGTCAGCCTTGAGGTACAGGATTCTATTTGTACTTGGATAATTCATTTAAAGAGATTGTCATTTTTATAAGCAAGGCATACTCAGCTAATCGCTCTAAGGGCTACACTTACATTTCTGTTAAACTTGGGAGGGATGTATATATTTCTGTTTAATGGCAGGGAAGCATTTTCATTATATCTAAAATACACAGGGGTTTTGTTTACTCATTATCTGGTAGAAGATCTTCCCTATAAGGAAAGTAAAGTATTTGGTGCTTCTTAGTTAACAAAAAAAGATGACTAAAGGGAAAGGGGCAGGACAGGATATGTTAAGGGATTTATAAATTATGAATAGTTTGGAGAGAGAAGTTCTCCCTCACTCATAATACCTAAACATGTAGTCACGCAATGAAATTGATTGGCAGGAGGACAAATACTTCTCAAGGTGCATAATGAACTTGTGGAATTTACTATCATTAGATGGCTATTAACTGATACGGCTTTTAAAAACAGCTTTAGATAGGTTCATGGAGGAGAGGTTTGTCAACACCTAATTAAACCTCCAGGCTGAGAGGCACCATACCTTTGAGCACTAGATGCTAGGGACAAACAACAGGGGAGAGTTGTTGCCTTCCAGCCCTGCTTGTAAATTCCCAGAGGCATCTTGCTACTCCCTGTTGGAAACAATGCTACATAAGGTGGACCTTTTGTCTGTTCTCTAGCAAGATTTTTTCTTACTGTCCTTAAAACAAACTGTCAGGGTGGTTTACGATAAAAGATACATAATGCACCTCTTATCAAAGCATGTTGTACTTGTAAAACTGGCAATAAGTTTGACTTGTTGGACTGCTTGCCAGTTTAAAGTGCGTTGACTCATTTTCCATACTGCACAGTATCACGGGCTTGGTTTGCAGCTCCATGATTTGTGGTAACAGGCACAGTATGTGGTGATGTATAGGCACAGTAATATATAGGCACAAACTACTACATCTTATGTAGTAGATGTAAAGGCACAAACTACGACATCTTAGTAGTTTTTCAGTGGACCACCTTCAGGAATTGGGCCTTGAGTTATTAAACAGAAGTCTCTCTTAAACTGGTTGCTTTAGGTAAACTATGGCAAATTTTCATATATGCATAAGGAAAAGTAATTGGATCAATTAACCTTTATTTTTTGCTATATAACATTAATAAGTCATATCACTGTCTTCATATTTGCAGTCATATTCTGAAAAAGAGGGATTATTCTCCTTTGTCTTCACTTATGGTTTTAAAAATAATTCCCCTGCTCCAGTGCAAATGAATACACAGACTTATCTGCAGAAGAGGCCGTTGCTCATAAAAGCTGTTTTAGATCCTTAGCTACTGAGTAATAGAAAACATTGCTAGAAAAAGAGCCTGACATGGCTTAAAGAGTATGCAAAGCTGCCACTGGATTTGTGTCTAGATGCCAATTGTCTGAACCAGTGCCTCCGCATGAATGGTTTACAAAAGGGTACTGCAGTTCTCATGAGGCTAGAAGTTAACGTTACATAGCTACAGTGGTATTCTATGTGAAGCAAGCAGGACAGAGCTGCCTTGATGTCATCTGGAGTCACAAACAAACCCCTATTCCCCCATTGTTATGTCTGTGCAACATTTCACCTGTACTAAGTATATGGACCTCCCCCCCCCCCCCGTTACCCTTAGGGTCCTTTTTGAGGGCTTTGGGGCTCTTCTTCCCTCAATTTTTACTACTATCTGTCTTGAAAAAGCCTGTTGCATGATGCTCATGTGCAACATAGGGTCTTATTCTAAGTGCCATAGCAGCTGTGCACATGATGGCTGCTAACCCAGGACAGGAGACAGGGCTGGATTCCAGCACTAGAGCAACGAGCCCTCTTATGTCAATGTTGGATGGTTTACATCTGATTCTGTGCTTTGCTGCCACTAAGAACTGGCTCTTGGCTAAAAATCAGGCCTTTATAAGACACACATTTCAAAAAGACTGTATAAATAAATAACTGTATCTACGGTACTTTGAAAACCATGTTCTTTTAACAATTACTAATACGAAAGATGGTGGTAATATAACCTTACTCTGTGCTATTGATATGACTATAAGTCTTAACATTGGAAGCTTTTGTAATTTGACTCTTTGTGCTCCTCAAAGCTATCATCTGAAACTTCTGAAAACAAGGATTTGATTATGATGTTTTCCATTAAGATACTTGGATCAGTTAACTACAATTGAAGTTTATTGTTTGAAATGAGCATTATTAATTAGCAAATATGTAGTGTATTCTGCAGAGTCTAACATAGCAAGTGAAACTAACTTTTTTTTCCTGCTTTCAGATCAAAATGAAAAGACTGGGGAGCTGTTTGGATGATGCATTTCTGTAGTATTTTGTCAGCATTGTAGTATTGACAATGGATAAGTGTAAACATATAGGACGGCTGCGGCTTGCCCAGGACCATTCCATTGTGAATCCTCACAAATGGCATTGCATGGTATGCAATACTACAGAATCTGTATGGGCCTGCCTAGGTTGCTCACATGTTGCTTGTGGAAGATACATTGAAGAACATGCACTAAAGCACTTTCAGGAAAGCAGTCATCCAGTAGCATTGGAAGTGAATGAGCTGTATGTTTTCTGCTATCTTTGTGATGAATATGTTCTTAATGATAATGCAACTGGTGACTTAAAACTCTTGCGAAGTACATTAAGTGCAATCAAGAGTCAAAATTATGACTGTACTACTCGTAGTGGCAGGACTTTGCGATCGATGGGCACAAGTGATGATCTTTCACATAATAATGCGCAAGCCTTGCTTCGTAGTCAGGACCGTATGTTCACAGCTCTGTGGCACAGGAGGCATGCATTAATGGGCAAAGTGTTTAGATCTTGGTTTGAACTGACACCAAGTGGAAAAAGGATTTTAGAAGAAGAGAAGCTAAGGGAAGAGGCAGAAGAAAGAAGAATCAATGCTAAGAAGAAAAGAGAAGAGCGGAAGCGCCAGTTGAAGGAAGAAATGGAAAAAATGCCCCCAAGGAAGAGCTTTCGCTTGCAAAATCAAAATAAAGAATCCTCAAAAATACCACTCTATGCACTAAAAATGCCACAACATTTGGACTCTGCTGTTGAGCTGAAAGTAACGGCTACCTCAGATGAAGTAAAATTTCAAAAAAATAATGACTCTCCAGTTAAACGAAGACCTACTGTGACTCCTGGTGTAACAGGATTACGAAACTTGGGAAATACATGCTATATGAACTCTATTCTTCAGGTATTGAGTCACTTGCTCATATTTAGGGAATGTTTTTTAAAGCTTGATTTGAACCAAACTCAAGAGTTGTTAGCAGCTGCAGCCAGTGGGAAAACAAGATCATCATCTAAATATCCTCCATTAACTGGCTCTATTTTCCATGTGAATGAAAGCCACATTAAGGACAAGCTATCTTCTGTAAGGCGATCTAGTGTGTCATCAGGCCTAAGTGGTGGAGCATCGCATAGTAGAAATATGGAACTTATTCAGCCCAAGGAACCAAGTTCAAAGTACATTTCTCTTTGTCATGAACTACATACTTTGTTCCAAGTCATGTGGTCTGGCAAGTGGGCTTTGGTGTCTCCGTTTGCGATGCTTCATTCTGTTTGGAGGCTAATCCCAGCCTTTCGTGGTTATGCCCAACAAGATGCTCAGGAATTTCTCTGTGAACTTTTGGATAAAGTACAGCAAGAACTGGAGACAGCTAGGACAAAATGTCCAGCCCTTATTCCCACTTCTCAAAGGAAACTCATTAAACAGGTTTTGAACGTGGTCAATACAATTTTTCATGGACAGCTTTTAAGTCAGGTATGTTGTATGTGTCCACAAGACTATGTAACAATTTAAAAGATTGAACTAAAATGATTATAAATGAACGAGATGACAAGAGTATTTAAGAGGTGATTTTAAAGGAAATTCAATACCGTGTAGGTATCTTGCAAGTTGAACATATGCAGCTGCCTTATATTGACTCAGAATATTGGTCCATCTTGTTCAGTGTTGTATGCTGGGTGACAATGGGTTTTGAAGATCTTGAGCGGAGGTCTTTTCCAGCCCTGCTACCAAGATCCTCCTCTCATACCATTCTGCCCATGCCATAGGATTGTTAGAGGAGCCCTTCTCAAAGTTCCATCAGTGGAAGAACTTTATGCATTTACAGAGAAAGGGCCTTCTCTGTGGTGGTGCCCCAATTTTAGAATGCCTTCCCAAGAGAGGTATGACTGGCGCCAATATTCCTTTTGATACCAGGTCAAAATGTTTTTATTTGCCCAGGCATTTTAAATGAATTGTGCCTTTCACTGGTTGAATAGTTTTATGCTTCTTGGTTTTATTGTATTGATGTCTACATTTTTATTGTAATTGTATTTAATCCCTTAGGATTCTCTGTAGATGAAGGTGCAGTTTAGAGTTGTAATAAATAAATATTTATTAGCTGCTCTGAAGCTAATAAATACATATTTATTTATTAGCTGCTCTGAAGCTGAAGCTGTTGGAGTGGCTTACAAAAATAGAATAGCACAACAATGCAACAACACTTACAACCTGAACTTTTTAAAAGGCCTGGTAAATTAAATATTACTGGTTTCAGTTCATCAGTAAAATGGGAATTTAATCTCTTTAATAAGAGTCCATTTAATAAAGATATTTATTAATATATATAATAAATACATTATATATTTATAAATATATAAATAAATATATCTCTTTAATGAGTCCTTTTAATAAATATATTAGATAGATAGATAGATAGATAGAAATAAATATACTGGATACTTCATAGTTTCTGTAGACTAGTTATCAAGTCAACACAACTTTTTTTAAAAAATGTTTAAAGTAAAGAAGTCATAATTATGGAATAGTAACTGTCAGAAGCAAAAATACTGCTCTTACGCAATTGTAGTTATAGGTTTCTTTCATGTCTGCAAGAAAGTATTAAGTTGGAGGCTAGAGCTGGGACTGTAGTAAGCAAGGGAGTATCTCCATTCCTCTCCAGAGGAGCATACTGATTATGACATGACCACATCAGAGTGATGAGCATACATAAACAGTTGTAAACTAATATCTTCTGAAGCTGATGTCTAGGCCTTTTGCTTCAGTGAGTGACAGTTTTTTAGTAGCAAGATATATATCATGCTAGATGAACTTCCCTTTTTAGTTATGATCCACTTAATTATTTTATTTTACATATTGATAAAACTAAACAGCATATTAAGACAATTGTAATGTACTACAGGGAAAATGTGAGTTTAAGTCTCCCATTATAATCTACAAATCTTCTAATATTATAAAACCACACAACTTGGTGCAGTCTCTTATGAGTTGAGACACGAATACTAGGGTAACTGAGAGCTGGAACAGGAGGGGTTTTCAGGTCAAAGCTGACTTAAATTTCCATCACTGAATTGGGATGTTTGTATAATGCATGCCAGCAGAATAAGTGCCTGCAGCTGTTGTGGCTTTTCTATTTCTACCCAGTAAAATCTCTTCACTTAAATTCACCTCTATGTGATACTGCACTATATAGGAAAATGTACTCTTTTTAATTACAATTTATTTAATCCACTTCCCGTCAGCTGGTTACTTTTATCTTAAGGAGGTGAGAGTTACTAATAGCTTTTCAGGCAATTTTATCCACAATTCATTTACTCCAGAGTATCTCCACTGACATTGGGACTGCTCTGGAATAAATAGTTTGAAGTAGTTTATCAGAATACTCTCTGCAGTCCTGACATGCCAATTCCTAAATGGCATTAATAACAATTAATTTAGGTGCTTGAAGCACCTAAAAACTTCTTTTTGTGGTAGTTTGTCATATACCCACACTAATGGCTTACCATGGGAAGTACCACTGGATAATACCTTTGTGGTAGAGTAACTTGATTAGCTTTTGAAGTACCTGCACGCTGGTTGTTCTTGATAGGTATGGGAAAGACTTGGGGCTTGTTCACACGACACGGGAACCGCAGGGGAGCAGAAGCCCCCTGCGGTTCCCGTGTCGTGTGAACGCCGACTGGGGGTGCCCCTGCGGGAGGGCCGCGCGTGGGACACACGCAAAGTGACCATGGTCAGTAGATGAGTAAGCCCCTACCGTGCGTGGCCGCCGTGCGAACAGCGGGTAGCCCTCCCGCGGGATCCGCACAGAGGCGGCTGCCCAGAGCGGCCGCCGCTCCAGCCTGTAGGGGCAAACGGCCCCTCTGGGCATCCCAGGGCCCCTCCCCCTAGCGCCGGGAGGCCCACACTGCGGTGCGGGGACTGTGGGGTCTGCCCACAAGCGTGGGGCGCAGGTCATCTGTGGTGCCCCGCCGGACCCCGCGGACAGCCCCGTGGTGCTTCCCCCGCCCGCAGCCTGGGTCATGCAAACCGGCCCTTGTAGTGAGGTGTCAGATATCCAGCATGATCATTGAGGTGAAGATGTCTTCTGCATCTACACCCTTCCTAGAGTCCAGGAACCCTAGAGATCCCAGCATTGTAGGAAAGCCTCATTGTCAGTCTGCAAGCAACCCATAACCATGGTATCAAAAAGGAAGTGCTTGCTGCAATTGCAAGAGCTTCACAGATAATATAGTTTCTAGTGTTCATGCAGCTTGCATGCTCTTCTGG
The DNA here is from genome assembly GCA_021292165.1 of Shinisaurus crocodilurus. NCBI lineage: Eukaryota > Metazoa > Chordata > Lepidosauria > Squamata > Shinisauridae > Shinisaurus > Shinisaurus crocodilurus. The sequence goes on along the minus strand of JAHFWL010000248.1, from coordinate 273,771 downwards.
GTAGCTACACTATTATTATTACATTTCTATCCCACCTTTTTTCCTCTTGCAAGGAACCTAAGGAAGCTTACATGGTCCTCCTTCTCTCCATTTTATCCTCACAGCAACCCTGTGAGGTAGGTTGGGCTGAGAGTCACTGACTGGCCCAAAGTGACCCAGTGAGCTTCATGGATGAGTGGGTACTAGAACCAGGATTGCCCAAGCCCCAGTCCAACACTAACTACTACGCCATACTGGCTCTCTCCAACTATGGATTGGTGACAGGATTATCTTATCATACCCATGTGGAGGCTCCCCTCAAATACTTCTATGTGGCAGCTGGCCATGTGCTTAGCCTTCTGTGTGTAGCATCTTGCCAGATTATTTTTCTTGAAGCCATAGTAGATCCCCCCCCCCCCCGCCGTTCCTTTGGCCATGTGTTTTATATAGCATGACCAAAACTGCACAATCCATGGAATGATTTACTATGAGGAATCAGATCCTTGCATGGTGACAACCATCAATTCCACAAATTGGTTGTAATATTTACATTGAACTAGTTCTTTGCTACTTGATCTGGCAAACAAGTTTTCCTGAATTTGCAATATAATTTGGCATTCAGGTGACATACATACATATGAGGTATATTGTTATCTCAGAGGAACATGGCTCTGGATACCTTCGGGCAAGGCTGGGCAGAAAGTAGATCTCCAGATATTTTGGACTTCAACTCCCAACATTCCTGACAATTGGCCATGCTGGCAGGGGCTCTTTTACAACATTTTCCCTGCATTGCATTTTAGGCAGGCATTTGTTCTATCAGCTGGGTAAGTTTTATCCAATGTCCTCATTTTATTTGCTGCATCTATCCTTATTGTTGGGAGTGGGGGGGGGGGTTGTGTGTGGGGTGGAGTTTTATTATTGGTTTTAATTGTTGCTAGCCACATTAAGTGGTTTGGAAACACCAGAAGGGTGGGATATATATATATATATATATATATATATATATATATATAAAATGTTCTATAATATAGTTACTCTGAAGTGCATCTACCCTTGATCTACATTCAGAATTGGGTGATCATGTAAATCAAGGGTGGGCAGAAGCTAGATCAGATGTTTTGAACTTCAACTCTCAGAAGCCCCTGCCAGCATAGCCAATGGCCAGGAATGCTGGCAGTTGAGCCACAAATCTCTGGAGATCTACTTTCTGCCCACTTCTGATGTAAACACATTTGTAATAAAATAGCTTTGTACACTTCATAAGGGAGTTCTCTGAAGCAGAGCTGGGCTTTCCTGACTAATACTATAGTAGAGTGCTGTACTGTGGAGGACACTCTTTGTACAAGTGTGTATATTGTTGCCATTCATCTGTTTTTATTTCTGTATCAAAGACACCTTGAACTTTGCAAAGGCAGCTAACAAATTCTATTAATAAATAAATTGATATATCTAATAGTGAACTTGGCGGTCCTGTGCCTTTCAGCAGTAAACTGGGGCCACCCTCAAAGTAGAAGGGTGGGGTTTTTTGCTTATTTGAGGGACTTTCTAGATCTGCCTTGCACATAGTAAAGCAATTTTAGATTTGTTTCTAGGAAATGTAATAAAACGTGTGTGTGTGTGTGTATACACAGTAATACCTTGGATTGCAAGCATAATTCGTTCTGGAACTGTGCTTGTAATCCAAAACACTCTTCTATCAAAGCAAGTCTCTGGCGGGCGTGAGCGGGGCCGATTTCGGCCCGCTACGCCCGCTCGAGGCGAGCGGTTACATCCCTATTTGCAAAACATCACTTGTTTATCAAGTCAAAATTTATTTTTAAAAATTGCTTGTCTTGCAAAACGCTCTCAGACCAAGTTACTTGCAATCCAAGGTATTACTGTGTGTGTGTGTGTGTGTGTGTGTGTGTGTGTGTGTGTATCAGCTTAATTTTTACCTTCAATATATCTTGTTTCATTATATGACATTTGCCTCCCTCTGGAAAATTTTAATCTGTTATAAATTCATTAGGAAATAGTTTGTCACTATACTAATGAAATATGCAAACTGATAGGATAGAAAGTATTTATTTGTAGAATAGAGTTAAACTGACCAATACAGTGGAAGATAACAAGCATGATACATGTGGGGTTGTTTGCAGTGAGGTTGGATCTTACCTCTTTTTTCTTTGATTAGGGTAGCTCTTTAGAATTAAGACCCTGTTTAAAAGCCTTTTTCAGTAACTATAGGGAAATGTTTAAGAAAAGTCAGTGGTAACCAGCCCTTGGGATATGTGTTTAGGTTACTTTATAGTAATGATAAGGGCTGAAATGAAGGATGATATAAAGAACTCACTGAGCTGTAACACTCTATTAAAATAAAAATTAGAAAACAGTAAACACTTCATAGTTTTGATTTAGACTTGAAACTAGTCCACTGGTCTTTATTTTCAAGATAATGTTGAAGATGCTTCAAAATGAGAGAAAGCAACTAGTTTTTCTTTGCATCTGTGCTTGATACATATCAAGTTGCTATTGCTCCTAATTTATTGGGAGGGGGAGAGTTGGAGACTCAAATTAAGTAATGGTTTGTCTTGACAGGTAACATGTCTTACGTGTGATAATAAGTCAAATACTATAGAACCCTTCTGGGACCTGTCACTGGAATTTCCTGAAAGATACCACTGTAATGGGAAGGAGACAGCCTGTCAGTATCCATGCTTCTTGACAGAAATGTTGGCCAAGTTTACAGAAACAGAAGCCTTGGAAGGAAAAATATATGCTTGTGATCAGTGCAACAGTGAGTAAAGGCAGTATGTATGTACCTTTGCATCTGACTTGCATGTAATATGTGAACTAGCTTAACAGCACAGCTACTGCCAGTATATATAGTTACACACACACACACACACAGAAAAAAGTACATCTTGTGTATGTGTGAAATGTTTAACAATGTAATGCAAACAATACCTTGAGCTCGCATTAGAATTAATGTCATGTTTCAGGTAAAGGAGATCTCAAGAAATGAAATATCTATTACATCAGTACATTGGCAGTTCTTCACCAGGGCTCCATATTTTGTGTTCGCCAATGTTTAAATTATACAGCAGGAGAGGGCTGTCTCTGGCCCGGGGGCCTACTCTGGCTTGTGGAGGTCTCCAATCTGGCCCACAGAGGGTTTGGCACCTTCCACAGTCCCTCCCCTCGCCCTGTCCCCTGGTCTGAAGGTTTGGTGAGGAGCAGGGGAGAGAAATCTCCAATAGGAGATAACCTGGGGATTCGGAATCGGCAGACTCAGCTGGGGCTTGCAGGAGCAGTTCCTGTAGGCCTTGGTTGAGATACTTCCTGTGCTGCTCACACCCAAATTTGGATGCAAGGGGTGTGGGAAGGAGGTGACCAACATGAGCAGGACTTGCAGGAGCTGGTTCTGCAAGCTGTAATTGAGTCCCTTTCTTTGTGCAGAGAGGGACACAGAGCAAGAAAAAGTGGACATGGCAAGGCCAGATTATATCACAGGAAGGGGGCTTAAGGGAGGCCTCACCTCCTTGACGCAATCTGGCCTGTTGGCTTGATCTGGGGATGCAGTCGGGGGCCCGGACCAAAACAGCTTGCCCTTCCCTGCTATACAGTCTAGTTGCATCATGAATGTTCTATTATTCAAAGTAATGTTTGCAGGATTGTTCCAAATTAAATACCTGCTAAAGTGACTATATACACAAGGATTCTCTTAAACCAATGTCTGGTTGAGTAGCTGTAGAGTCAAATGGCAAAATGAAGCAACCTATGGCATGTAATAAAGTGCTCATTTAATTGAGAACATGGTATATTATGAATTTGAGTGGGGGATCTTTTTCTTACAGCAAAACGAAGGAAGTTTTCTTCTAAGCCTGTTATACTCACAGAAGCACAGAAGCAGCTTATGATATGCCGACTACCTCAAGTTTTGCGGTTACACCTTAAGCGGTTCAGGTAACAGTAAACGTATCTCTTTGCTAGCATATTAATGTGGACTGGAAGCCGCCTTTCAAGGAATTTTGGGTTGTTTTTTTAAAAAAAGATCTGTATATTTTGAGCAATGAAATGTTTCTTGACTCCAGCAAAATTGTGCACTCCATCTAGATGGTGTGCCTATTATCTATACTGTAACATATTAAAGGAATTGGTGATGCTTTTCACAGTGATGGTACTAGTGTGAATGTTGTGAAATGTTCTGAACATTTCAACTGCTCAAGGAACAAAGCTATTGGTATCTTAATATTAGCAGTCTGGCTTCTATGTGGGGAGACAAAAGTATTAAGACTTCACATAGGTCTTAGAGCAGTGGCGGGGAACCTATTACACTCCAGTTCCCATCAGCCCCAACCAGCATGACCAGCAGCCGAGGACAATGGGAGTAGTAGTCCAGCACTGGGAAGACCACAGGTTCTCCACCCTACATTGGAGACAAGAAGAATACTCTGAAAGAGACAGGATTGAAAAGCTGAGTGGAAAGATGTCCCCAGAAGTACAGTGTTGGTAGGCAAGACAGAGGCAGAGTAGACAAAGGAGCAACATACAGGAATATGAGAGAAGAGAGATGGCGGCTGAGAAAAGCGGTAAATACTAAAACAGCCTTCCCCAAGTTGGCACCCTCCAGATGTGTTGGACTGCAACTCCCATCATTCCCAGGCAATATGGCCAACATATATCTGGAGGGCATCAGATTGGGAAATGCTATATTGAAGGGTGCCATGAAGGAAGCTTACACAGGGCCTGAGGATCTGATAGGCTACATGTTTTTCATGGGAGTTAGCATGGTGAAGTGGAGCATGACTAAATAGGCAGTGGACAGAAAAGCAGGGACTGGAGGAGATGGTGTGATGGACCACCTGGACTTGAACAGTGAAGAGCCAAGGAGGAAGTGAGGTGGGATGGATAAAAAGGGAGATATATATAATACAAAAAGGTGAAGAACAAAATGATCATCTTGTTCGGTAGTTTGGGATAAGGAATTCGAGGATGAGATTTCAAATGAAGGGTGGAAAAATATATGGGAAAGACGAATATTGAAAAATATGTCAATAAGGATAAGAGAGAACTTTTATAAACTTATTTGGAGATGGTATCTGACTCCGGTGAGATTAAATTGAATAGACAGTAACTGTTCAGCATTGTGTTGGAGAGGGTGCCAGGAGCTAGGCATCTATGCTCATATGTGGTACAGTTGTAAAAGCATACTGGAATTTTGGGAAAATATTTTTGTAGAAATATCAGAAATTATTGGCATTAATTTAGAGGTCTGCCCAAAATTAGCATTGTTATCAATAACGGAGAAAGTTGTTTGTTCTCAAGATACAAAATAATTAATTGTAAATTTGTTAACGGCAGGAAGATTAATGATAGCAAGGAAATGGAAAGTTCAACATGAATTTTTAATTGTTGATTAGTATGAGGTATGGGATATTGCTTTAAATGACAAATTAACTTGTAGTATCAAATGCAAAAAGGGACAACTTAAGAAAAATAACTTTAAGGGTATTTGGGGATTATTTTTTGATTTTGTTTTAAATAAGAGGAAAGGGAGCATGCCATGTAAGATATGTTGTATTTTTGGAATGATGAATAATAATGGATTATAGAGATAGAAAGTATCCTTTGGTCCCGTGGTGATGGGAGCACTATATAAGTTGTATGTATGTTATCTTTTAGTTATTTTATATATTTGGAAAAGCTTAAATAATTTAAGAAAGAAAGAAAAAAGTGTGGTGGGCGCAAAAAACACGAGCCTAAAACCAAGAAAAGCAGTCAACTTTTGGCAGTAAAGGAGCAGATGAGCAAAGGAACATGGGGGGGGAGGGCAGTTGCGATAGAGCTGAACCCTGAACTGGGGTGCTCCGGCAGGACATAAGAAAGTAACTTGGTGGGCAGTAGAGAAGAGAAAAATACTGGGGGTGGGGGAAGAACAAGACAATCCTTTTGGTATTTGAAGAGTGCCGCCACATAGGAGAGGACAAATACTTGAACTCTTCTTGCCCCAGAGGACAGGGCTAGATCTGTTGAGTTTAAGCTACAGGATAAACAGTGGTAAAAGCAGTTTGACAATGAAACCAATTATTTATAGGAGTGGCAAGCTCTCCCTCAGTTAAAGGTCTTTGAGCAGAGGCTGGACAGCCATTGGTTCAATGCTCTAGCTCTGGATTTCCTGTACTGAGTAGTGGGTTGGACTTAGATGGCCTACGTGGCATCCTTCACAGAGACCTGGCTGGGAGATGACAAACTGGTCTCGGAGCTGGTGTTGGACTCGCCCAGGCTCTTGGCCCTGGGCGACTTCAACATCCCATTTGGGACTAGTTTGTCAGGTGCAGCTCAGGAGTTCATGGCATCCATGACAAACATGGGCCTATCCCAATTGGTCTCTGGACCCACCCATTTAGCAGGTCACACCCTTGATGCTGTTTTCAGTTCTGAACAGACAGATCTGTGGGCAGAGGTCATCAATACCTCTGCATTGTCATGGACAGATCATTTTCTGGTTAGGGTTAGTATCGCAGCTACTATCCGCCCCTGCAGGGGTGGCGGACCTATTAAGATGGCCCACCCTCGAAGGCTAATAGATCCTCTTGGATTCCAGAGAGCCTTGGAGGGGTCTATGGCTGGTACCGTCGACGAACCTGTTGAAGCCCTGGTTGACAGATGGAATCAAGATCTAACCAGGGCTATCGACATGATCGCCCCCAAACGTCCTCTCCGGCCCGCTTCTAATCGGGCACCCTGGTTTACAGAAGATCTCAGGGAACTGAAGCGGAAAGGACGACGACTGGAGCGCCAATGGCGAAAAACTCGACTCATATCCGATAAGACACGTCATAGAGAGCATCTTCGCTCCTATGGGGTGGCAATACCTGCAGCGAAGAAAGTTTTCTTCGCTGCACGCATTGCGTCTGCGAATTCGCGTCCAGCAGAACTGTTCAGGGTGGTGAGGGGTCTAACGCAGACACCTTCCCCCCTGAACCCGATTTTAGAGCCTACGGTTGCTCGCTGTGATGCCTTTAACAATCATTTCACAGATAAAATCTCTCGGATAAGAGCCGACTTAGATGCCCTCATTGTAGCAGAAGCAGACAATGGAGTGTCCAGCAACTCCGCAAGTAGGATTACACTGGATCAGTTTCAGTTGGTGAGTACCAAGGACGTGGACAAGCTGCTTGGCCGAGTGAAGAGGACTACCTGCCCTCTCGATCCCCGTCCTTCCTGGTTGGTTGTCCAAGGAGGAGATGCAGTTGGACTACAAGTACAGCGTATTGTTAATGCATCTCTCCAGGGAGGGAATTTTCCATCATGTTTGAAAGAAGCGGTGGTGCGGCCGCTTCTGAAAAAGCCCTCCCTGGATCCCTTGGACCTTAACAATTATAGACCAGTATCCAATCTTCCATTTTTGAGCAAGGTGATCGAGAGGGCGGTTGCCTTCCAACTCCAAGCAGTTTTGGATGACACCGATTTTCTAGACCCATTTCAAACTGGCTTCAGAGCAGGATACGGAGTTGAGACTGCTATGGTCGCCTTAGTAGATGATCTGCGCCTGAGTACCGACAGGGGGAGTGTGTCCCTGTTGGTGCTTCTGGACCTCTCAGCGGCTTTCGATACCATCGACCATGGTATCCTTCTGGAACGCCTGAGGGGACTGGGAATCGGGGGCACTGTGCTTCAGTGGTTCTGGTCCTACCTCTCGGGTAGGTTCCAGATGGTGATGCTTGGGGATAGCTGCTCCTCCAAAAAGGAGCTGCTATGTGGCGTGCCACAAGGAGCTATTCTTTCCCCAATGCTATTTAATATCTACATGAAACCGCTGGGAGAGATCATCCGGAGGCATGGGGCGGGGTGCTATCAGTATGCTGATGACACCCAAATATATTTCTCTATGCCTTCGTCAACAGCATCAGCTAAGCATAGTGTGTCTCCTCTGAATAAATGCCTGGAGGCAGTAATGGGCTGGATGAGGGAAAACAAACTGAAATTGAATCCAGACAAACGGAGGTGCTTGCTGTCAAAGGCCACAACCTGGGTTTGGAGGTATGTCAACCAGTTCTGGATGGGGTTACACGCCCCCTGAAAGACTGTGTTCGCAGCTTAGGGGTGCTCCTGGATCCGTCGCTCCAAATGACATCCCAGATAGATGCGACGGCTAGGAGTGCCTATTATCAGCTTCGGCTGATACGCCAGCTGCGCCCCTTCCTAGAGTTGGAAGACCTAAAGACGGTAGTGCACGCACTGGTAACTTCGAGGCTCGACTTCTGTAATGCGCTGTACATAGGGCTACCTTTATACCTAGTCCGGAAACTTCAGCTAGTGCAAAATATGGCAGCCAGACTGGTTACTGGTACACCTAGGGGTGCCCATATCACACCAGTTTTAAAAGCAGTCCACTGGCTGCCAATCAGTTTCTGGGCGAAGTATAAAGTGTTGGTTATTACCTTTAAAGCCCTACATGGTTTGGGTCCAGGCTACCTACGGGATCGCCTTCTCCCGTACAATCCACCCCGCACACTTAGGTCCTCTGGGAAGAATCTGCTTCAGTCAGCCAAAACTAGGCTGACTAGCATTACCCAGAGGACCTTTTCTTCTGCTGCTCCCAGATTATGGAATGGCCTGCCGGAGGAGATATGTCAACTTGTCAGTCTTTTGGACTTTAAAAAAGCCATAAAGACTGAACTCTTCCGGCAGGCCTATCCGGCGGAATTTTAGGATGTTTTTAAGATGTTTTTAAGATGTTTAATAGTATATATTGTGTTGTTTTAGTTTAGGTATTTTATATTTTCTGTTGTTCCCCGCCTCGATCTAGATGGAGAGGCAGGTAATAAATAAAATATTATTATTGTTATTATCCTCCAGCTGTATAATTCTGTAACTGGTGCCATGGAGAAAGATTCATACTTTAGAACAGAAGTGAAGGTTTTAAACATTGAAAATACTCTCAGAATAAGAACTAGAAAAATCACTTTAAAATTGTATCCCCCCCCCCCCCCCCAGATGGTCAGGACGCAATCATCGTGAGAAGATTGGTGGGCATGTCAGCTTTGATCGGATGCTAAACATGGAGCCCTATTGCTGCAGAGAATCTCTGAAGTCTCTTGTACCAGATTGCTTTATCTATGACTTGTCTGCTGTAGTGATGCATCATGGGAAAGGATTTGGTTCGGGACACTACACTGCCTATTGCTACAATTCAGATGGAGGTACAAACAACGAATTTTAAATGTGAAATCCAATTTTAAGGTTGGCTCTTCTTAGAGGCAGTAACTTTCGGAGATAAATGTATATTGCCATAAGCAGTCTCTCTAAATTCTTAAGACACTCTTATTCAGGGGATCTTATAAAATTGTAGTAAATGCCACCATCTATCATATCAATTGCTCTACATATAAAATCCCTCCCCCCTTTTTTGCAAATAGGGAGTGTTCTTCGCATAATACAGCTATCCTATGTAAAATGTAATGTTCTTAAATTGTAATAATTAAAATCCTGTCATTTTTTATGCTAAAAAGTATTAAGAGCTATGATGATTTTACATTACTCTACTTTTCTGTTCTAGGAGTCTGGGTACACTGCAATGATTCCAAGCTCAACATGTGCACTATGGAAGAAGTATGCAAGGCGCAGGCCTACATTTTGTTTTACACCCAACGAGTTACTCAGGCAAATGGACATTGTACAGTATCAGGTCTTGACTCACCATCTGGAAAACAGCCAAATACTGAAGCTAATTGTTCCAGTGTAGACAGTAACAGCTAAGCCAAAGCCAATTTACGGAGTACAGTACAACTTTGAATTGACACTTGTACATGTATTGAGACAAGTATAGTATTGTACTAAATTCATCTTGTGAAACAATGTGTTCAGACCCTTTTGAACTTGCTAAAAAACATTTTGGGGAAAAGTTTAGTATAAATTAATACTTTATATTGATGGTAGGTAACTTCCTACATTACTAGATGACTGTATAGCTATTTTTTTAAAAAAATATTGCCATTTGAATTTTTAAATCTTACCTCAAGCTGTTTTTCAGCATTTTTATATTTTAGTGTAGGAAATATAGATGAGGAATTTCGGTGGGCAACTTGTGTAATTCTGGATTTTTTTTTATAAAGTGCATTTTATACTACATTTCTTGGGAGTACCATTGACTTTGCAGGAGTCTGTCTTGCTTCCACAGAATTAAAAAAATTGATGCTATCAAATGTAGAAATATTTGTCCAGGTCTGCTTAAAATTTACTTTCTCTTCTGAGCTGAAGAGTCCTCCTGAGAGTAAAGTACAGTTCATACCTATACTTAGTAAACTACAATCACCAAGTGCTAGGCAAAAGCAATGGGAGATTGCTATCACTACTGTGGTCCCATAGCCTTTTACCTTACCATTGAAACTAGTCAGGCTGCTAGACTAGATGGAACTTGTGGACAAGGCAATTTGAAAGCTCAAAGATGTACACCTATCAGTGTAAGTAGGTGCTGATAGGCCTATACTCAGGTCTAAGCAACCTGATGCTGTCCAGATGTTTTGGACTACAACTCCCATCAGCCCCAGGAAACATGGCCAAGGGTAAGGGATGAGGCAGTTGTAGTCCAAAACATCTGGACGGCACCAGATTGCCTATCCTGCATGTGGTATCTACTCATACTGGCATTTGTACGTGTTTGAACATTAAGATTGCTTTGGCCTGCCCACAGGGATGATAGTAAAGGCAGCTATCTCCTGTTGCTTTTCCCCAGAACACAGTGGGTTGGATCCAGGATCTGCCTTCCACAAGAGGAAGGGCTCTACATGTGGAAGGCCCCTCTGTCCCAATTTCACTCCCTATCACGGTTTATCCCATTCAGCAGGGTCTCCTTACTGTGTAGCATTGGGGGGGGGGGCTGCTTTGGAAAGGAGGGGACAGGAAGGTCTACTTCCACCAGCCCAATTGCTCACACTTAAATCTGGATCCAACTCATAAACTGAGGTAGTTCTATTCTTAGCTATTATGGCTTACCAAGGGAGATCCATACAATTTCAGAACTGTAATCATAGCATGTTGGGGGGGGGGGGAGGTATTCCTGAATATTACTAATGAAGCTACTGAAAGAGTAATGTTCCTCTCTATACATACTGCTTAATTTTTTAAATTATTATTATTATTAGCATTTATGTATCGCCCATCTGGCCGGCAAACCGGCCACCCTGGGCGATGTACAGAAAATAAAACAGAACAAAATACATTAAAACATTTTTCTCCATTAAAATACATTAAAACAGTATAAAATTTTAAAATCTTAGCCCACCCCATATTCCCGCCTGAATAACCAAGTTTTTAATGAGCGGCGGAAGCTCAGCAGAGAGGGGGCATGGCGGAGGTCACTTGGGAGAGAGTTCCATAGTACGGGGGCTGCCACGGAGAAGGCCCTCTTCCTCGTCCCGACCAGTCTAGCTGCTCTGGCTGAAGGGACAAGGAGAAGGCCGTCTGTGACAGATCTTGTTGAGCGGTCCACTTGGTGTTGCTGGAGACGCTCCTTGAGATAGACTGGGCCGGAGCAGTATAGGGTTTTAAAGGTCAAAGCCAACACCTTGAATTCAGCTCGGCAAGCAACTGGTAGCCAGTGTAGATCCTTGAGCACTGGCGTGATGTGATCCCGCCGGCGGCTGCCTTTAACCAGGCGAGCCGCCGCGTTCTGTACCAGCTGTAGCTTCCGAACCGTCTTCAAGGGTAACCCCACGTAGAGCGCATTACAGTAGTCTAGGCGAGAGGAGACCAAGGCATGAACCACTGAAGGGAGCAGATGATTAGGAAGGTAGGGGCGCAGCTGCCGTATCAGATGGAGTTGATACAGCGCCGCCCGGCTCACAGCTGCCACCTGAACCTCCATGGACAGCTGGGAGTCTAGAATGACCCCCAAGCTGCGGACCTGGTCCTTCAGGGGTAGATGTACCCCATTCAGCACCAGGTCAACATCCCGTAACCTCCCCTTGTCCCCCACCAGAAGTACCTCGGTCTTGTCGGGGTTCAGCTTCAGCATATTCCTTCCCATCCAGCCACCCACTGACTCCAGGCACTTGGACAGGGTCTCAACGGCCAACCTCGGTGAGGATTTAAAAGAGAGGTAGAGCTGCGTGTCATCTGCATACTGATGACACTGCACCCCAAACCTCCTGACGATAGCTCCCAGGGGCTTTAGGTAGATGTTGAACAACATCGGGGAGAGGATGGAACCCTGCGGCACTCCACAAGTGAGCAGCCGAGGGTCCGAAGCCTCCTCCCCGAGAACTACCCTCTGGTACCTTCCAGAGAGGAAGGACTGGAACCACTGCAATACAGTGCCTCCTATGCCCAACCCCTCCAGGCGGTCCAGGAGGATACCGTGGTCAACGGTATCAAAAGCCGCTGAGAGATCGGAGCATTCGCCCCTATCCAAAGCCCTCCTCATATCATCCACCAAGGCGACCAAGGCCGTCTCCGTCCCATGTCCAGGCCTGAAGCCCGACTGGCACGGATCTAAATAATCGGCTTCATCCAAGTGTGCCTTCAGCTGAGCACCCACCACCCGCTCGATCACCTTGCCCAGAAATGGTAAATTGGAGACTGGGCAGAAGTTGTTCAGATCCTGGGGATCCAAGGAGGGCTTCTTTAGAAGAGGTCTTATTACTGCCTCCTTGAGGGCTGATGGCATAACTCCCTCCTCGAGGGAGGCATTCACCACCGCCTTGATCCCCTCACCCAGTCTCTCCCTACAGCTCATAATGAGCCAGGACGGGCAAGGGTCAAGCAAGCAGGTGGTCGGCCTCACAGATGAAAGCACCTTGTCCACTTCATCAGAAGGAAGAAGCCGGAACCGATCTGCCATTGGCCTCCTCCCACTCACTCCGTGTCCACGACGTACGATATCCCACTCCTAATCCGATCGATTTTATCTGCGAAGTGCTTCGCTAAAGCCTCACAGGAGGCTTTTGACTGTTCCAGTGGGTCCGGAGCGACTGGACCGACCAGACTCCGGACCACTTGGAACAGCCTCCTGGGGCAGCACTCTGCAGACGCAATGGAGGCAGCATAGAAATTCTTTTTTGCTGCCTTCACCGCCACCCGGTAGGCTGAAGATGCAGCTCTAACCCGTGTTCAACCTTTATCATTGTATCCCCCCTTTTCTAAATATAAAATGCGAAGTGTTTTGGCCTTTTTTAAAAAGGGGAGTGCTCTAGCTATATGATTAGTTGCCCTTCTATGCATTGCTTATTTCTCACATAAGAGTGGTTATATATTAATTTTATGAAATTTTTAAATCACCCATCTGGCTGGTCACCCGGCTAGCTTTGGCAAGTAGGGAGGTGAAAGAAGCAGCCACCACCATGTGCTACATCCAGTATTAGAGGAGACTTGGTTCAAATCCCCACACACCTCAGTATCTTTGACATAAGGATAAAATTGGGTTGGGGAGTGGGAGGCTCTATGTTCTTTTCTTGAGGCTCTTGGAGGAGGGATAAGGTTAAAAATAGGCCAGTGTACCCACCACTGCAACCATAAAATAGCAACTTAAATACTCCACCAATCACAAAAGGAGAAACTGAACTCTTCGCTTTCTGTGGTTAATGGAAGCATAGCTGTAGAAATGAGCATGTAAATAAGGTGCTTTAAACAATTCTCCCTATCCCCACCAAGTTTTTCTCTGCTCTTCTGTCCTTCCAAATCTGAAGAAAACAGAACTAAACATTTCACTTTAGATTTGTGGAATACAAGCACTCCCCCACCCCCTAGAAAGATTTGGGAGGGGGAAAGCTGTTTTACTGGGTATTGTGAAGCTGCCCGTTCAGGGGTTCTTCAGTGGAACAATAAGGCCACTGATGTAGGCACACATGAAAAAAATAAGCACTGAACCCTTTCATCCATTTTCTTTTAAGTTCTGAGGGCAAGGGTGCCAGAAGACCAGGCATTCCTGCTCCATAGGGAACCCTATAAATATAATTGTTGTGGCTCTTTAACTGAATTCTTGGCACATTGCCACACAGTGGGTTCCATGATTCTTTGCAGGAAAACCAGTGGTACTAAACCAAAACTTGACTATAGATGGCCTTTCTTGCCACAGTAATCTGATTAGTCCTCTCAAACTCCACTATGAAGTGAATGACCACCAGCTACCATAAGTAGGTATACCTAGAGAGACTACCGGTACATTTCATTGAAAACAAAACTTGGCATTCCTATGACTATTTACTGTTAACTGGCTATAGTTTGCTAACTTAATTACAAAGATACTGTATTTCCAAGTCCATCTTCAGACTAGCAGAGTACAGTAATACCTTGGATTAAGAGCATAATTCATTCCAGAACCATGCTCGTAATCCAAAACACTCGTATATCAAAGCGAGTTTCCCCATAAGAAATAAGGGAAACTCAGATGATTCGTTCCTACAACCATTTAATCACCGCTTTGCCAGCTCCCTGCCAGGGAGCCCTGTGGAGGCGCGGGCGCAGCCACTCGCTCAGCCGGCTGGTTGCTGGCTCCTGCCCGTGGAGGCAAGCTAGCATAAATTTAAATTTGAAAGATGTCTCGCAACAGGAGCCACATGTGGCAGCAGCAGCAGCAGCTCCTGTTGCAAGACTTGCTCGTCTTTCAAATTTAAATTTATGCTAAAAATTTCCTCGTCTTACAAGAAGCTCGTGTAATCCGAGGTATTACTGTATACTCTTTTTCCTTCTCTGGTAACTTTCTGGGACAGCCAGAAGGCAGCCATCACGAGAGGCAGAGAAGAAGTCAGTTATAATCTTTTCCAGGAGTGCAGAACCTCTGGCCCTCCAGGGGTCTGGCCATGCCCCTTTCCCCACAACCACTGATTGTTTCCTGGCTTTGTGCAGTTCTCCCACCCCCTCCATTCTAAAGTTTGAAATGCCTCTCTCCAAAGACTTAATTACTGGCAGTAAGAGGTTTCAGTTAAAATATGCTGGGGGTGGTCAGTGGTTTTTGGTTTTTTGTCATTTTGGTCCCACCCACCACTGAAATGTGGCCCGAGAGCTTCTCTGAAATAGAATTTGGGCCTGGGGCTGAAAGAAGTTCTCCACTCTTGCTCTACTACCTTGAGAAAGCCCAATGCCACAAATCGAAGAGAATCAAGCATACCAAGCAGCAAGTCCCATGCAAGAAGAGAGCTCACTACAGTTCTGGACCAATCTTCCAGAAGCCCTGTTCTGAACACTTCCAAGTATCTACAGTATCTTGCTGCAAGTCTTTTGCCCACAGCTGGACCTAGGAATTATTTAGGTATTTCTGCTTGGGAGGAGAAGGAAGAGAAACAAAAACGAGACAAGTGAAGGATAAGAAAAGCAGGGACAAAATCAGGTTGAATGGATCAGGGGAAAACAAAAGGACAAGGAATTTTAAAAAAGAGAATTCTTAGCTAAGATTGATCAAGATGTAATAACCTTTAGTTACACTTGGGAGTTACATATGGTGGAAAAGTTTATGTATTTTAAGAGCTCCAGCCTGCTGGTCTGTACCTGAACTGTATGAGCTCAGGAAAGTTTTTTCTGGCAGTTTCTGTGCCTCAACAGTTACGTAAGCACAAATTCAGCAAGCAAGCTTTTCCTTCTCTGCACGTGCCTGTCAGGAAAGAGCTTCACCTACCTTATTCAGCATAACATCCTATTCACACTTACCTGCCAGTAAGTCTCACTGAAAAGAGTGAGACTTGGGTTTCAAATAAACCTGTATGGGACTGCAGTTTAAGTCTTCAAAGTTTAGACTGGATTTTAAGTAACAACCCTCCAGCAAAAGTAACTTCATTTATAACCTCCACTATAAGAAAACTAGTGGATAACTAACACAAAAATACCATTGTCTGGAACAATGGAAATGCTTTACTAACTGCCAAGAAAACCTACACAAGCTGAATGTTTATACTTTCTTGTATCATGTTTTTCTGCATTTGAGGGACCCTTCAGCTTTCCAAAAGGTATTTTAAAAGTGGCGTTGGTGAGGCGTCTTTACAACCATACATTTTTCACCCATCTTTGTGTGGTCACACACATGGGTTCTATGCTTGTGCAGAGCAGTACTCAGAACCTTCCAGAGCAAGGCAAGGAAACATTTTGACAGGAGGCACAAACAGGCACATCTACAGCCTTCTTGCTTTCTAACCCTGCTAGCAGTAGCATCATTCAGAACATTTTCCACATGACTGAGAGTAGGCAATGTTTCTTTTCTCTTGTTTTACTACTAGTTTTCCACAGGGCAAGCCAGGCTCCTATGGCACAACAGGAACTGGTACTCGGTGTGCTGGTTATTGAATTGATCTGTTTGCAGCTTTACATTTATCTTGTCTTCTACAGAAGTGCATGTTAGGAAGCACACATACATAAGAAAAAGATCGATTAGTGTAAATATCGTGGAGGGCACTTAAATTAAAAAATCTCCAACTAGCAGAATTAAATAAGAAAAGTGCTAGAATGTAATGAAAATGAAGCATGATCTCATGGACAAGACGGCAAACCTTGGCTGGCTTGAATACCGGTAATTGTATTTGAGCAATGTTTAGGTCATAATCCAGACAGGAGTGAGGAACCTTTTTCAGCCTGAGGGTCAAATTCAATTTTGGAGCTCGTGAGGGGGGGGGGGGGATTTTAGTGGTTGACAGGGCCAGAAGCAAAAGGTATAGCCAAAAAAACCCAACATACTTTAGCTTAAAGCTCTTACTGCCAGTAACCCTTAGGGGAGGCATTTAAAGCCTTTTAGAATAGGGAGAAAAAGCTGTACAAAAGCCAAGAAACTGCTAGGAGGAAAGGGGGATGGGCCCTCTGGGGCAGGGGTCCCCAACCCCTGGGCCGCAGACTGGTCCCGGTCCGTGGCCTCTTAAGAACTGGGCCGTGCGGCACCCGGCCGCCACGCCACCCAGCCGCCGCACCACCCGGTTTTACAAAAATGCTCGTCGGGGAGGCGAGCAGAGGGACAAGCGGCGGGGGGTGCTCGCCGGAGCTCGTGAGCACCCCGAGAGCCAGGACGGGGTGCTTGGCACGCAGTGCGGTGGCCGGGCGCGGTGCGCGCCGCCCGCCGGGACGTGTCACAAGCACCCCGTCCTGGCTCTCGGGGTACTGGCGAGCACCCCCCCCCCGCCGCTCCGTCCCTCTGCTTGCCTCTCCGATGAGCATTTTAGTAAAGCCGGAAGTGACGCAATGGGTCTCCCGTCACATCACTTCCTGGTTGTGCGGCGCT
Organism: Shinisaurus crocodilurus; assembly: GCA_021292165.1. Lineage (NCBI taxonomy): Eukaryota > Metazoa > Chordata > Lepidosauria > Squamata > Shinisauridae > Shinisaurus > Shinisaurus crocodilurus. Next base: position 256,610 of record JAHFWL010000248.1, on the reverse strand, counting down.
GCTGCCCAGGCCACACAGCAGGTGAGCAGTGGGCGACACACACACACACACACACACACACACACCCGGTCCGTGGAAAAATTTATTCCATGGGACCCAGTCCCTGGTCCCAAAAAGGTTGGGGACCGATGCTCTGGGGAACCCTGGAAGCCAGTTTTGGCTGAGTTCCCCACTCCCACCCCTGATCCTAAGAAGGAAGTCTGAGGTTGCAATCCTATGGGTTGCACCCTTGATGCTCATAAGGCCCCAAACTCGGAGGCTTATGAGCATCCAAGTGCAGAGTGGAAGGAGCAGCGGAGGCAATCTCCCCCTCCCCCCTCCACATTTTAGCTAAACCGGGGGGGGGGGGGGATTGGGACCATAGACTCAAACTGTTGGAATACTGATCTTTCTACAAATTACAATTCTACAGATTGTACATAATCTACAGGACATCACACCTTATTGTATGGCACAGATTAAGTCAGACAATCTTGGAAAGGGGGGAATGACATTCTGACATACGGTGAAGAGGGTGCATGGGGCAAAAAAGGTTGAGAACCACTGAGCTAGACAGACATTTTCAGCCATCTAACTGCAGCACTTTGGAGGGGGAAGGAAGGAGGCTGGAGTGCTGTCAGGATACATTGTATCCTGGCAGCCCCAGTCTCCACCCCTCCCACAGGAACGCCCCCTTTGCCCCTTTTCAGAGGTCAATAGCTTGACCTTGGAGAGGCAGCCGGTGCAGTTCTTTCCACACTGGCTGCGATGGGGGGGGGGGGGGATTGGAGGGCAAATTCCCAGCTCCGAGGTCAGAGCTGTTTGTCTACTCCAAAATATCTTGAGAGCATCAAGTTGGGGAACGCTGCAATAGCTTAATAAACAAGACCTGTAGTTTATATGTCTTGCCTCTACCAAAACACATCCTAACAACGTATAACAGGAATATCAAAATAATTCTCCCTTGTAGTACCCTGGACAGGTACTAAAGCCTACTTTATGAATGGTCATTAATCATACAAGCCAATACCTGCACTTGTTTAAATAGAAGAAAACACACCACCTACTAAAACCTTTTTAATGCCAAGAACAGAATGACGGGCAGCAATTTTGTAGAAAAGATGAGACTGATGTTTCAGTTTGATCAGCCTCAGCCCTACTGCCATTACATAGGTACAGGAGAAGAGCACCTAACATATCAAGCTTTTATTAGCAGAAATTTCTAATGAAACTTGGAATACTTACAGGCTTACCTTAATTAAGTAATCTGTCATAACCAAAGGCTCAAATAATGGTAAGTTGCCAATACGGGCTAGTACAATTTATCATAAGTGAATTGCAGAAAGATGAGGAAAGTAAGATATCCGACTCTCTACTCATAGGTTCCTTTTATCAGCCTATGCAATCTAGGCCACAGTATACCACGGGCAAGAGCAAATGCACTTCAGAAAGTTGATAACTTAATGACTGAAGGCAAGGCAAGTCTTATGCCGTATAGGAAGACCATGCCTTGTGTTGGCTTCAAGCGTAAGTAGATACAGCAAGCAGATTTCTAAAACAAGATTTAATAGGTCAGTTTTTCCAATGTACTGCTGCCTAAGACTGTTAACACTTTTAAAAACCATATCTGGTTTTAGATCTGAAAATCTGTCTTTATTTTGTATTTTTTTTCTTACAAAATGGATTCCAGGAAATTTAAAAGGCAATACCAGAGACAATTCAGGCGCAAAAATCAGGTGTAGTCATTCAAAGCATTCAAGTAAGAATATGGTAATATAAATATCTGAAAAGCCTTCTCTCAGAAATATTCCAAATAATATGTATAACTCATTCCAAACTAAAAATGGTGCTGTATAGCATATTTCCCACACAAAAAATATATAGAAATAACTTGAAATACTCTAGAGGCCCCCAAGCTGTTTTTGCTTGGTTAGTTACATTAGAGAACTTGCCTTTGATTAAATTCCTCTCTTCCGAACATGGGAAGTTATCACTTTGGGTCCACTGTTAAAACAGACTGCAAATTTATTCTGGCATTACGTTTTCCAACAGAGTACATAGGTGAGGTAATGGCCTTGAAGTTTAATAGTCATCTCCTCTGCTGACAATTTCTTTGCACGTTGGACGCAATAATATGGTATGCTCAAACTGTGCTGTGTAGGAGCCTTTAATATCGCAAAGGGGAGGGTATGGATCCACTATACCCAAGTCACACAGGTTCTTCAGAGCCATTAGATATTTACTTTCACCCAGACGATCTAGCCATCTACGACAGAAGGCAAGGGTGCCAAAGTTTTCATTGATAACATTCAGCAAATGTTTAGCTCTTGGAAGCCTAGGAGAAAAGAGTGCACTGAATGAGTAAGAAGAAAGGCTGATGCATCAGAAGCATTTGCTTCTGAAATGAATACAACCATCAGGCAGATACTTACTGTGCAATCCTATGCATGTTTACTCAGAAGCAAGTCCCACTGTGTTCAATGGAACTTATTCCCTTATAATTATGTTTAGGATTGCAGCATTAAGTCATCACTTGAGACCAAGATCCAGGGCATCATAATTTTCCAGTGTGTCCAAGTTTCTGGTCATGGAAGAGTGAAAACATTTCCCACCCATTGCACTGGCAATATTTCCAATTAAAACCAAAGAGTTTCAGATACTAATAACCTAACACTCTACCACTTCTGTATCCTAATCTTACTGATCAACTGAACTTTAAACACTTATTGATAAAATGGTTTTCAATAAATTGATAAAATGATTTTCAAATGTTTTCAACATTTCTTTTCTAAAGGGTAATGCTGTACCAGTAGCTAGAGAATATTTTGATTAGAAATACCATAGCAGTGCCAATGCTTTGCTTTAAAAGTAAATGGACAAACAACTCTAAGAGTTGTATGGATTTCTGTTTCAAAGGGGCACCTACATCATGTTTCATATAAGTACCGTACTACCTACTTACTGTAATTGTTTTCAAATTTTGCATTAGCTAAGCTATTTCTTTCCACAGTGCAGACAGACCTAAAGTGACTTCTTTCTTTGGTTTTTTTTTGGAGAAAAAGCAGGACTTACCTTATTGGCACATGTCCAACATCAAAGTTCTTCATATAATGAGAACATTCCATATCATCATGAACAACACCTTTCCCTGTGCTGCCAAAGGTTTCTATAGCATATACTTCTCCCTCCTATGATGAGACAGAAACACATACTAGATAAGCATAGTAGAATGTATTATAAATAGAATTAGTCACAGAATTAGGATTGTTTGCCTTTGACAATGGGGGCTCCAGCCCACAAAAGCTAATGTGACAATACATTTTCTACTCTTCAAAGATGCCACAAGCCTATTTTATGATAAGGCTTGTTAAATAACATGTTTTATGACAACTTCCCCTCTCAAAGTTCTCAGATAAATACACAATAACCTACGGAGCAGATGTATAGGCAACATGCATGAGAAATATACGATTCTATTCACTTCCTCTAAATCAACATTCCCAAATTTGTTTTTGCAGATTGCTTGAATATTCCTGGAGCTCATGGAGGACCACTTAAAACTTTTTTTGCTCTACAAATCAAAGCACAGTTGTAACTCATACTCTAATGACTTTTTTTCTTACTTACTGGCAACACATTCAAAACCCAGCTCCATAACAGGTATGATGAAAATCACAGGTCCTAAAGTCAGGGCTGCTGACACACGTCTACTTTACTCTATCTTCATTGTCAGAAAAAAATAAAAGCAGAGCCAAGTATAGACCACATAAATGGAGCTCATGGATCACCAGTGGTCCACAGACCATACTCTGCTTTTTTAAAAAAATAAAAAATTCAAACACCGTCAGGGTGACCCTTACATACAGCTTCATCCAATGTACTAGGATTAGCTGGAATAGTTAGTATTTATTACATTAGAAGACCTACTCTTCTTCCAAGAATTTTTTGGAGATTTGCTTACATATGGTTCCAACACAATCTCCCACACAGGCAGTTTGCAGGGCAAATCCTACTTGGTTTTTAGAAGTAGAAATGAGTTATATGCTTTGAAATCATTTTCTGGTCCAGTAGGTTATGCCTGGCAGCTAAAGTGGTGTTCTTTATGAGAATGCCACTAGGAAGTAGGGCAATGCCATCCCAAACAGTTAGCTTAACTTTGGTGGGTAAGAACATGTAAAACAACGAATTTTCAGAATAAATAAAATATATTCTATGAGTTCTGGAATATTTCTGGAAAGTCATTATTAGATGAGGTGGTTTGAAAGGTCCATTAGCTGTGATAATAATCAGGTAATGCATGACTCCCACTCTCTTCTTTTGACATCAACCAACCAGCTTTCCCTTTTTCCTAAATGAAGAGTTCACCTCCCATGTTTTATCTTGTTTTAACTTATACTTTCTTTTGCATCTAAAATCATCTTTGCCAATACAAAACTAAATTGAGAAAGGAAACCTTTTTGAATTACAAGAACAAAATAAAAGTTGTTATTTCTCATGTATTCCTTAGATGAGTATACATTTAATTTTTCATTTTAATGAAAGTAATGCCAACTATAAGTAATGCATACCTATTCACAGCATTTCACTGTCAGCAGCTACATACTTCTGGCTTTCAAGTATTTGTACAGAATACAGACTAAAAAATTCTGTCAATGGGGGGACGGGACGGGGAACAACACATGTCAAGCCAAGCCATGCAAAGTTTAACAGTCCAATTTTAAACATTAACCGTCTAAGGCAGGGCTCTCCAACCTTGGGTCCCCAGATGTTGCTGGCCTACAGCTCCCAGCATACCCAGCCAGCATGGCTAATGGCAAGGGATTCTGGGAGCTGTAGTCCAGCAACATCTGGGGACCCAAGGTTGGAGAGCCCTGGTCTAAGGGCACAATCATATGTCCCTCCAACCTTGTCTGGAGGGACATAGGAAGAGGCATAAAAATCCTTTCTGAGGTCACAGCACCTTGGAACGCTTGCCCCCACTTCAGTGCCAGTGGAGTTCTTTCCACGCCAGAGGGAAACCAGGCACAGAAGACCGTGCTCAGTTCCCCCTGGGGGGTGGGCCATTCCCAGGAGTGGGGAAGGGCGAGGCGCCGCCATCTTACGAAAATAAAGGCGGCATTTCATTCTCTCCTCCTCGGGAGGAGGGGAGAAACATCTAGACGGCTGAAATCATTTTTGAGGGCAGAAGGAGCCCAGAGGATATCCTATCCTCTGCGCTCCTCCCATCCAGCATAGGATGCTCACAATCCTCCAGCTTCAGAGGGTTGCGGGCACCCTCATAGGCGCTGTAATACTATGAATATATTCAATAAAGTAAAACCTATTGAACTCATACATAGGATCAGGCTGTAAGAGTCATTTGCTTACTTCCATTCTTGTTGCTTCTCCTCCTTTCACAATGGGAACAGTTTTGCCTGCATGTATCCTGTATGGCCCAATAGAGTGTCCATTCAGGTTGCGAATTGGTTTCACTGTTACATAAAATACAAAACACTATGAGATAAGTGCACTTAGATAATTAGAATAGTTAACCTTTCTTTAATAAACAATTCTGTTCTTCAAAAACATCTACTCTGCTTTTAGAATCTAGAAGGCTATATGAAATTCCTGAAGACTGCTGAATACAAAAGTCAAGATCTTTTAAATAAAATAACTACCAGAATATTTTACTTGTGGGTATAAACTGTAAACACTCACATAAATGGTGTGTCTGTAACTACATATAATACATACACAGTTTGAAGACTATGTGTACTAGATGGAAATATATTTACCTTGATATGTTTTGCCATCAATTTCAACTTCATAAGATTCCATGACTTCTTGAATAGCTTCACCAACATCACATAGACGAACATCTATTCCAGCACACTGTACACACACACACACAGGACAGGTTGAAATTTAAGATATATTTTTTCTCGCAAAGTAGATAAGAATTAAAGTTACATTTCCCCATGTGAGTATACCTTTATTCCAGTATTAGTTGCATCTTTCACAGCTTGTAAGAGCCTGTCATATTTTGGATTGAATGTGACAGTAAAAGCACAGTCAATGATACGACCTGAAATTAGATACAAATTTGATAAAATAGTTTGCCTTCAACTAAATTATCTAACTGCATAACAAGCAAGAGAAAACTCACCACTAACATGTGTTCCAAAATCTATCTTGCAGATATCATCATATTGCAATACAGTTGGATCTCCAGCATTGGGGGTGTAGTGGGCTGCACAGTTATTCAGAGAACACCCCGTAGGAAATGCAAGCCCAGCATTTAAGCCATTCTCTTTGATCAACTTCCGAGAACAGTCTTCTAGTTTTTCACTAGGAAAGCAAATGTCTCTGTTACATGAAAGGATTTGTTTTCCAACAGCTTTATTTAGCTACCCAGGAGCTACACTTTAGAAACTTCAAACAGTACATGTTTTTCTTTTGCTATGCATCCTTCTGACAATATTCTTACAGTCTGAGACTAATATTTGCTGCCCCAAGCCAAAAAAGCTAAGTGCCATATCTCCAGCTATATCACAACACCCGTTAAGCAGTTTTGCAACAACTTTATGACAACTGCTTGTTCTCCAGCATCAGAGCCAGCAGAGTTCTGCAAAAAAAGAAAAAGGGGGGAAAAGAACATATGCAGAATAGTGGTGTTTTTTCAAATCAGAATTAGACAGCTCTGCTTAAACATGATGCTTTTGCAATCATCACCTATGGCTATGAGAACTGGTGTGGGACCCAATCTCCTAAACAAAAGTATGCCCAGTACATTTAATTAAACCTATGGAGATTTAAAGTCTTGAGTAGTCCTTCTTTAATTAAAAAAAACACCATATAGCCTTCTATTCTCACCAGATTTCTATCATTGTCATTCCAGGCTTGATCCAGCTCATAACGTATTTCCTCACTTGTCTATGTGCTTCAGCAGCCTCTCTGAAATCATTCCAGATCTCTTCACTTGCTTGATCGAGTGCTCTCTTTTCATCACTTGTGGTTCTCCAAGCAGCAGTTCGACTTTAATGTTGAAATACAAAGAAAGTCAGGCACTTGTCACTGTAGCATGTAATCCAAATTTAGATAACAAAGCATACTTGAATTACTTCACCAAATAAGCCCCCCATGTACCAGAGAGGGAAAATATTTTAATATACACATATTCTTAGATCACAAGACATATTCTTACAAACTACATGCAATTGCTCAATTATTAATCTTTAGCTAGCACAGTATGGCCAAGATCTGGAGGGCTGTGCAATCGATGCTTGCTGCCAATGAACTCTACAAAACCTCCCAAACAGCTCTTTAAACTCTCATGTTCAAAAAGAAGAAATTGGTGTGAAAATGTTTTAAAGATGAAATTGATAATACTGCATCTACACCATTTCTACCATTAAAAAGCTTAGATGCCTAGTCCCTAGACTCTGTTTGGAATTTAGGGGAATTTAAGGAACACCTGAACTGTTCTATCAGGTTACCTTTTGAGAAGGAAAGAATTCAGGTGACTGGAGCTCCTTAGACTTCCCCTCTTAATCTTAGGCCTAGCCTACACACATGCAAGCAGAATGAGGTGGTCAAGAGGATTGTACAACTTCAGAATGCAAGTGGGAAGGATCACATTTTAAAATATTTCCTACACAACCACTCTGCAAATGAAACTCTAGCATAGTATGGAGCAGGCTGGACTGCAACTTCTCCTCTTGCTTTGCTATTTTTGTTTTATTTACAAATAATTGTTTAAATAGGGGCATTCAAAACTGGCACCTCACCTGCGGTACAAAATGGTACAATCCACTCTACCACTTTAGTGATCCTTCCCACTTTAGTGCATGTCAACAAACAATGTGTTCTTTTATGTGTTATTACAACTTTTTTACCTACACAAAGCACTTCATATGCACGACTTAAGGCATGAGGCTGGCAAATGTACCTATTCGTCATGTATTTAATACATTAACCTATTACATGCATTAGGGACTCCAATGTAGATCTCTTTGTACAATCTGCAAACTTGTGAAAATAGATGAACATACTTAGGGCCTGCTTCATACATTGTTGTTTGTCCTCAGGACTTGGTTCTGGAGTATACTTATGGATTTTACTTTTGAGTGATATATACAAAAGGCAACAACCGGCTTTTGCAAGCAAAATACACACAAACACAGGCCTAGTAAGGATTGGGCCTATGCTCAAGTGTATGTTGCTGACAAAGTTATGTACGTCCTTACCATTCATAACATGACTGTACTCAAGAAAATCCCCAAGTACCAAGAGAATAGTAACATATAGAAGTGGACCAACTGATGAAGCATAGCTGCATTCTTAACAAAACCAACCACCAACGAACTATGCAGAAACATACACACATACAAAATTCTACAGATGGGAATTATCTAAGATACACCCACTTTCAATTAAAATGATACTCCAAAGCAGCAGAAAACTAAAATGCACGGTATAATAATTTGGTTTATTAAAACAGGCAATTAGATGATCCTACAAAAATTAATTTTCTGTTAGCACATACTGTCAGTTCATTGCCCTCTGCATTTTAAAACTGAAGGATACATACCCATCTTGTGTTGGTGGATACTCACACTCTTCACCTTTTGGATATATCCCACTGGGAAACAAATCACATATTGGAATAGATGGAGGATCTGTCTGGACTTTAGCTGTTGGGTGAAATGAAGATGTTGAATTCCTTATAATGCAAAATCTAGTTCTATTATTTTCAACATATACACATTTAAACCTTGCCTCCTGCCTGGGCTCACATCCAAAACAGAAAACCTGCCTGGATATCCTCAAATAACCTAGCCAATTCTCAGAGTACCTTTCACAATTGCCAAAAGGAGGTCTCTGAGTCAGTCCTAGCCAAAAGGCCTGGCTTGTGCATACCAGGTATCAATTTCTTTAAAACAAGTATAATATCCCCATACTCTAAAGGCCCCTATTTACCAAAACAGTGACTATGTTCTGATACCTGTCCCATGTAAACCACTGATCCACAGCCTGTGTCCCCTCCCAGCAAGCAGCTTATCTATGACAGGAGGACAAATACAGAATGAACCTACCAAATGGCCAAAGGACCAACAGTTACTAAGACCTCGATTCTTCTCCCTTGCAGTGCAACTCCATTAGAACTGCTGTTTTTGGTAAAAGGCTGTCAATTTGGCAGACATCCATGGAATTTACAGGAGGACGGATATTAAAAAAGTTTTTTTCTCTTTTTAAAAATAGTAAATTGTAACTGTAAGCAATGATCTTAAGTGTACAGGGAAGATGTCAAAGCTCAGGGATAGATCACTTGCTTTTTATGCAGGTTAGCCACTTGCATCTCCAGTAAAAAAAATCTCAGGTGAAAGGGCTGAGAAACTGTTGCCCAAGAGCATGCCACTGACAGGCAATGGCCAATGCTAAGCTAGATGGACCAGTGCTCTTACTCAGTATAAGATAGTGTCAAACATAAGCTTCAGAAACATAGCATGAATAAAAGTAAGGCTCATGGTACAATCATGCAGCCAACACCTACGTCCTTTCTTCTTTTTCTTCTTCTTCTTCTTCTTCCCTGCTGCACTATCACCTTCACCATCACCATCTACAGAAAACAAATTTTTATAAATAATAACTGATGAAGACAGCACTTATGAACAGCTGGGCATTATTCCAGTTGCAAGAAGAAAAATGGGGTCAACAACGGTTTAGCAAAAGTGACAGCCAAAGCTATACATCATAGCAACCTGACTAGACTCACCCAAAATGCATGCTGACATAACATCAGATCTGCACAGGGCATTGTTCCATAACTGTGTTGACTATGTGATGCATAGACTCAGATGTTTAGCACAATCTCTGCTGACATTGTGTAACTAGATCACACCATGCTGTGATAAGAAGAGGACTGAAAATTGTGATGCAGTCTTGCCCACTTTCTGCAGAAAGGTTCTCCACAATGCAATTCTATGCACAGCATGGAGCAACATGTATGTAACGACCACATTCAAGGTGTAATATCAACATTACACTAGGAATCAATAAAAATCAGCACTCCACTAAAGCAAGTCATGTGCTGTTTCCCCTATCACCGATTACTCTTTCTGGCCACATACTTGCTTCTCCATACTTCCGTCTCCCTTCTCTCTATTTTATTTGTTATTCACTATTAACATTTATATACTGACTTATTTGCTAAAAAAAAAAACCACAACCCATCATTTTACAACAGCTACCACCAGAAAAGTTTGGGTTAGCTGGCTGGCAGGTACTTTTCGGGGGGAGGGGGGGGGATAGAAGAAAATCTATGAACAGATAAAGACCACTACCTAGAAAGTTCCCCCTTGTTTCTATAGTTCCATAGGGAGGGGCGAGGGAGAGGCAATGTAAAGAGAAAGGAGGTTGAGCGACAACTGGCAATTCAGGGAGTATGAGTTAGCCAGGCAACCACCAGTTTCTAATTACTGATATATGCACTTTTTTGTTTATAATTCTGAATTTTAGATCAACCAAGGTTTTCAAATAAGAAAATAGCATTTTGATAGTGATCTCTTTTGTAAAAAATTAGAATGCAGGGATAAGTTTTAGATTCAATTAAAGTAATTTTGTTAATAAGATATAGTTAAGGCACTGAAGACTGAAAATATGACTATTTAAAAATGAGTTCTAGATTTTATTTTTTTAAAAAAGAAGTGTTATTCGTCTGTTCCAGCACATTCTGAAACAAATATACATTTGTTTTTTAAACAGTCAATGTTCTTTAACACTGTTGCTCATTTTAGAGAATTAAAAACTGTATCAGCTTTCTTGTCCTTGAACTGAGCTTAATTCATTTATACTACATCAGAAAAAAGTTTGGCATACAGTTCATTCATCCACAGATTTGGAATACTTTCCAGTTCCCTATGCTAACTACTGCAGACCCTGGCAATACTCAGTTCTATAGCTGCTGCTATTTACTTATTACAGGGTTTTTTCTGCGGTACTGCTGGTAAATTTGCCAATCAGCAAGCCAAACTATTTGGGCTGCCATGTCCTTGAAGACTGCTGCAAGCTTCCATGTGGACTGTAACTATGGTTTCTGACCAAGATTGAAATCCTAGGCATACTTATTAGGAACCAAGTCCCACTGAGTTGAATGGAACTTGTCTCTAAATAACATGCTTAGTACTGGCTATTAAATCACTGTTTCCTATTACAAAACACAGTGTAACAAAGATTCTGAAGGGTCCTTAATTTGGTCAAGAAATATAAAAATCCTCATTTACTATTATATTTAGAATGCTATCATTTATTTCTTGGAATTACATAAAAACCACAGTATGATTATAAAATAATGACATGCATAACTATTCCACCCAGCCACCATTAAAGACAGATTGCTGGACTAGATGACCATTGTCTGACGTTCAAAGCAATTCTTACTTCTAACAGTAACTTCTGACATTGTTCTTAGTTTCTTCCATCTAAAATCACATTGGCACCATCACTTAACAGTCACTTAATATTCACAGTCTTCCCTGAATTATAGGAAGCTGAAGTAGTGAGAAATTAAATCCATTAGCACATAAGCTATTAAACGGGGGGGGGGGGGGGATACTAGACATTTATTCCAAGTTTAAGAAGGAAAACCACATTGGCTGTGTTCAAATATCAGGTCACAGAAAGCCTCAGGCTCACATGCCCCCCATCCCCTCTCCTCCTCTGGTGTGGCTGTGAGGAGACTGAAGCGTCTACCAATTAACCACAGTTTAGTGCTATGAACAAACCTTAAACTGTGGTTAAAGCTATCTTCACAAACCACAATATGAAGCTGGCTTGTTCCCACTAACTATAATTAAGATTTGTTGGGTTCAGACGACATGAGAAATATAAAACATGACATGATGGGTTCAGACGACATGACATATGTAACTACTTAGGGTATAGAACTAGTACAAATAAATAAAATAATAAAAGCTTCCGAACACTTTGCAGACATGTGAGAGGAGGGGGGAGTACATGAGCCTGAGGCTCACTGTGGCTCATTCTTGTCACGCTAAACCATAATCCCTGACCATTGGCCATACTGGCGGGGCTTATGGGAGCTGTAGACCCCAATGGTAGCGTGATGTCTGAACGAGACCATTAACTGTTGTTCTTGTCCAAACTCAATTAATGTGAACAGGATTTGTAGGGCAGCATAACTTGGACATTAAGTGCTAAGTAAACCACCATGTCCTATATAGGCCCCTATCCTTGATCCAGAATGGCCCTTCACAATACACAATGAGCTTGTGTATGGGATGGGACATTCAAAACTTCAGTCCCATCTTCTCCATCATGTGGCTTTTCTAGGTACAGTGCATGAACAACAATAAAAAGGTCTGCTTTATGTGGTTCTTCCCATACATCTCTCTGGATTGGGCCATCAGTTGCAATCCTTCACACTTGCGCACATCCCACAGAAGCTAATGGGCTCCTACAACATCCACTTTAGAGAAAATTAAGCTGGTTTTTCATTAATTCCTTCAATGACCAGAGAAAGATTTACACTTTGCTTAGAATATAAACTCTTGAGTGCTTCACAAACTGAATTTAACATCTGTGACTTTTAAACATGTGTTTCAGATGACTGATGCAGAATTATGAATAATAAAGGCAGCTAGATTTCTATAAGCTACTACCAATAGCAATTTGACTCTTTACTCTCATTGCCCAATAAGAACTTCAATGTATGACACTGTAGTGGATACTGTTGTACCTGAAACAGAGAGACCTAGTTTCAAATCCCTGCCCAGGCATCCCTTCGGCTGGTCCCTGCATCTTACCCTGAACTACCTTGCCTATATGCTGATGGGCTCAATGTGTGAAAGGTTGAGTAGAAATGTAATAAATACTGCTTCTTTACTTCTAAGGTTGCAGTTACTTAGTGAAAGATAATAACTTTTTTAAATCAATCAATGAACCATTTGATTATAGTCTTTTCAAACAATTTTTATTTTATTTTTTTATTTATTATATTTATATCCTGCCTTTTTTCCTGCAAGGAACCCAAAGTGGCTTACATAATCCTCCTCCTTTCCATTTTATCCTCACAACAACCCTGTAGGTTAGGCTGAGAGTCAGTGACTGGCCCAAAGTCACCCAGTGAGCTTCATGGCTGAGTGGGGACTTGAACCCAATCAACTACATAGAACTGTTTCAGCATGGACATCTTTCTTAATTCCAGTAATCCCCTAATTAAAAATCTCTACAAACATTTGGCACATTAATATTTTATACATCACAGAGAAGCATAAATTATAATTACCTTCATCATCATCATCTTTTTCCTTTTCCTCTAGTGTTTGTTTATCCAACTGTTTTGTTACTTCATCAAGTGTTGTCTCCAATTCTCTTTCAGTTTCCTGTTGTCCTGTTTGCACAATAAACAGGTGGTTTAACACTCATACAAAAGTCTGGCAATAGATTGAAGATGCTTTCAATATCTTATGCATCTATTTTCGCAGGTCTAAAACTCTTCATAGGCCGTGTTAGCATTGCAGATAAAGTATGATGCTCGTTCAAGTATGCACACAGATCCAAATATCTCCCCAACCCATAGGACAGGTGCGAGATGCTCCTTCAACTGAAAGGGTGTAAACCCATTTTTCTGCCCTGTGGCCTGTATGGCCAATTTAAGTCCCTCTACCTTATATTTCTACAGCGATCACACTCTAGTCCTATCCACAGTGCTGTAGGAAAACTAGGCAGCTACTATTTTTTCCAAACTCACTGCTCAAGTCTCCCATATTTTCTCCCTCTCACAGAAAGATCAGGCACCCACTTTGAGGAATCCTTTATTGCATAACACGAGTGCATAATTGCAAATCCAAACAACCGGAGATCCTGTCTCCCATTACATGTTGATTTCACGCACGCTCCTGCTATTATGCTTAGATGGCGGCGTTATATTTATTGCTCTATTTTCCAAGATCTCCCCCGCCCCACCGCCGGTCTCGGCGACCCTATGACAGCTGCACAGCCCGTCCTCTATTTCCCAAGAAAACTCCAGCAGAATACCTCTTCTCACCCAATCCCCGAGACAGAGATCTCACACGCAAGATCCTTCACACAGTCCGCACTCTAGTTTAAGACTCTCCAACCACATATTTTGACCGCCTATGGTTATAAACAATAAAGCTGACATGACCTGACTCCCTCTAACACCCAACGCTATCCCCACCTCCTAAAAAACAAACAAACTGGGACTCTGGAAACATTTTCCAAAAACGTCACCTACAGCAACAGCTGACTTAACTCCACTGAATAACCCGACAATCACGGGGAAACCGCTCACCACCAACCAGGCGAGCAAAAGGGCTAATAATCCTACCCCATGCTTCCCGCTCGCCTCCACAGCCAACATGGCCCGATTCTCCTTCTTATCTCTCTCCCTTACCCGTACTGAGAAGATTGCGCATTCGCTCCTTCTAGAAAGTTGCTCCCGTAGCCACCCCAGTCTTCCCCCTCACTCGCGGCCTCCCTCAATCCTCGCTCGCTCTACCTCGCCCGGCCCAGCTCGTACCCGCGACAGCGCCTTTGCTCTTCTTCTTCTTCTTGCGCTTCTTCTTGGCGCCTTCGTCAGTGCCGGGCCCCACCGCGCCTTCTCGCTCCTCGGGGTCCAAAAGCAGCTCTCCGTTCAGGTGCTTCTCCTCTTCGGGGCTGCCCCCTTGCTCCAAGCCCGCCATGTTGCAGCGCCCGCCGTCGCTCTACCAAGACTGCCGCCGACAGACCCAAAGAGGGAGGGGCGCCGCTCTGGCCCGAGCTCCTCTATGGCGCAACACAGGGGCACGCCGGGAAAGCTGGAGGACTCGGCCCCCAGCCGGGAGTGGTGGAGAGCGGCGAGGAAGCGCGTGCGCGAGGGAAGCGTCGCCTTTAGTGTGTGGCTTTGTGCGACCCTCTCAGTGGGACGTCCCATACGGGCGGGATTGAGGCTTGCCTGCAGCGTGGGCTTCCATCTTCCCTGCAAGGAAGGGGAGACTTACTTCAGGGTCTTGTTTTAACAGTTTCCAGAGTGTGTCGCAGGAAAAACAACATGACTTATGGTACTTTAAAGTTTAAAGGCTACGGCTGGAATCCGGTACCTACTTACCTGGGAGTAAGCTCCATTGAACTCAATGGGAGTCACTTCTGAGTAGACACGTATTGGATTGCGGTGATACATATTTATTATAGCATAAACTTTCTGGACTAGAGAGTACACTTCGTCAGAAGCGTCTGAAGACTTACACCATAATAAATTTGTTACAGTTTTAAGGCTGCAATCCTGTACACACTTACCTGGGAGTAAGTTCTGTTGAACTCAGTGATGTTTTCTGCTCAGTAGACATGATAGGATTGCACTGTAAATTGCCACAAGACTATATTCGTTTGAAACGTTAAAATGTTTTGCATTGATCTCACTGTTTACAAACCCACCCACCCCCCCCATATGTACTGTATATAAACCTAAAATCCGCCATCATGTTCCATGCATCTGATGCAGTTGACAAAGTGCACGAAAGCTGATGCCAGAATAAATTGGTTAGTCTTTAAGGTGCCACAAGACTTTGTTGTTGAAACTGAACTGATTTTTTTTAAAAAAAACAAACCCTGAAACACAATTTCCTCCCATGCCTGCCAGTACACAATATTTAAATCATCATCATCATCATCATCATCTAAATACATGACTTACCAAGATGTTCCTGAATTAACTTAACAATGCAAGATATCCTCTGCTAAGCAGGGTTGAATCCTACCTATCCACTCAGACTTCCACCTGAAATGTTTTTTCTGAACTTTTTAAGTATGTCTTAACATTTTTATATTGTTTGTACTGGATTTAGTTAGAAGATCTGGATGTCACTTGGGACAAAAAGGCAGGGTAAATAAGTTTTCATAAATGTAGAAGGGGGTCTAAGCCTATATGAGGGGGGAGAAAAAGAGAAGAACTCATGAGTCCATGCAAAGAGCAACGATTAAGTATTTCATGTACTAATTTTCCCATCTGGAAAGGGATAGCCATGGATGCACATCCGCACCCCAATGCTCATTCAGCTCTCATATAACTTAATGGGTGATCATATCTGTTTTTATTTATTTAATATATTTATACCCCGCCTTTTTTCCTGAAAGGAACCCAAGGCGGCTTACATAATCCTCCTCCTCCTCCTCTCCATTTTATCCTCACAACAACCCTGTGAGGTAGGTTAGGCTGAGAGTCAGTGACTGGCCCAACATCACCCAGTGAGTTTCATGGCCGAGCGGGGACTAGAACCCGAATCTCCCGAGTCCCAGTCCAACACTCTAACCACTATGCTACACTGTTGATGTGAATTGAGATGTGTGAACCCAGCAGGGCTGCTAGCCATGCATAACATGATTAGAACTGGATCAGGGGAGTTATTTAAGTTAAGAAATAAATTTAATAACATTTAATTTTAATAAAATTAAAACATTAGTGCCAAGTGCCTACCAAGCTGTTCTCACGCCAGGAGGCAAATGCTGTGTGCCCACCAATGTGTTCTCAAGCCAGAAAAATTAATGCCCACAGTCACCAGCCAAATAAATAAATGTAGGGGGGGGGCATGGCCAACTGGAGCAAAAAGACTACTATGATTGACGAGGGCGGGACTGACAGAAATCCTGCATCCTTCTCCTTTATTGATCCATACATGTGATACAGGGAAACGAAACGGTATTCCTGCTTTTCTTTTTTGCTGACCTTCCCAGTTTGAACACATTGGTTGGAAAAGTGCAGGACAGGAGCAGCAGGTTTATTATTCACTGAGCAATACTTGTAAAGGGCAGTTGGGTGAACAGGAAGAAGATTAACAGCGTAAAGTGTAGCCTTTTTTTTTCCTGGCCTACTAAATTGGCTGGATTCTGAGTTTTAGTGGAATGTTGCAATTCTGGGGAAGTAGGTAAACATACAACAAAAAAGTTTATTTTTAAAAAAATCTAGTCACCCTTAAAGCAGAACTAAAAGGTTAAGTTGAAACTAGCCTTTCCTAAACTACCACTTCCACCCGAAATACATTCACTTAGAGCACAATCCTATCATGTTTAGATGGAAAAAATGTCCTACAACTCCCAGCATGCCCCAGCCAGCATGGCTGGCTGGGGAATGATGGGAATTGTAGGATTTTTTTTTTCTGTCTAGACATGCATAGGATTGCATCCCTAATTTGAGATCAAGGTTTCCTTTTCATTCTATTTTGTTAAAATTACCCTGTGCTTGTCAGTGTGGGATGCTAGTAGACTGTGACTGATTATGATAGATCACAGAGGCTGAGCAAAGGCTTGTTTCAGTGGAATATATTTCTAAATATCTCTGGCGCAGTAGGCATACCAATATCCATTTATTTCAGTGGATTTCACATAAGACTACACTGAATTGTGGCTCGTCTGTTTTAAGATTCTAGGTTTTTAAGCAGAAAATGGCCGGAGAAAGGAAGTATCATTGAGTACAATCCACACCATGTGGTAACCAAGCAACAGGGCTTTAAAACATTGTGTGTTGACAGACTGATGGCCACCACAGAGAAACAACTCCTTTTCACTCTTCCTTGAAAGGGACAACTTACAAGAATTTTATTTTATGTTATTGACCAAGCAAGCTCTGCTCTTATGTGGAAAGTATCCTTCAAGGGTATGTTACATTTATTTACTGTAGTCTACAGAATCATAGTTAAAAGGGAAGATTTGAAAAGACAAGAGTCAAATAGATTTTGTGTAAAGCAGACAGCAAGGCAATAAGGAAGGGAAATGTTTATATCAGCTTAAAGAAGAGTTTGAACAGGAAGAGATTATATATGTTCAGTTTATCAGAACAGTCTATTCCTATTTTTAATAAATGTATGGTATTCATGGTTAAGTTCCAAGCACAGATCCAAAATTTCTAGAGATCTGTAAGAAGGAAGAAAGTGGTATTAAAAACACATTTGGTAAATATAAATCTGAAATAATCAGACAAAATGTTTCATAAATTTAGTGTTTTTCAGACAATGTTCTTTTCACACCATGTCTGAAGGTAAAAAAAGAAAAGGGGAAAAAAGACAAGAACCAGACTTTATTACTAACTTCTGTAAACTAGAGCGATCCACAAATGCTTATTCCAGGAGTATTCCAAAACCCACAGTGGGGCAATGCCTCTTTTAGGATCAATGAAAATGTCACAAAATAGTGAACAAATCTTCTAGTTCTCCAGAACTATTCATCAGGATGGGTGTTAAGTAAAATTGGGGGGGGTGGGGGTGGGGGGTGGGAAATGGGAGAAGCTGGCTTGAGGCTGAAGCCACAAAGTCTGAAAATGAGAAAAAACGGGGATCAGCCATTATTTGCTTCTTTGTCTCAACATCCCTAACCTAGTAGAGCATCATCCAATTAAGGGCACAATCCTATGCATGTATCTAGTGTGGCGTAGTGGTGAGAGTGTTGGACTGGGACTTGGGAGATCCGAGTTCTAGGCCCCACTCGGCCATGAAACTCACTGGGTGACTTTGGGCCAGTCACTGACTCTCAACCTAACCTACCTGACAGGGTTGTTGTGAGGATAAAAACAGAGAGGAGGAGGATTATGTAAGCCACCTTGGTTTCCTTTCAGGAAAAAAGGTGGGGTATAAATATAATAAACAAACAAACAAACAAATAAATAATGTTTAGACAGAAAAAAGTCCTACAACCCCCAAGGTGTCCCAACCAGCATGGCTGGCTGGGGCATGCTGGGAGATGTAGGTTTTTCTATCTAAACATGCATAGATTTGCACTGTAACAATGCAATCCTAGATCCACTTTCCTGGGATAACCCCCACATAACTCTATAATAAAACTTACTTCTAAGTAGACATGTAGAGGATTACATTGTATGTCTGCATTCTTTTCCTATGCTCAGTCTTAAGACTGTGACTAAATGCAGACTATGTAGCTTCAACATCAAGGCAGTGTTTTCTCTCCCCATTTATGGTGAACACCCTATTTATGGTGCATGTAATATGGGGATGGAAATTATGTGATGATTGAATTGAACGGGAGTAGAGAAATTGGTTTTGGAGGAGGGTCTGGATCTTCTGAGTTACATTAATAGATTAAGAACTGATTTTGGTGATCTAGGATGAAGTGCAGATTAATTTTAAAATGTTGAAGGGTAATTTGGCTGGCAAATTAACTGGTTTGCCTTTTGTAAAATTTTAATTCCAGTAATTATTCTTAAATTTCCATATATACATAGATACTAACATACTAGTGCCCTCGTTTGTCCTCTTTTCCGGTGGTGCATATCTTCTTTTTTGGCAATGTAAGTTGCCACCCTAGGTTCATGTGCACATGGAGCACTTGTGAAGGCCTGAATCAGAGGCTACACCTGCAATTTCCATTGAGTGAAATCCAATAAAGTAGTTTCACTGACAGAACTGCTTCCATCAGTGGAAGGGGAGGGATGATTCCCCTGCAGTCCCCTGCATGCTCTCAAACTCTGCTCTGGAGGGTTGGGCCACCCGGAGCAGATTTTTGGGAGCTGTGGGGGCTGCGGGTGGGGAAGAGAGAAGGAGGATATCCTGTTGGATTCCACTCATTAGATACTGTTTTAGGAACAAATTATATATTGTTAGGTACTTTGTTTCTAAAACACCTAATCAGCACTTAATTATAGCTCTCAAAAATAAAATTATTTCATCTGTGTCACATTTTTTCTTGGTATATTCATACTATTTTATCATTGTAGATGTACAGACCTGTGGCTCATGCTGGCTCAGCTTGTCTGAGTGTGGAAAGCTAGGCAGGGTCAAGCCTGGTTATTACTTGGATGGGAGACCCCTCCTCTAGTTTCCTGCATTGAGCAGGGGGTTGGACTCAATGGCCTGTAGGCCCCTTCTAACTCTATGATCTACGAATCTATGAATAGATTTTTACAGAGAAAAATGGCTGAAAATGTGGAACAAGGAGCCATATATTTCTTTGACCAGGTAACTTTCTCCCCCCCATGTTTAATTGATTTTTATTGCTTTCTCCAAAGTGATTAAGCATTTAATCAGAGCCTGTTTTATTTTAGCTGAAAACCAAAAGAAAATGGCTTAAGAAAATGGAATCAGGACAACAGCTTGCTGATTTAATTTCATTCAGCACCAATCCTCATGAAACTAGGAACTTTTACTGGTAACATGGTCTTCTACTTAAGTTGTAATAATTGATTAATCAATCACATAAATTAATTAATTAATAAAATTGATTCATTAATAGTTTAAAATGTAGATTATTTTCATTTTAAAGAGCTTTTTATTAAGGCATTATTTTCTTAATATCTGTAATGTCAAAAGTTAATAAATCATTGGGCCCAGATGGTATCCTTCTTAGAGTTCTTAACTCAATTTTGAAATTGCTTATCTTCTACCAAAAATATGTAACAGGGCCCTAAGATCAACCTCTGGCCATTCTCCAGTCCTCTGGTACAATGTAACACCAATTTTTAAAAAGAGAACCGGAGGGATCCAGTAAATTACAGGCCGGTTAGATTAAGGGCTGTTCTGGGTAAATTGGTTGAAAGAATTATTAAAGATAAAATTAGTAAGCATATAGAAGGACAAGCCCTGCTGCGAAAGAATCGGCATACGGTAGTTTCCAAAAAGGTAAGTCCTATCTCACTAATCTTTTCAAGTTCTTTGAGAGTGTCAATAAACATGTGGACAGGGGTAATCTGGTAGACATTGTTTACTTGGACTTCCAAAAGGCTTTTGACAAAGTCATTCTCTAATGATTTCTGAGCAAATTTAGCAGTCATGGAATAAAAGGAGACTGCTGGTGCAACCACACTTAGAATACTGTGTACAGTTCTGGTCACCACATCTAAAAAAGGATATTGTAGAGTTGGAAAAAGTGCAGAAAGGGGCAACTAAAATGATCAAGGGGCTGGAGCAACTCCCCTATTAGGAAAGGTTACAACATCTCAGATCGTTTAGTTTAGAAAAAAGGCAAGTAAGGGGAGACATGATAGAGGCGTACAAAATTATGCATGGTGTGGAGAAAGTGGATAGGGAGACATTTTTCTCCCTCTCAATACTAGAACCCGGGGTCAACCCATGAAGCTGATTGGTGGGAGATTTAAAAAGGAAGTACTTCTTCACACAGCGCATAGTTAAACTATGGAATTCACTTCCACAAGATGTAGTGATGGCCACCAATTTGGACAGCTTTAAAAGGGGATTGGACAAATTCATGGAGGATCAGGCTATCAATAGTGACTAGTCCTGATAGTTATATGCTACCTCCAGTATCAGAGGCAGTATGCCTGTGTACTCCAGTTGCTGGGGAACATGGGCAGGAGGATGGTGTTGCACTCATGTCCTACTTGTGGGTTTCCTGTTGGTAGCTGGTTGGTCACTATATGCACAGAATGATGGACTAGATGGACCCTTGGTCTGATCCAGCATGGCTCTTCTTATGTTAGTAGGGATGGGGCTTGGGGCGTTTTGTCATTAGATCTGATTTCAAAATAAAAACTGCTTTCCTTTCCTCCTGCTCACCCCACTCTCCTGGCCAGTAGGTGAGCAGCTGTCTGTGATATCTGCTTTGTTGCATAGCAAAATTATCTGAGGGGAGCATCGTCTAAGGGGATTATCTGAGGGGAGCTAATTATTATTTAAAGAGGTGATGAGAGTCATTTTCAGGCCCTCAGTTGATTTATTAAGCCTCTTTGGAGTGATGCTTTCGTGAATCACCAATAAATTGGTATAGATTCTAGAGGTGGTTATTAACCTTTTGACATTTCATGTAAAATTATTGACCAAACAGCTCAAATGGCAAGGCTGTTAAATGCACACTACAAATTAAAAATGCTTTAAAAAATGAATTGAATATAAAAGTGTAATGCTGATTTCAGCAGGAAGTACATACTACTTCTTCACTTCCTAGCTACCTGATTACTACTGTTCACATCAGGAGTTAAGAATCAAGCCTGAACATATACATAGGTGTGTCTGCAGCTTCTGGTATACATAGACACACCCTCTTCATCCCTGAAGAGTCCTTGGCCTATATTCTGGAGTTATAGGCAGAATATAACCTAAATGTAAGGCATAATAGAGCCAGTCTGGTGTAGTGGTTAGAGGACTGGACTGGGACTCGGGAGATCTGGGTTGTAGTCTCCATTCGACTATGAAGCTCACTAGGTGACTTTGGGCTAGTCACTGACTCTCAGCCCAACCTACGTCACAAGGTTGTTGTGAGGATAAAATGGGGAGGAGGACCATTGGGTTCAAGAGGAAAAAAGGTGGGATATAAATGTAATAATAAATAAATAATACACATTTTCTGTCTACATGAAGGAATCTTGGATGCACAGAAGAGCACATGGAAAGAAATGATGCTTTAGTGAAAAACAATATAGCAAATAAAGATCCAGTTTCTCCTCAGATGTATGATCCTTCTGTATCCAGAGCCATCTGTGAGGTCCCTCTGGCTCAGCCTTCCAAAATACCTTCAGATTCACTTACAGAAGATTTCCTGCAGTCAGCCTCATTGGATGAATACAAATGCATGGCTGTTGCCATATTATGTGAGCTGGAAGAAATGTTGAACCATTTCCCCAAGTCTAAGTTTATTTTACCTCAGGGGATTTTAAATATCTTAAACTACAGTTGGAAAGAGTTCACTGAAGGTGCCTGGTATAATAAAAAATCTTGGCAGGAACTAGCATACAGAAACATAAAATCAGAGAAAAGGCAAGCAGCAGAGGAGCCCAACAGGTTGTCACTCACATCTGAATGTACTGACCGTGAGATGGCGGAAAATATCAAAAGGGGAAGCAGAAAAAGTCTTGGTTTTCCCACTGGTGTTGCAAAGGAAACAGAGATTCCTGGGACTCTGTTAAACAGGAGTAAGGAGGAATTACTAGTTTTCTGTTAATACTCTAGTACAGTCTTCACCACTCTGATGCCCTTCAAATGTGTTGGACTACAACTCCAAGCATCCCCCAGCCAGCAATGGCTGCTCTAGTATCACACAGCAGGTGCTGGCATAGCTGGGCCAATACACTACTCATATTCATACCCAGTCATGGGCAACTTTTACATACAAAAATGGGAGCAAGTTTATTGGTTTTCATGCTAAAACCTAAATTCAGAGTTTGGTGTGACCACTTTCCTATGTATCTAGCTCCAGGTAGATAAGGCTATTTAGTAATTAGCACAGATAGGAGCACCTAGATCAGGCAAAAAGGTTGATACACTCCTGCCTCACTTAACATTGTTTTTTAGGCAGTGTAGAACAAAGCTGTAGAGGTTTTTGTGGGCCTAGGCAAAACATAATGAATCTCCAAGGCTAAGTTTGACCATTTTCTTACACAAAGCAAAGTTTACTAAAACTCAAGGAAAATCAGATATAGGGGGAAAAGGAAGAAATAAGTAGCTATCCCCTGTTTGCTAAGATTTTAAAAGCTTAGATATTAAAAGAACAGCCTTTGAAAGGCTGCAATCCTGCTCATTCATGTATGAATAGCAGGATGTGGAGGGACTTCTCACTGCGGCACAGTTGTCCCCTGTCACCCCTGCACCAGGTACGCTGCTGCTGTGCTGGGAATGCTCCAATGAATGGGGACATTCATGGGAAGCTAAGGCCCTGAGCTCACTTAAAACCATCCAGTGTTCTGGTTTTTCCAAGTTCCCAGTATGGTGTGTTACTCCTGTTCCTGTTCAAAAAAGTAGGCTGGGAGCCTGGGGTGAAAAAGGCTGTTGGATGCTTCATAGAGGCCTGGCTTGCATGTAACGAGAAGCCACCACAGGTGAATTTCCTTGTGGGTCTTGTTCTTGCAGTGGCCACTGCCATTTTGAATATTCAGGTCACCGTGGGGGCATGCTGTAGCTTCTTGTTATGTGTGAACCTGGCACAGGTGGGTTGTTTGAGTGGTTGACAAACCACCCAGAATCCATGGGCTGTTGTAGGGTTGCAGGTGGCTTGTCAGCCACTCCAGCAACCCATCCTTGCTGGGTTTGCATGTAACAACAAGCTGCAGTCAATTGATTAATTGAGGGGAAATTGCTGAAGAACATTAGAAAATGGCCTTGCAAGTGAAGTTAGAGAGCTATAAGCACTTAGGATAAAAACAGCAGAGAAACTAGGCAATTTTTCAAGCCTTTTTTTTTTTAAAGCCTCACTTTCCCACTTCAAGGTGAGTGAAAAAGTAATCATGGTATATAGCCAGGAACTGTGAATCTGTATCCAGAGCTCTTCATTCGGAAAAAGTTAACAGTACAGTACAGAAGTACTTGCTGTGGACATTAGCTACCTGTTTGCAAGTTTGTAATTAAAACTACTTAATAACTGCATTTGTATGTACTTAAGTAGCAGAATGTTCATG
Source organism: Shinisaurus crocodilurus (assembly GCA_021292165.1). Classification (NCBI taxonomy): domain Eukaryota; kingdom Metazoa; phylum Chordata; class Lepidosauria; order Squamata; family Shinisauridae; genus Shinisaurus; species Shinisaurus crocodilurus. Next base: position 232,285 of record JAHFWL010000248.1, on the reverse strand, counting down.
AACAATTTTGGTTTCTTTTTTCTCCTGTCCAGCTATAGTCTCACAACAATATGCCAATGATTCACCGGTTGCAATTAGTTTTTCACTGTCCTCAAAACTCTGCAAGGAAAGAGGTATGGTGCGTGTGCACTCTCTTTAATCAGTTTAATTGGTAGATTAATCAACTAAAGCTGGTGGGTGAGTTAGCAGGTGGGGCTGATAGTTAAAGACATAACTATTTTGGGGGCTATTTTGGTTCTGGTGTAATAGAGAATGAAAAAGAAAATATTATAGATGATGGCCTATACTTCTGGCCCTGTTCACATGTAACGACAATCCATGGGTTGTTGGGGCTGCATAGGAGCACATGCACGCTGCCTCCCACCTACCACTTCCACTTTGCATCCACTTTCATCAACAACCCAGGAATGTCCCACAAACCTGGAACTCTGTGTTGTTGTGGGACAAACAACCCAGAGTTCTAACCCAGCAATAAACAATTGGTTCAAACTCTGGGTTGTATGGTATGTCCCTCAACAACTCAGAGTTCCAGGTTTGCACTACACTCAAACAACCCAGGAACAGGACATTCTTGGGTTGTTCAAGAAAGCAAATGCAAAGCAGAAACAGCTAGTGTGCAGGAGGCTGCGTGCTCACTCTGGCGCTGCCTGGCCAATTAATGGTTTAAACAACCCATGAATTGGCATTATGTGCAAACCAGGTCACTAACTAGTACTTCTGGGCGGAGTGTGTGTGTTAAATTATGTTATTCACACTAACTTGAATATCCCCAAGAGGCACGCTTTGGTAATATAATAATGTATTGACATTTAATCATCTGCCATTTAATCCATCAACTAAGATTTATTTAATTGGTTTCTGGCATATATGTGGGTACATTTTATACATATGTATTGCCTAATCAGATATAATTTGCAGAAGACCAGTTCATCCCAAGGCAATGCCTGAAGATGCGTGTTCTCTTTGAATGTGAATAGGGCTTTTGTTTTTCAGTGGTCAGAGTTGTGAAATTATTAAGAAAATAAGCATTGCATGTTGTCTATTTTGTTTCTGCCCATTGCCTCAGCTCTGTAAAACAAGTATTATTCTCATTCTAGAGCTACAAAACTGAGGCTGAGCGAAAGTGATTTGCCCAAGATTTCCTAGTGTCTGTGGCTGACAACTAAGTTATCCAGATCCCAATTTGGCTTGCTTTTAATTCTGTTAAACTGGCTGTCTTAACTTAAATGTATTTTTTGATTAACTGGAACATCTTTAATGTATTGATACGCGTCTTGGAATTTGACAGACATTAAGGTTTTTCTCCAACATTGCAGATAACTAATTCTGAGTTTTTATTTCTTCATAAAGGTTGGGTTTTTCAGCATTCTGACTGTGACTCTAAAAACCTAGAATGGAAAGTACCATATGTCTGGGCAGTGGAAAGACTACGACTGGCTAAGAACCAAACGTATTTAACAGAAAACCCCATTTTGTTATGGCTCTTTTTTTGTTGTGTTAATCAGAGATAGTTTAGGATGTGTTAAATTGCCAACATAAACCCTCAGCAGTGCAATCCTATGCATATTTATGTGGAAGTAAACTCCATGCAATTAATGGGGCTTACTCCGAAGCAGTGTGTATAGGATTGCAGCATCAGATTGCCCCAGGCCCATGGGAGTATGCAGGGCTACTGGTGGGCTCCCAACTGGGTAAGGATTGTGTGGAGGCACTGATAATTCGAACCAATGGTATGAATTGGGGCCTATATATGTGGCCACTGCCATTTCTGTAATCAAGACGTTGCTTTTTTGAACCACTGACCTGGTTTGCACATAATGAGCAGGGCCGGTGCTACCATTAGGCCAACTAGACAGCTGCCTAGGGTGCAGGGCTAAAAGGGGTGCCAGAAACGCCTTGAAAAAAAATACAGTGCTCTCAAGTGGGAAGGGGGGGCGCTAAATATCTGATCTTGCCTAGGACACCAAACTGCCTTGCACCGGTCCTGATAATGAGAAGCCCGTAACCCTAGAACCTGCGTTCTAGGTGGCTTGTCAACCACCCCAACAACCCACCCTTGCTGAGTTCGCACATAACTACAAGTTACAGTGCGCCTCCGCCGTGGCCGGAATATTCAAAATGCTGCCTTGACAAGAAACCCTGCAGGGAAATTCATTCATGGTGGCTTCTCATTATGTGTGAACTGGGCCACTGTGTTTGCACAAATCACAGCCACCACATGAAAAAGCTGCACATGGAGGTGACTCCATGCAATCCCTGCTGGGTCATGAGCCCAACAGAAACCACTCATGCTCCTGTGGGCAATCATGTGAAAACACAAAGTATCAGACCAGGTTACAGAAACATATTTCCTCTGAAAAGTGTCAATAATTGAACTATAAATATTTGGTATTAAATAGGAGGGGGGGGAGTCAAAGACAACACGCCTAGAATTATGTTGTTTTGGGAATAAACAAGTTGCTCAATGTAGGGTTTGTTTTCCAAGTTGGCATTAATCCAAAGGAATATTTTAAAGAACAATTACTATAGCATCTTTAGAAGCCTTGTACTCTTTCATCCTCTATATCAGTGATGGCGAACCTTTTTGAGTCTGAGTGCCCAAACTGCAACACAAAACCAACTTATTTATTTACTTGTTTAAGTGCCAACACTGCAATTAAACCTGAATACCGAGGTTTTAGTTTTAGAAAAACAACTCATATAATTGTCCGAACTAATTAACATCTTTTGTCTTAAAAGAAAAACACAATAACAGAGCTTTCAATGATAGTACTACATTGTACTATCATTGAAAGGGAATTTATACAAACTTTAAAAATAATTAGGCACATGTATTTTTGGATAAGGGATTCTCAACTTGTAATATGATTATATGCCAGACTGAAATTGTATGGGGCAAGCTTTACTCCGGGTCCTTTCCCTGCTTCTACAGGTGTCGGATTAGTAAAAGTCAACCTGTACTAGGATGAGCAAGATAAACAAGAAAACTAAACGTGCTTAACACATTTTAAACACTTTTTGTCTTGGACTGCAAACACTGCATTAGATAAAAGTTTGCATTGGGCATGCTTTTGCACAGTTAATGTGATTTTTGCTATTGCGTGCATGCTGATAATTTGTCAAACCTTGGCTCATACTCCGTTAGTTTGAGAGCAACACATGCAGCACTCAGGTCAACTGTTAGGGCTTTACATCCAAGCCATGCTCTGTGCATCATTCCTCAAAATCTTTTAAATGTGATAACAATGTAGAAAAGAATTCTGTAACAGGAATTCCAGAATAAAATAATTCTGTTCCACACTGTGAGAAAGAACAAGATCATTAGTGTTTTGCAGAAGGGGACGGTCTTTTCGCGATCTGGTGACCAATGGCTCGAGTGCCCACAGAGAGGTCCCTGCGTGCCAGCTGTGGCACCCGTGCCATAGGTTCACCATCACTGCTCTATATTTTCCTCTACAGTTTTTAGTTAATAAACAACTAAGCTTGTTCAGTCAAGATCAAATGACTGCCTTCTATTAGCTAGAGCTGCTTTTTGCACTTTTATGTTTTCTTATCATATAAAATATATTTTCATCTAAAATATATTTTTATAGGCAACCCCATTGCAAAGCAATTGATCCCAGAGAAGTAGAGCATGTTTTCTTTTTCATTGTTTTATCACCCCTGTTGGCGCACAGACCTGGCATTGAAATCTTGATCTTCATTTTGGAATGTACTGTGCTGACTGTTGCCAGGTTCCTGTGCCAACACTGTAGCACTTGACTTAGTGTTATTGAGTGCTTATTCTTAGCCTGGTCAGCAAAAAGGTGTCCTCAGTGCTATCTTGTTACAGAATTTAAGATATAAGGAATGTTGGCTTGCAATCAAGGATTCTCCTTAGATTTCCTCTGGTTAATATTTAGAATTACAAGTGTCTGGAATGCTTTCTTGCTTAATGGGTGTGTTTAGTTAAAGGTTTGGGTATTTCTCTGATTTTAAGCCTCTCTCAAAGTCAGCAGTATGTACGTAATAGGTAGACTGAGAAAATTCAGAGGGACATTGAAATAAGGCTGCCTGAGACACAGTAAATGTGTTGTTTGTTTACCAGTGGAAATGACAGCCCAGTCCAGTAGATTTGCTTTAACTGAAGTGGTGCAAGTAGTGGCCAAAACAATATAACTTGTCAGTGTAACACCCTCTTCTACCCCAGCATGTAAAGTGAAGGAAGCTAGCTGCTATGTTGCACTTCTTTCCCCTTTATCCAAGCAGCTAAATGTCCATTAAGATATTATTTTGCAGAGCTGTGGGTGGCTACTTGTTCTTTCTGCTCCACCGTTGCCAGTGGTGTGTAAGTGCCCCTGTAGAATGGGAAGGGGCAACTATTGACATAGTAATACTTACAGTGTCGGCCTGGGCCTTGGCAATTACTGTTGTCCCTTTCCTTTGGTATTCATTCAGAAGAACAGGCAAAGAATTGGTCAAGGTTTTTTTTTTTTTTTAAATGAAAAGAATAAAAATGAAATACAAATCAAACCCTAATCTAGATTGGGATGCCTGTGTTTAGAATTGGTATGTTCCACTGGAATCACATGAGCAACACAGAAATGAGTTATAGTTACAATCTTTAACTGTTACATGTCTAAATATAAAGATTTTCAAAGCTTTTATGGTATTTGGGTTGAATGAAACTAATTTTGACTGACATATATAGAAGAAAGTTGCCTTTAATAGTCTGTGATCAACTGCTTATTCAGATCCTCTGGATAGGCTAAAAATGTTCAAGCTAAATGCTAGTTATGTTGAACAAGATCCTCAAGACCTTATTTAAGATAGTTGTTCATAGATTCTTCTGCCTGAACAAAAAAAGAAATTAGTTCTCTAAGTTACCAACTTCTTAGTAAAGAATTGTTTGTTCGTTGTAATCTCTCAAACAGAATTGAACAGTTGTCTACGCTGCAAGAATCAGGATTTAATAAGCCTGTCATTCTTCGTCATTATGGTGATGTCCGAAAAGAAACCTTTCCAAAAAACATCAAAGGGTGTACCAGTAGCAGAGTATCCTCAGAGGTCCTGTATGAAAAGCCTCAGTTGCCAAGGATCAAGCAGACTAAGTCAGCCTTTAAAAAACTGCACTATGGACTGATTGATGGATCATCTTTGATTTAATATCCTTTGAACTTATAAAATAAAAGGGAGTTACATCTAGCAGTAATGGGAGGAAAGGCCTCTATAACAAGGTTAAAAAGCAAAGATTCAAAAATGCTTTAATTTGGGCTGCAATCCCAAACACGATGATCAGGAAGTAAGCCCACTTGGACACAGTGGGACTTACTTCTGAGTAAACATGCATAGGATTGCACTGTTAAGCAGTTAAGTCCTAGATAACTTTAGAAGAGTAGGTGTCTCCAATTGGGTTGTCTGCTTTTTTGATCTATTTCCAAATGGCAAAGTAGTTCGTATTCAGTTGAATATGCGAATTCAAGACCCTCCGGGCGTGCTCGCATGACACGGGAAGTTGTGCGAAAGCCGACCGGGGGTGCCCCCGCGGGATGGCTGCGCGTGGGACGCACGCAAAGTGACCATGGTCGGTAGAGGAGTAAGCCCCTACCGCGCGTGGCCACCCTGCCGTGCGAACAGCGGGGGGCCATCCCACGGGGGCCATCCCACGGGGGCCATCCCACGGGGGCCATCCCACGGGGGCCATCCCACGGGGGCCATCCCACGGGGGCCATCCCACGGGGGCCGCACAGAGGCGGCAGCCCAGAGCGGCCGGAGCTGCCGCCGCTCCATCCTGTAGGGGCAAATGGCCCCTCTGGGCATCCTGAGCCCCGCCCCCTAGCGCTGGGAGGCCCGCACTGCGATGCGGGGACTGCCGGCTCCACCGGGGTCCGCCCACGTGTGCGGGGCGCAGGTTGTCTGCGGCGCCCCACCGGACCCCGTGGTGCCTCCCCCGCCCGCAGCCTGGGTCGTGCAAACTGGCCCTCCCTTATCTGCTGCTGATTTGTAAGCATGAGGGCAGGGACTGTCATACTACTGACTTTGTAAGCCACTCCGGGGGCCTTTTTGGGTAATGAACAGGGTTAAAATGCTTCCAGAAAGCTGATTAGCCCCCCTTTTGCCTTGAACTTACTAGCCCTCAGGCTGTCCAAGGTTTTTTAAAAAGTTAATATTTTAGTAAAGAACAATGTGAGAATAGGCAGAGAAAAAACCTCCTGCAAACAGGATGGATGTTGGAAGTCATAGAATCATAGAATAGTAGAGTTGGAAGGGGCCTATAAGGCCATTGAGTCCAACCCCCTGCTCAATGCAGAAATCCAAGTCAAAGCCTTCCTGACAGATGGCTGTCCAGCTGCACCATGAATGCCTCCAGAGTGGGAGAGCCCACCACCTCCCTAGGTAGTTGGTTCCATTGCCTTATTGCTCTAACAGTCAGGAAATTTTTCCTGTTGTCCAGGCGGAATCTGGCTTCCTGTAACTTGAGCCCATTATTCTGTATCCTGCAATCTGGGATGATTGAGAAGAGATCCTGACCTGGCCCTCCTCTCTGTGACAACCTTTCAAGTACTTGAAGAGTGCTATCATATCTCCCCTCAAGCTTCTCTTCTGAAGGCTAAACATGCCCAGTTCTTTCAGTCTCTCCTCACAGGACTTTGTTTCTAATCCCCTGATCATCTTTGTTGCCCTTCTCTGAACCCTTTCCAGTTTATCGACATCCTTCTTAAAGTGTGGTGCCCAGAACTGGATGCAGTACTCAAGATGAGGCCTAACCAGTTACAATCTTTAACTGTATAGTCATTCATGTATAGTCAGTTTAGCACAGGATAGGTCACTGCTGTGTAAACTCAGTAGTTGCTTATAATCTGGAAGCATGTAGTAGTATAGATAGTATCTCCTGTGAATCAACACTGAGCAGATTTCAGTTGCAGTCAAGTGCAGAATAGATAAGAAATAGAGTAATTTACTGTTGCATCACACAAGCCATGGATCCCCCCCCCCCACATAGTGTCTTTTAACCTCAGTCTTTATATCAGTTTTCTGTGTTTTATTATAAGAGAGAGGAAGCAGATCCTGCTAGTAGAGCTGTTTCAACCATTTGGTTGTTACAGGCACCTTTTGGTTTGTGTGCTCCACGTATCCAGTGATAAGTGTCATATATGCCCCTCTCTGTGTGGCTGTACTCATTTTGCAAGCTTTATTTTTAATCCCCCTCCTCCACCTAGTATTTAGAGGTTGAGCATTCTCCATTTTACTTCTCTAGGAAACTAACAAAATATTGGACAAATCCTAGCTGAACAACTGCAAGACTGCCTCCTCCCCACAGCAACACCCCACCATTTTTTTAATGGTTTCCCTCTTTTTGATTTACTTTTTCTTTTATCAGCAGTGGAATGCACATGCAGCCTGTTTAATGGGGGCCAGGTATAGACGAGATCCCCAGGCAATTTGGCAATCTTACTCTGCAGCTAGATTTCTCACCTTTTCTAGCACTAGTTACCTCGTGTTACTTTAGTGCTAAGTTTAAAAATGCATTTTTTTAAACATCAGGAAAAGGTTTTGCTATCTCAGACAAATGCTAGAAACTCCTTGACTGTCTGTTTATCTATCCTTCTGGGCACTTTGCAGTCTGCCAAAGTTACGCTGATCTTCCTGGTGGTGGTTTGTACACAAATATATTCAATGATTTTCCTGATCGTACTTTACTTGGAACATTTACTCCTTTGGGACATGGCAGTGTTTGCTTTCCTAACAGGTAGGAATAAATATTCCAGAAAGTTTTCTTACTAACTGCATTGTGTTATGGGTTCAATGTTAGTCTGAATGATCTCTCAAGGACTCTGTGAGTCTGATTGTGAAAAGAGATTGTCAGACTCTGTGAGTCTGATTGTGAAAAGAGATTGTCAGACTCTGTGAGTCTGATTGTGAAAAGAGATTGTCAGAATGGGTCAAACTGGTTGGGCAAATTTAGCCTGGCAGATTCACTACTGTTATAGAGTGGTGTCTGTCCTTAGAGATGGCTATAGGTAGATTGTTTTTGAAGGGGGCTTACCTTTCTCTCCCCTCTGCCTAAGGAATGTGTTAATTTAAAGGCCTTTGAGAACAATGAAAGCAAGCTAAGTGTATGGGTAGCAAGAAGACACTGGGCTGCTCACATGACATGCTGTGCCTTGTCATGGCTTATTTAAGCCATGACAAGCTGCGGTGTCCTTGGGTGCCATCCAGAATATTCAACCCCCGACTGTGGGTTGTCATGTCATACAAACCCAGCCAGTGGGGGTTATGTGAGGATTAAACAACCCTCACATAACCCTAGAACAGGCTGTGGCGGGGATAATTCGAGGGATGTTTACCCCTTGCATAACCCTGCATGTCAGGTACAGACGACATGACAACCCACTGTTGGGGGTTGAATATTCAGGATGGCACCCATGGGCGCCATGGCTTAAATAAGGCACAATGAGCCACAGTGTGTCATCTGAACCCAGTCTGTCTGTGCTGGAACTGAGAGCTGTAAAAGAGGCAGAGATGGCTGCTGTCTGGAGCAAATCCTATGAGACTAGGGGTTTCCCTAGACGTCTTATTGGCAAACCACAGTCTGTTGGAGTATTAATGCTTATCTGACAGAAATGCCACAAGTCTCCAATGACCTTCATCTAAGGAAACTGAACCCTGGGTAAGTGCTGGAATCCCTGAAACTTCTCACTGCTCAGAAGTGGGGTTGCATGTGCATTACAATATGTTGGGTAGGGCAGGTGCTGTGTTTTTTCTTGGGAGTACAGGCAGCCATTTGGGGATACTTGCTGTGCTCAGCACAGCACATGATTCAAAGGTTCTCACATTGCTTCCAGCAAATATATATATATATATATATATATATATAATTCAGTGCTGCAGTATCACATAATGATGGAGTGGAACTGATCCATCTGGTTGTGCCTGTGTGATGACTCATGGTTGGCTCATAACACTGGCACAGGTGAAGATGCTGTGCTGGCAGTTATTACACCCTTTCCTAAAAACAAAGAGACTTGTGGCACCTTAAAGACTAACAAGTTTATTATGGCAAAAGCTTTTATGGGCACAATCCACTTCATCAAGTGCATGAAGGGTTAGCCTCAGCTTGGCAAATTTATATACCCATGCATGGGGTGGGGTGGGGGGCTGGTTCAGAGAATCAGTGAGGTCAAAGGGATTGAAATGCATAAAATACAGACAGTGATATTTACCGTAACAGTTGCCATTCACAAAATATTGTTGGGTGATAACACAGATATCATTGCATTGGTGTGCAGATTACTACATGTAGTGTGATTTTTTTAAAAAAACACCTTTGTCCTTGTTGAAATTGAGTTGAATCTCTTGATGAATTATACTTCAGCAATTTTGTTTTGATAGGTATCAAAAGGGAGCATTCCTTTGTTCAAGAATGGCCACCTTCCGGTCACTGACAGAGTGTCCTGGAAGGTTGAAGTGTTCCCCGATTGGTTGTTGAATATTGTCATTTCTGATGTCAGATTTGTATCCCTTTATTCTTTTGCACAGAGACTGGCCTGTTCCTCCTATGTAGAATGCATTGGGGCATTGCTGGCAAATGATGGCATATATCATATTAGAAGATGAGCAGGTGCATGAGCCCCTGCTGTTGTGGATGACATTATTAGGTCATGTAATAGTGTTGCCAAAATAGATGTGGAGGTAGAGTTGGGAATGGGTGCTCCAGGCCACCAAGGTCACTTGGGCCTCCAGTGACATGGATGGATCCAGGGGCACCCTCAAACTACGTACCTGTTTTTAGGATCAGGGATGGTGTATTTAGGATGAGGGTTGTTAATGAGCTTAAATATTCTGCCTATATGGTTTGTGGGTTGCAGCCATAGAAGATGGAAGTGTGGGGTTTTGCTGTGGATCAAAAGATAATGGAATATATAGTTGATGCCTCTGAATTGTGTATGGAATAAACTTACAAGAACCAGAGCTACATGGAACTTTTCATGCACCTTCACATTTTGCAGTTTAAAGATGATTGTTACATTACGAAACAATTTTATGGCTCCTTACATAATTGTTTATCTCTAAGGCTGGAATGTTCATTTATATCCATCATGAACAACTGCCTTGAATACTGTGTGAAAAGATTATGATGAAGTGATAAGTATGCAAATCGCTATGTTAATTAAAAGTCCTAAGATCAAAGTTGTGTTCTTGGGTTGCTCATTACATTTTACTAAATTGTACCATGAAAAACTGGCTTTTGATTTCTGCAGCAACAACAATATAGCAATGATGTTTAATCAGGAAGGAGGCATGGTGACTAATAAAGATGGAGAAATACTACGCCAGTGGAAATGGCCGGGAGCAGGAAAGCTTGCTGAGCCAGTTATTATACAGGTAACACTTATTCTTTTTATATATTATTAGTTCTTTTTATAAGGCTGTTTTTCTTATGCAAAGAAAAAATAATTCCAAAGCTGTGAATTCTTCAGCTTGCTTTAGAAGAAGAAGGTAACGACTTGCATTTGCTCATAGTAGAATTCACCCCTGCTTAATGAAGACAAGTAAACGGGTTCTAGTCCCCACTTGGCCACGAAGCTCCCTGGGTGACTTTGGGCCAGTCACGGTCTCTCAGCCTAACCTACCTCACAGGGTTGTTGTGAGGATAAAATGGAGAGGAGGAGGAGGAGGATTATGTAAGCCGCCTTGGGTTCCTTGCAGGAAAAAAGGCGGGGTATAAATATAATAAATAAATAAATAAATAAATTCATTTTCTTTCTCCCACCATGAAGCAGTGCAAGCACTACTTATGAATGAAGATTGAATCATGTACAAAGCAAGGAGGAATGGGCAGCACTTTAAAGTTTAACTGTTTGACCCTGCTTCTATGCCTCCCCCCCCCACAACATGCTTAAGCTAACATTTGTGAAACTGTAAGGGGAAAAGTCATTTCCTTCCTATCATGCAAGATCTGAACTGAAGATAATTTTTACCTCATTATCAGGCCACCAAGCCCTATCCAGCCAGGACTAGGACTAGTAGTGGCCTGTATTGCCACAACTGCTACAGCATCCTACACCTTGCAAGATTTCCTACAGAGGCATGATTTCATCATTTACCTAATTATACTTTGCAGACAGTGAATATTTTTTTTAAGGGTGTGGAACATTGTGCTGCCTTACCCACATACAATGCAGCCAAAAGAACCCTTTGATGTTGCGCCTTTGTGGCATGGGGCCATCATGTTAGTGCTAGTGCAAAAGGATGTCTGTGTGTACTAAAGACACAAGGACCTGCCCACGGCAATAGCCAATGAATTACCGTACCTTTTGAGGACTGAGATGCCTGCTTGATCATCTCTGGCGACAACTTTGTTTCAATCCCTAGTAGCAATAGCAGAGAATGAGAATTAAAATGTGCTATTTTTAAAATCAACTGGAAAGGCCCTGAACCTGTTCAGACAAATGCTAGAAACTCCTTCACTGTTTATTTGTGCCTTTGGGCATTTTTCAATCTTCTAGTGTTATTCTGATCCGCCTGGCAGTGGAATGTGCATCAGGATATTTAATTACTTTCTTGCTTAGGCTTTACTTGGAATATTTACCCCTTTAGGATATGCCCAAGTTTGCTTTCTTAACTTGTAGTAAGAAATATTCCAGAGAGCTTTCCGACTAACTGCGTATGTTGGCCAGAACAAACCCTGTGATAGAGAGTGAATAGGCAGCCTGCTGTGGGGGCTCTACAACCTTCCACATTGGACACAGTCCAGACTCACATTGCTTTAAGCATGACCAACCAACTCCTTTGTTAACTGTGGGCCCCAGAATCTCTCAGCCCTTCTGCTGAAGAGGTGGGAGCTCTGTGAACATTGCAGTGCTAGTGGAACTTTGGAGCAGGCTATACATGCTTCAAAATAATTCTTTGATAACAACAGAGTAAAAATATTAGAGCTAGTCCACTCAGAGAGAAGATCAGTAGGAGTTATTTTATTTTAAAAATCACACCCTGACTGTTATTTAATGCATATCTTTTCTTGGTGCTCCCCTCCCAAATTGGGTTTACTCTTCCCCTAAAAAGATTTCTCAATTAAAATGATCTTGATAAAGACAGAATGTGTAAACACACCAACCTTTCTGATGTGTACCACCTGAAACACTTCCAATGGACTTCTTACAGGAGATTAGTGGAAGACCGACAGCCTGGTCTTCTGCGCGGGTTCAATGCTAAGGGGGTAGCGAGTCCTAGGGCGGGCCTTCTCCGAAGTCCCCAGCGACTATCACCCTTAGCCCAGAACAAAGGGATAACTTATAGCCACAAAAGTATCTTTTATAAAACAAGTTTATTTACAAAATCACCTTCACAAACCCAGACACACGCCAGCAATACAGCTTATCAGTACGGTACAAAGTAGCAAGCAAGAAGTCTCAAGGACACCGTGATTTCAGGGCTCTCAGCTAGTTAGTTCAGCTCGGGCTCCAGCAGAGGCCCGGTCAACCGCATGCTGCTAGCTGGGTTCCCGGCGGAGGTCCGGTCTACCCAAGCGGCTAGCTGGGTTCCCAGCGGAGGTCCGGTCTACCCAAGTGGCTTGTGAGTGATTTCAGCTTGGTTTCCCGTGGGTCCGGTCAACCCAAGCGGCCAGTGATTTCAGCTTGGTTTCCCGGGGGTCCGGTCAACCCAAGCGGCCAGTGATTTCAGCTAGCTGGAGCACGCCGGGTGCTGCTACCCGGGGTTGCCGATCCCTTCGTTCCCTTACCCCAAGCATGGGGCAAGATTGCTGATCAGGTCCAACAACTCAGTTCCCTTGCGCAGGGTGTTTTATACCTTGGGTTTCAGGTAGCCCCTCCCTCCGTAATCAGGTGGGTGGCCAATCAGGTGGGTTGCCACCCTCCTCAGGTGGGTGGCCAATCAGGTGGGTTGCCACCCTCCCTGAGGGGCGGCCTTTTGGGTCAGGTGGGGTGACGCCTTCCCCCTGTGGGGTGGGGTCCCTTTGAAGCCACTTGCTTAATGGTCCCATCCTGTGGTGTTGAATGGTCATTTCTTATGGGTGCCGAAGTGTCTGCTCTGGCGAGGTATTCAAGTCTTATGTAGATGGGGCTGATATACGAGAGCATTGACGAACCTGGGGATGCTTCCTGCCTTCCCCCCTGGGGTGATTCTATGCAGATGTTGTTTGTCCCCTTTGGTCTCTGTGGAGACTGGCTGTCTCCCCCCCCCCCGGGTCTCCTTCCCCCCACCTTGGTGAGTGTGTGTGTGTCAGAAAGGGGTTTTAGGTTGGCTTTCTCCACAAGATTATCATAAGGTTGGAGGCAGCACAACTGGTAGATGGTAACTGAGATGCAGTATTTTACCTCACATCACTTCCTCGTTTGAACTCCTACCTAAAGGAAACAGAACTAAAAATAGCAGCAGAGAAACCGATAGTGCTTTTTATTGGCATAAAATGAGGGACAATTATAAATAAAACAGTTATCCTAGCCCCCAATTCTGTATATATTAAAACAGAGGAATCCCCTAGGAATAGTTCACAAGGAATCCAAGGGCAAATAATCACAACCTTCTTTTCTGATAAACTGTAGTTTTGTTTCTATGCCTATCGTCTAAATTATGGGACTGGAACATTTTTTCAGTAAGACTTTTAAAAGCATTTACCGTATATAATTCCCTCTATTTTTGATATTTAGGTATGAGTGCCGATCCCTAGGTAGCCAAAATGGCCCCACTCACACAAAAGAGTTATCAGCAGGTTCGATGGAGGCCCAAGGTTTGCAAAGTACAAAAAATATTTAGAAATAAAACTTCAGGGGCAGAACAAAAACAGTCCTAAGGGAATGTTTAGTGGGCATGGAATGCTGATTGACTGTTGGCAGGGGGCGGGGACAGAAAAAATGGGGAGGGAAGAGGAATGCGATGGAGTATTCTGGGGAAGGCCATGGTTGATTGAAATGCTAAACAGGAGCTACACAGTGCAACATTTTGTTGCAGGTCCCTCTTATGGTTTTCTATTTTTATTTGACAAATTTGCCATCTAAACAATAATATGGAGTAAATTTTTCTTTTGTCTTAATCTAGGCAAACAAATACATCACTGTGAGGATTGCAGGACGCTTTGCTGTTTGTTTGATTTACAAGTGTAATCATGAAAGTGTGCGGTTGTCTTTGTCACCAGTACGAGGTGTGGCTGTTCCACAATTAGAAAATCAGGTATGCCGCAGCATCTTATTATATTAGACCACACAACATGTCAGTCACTCTAGAGCAAAGTGACTGGCATAATCCCTGACCATTGGCCATGGTGGTTGGGGCTGATGGAGTTGTAGTCCACAACATTTAGAGGGCACCAGGTTGCCTACCCCTGCTCTAGAACCTAAATACAGAGATTCCATAGAGATTACAAGTCCATGTTTGTACATGGGAGAATTTGGTTGTGGGAACATTTGAAACTAATACTGAGATAACACTTCCCACAGGACTGACTCACACACATATAGTGTGGTAAGAGTTTGAAACCTAAGCTACATAGAGTCTTGTGTGGTGTAGTGGTTAGAGTGCTGGACTTGGACTGGGAAGACTGGTTTCAACTCCCTACTCAGCTGTGGTCACTGGATAACACTCTCTCAGCCTAACCTACCTCACAGAGTTGTTGTGATTAAAAAATGGATTGATTTCTTTATAAACCACCCTGAGATTCTAAGAGGAAGCATAAGAGATAAATGCAAAAAAAATATTTAAATGCAATGTTGTGTTCATGTACTGCAGCTTGCCATTAATATTCATGGATTTTGCCATTCTCTGTGATGGTTTAAGGAAGCACGATGAAAACCAGCATCACCCTCCATGCGGAACGGCTGCAGAAGAACAGCTTGTCCCATGGAGCAGCTGCTGTGCAGTTTAGATTTTAAGCAGGTATCAAATCACAGTCAGTGGCCCAACAAATGGCAAGATACTCCTGTTTTCTTACAGGTAATCTAGTTATGTGACTACAGTGAGAAGTGCTACTATTCTTTGGCAGGGCTGGTATGTTTTCATCAGCTTTGTAACAGGCAGCAATTCAGCAATGTTTCCTCCATTGCTGCATCTCCATGCCAAGAAAAGTGTTACCTGTTATGCTGCTTGTCACCTAATTGTTGAGACCACAGGAGTCCTGCATGGGGAAAGAGGTAGAATCTATATACACTGCACATAACAAATATATATATAGACAAAAAGAGAGAGCAATATATTGTTCTCTTTTTGTTTTCTAGGGTCAGAGACTCACAGAGGTTAAACTGTCCTCTAAATCAAAGGATTTTCTAAAATGCACAGCAAAATATTAAAAGAGAAAGAAGCACATAAAACTCTAAAATAAGAAGTAAGCCACTGTCAGAAACTCAATATTAAAATAAGTGCACGGTGCAGTGCTACAACTTATTTTTTCCAGTATTTTTCCCATCCCCACCTATCCATTATGACATTGAAACAACATATTCTGCTGCAATTTATTTTCAATGATCTGATT
Organism: Shinisaurus crocodilurus; assembly: GCA_021292165.1. Taxonomy (NCBI): domain Eukaryota; kingdom Metazoa; phylum Chordata; class Lepidosauria; order Squamata; family Shinisauridae; genus Shinisaurus; species Shinisaurus crocodilurus. The sequence goes on along the minus strand of JAHFWL010000248.1, from coordinate 216,822 downwards.
TTAGCACCATCAACATTGTAAACAAAATGCTCATTCACCTAATGCAACTTTGAGTTCTTACTGCACAATAGCCTAAGAACTTGTTGGCAAACCCAACACAAATTAGTTTATGGAAGAGTTGCAGCTGTTTGTGTTGTGCTTTGCTGGCATCTTGGATGCAATAATATAATTCCACATGATGACTACAAATGAAGGAAAGTAAGAGGAATAAAGGGAGCTCGGAATAAGGAAGGCAGATGGGCTAGCATTTTTGCCCCTGTCTTCAAAGGTGTGTTAGATGGTGACTGGGTAGAGGTCTTTTCTGTGATGGTGCCCTGATCATGGAGGCTGGCCTGCTGCCTTCCTTAAGTTTTAGATGCCAGGAGCAGAATCCAACCGGGCACTTATGCCCCCACTGATTCTTTTATACCCTACCAATTCCCATCTGCAAGCCGTGCCCACCACTTGTGGAACAAAGATTTAGTGCTTCTGGGGCAACCGGAAACTAGCGAAAATGCTCATTTCTGGAAAGGGTCAGGTCAGCAGAGTTCACATAAGGGAGCTCCACTGACCTGTCCCAATCGAGAAATGAGCATTGCTGCTCCTTTCAGGGCTTCCTGTGGGAAGCACTAAATCTCTGTTGCGCAAGTAGCACCTGCTCACACTGGCTCAGCTTGTCTGAGTGTGGAAAGCTAAGCAGGGTCAGGCCTGGTTATTGCTTGGATGGGAGACCCCTCCTCTAGTTTCCTGCATTGAGCAGGGGGTTGGACTTCATGACCTTGTAGGCCCTTTCCAACTCTATGATCTATGAAATCTATGAAGTGGTCTTGCTTACACAATGGAATCCGCAGGACCCACCACTTATACAACAAAATCTGCGGGCACAAGAGAATCAGTGGAGGTTTAAGCACCCCATTGGATTCTTCCCTAGGTTCAGATTTTTAAAAAAATTGCTTGAGGTTTTAATGAATAGTGATTTTGATTTAATCAGTTGGGAATGTTTGCATCGGCTATTCTATTTTTATCTGGTGTTTTGTTATTTTTACTGCTTGATGCTGCTTTTACTCTTCTGTTCTGCTGTTGTTTGATATGTTTATTTGGTGTTGTACTTTGAATGTGTTTTATTATCAGTATTTATTATGCACCACTCTGGACATTTTATTTAAAATGTGCAAGTGTGACACACATTTTGAAGTACGACAACATGAATGCTCAGCTAAAGCCTGTTATTATGTCAAGTTTGCTGAATATATTCCCACTACTGGTGGACAACCTCCTCTGTTTAAAAATGTTTTTGAAGGACTGCACCATCATCATCATCATCATCATCATCATTATTATTATTATTATTATTATTAAAAACAAGACAAGGAAGGAATGAGCGTGTTTTCCCACTGACCAAAAAAGGAAAGAAGCTGGGAGTTCTTCTTTTATATATAATATCTGATTCTCTCTCTCTCTCTCTCTCATTGTTAGCAATTTGGATAATTAAAGACAGGCTCACAGCAAAGCTCATAAAGTAGTTCATTGCTGCACAGCAGCAACCCATGTATCATCATGTCAGGTGAAAGAAAAAGCCTTTCAAAAATACTTTTCAAACCTGCTAGATATTGCTCTTTCTTCATATAGCTTTTGGGAGAGCATCCCAGGAACATAGGATATGTTGGATTCCACCTCCAGAGCTTGTAGACACCCCTATGACCTCGGAATTGGAAGGGTGAATCTGACCTCAGGCAATTCCCCCTCCCTGCCCCTCTCAGCCACTGTGGAACGCACCACTGTGGCTGCTCTACTGAGGTTACAAGAGCAAGCTTGGAGAGGTCAAACAGGTTCCAGTGGGAGGAGCAGCTATGATCCACAGGATCCTATTGCCATTCTGTTACCATCCTACTCACAAAAAGGCAGGGCAGCTAGATGGGCTCAGAGGTGGAACGGGAAATTGCTTCCGTCCTCCTCCCACTCTGCATGGCTCTTGCCAGGAGGGCATAGGATAGACAGAAGGATCAGATGCTGGAGCCATCTATCGACACAGCAATCCATAGGATTACTCTTTAAATCAGGGGTGGACAATGTGCGGCCCCCGAGGCCCCTCTGCAATTAAATAAAACATGTTTTCTTTTGTTTTTAACAACAACAAAAAAGTGCCTATAGTGGCTATGGAGCACCAAAATGGCCAAACAAAACAAACTACTTTTAAATTCAGCACTCTGTGGCCCTGTGGAGCAGTTTGCAGCTAAAATTCAGTGGCAAACTGGCAATTTCACTCCTTTGGCGGGGGATGCCCCAGGGACTGCAGCCTGTGGGGGGGGGGGCTGGTTCCAGAGGGGGAAAAGGATGCCCAGAAGTTGCCCACCACGAAGTTGCCCACCCCTGCTCTAAATGCACTAAGGGCGCAATCCATGGCTAGTTGGGGAATGCTGAGAGTTGTAGAACTTTTTTCTGTCTAAACATGCATAGGATCGCACCCTAAATTTGCTAAATGAAGAAAGGGATTTTAAGTTAACAATGCAATCCTAAGCATCTAAATCCCATTGATTTCAATGGTATGTGGGTATAGGATTGCAGCATTATCTATATCTGTCTTTCTGTCTATCTCCCTATATGCATACACACACACACACACACACACACACACACACACACGGCCCTAGCTAAGTAAATCTAACATTGCTGTATTTTAAAAATAGTAAATGGATTCATAAAATAGTGTAAAGGATTTAGTTTCAGTTTGTCATTTGCAAGTCAGCTAAAGGCAGAGTCGGATATATTAAACAGATGAAGCTTTTAATAAGAGTCTATTATCATTAACTTCTAGAATGTATCATTAGATTGCCATAGAAATGACACATTAAGGCTCCTTCCTGCAAACTGCTTGATATTTATTGGCAGTGTGTGTGTGCATGTGCGTGTGTGCGCATGTGTGCATGCACTGCCTCTCCAAATGCTCACATTCTCTCCAGTTTTGTATTAAAATATCAATCTATAGCCCTAATTTAAAATACTGATGCATATCTATGGCAATAAATATAATGACTCAGCACCATCTGGCTTAAAATGTATTTTATTTTGTTTTGGCATGGAAATCAAATCAGACTAGCAATTAATGTTGGTGTCCTGGTTTCATACTGATGAAAGAATAGCATTTTCAATGTGGCTGTGTACTTGTTTAATTGAAACAATTAAACAATGGCTTAAATTGTAGTGGACAGTTAATCCTGTACATATGACATGGTGTATTGTAGATATATACCATGATTTTTCAGTCATTTAATGCTTGAACTATCTAGCCCCACAAGATCTCAGCAACAATCCCTTTAAGTAGGTTTTAAAACATTTGGAACTCCCAAGGTAGAGAGGGAAAAGAATCGAACCATGACACTTCTCTACAGGAAGTACTGTAGTCTTTAGTCATACATGTAATTTTCTACATTTTTCTCCTAATCTATGACATCCCTCAGTGTCAACCATCATCAGTTTTGAGATGCCAGCTTCCATAGAGAAGTTTTATATTTCTGTATTTTTGTCGAACACACTGGAAAAGTGACTGCAGCAAGGCAGATAATGTTAAAGAAACACCACTGAGAGACCAGTAGTAGAGTGAGTTCTCTTCGTAGCTGTCTTATACTCTTCTGACACTAGCTCTAGAGCAGCTTTTAGTTTTGAAAATTCAATATAGCAGCTTATGGTAGTGAACCCCTATCTCTGATACCATAAGGCCCAGACGCCCATGTGAACCCATATCTCTTGAGACCAAAAGAGCCAGATGCCTTTTATTCCTTAAGATATGGAATGGTTACTCAGCAACAACTCCTGTTCCTTCACAAATTGACTTAATTGCCTTCAAGCAAAGGAATTTAGAAGATGCCCAGACAGGAATATTGTGAAGGATCACTAGCAGGATCCTTTGCGTGAGTTTGGCGCTTAACAGGTTAACCGGCACTGAGTTACAGCCCGTACGAGCGCTGGCTACCACCTGAGAGGCTTTCGCGCACAAGAGGAAACCGAAGCCCTTTAAATGACCAAATAAGGCTTTTATTTGTTTACACAAAACACAGAGCGGAACTAACAGCTCTCCAGGAATACTACAATGTCAACATAACCTTAGTTGACCCCTGCGTTGCTCAATGAACAGGCTCCTAGACTAGCGGATTGAATCTGGTCAGTTACCTCAGATCAGAGACTCTACGCCTAGTCAGTTTCAGCCTGGCTCCGGGTCGGCCGATCCGGGGATGAGACTGGCTTACTCGGGCTGCCGCTTGAAGGACGAATCTGGCCCCGACGTACCCTGGTTCCCAACAACCCTCTACCAGAAGGGAGAGGGGTTTTCTACCCCTGAGTTCCCGCTCTCCCCACCCTCCAGGTCAGGTGGGGCTTATGCCTGCCCCTTTGTGTCAGGTGGGCTTATTCCTGCCCGGGGAGAAGGTGACGTACTGGTACTTTACAGCTCTTTGAGACTGCCCTGATAGTTTGATGGTCCTTGATGGTCCTTCCTGGGTTTTTGTGGATCTCCACCGAGACTCTTCCTTGTTGGGGATGACGACCTGTCTGGCTGCTTTTCTTGTGACTTCATCCCTCCTCCCTCGCTCCCTCCCTTAGGGGAAAACTGTGTGTGTGTGTGTGTGTGTGTGTGTGCGTGCAGACTTGTGTTGGGCTTTCTCCACAAATATAGTAGCCACTTTTGCTTTGGGGCTGAGAATGAGTTACATATGCCAAAACACAATGGACTGCCACAATGGATTCAGCCACTCCAGGCATGTTATGGGGAGAAAGTGATAATTGCTGCTGGTGAGCAAATGCTGAATTAGAACCACCACAGAGGTAGGGAAGGGATAGCTGCCTGCCACAATTGGTTTCCTCTAAAAGATGAGGAAAAGAGGTGCTCTGGGCTAGAGAGGAGGCAGGTGCTAACATTGTCACCATCCGAAGACAATGAGCTCATATAGGAAACCTGTCTCCCCTGAGTGAACACTGTCATGCCTTGGGCACCTCTATCATCCTGTAGAAAGAGCATCAGCCCAGGGTGGTAAAATGGTGGTCTCAATTTCAAGAGCTCATAGCAACTGTGGATTTTGTTAGAAAAACACTGTATTATGTCATGCTGTCTGCTTTTTAAATCATACATTTATCAAAGGAGACAAAGATGCCTGGGGTTCCAACAGGGGATCTAAGCCATATCAAAGACTTGAGTGCTACAAGAGAATTAAGAAAACTGAGGCGGAAAATCAAGACTATCCTGGAAGACTGGATGGAATATTACCGGATAGCTTTTGGTCAGTCCTTAATTTAATAGCATAACTGTTGGAGGAGGATGTTAATATTTCTAAATTTACTTATATTTTATCAGACATATGAATGAAATATGTTTTGACATTATACTTTTTGTACACTAGTGCCAGTGTGGCGTAGTGGTTAGTGTTGGACTGGGACTCGGGGGATCCGGGTTCAAATCCCCACTCGGCCATGAAACTCACTGGGTGACTTTGGGCCAGTCACTGACTCTCAGCCTAACCTACCTCACAGGGTTGTTGTGAGGGTAAAATGGAGAGGAGGAGGAGCATTATGTAAGCCGCCTTGGGTTCCTTGCAGGAAAAAAGGCGGGGTATAAATATAATAAATAAATAAATAAACACACTATTTTCATTTATGGACAGCAACAACTAGTGGAATGTATTGAATTTTTAATTGTCATGAGCTGCTTTGGGGAACATGTTTTGGTCAGAAAAGCAAGGTAAACGTAGAACAAACAAATTAAAACACAGAATTTTACACAGGCCTGTGGCTTACGCTGGCTCAGCTTGTCTGAGCGTGGAAAGCTAAGCAGGGTCAAGCCTGGTTATTACTTGGATGGGAGATCCCTCCTCTAGTTTCCTGCATTGAGCAGGGGGTTGGGCTCGATAGCCTTGTAGGCTCCTTCCAACTCTATGATCTATGAAATCTAAAAAGGAGTTCACACATTCAGCTGTGAGCCATCAAACATTGTGTGATGAGAGATCACATGATATACATAAATGTATGAACTAAGCCAGTGTTGTATACTTGAGTTCCTCTGCCTTGGAACTCAAGCCTATGATATGGCAAGGGAAGTAGTGGAATTCCCTGACCCTGCATCTCCACCAGGGAATTAATTTTAGATAGCAGAAAAACACTTTGTATTCTTAACTTCGGTTTGAACTAGAAGATAGGAACTGCTGCAGTTTCCCCTCACCAAAGCAAGGAGGAGAAGCTGGTGGAAAGCCTGAGCCCAGGTGGAAGAGGGAAGCTGCCTGCATATGGCTGGGACCCATGAACATGGTGTTCCCTGGGGCCCAACATTTTCTCAGAAGAAGTCTTCCTATCCCAAGGCAAAATAATCTTTAAGGCTTTTGATCAAAATATGATGTTAATTATACTGGCCTTAAAAAACAACAACTGTGATTCCTCTTCCCAGTATTGTCCCAGTTGAAAAACACTATGCATTTATAAATAATGGGTTGGATCCAGGATCTACCTTCAACAAGAGGAAGGGACCTTCTGCAAGAGAAAGGGCTCCTCTCACAGAAGGTCACTCCACCCAATTTTTGGAGATCTCCCCTACACACACGGCAGCTCACCCTATTCAGCAGGGTCCCCTGACTCTCTATGTAGCCTTTTTAGGAGACTGGAGGGGCTGCTGTGCAAAGGAGGGGATAGGGAATGCCACGTCCACCAGCACAGTTGATCCAGCGTAGATCATCTGGATCCAGCCCAATACGAACTAAACATATATTTTATATTCTTAAGATCTAAAAACAAAATTGACCAAAAATTTGACCAAAATTGAGCAAAATAAGCTGGAAGGACTCCACCTAAGGGGGAAAAATTTCCCTTCAACTTCCAGTTCTTGTGCTGTGGAACCATGCACACAGTTAACTAATTTCCAAAATGAAGCTAAAACATGTGTCTCAGTTGCAAGAAGGCCCTGTTTATGTTTTGATACCTGGGGTGACTATTTGTGATGTGTTATATTTCAGAAATCAGCTCACCTCATATACACAAAACCTCAACCTTCCCTCAGAGAGAGAGATGGTGCAAAATGCAGCTTGCTGGTGCTTCCCTAGACCTCCGAATAACGCAGGGAGAAGAGAAGAGCAATAACAGCGAGGCCCTTGTGTTGGACAATCCTATACCTTTCCAGTCTGCTCCAGCTTGCAGCCGCCTAACACAGGATGTGTCATCTGGTTCTTGCAGGTAAAAGCAAAAGACGTCTACCACTGTGTCCACCAAATGGCTTTGCAATAGGGAGTAAACACTTCCGCATTCTGCTGAATTTAGGATTGACTTGGTTTTCATGACACGACAACCCATTGTGGGCAGCTAGCCATGATGGGTTGTCAGGTCCTCTGAACCTGGAGCGGGGTGGCTTAATTTTCACAAACAAGCCACCTTGACAACTTATGGCTTGCTCTAGGGGTTATCGTACCCACGAAGCGTTGTCGTGTCTTTTGAACCTGGAAGACCTATTTTGTCATGGCTTATTGAAAAGTGCCACCGAGTCTTTGGGCAAGAGCAGCCAAAAATGCTATCTCTCCTCTCCTTGCAAGTGATCTTGCTTCCCAAAGTCTGCCTAGCAGAAATTCAGAAAATCTTCTAGAGCTACAGATATAAAGTGTTGCAGTATTCGTTCTTGATTTTTTTAGAGTTGCCAAATCCTCTTAATTAGGCTATGTGCTCTGTAGAAACTTGGGTCCTGATCCATACCACAAATAGGCTCCATTGATAAGTTACCAGAGTGAAGTAGGAAGGAACCACTTCCACATGGCTAGATTTTAACTGCTCTAAGGCATGTGCTGAATATGTAGTGTGTATCTACTAAAGATGTAATGTATGAAAAAGTTTAAGGTTTTACCCTTAAAGCCGGCTTAAATATAATTTTAAATATATTAAGGACTCAATCCTATGCATGTTTAGACAGAAAAAGTCCTACAACTCATAGCATTCCCCAGACAGCATGGATGGCTGGGGAATCCTGGGAGCTAGAGGACTTTTTTCTGTCTAAACATGCATAGGATTGCACCCTAAATTAAATAAAACAGCCTTTAGAAATGGGCTTTACACACCAATGTTGATAACCTTAGAACTGCAGAACAGTTGTTGCACACCTCTTTCCTTGACATTAAATTTTTAAATCTGATTTATGGTCACTTTCTCTTGCAGAGCTCCCCGTTTATCGAGAATCATTTTCAAAACAAATCAGCCATTCATGACTTGCTTCAGTTTAAATAAAGACAAACCCCAAATCTCTCCTAAAATGAGGTGAGTACAGCTGAATACAAATTAGATGTTATTAACTAAATGCACTCTTTCTTTCTCACAAATACGCACACATTCACACAAAGATGGTACCCTGCACACACATCCTGCAGCAATTAGGCTTGATTAGCCCGAGAGGCCTAACTGACATGCTGAGGGGGGCATTTTCAGGGGTGATCGCAGCATGTTGGGAGGAAGGGCTACCCCTTCCCTATTCCAGACATAGAAAGCAGCAAGTAGAGAGCACAAAGGCAGGAGAAGACAAAAGATGATGCTGGTAGCAAATGAGCTTGTGTAGATAAGTGAGGGCAATTAGAGGAGTGATGGGTAGTGGCAAAATGTTGGAGTGCCTTCAAGGAAAGGTACATGGGGAAAGTTGTGAAGAGAAAGAAAGAGAAAGAAACATGATAATCAAAGTAATTTGAGAGAAAGAGAGCATTTATCAGTGGCCTTTTGAATTAGTCATGCCGTACTACAGTACTTGTATTGCAAGACGTCGCTTGTATATCAAGTAATAAATAAATAAATAAATATTTAAAAATTTGCTTGTCTTGCAAAACGCTCTCAAACCAAGTTACTTGCAATCCAAGGTATTACTGTACCTGGAAAGCAGAGAGACTTTGTCAGGAAGATCAGGTAGGCATAAGCTAGTAAAATACTGTAATATCAGCCCTACTCAAGCTTGTTTCCTTATGCCACTGCTTTCTTGTGACAGTGAAAAGGCATGCTGTACATCCCACACTGCTTGTCCTGTAGCTCTCCGAAGAACAATGATGGGAGGTGAAGTGAAGACTTGCAGATGCAGCAACCAGCAGATTCCATATATTACGGACCTGGAGTATAATAACCTTATTAACAACCAGGTGTCTTCCCCAGAGCAAATAATTGTTGTCTGTGTGACTGCTTCACTGAGAACAACAGACTATGACGCTAGCACAGGATGAGCATCTAGAGCAGCTCTATGAGAGAAAGAATAAAAACAGGAGTATGCCTTGCACACAGGTGGGCCTCTCTGGTATTGATGTCCCAATCACACCAATGTCTGCTGCAAAAGCAAGAATGTTTTAAACAACTTCTTGGTGCAAAAGTACTCTTTTGTTCAGTTGGATATATTTGTCTTCTAACAAGTACAGACAATTTTAGTGCCGTGGAACTTCATTCTATGTAATTTGTGTAGTAGGATTGGGTTATAACAGATATGCAGTAGAGTTCTATGCATGTCTACTCAAAACTAAATCCTATTGATTATAATGGAACTTGCTACTAGATAAGTGCATATAAGATTGCACTAAGAGACTGAGATAGAAGAGCTCATTCTGAGCATGAATGCTGAAGTTATCCTGGTTTAAACTAGCAACAATAATACATTTGGTAAGGTGGGAATACGCCAGGGAGTTAATTTGACAACTAGGAATGCCCCTTGCTAAGTACTCGGGACAGTTGCCAGTCTGAGCAGCAAAGAACAGAAAAAGCCAATTCCTTTAATGCTGACTAGTTCAATGGGAACATTGTGCTCCAACAACTGATAGAATAAGATTAATTGTTGTTATCGTTGACATATTCCTTTGATGCTGCTGCCTTTGGTTCTGTAGGGTCGCCTGGACTCTTTTCGTCTGCTCAAATATGATCTCAACTCTGCAGATGAGTTCACAGACGGCTGTGGTTCATTACTGCTGAAAAGGCATAATATTACTCCTGGCATGGTTTTGGTAGGTTACAGCTATCCTTCCTGTTACAGCTCTTGACTTGTCCACCCAGTTCAAACACCGATCAACAAGGAACCAGAGATATGCATGCAGTAGGTATGTGCTCATACCTAAGCCAGGGTTTGAAGAAGCCTGTGTGCACATGCGGCGATTTGCTAATTTTCTGTCCAGTGGCAAATGCTTTTGTCTCATGGAATGCTGGACTTCAGAGCTGACGTTTTGAGTTTGTAGAAGTGCTACTGAAAGGATGAAGCTGAAAAGCCCCCACATGTTTGTGTCCAGCACTTTAGGTCCCAGACCCATTTTTTTTTTTTTTTAAGTGTTTCTCTTTTCTGGGTTTTCCTCATAAATGTCAAATGTTTTTTCATTTCTGTCAGATTTTGAAAAGGCTTGGTATGAAAATTGCTGAAAGGATTTGTAGTTTTGGCTTGTAATCTTTACTGGAATTACAACATAGACTAGTGTTAACTGAAACTACTTAGGAGGACAGATTCCCAAGGTCTCTGCCAGGTGGTAGGAAAAGGGAGAAGGGCTCTCTTCCAAGCAAGAGACTCCTAGATCCTATGGCTGGAATATGCCCCTTGTATTCTTTGTTCATGACTGTCCATTTCCCAGCTCTATAGTAAATGGCTATACAGCATAAAAACAGTGTTGACATCTTTCGCTACTCCAATGCAATCTGTCAATAGGGCTGATGTCAAGGGTAGGCGTGGTTGGGACCTGCCAAGGGCCCACACCCCAGCAGGGCCTGCCCTACTGACAAGAGTCCCCTGAACTTGCTCTTCCTCTACACCAGTGTTGTCCAACCTTGGGTCCTACAACCTTGAGTTGTAGGCCAAAAACATCTGGGGACCCAAGGTTGGAGAACACTGCTCTACACCATTGCAACCTGTTTGTTCACCTGCCCCTCACTGTGGCCCAGACAATGGTGGTGGTGAGGAGGAGCAATGTGGTAGACATCCCAGTGTATGAGAAGACATTAGAGCCCAGCACGTGCAAGAATGAAACAGCTGACATGGTCCCTTCCCAGTACAAAGGCCATATTAGAAATATATTGAAAGTGGCTGTCTCCTGCAAGAATGTCCAGAAGCAACACCCTCCCTCAGAACTGGGAATAACCAGTTTCCGTAGAGCAACAGGTGGTTGTCTCCTCTCCCCAGCTCTGAGTATTGATGGGCACTCGCTCCATCCTGCATGTATCCAGTAGGGTGTTTGATACTTGCTCATTTATTTATTATATTTATACCCTGCCTTTTTTCCTGCAAGGAACCCAAGGCAGCTTACATAATCATCATCCTCTCCATTTATCCTCACAACAACCCTGTGAGGTAGGTTAGGCTGAGAGTCAGTGGCTGACCCAAAGTCACCCAGTGAGTTTCATGGCCGAGTGGGGACTAGAACCCAGATCTCCCAAGTCCCAGTCCAACACTCTCACCACTATGCCACACTGGCTCATCTTAGGTTGTTACCTCTAATAAGGAGGGGATGTCCGGTTGGGTCCAGGAGGTTATACATTCCTCCCTAAGAGAGGGAGTGGTACCAGTCTCTTTGGAAGAGGCCATAATCAGCCCACTCTTGAAGAAACCTAACCTCAATCCAGAAGTGGAAAACAACTATAGGTCGGTTGCTAACCTCCCCTTTGGCAAGGTGCTTGAGCAAGTGGTTGCCGATCAACTCCAGGGATTCTTAGATCAGATGAAGCTGATTTTCTAGATCCATTTCAGGCCAGGTCTGACTGTGTTAGGCCTGGTGTTGGAACAGAAACTGCCTTGGTTGCCCTTGGCCAAAAGAGAAAAAGGGACATGCGACTCTGTTGGGTTTTGTTTTGTTTTTAATCTCTCAGCAGATTTTGAGAGAGTATCCTTCTGGATCATTGGTCTAGGTTGGGAGTTGGGGATGCTGTTTTACAATGGTTCTATTCCTACTTGGATGGCAGTTGCAGATGGTGCTGGCCTGGGGGATTACTGCTCGCAGGGTTCAGTTTTATCCCCCATGTTGTTTAACATGTACATGAAGTCTCTGCTGGAGGTTATGTGGGGAAGGGTGCTCAGGTGTTATCAATATGCGGATGACACCCAGTTTTACCTCTCCTTTTTTCACCTAACCCAGGTGAGGCAGTTGATGTCCTGAATCAGTGCTTGAGCAGAGTAATGGACTGGATAAGGGCTAATAAACTGAAGCTCAGTCCAGATAAGACAGAGGTACTGCTAGTGGATGGCTTGTCTGCCCAGCTGAGCAGTGTTCAACCTGTTCGGGAGGGGGTTGCACTCCTCCTGAAAGATCAAGTGCGCACCTTGGGAGTGTTCCTGGATTCATCTCTGTCACTTGAAGCACAAGGTAGCCTTGGTGGCTATGAGTGCCTTTTATCAGCTGTGTCCCTACCTGGGCAGAGATAGTCTGGCAACAGTTATCTACACTGTGGCAACCTCCTGGTTTGGATTACTGCACTGCATTGTATGTGGGGCTACCTTTGAAGACAGCATGTAAACTTAATTTAGTTCAAAATAGAGCTGCTAGACTAATAACTAGGACTGGTTGATACGATCATGTGATGCTAATGCTTCGTCAGTTGCATGGCTTCCAATCCATTTCCGAGCTCAATTCAAAGTGTTGGTGTTATTTATTTATTTATTACATTTATTATATTTATACCCCGCCTTTTTCCTGCAAGGAACCCAAGGCAGCTTACATAATCCTCCCCCTCCTTTCCATTTCATTCTCACAACAACCCTGTGAGGTAGGTTAGGCTGAGAGTCAGTGACTGGCCCAAAGTCACCCAGTGAGTTTCATAGATTTCATGCCGAGTGGGAACTAGAACCTGGATCTCCTGAGTCCCAGTCCAACACTCTCACCACTACGCCACACTGGCTCTTTAAAGCCCTAAATTGACCTTTAAAGCCCTAAATTGCTTGGGACCAGAGTATCTAAAGGAACATCTCCCATATGTACCTGCTTCGACCATTAGGTCATCTTCAAATGCCCTCCCGAGGTTCCCCTACTGAATAAAGTTAGGCAGGTGGCTACAAGAGAGGAGCGCCTTCTGAGTTGTGGCATCCCATTTATGGAATGCCCCCCGCAAGGAGGCTTGTCTGGCACCTACATTGTTGACTTCTCGGCACCAGGCAGAGACCTTTCTTTTCCCCCTGGCATTTTGGAGTTTAGTTTTTAGATTTTATGGATGTTTTTATATATTTTTTAAATTCTCTGCTGCATTTTGCATTGTGTTGTATTTTATTCTTTTAGTTTTTGTACTGTATTCTTTTAGCTTTTGTAATCCCCCCCAAAGAACATTTATTATTGGGTGGATTAACAATATAGTTAAGTAAGATAAAATAAACATGTGACCCTCCCATCATCCCTCACCATTGGCTATACAAGCTAGCACTGATGCGAGCTGCTGTCCAACAGCATCTGCAGAGCCACACATTCCCCACCACCACGGTAGGTGATAGTGCAGGAGCTACAGACCTCCATCCCCGAGAAAGGAACAAAGGACAAAAATAAAAGAGACTACTGTTGCCTCTCCCCTGACTTACTGTCCTCCTACTCCCAGTTTAGCTCTGGGGTAGGTGAGGTCTCACTGTTTCCACCATAAGCAGACTCAGCACTATTGCTCATCCAGACCTGGCCACAGCTTTGACATCAGTTGAATGGGGCATATACCCCACAGAGAATTGCAGCCACCCTGCCCCAATTCTTGGGCTGTCATCACCACTCTTGCAAGCCATGTGTCACAGGAGCTGCTGGGATTTGTGGACAGTTGCCCCATGCAGTGAGCCACTGAACTGCAGGTGGCAGTTTCGCCCACCTCGGCCACCTATTGGATCCTCCTGGATAGGAAGGACTTCTAGTTGAGCCTTGCTCAAGCAAAAATGCCTTCCTAAGCTCTCATGTGTTCCTGTCTCCTTAGTTGTTCTCTGAAACTGACTTCTAGTCTGTTCCTTGCTCATTTCTTGTTTGTCATCCAGTTCCGACTTGCTTTTTGGATCTTACACCTGACATTTACCCCATTTCCTCCAAAGAACTGGTATCATCCTGCGTTCCATATGTAAAGGAGTAGATCAAGAGGATTCCTTCCCATCCCAGCGAGGCACAAAGGATTCAGTACTTTTATGCTTTGGGCTCTAATAGGGAAGAAGAATTACAGTGGCCTGATGTACAGTTGGTCAGGCTATTCCAACCCTCCTGGCTAAATCACTGAATATGCTGGAACTCCAGCCAGAATCCTATCCTTCATGGCAAGCTTTCCAGACCCAGAGAGGCAAGAGATGTCTTACCAAGGGCTAGGTCATCAGATCTCTATATTTCTATTTTGATAAAGGGATAAATTAGAGGGGATATGTGGGTCCAGGCAACAGCATTCCTACTATTTCCAAAAGGCTTAGTGTGGCTTCCCACAGAAGAAACTAGTTCTTACATGTTTTGCTGTTGTAGTACATTCCAAGACTGAGGGATTTCCTCCTAGTGAGAGCATCAGACCTCTGAATTGTATGCCTTGCCGACTGAAATGAAGTGTGGAGTTAGCTCACATTAGGATGCCATCTTCTTCACAGTATTTCAGTGTTCGTATTCTTGTCCTGGAAGCAAAAACAATTTTCCCTGTTGCCCCAGTATAGCGGCCACTAATGCAAAGAAATTGTAGCTTCCACATTTGCACAGCAGAGGGCCCCTGTTCACCTACATCTAGAAATTTAATCTATAAAACGAGATTCCCCTTCCATTTGAATGCAGCCACCTTTCACCAGAGTAGGCTATTTGGGAGTTGCTTCAGATTTGAAACCATTAAACTTGACTCCCTCCCAATTCTAGTTCAGTCAGGAGGTAGGTCCCATAATAGACAAGTGTATGTCCATGGTTATCATGACTGTTTGTGCAAACACTGTGTGGATTATTAAACCTATAAGAGTAGCCCTGCTGGATCAGTCCAAGGCCTATCTAGTATAGCATTCTGTTTGCACAGTGGCCAAGGAGATGGCCATGGGAAGTCCACAAGCAAGACATGAATGCAACAGTACCTTCCCACTCATGTTCCTCAACAACTGGCATACGGAGACATACTGCTTCTGATATTGGACTTACCGTAATATGCAGCCATCACAACTAGTGGCCATTGACAGCCTTATTCTCTATGAATTTGTCTAATTCCCTTTTAAAGCAATCTAAGTTAGTGGCCATCACTGTATCTTATGGTAGTGAATTCCATAGTTTGAACTAAGTGCTGTGTGAAGAAGTACTTCCTTTTGTCTGTCCTGAATCTCCCATTATTCAGCTTCATTGAATGATCCCATTGAGTTATAGTATTATGAGAGGAAGTCCTGTTGAACTCAGTAGGCCTTATTTCCAAGCAAACCAGCATGGGACCAGCTGCTGCAAGTTGACACTGTGTCAGAGAGGTACACAGACTCCTAGTGTACATCAAAATTAGTCAGAACTTTAGAAAAGCTTTATACAAATCATAATGGCAGGAAAAGGTTTTATTATTTTTCTTTATTGCTTCTAATTCATTTTTAAATGAATAACTGCAACCATGAGAATCTGATGAAAATTTGTGATGGCGACACAATATTGTTTCAAGGAAAGTTGCATATATTCTCTCTCTCTTAAGCATTAAGGAAACTGAGTCAGACTGATTGCCATTCCCAAAAATAAAACAAGAACAGATGAAAGCTGATCTACTTGATGATGTTGTAAATCCTCATTATTAAATTGTTTTAAAATTGTAGATTTGTCTAAATGGATGATACTGTCATAAAATGGGGAATGTCTGGCTAGACTGCTGGCCTAAAATGGTTTAGGATGCCTTGCAGGTAACAAATTGAACATGAGCTCATGCTGTGATACAGAAGGAAAATGCCACTAGTGAAAGCATCATGGCCAAGGCTTAGAAGTTGCTAGGTCTTTGCAGTGCTGTGTAAAGCTGTGATTTCTGAGCACACAGTTCAACATATGAGCAGGATGGTTTATGGGCATGTCTTGGTGCGATATGCCCTAACCAATTTAAAATTGCCAGTGTAGCCCCCAGACAGAATTGAGTTCCATTCCCCTGCAAGTCTCATCAATACCAAAGCGACTTGGTAGTCATTTCAGCTCTCAGCCGAAGTATCCTCATTCTTAGTAACAGGTGACTTTTTCATTCTACTCACAACTTTTTATCTATTTTTGGCAGATGTACATTCAAGGAAAGCTGCTCTTTGCCAACTACATTTTCAACGGATATAGCAAATCAGTGAAAGACCTTCAAAAACAAATTGCTCTAACCAGGAACAACTACAATAGGGGCTACTATTTACCTACCGATTATAGATTCAGGTATTATACTCTATATAGCCATTCCTGTGATCCACAGCTTCTATGTCCAAATCTTTAAGTGTAGTTTGTTGCAGCACATCAGAATAGGGAACTTGACAGTGTTTTGGTTGTGAAGGGCACATTTACAAACTGGTGGTAGTTTGAAGTTGTTTTACTTTCTTTCCCCTTGTGAAAACAATGGCAAAAATAAATTGCCTTGTGTGAAATTCTGCAAGCAGCTTTTTAATTAGGATTGCATTTTTTAATTGATAGATTAAAATGTTACACAGTAAGTTGCTTAATTGGGATGTGTATGGGCCAGGTGGCTGTACTTTAGTGGCACTATTTTTGGAGGCTATTTTGGTTTTAATGTGTTACTGTATTAGGAAGTGAAGGAGCTAAGGAATCATGGCTCCATTTGGACCAACACTAAGCCATAGTGTAGCACTAAGGGAAAGTAGCTGAGTGAGCCTTGGGATCATGCACTCCCCACTCCACTCATCTGACATGGCCATGAGGAGTTTAGAAACATTTGATTCAATTTTCATCTAACCGCAGCTGTTATGACTGAACTAGGAACTGTGTTGTTTTAATTATGGCTTATATGAACAAGCCAGGATTGTAAACCATGGTTTGACATTGACTTCTTTAGACAAACCATAGTTAAAACTAAACATTTTGTCCTGGTTTGTACATAACCACAAACCACAGTTGAAAACAGGAAGCAAATGTTTCCAATGTCTTCGTGGCTGTGCTGAAGGAAGACGGTGACGAGGGAGTACACAAACCAGTTCATCCAGGCCCAATACCATTTGGTTTAGTGTTACATATAAATGAAAACTATGAATGGTAGCTTTCTTTATCAAATTGTAAGCTATTTTACACTACCTTAAATGTTTTTTAAGAACACTAATATTAAGGCTTTGGTAATATGCACATTTAAGTTACTCAACTGGTTAGAGGGCATTGATGTATAATTTAAAATTCTTTAATTCTGGGTTTGGCAATGCTTATGGGTGGTGCAGTGTCCCTAGACACTGCTAAGCGTCCTTGCCCCTCCCAAGTTTTACTTTTAAAAAAAGTAGTAAAGATTTTAAACTCTGGGTATGATAGAAAGAAATCAGCCACTTCCAGCCACCCTGCCATCTTTCTCCTTCCCCGGCATGCCTTTGGCCTCAAAGCACTCTTCAGAAAGAAAAGGGAGAGGGTGTACTCTGCTTTCCAGTGTTTCCAACCACCTAGCTAGCTAAAACTTTAAAATAAAGGAAAAGGCTGCTGCCTGGTAAGCTGGGGAGAGTGGGTACTGGGGGTGTCTTGCCGTGCGTATGCGCATGCATGTAGTTTGCCTTTTTTGTGTTTTGTGTGTGTGTGTCCCCATCTGGTTTCTTTTGGGGTGGGGAATGTCTTTGAATATCACCAGTTTTGCTTCTGTTAAATTTATTTGGGAAATTATTGGTCCTTTGTTGTAGCAACAATATGACTTTCCCCAGCCTAAATTAGGCTGCTAAAATGATGAAAACTTGGGGTGACCGAGTTGGGTGTGGACTTCTGTGCAAAAGGACTGTGAGCTCAGTTCAGTTCTGATACTGACAATAAATTTCTAGGCTCCAACTGTGCTTAGCAGCACTGAGATCTTTAAATCTAAGCATACATTTTTTAATGTGAGGATCTGGTTAGTGGATCTTGGGGTTCCAGTAAAGAAATAAAGTTGATCCAATAAGCCTGAAGTCAGCTCACCCCTGATTTAACTCATTATAAGCCAAAAGTAGCATAAAACAAATTATGGCATGAACATAAAGACTGCTGTTATGTTGTGTTGGAAAATATTTGCAAAATAAGACAGTTGAAATACTGAAATTAGAAGAGAGGGTACACATTCATTTTCACTTAAGGCAGATTAGTTACCCCTTCATGCAAAACCAATCTTTTGCACTCATAGTTTGGATGTGGTTGGGTCCACCCCACCCCACCCCACCCCACCCCACCCCAGTATAGGGTTAGAAAAGTGATTTGAGCCTTCAATTATATTGAACCAGGGAACTGCAATTTTTCTAGACTAAATTGTGTGCGGTAAAATGCATTAATCTGCTATATGAGACTAAAGAGTCCTGTTTGAAAAATGAGTGTGACAGTGTCGAGCAGAACAAAGATGAGGAAAGTATAGATTTTAATGAGGGAAAGGAGAAGTTCAGAAAGTCATGTAAAAGTACAGTTTATATGTCAAGCATCTGAAGAGTTAATAGAGAAGTTCAGAAATAGGAAATAGATGTTTTACTTGTTTAAAAGTTACAATCTCAAGTCTTCATATGTATACATACATACATTCCCATTAGTACAGGAAACAAGTATGATTTCTTACAGAGGAAAGAATGAGAGTCCAGACACGGTAGTGTTACTCTTCATCAAATAATATTTGTATTTGCCAATATACACTTTGATATCAAACATTCAAAACTACCCAAGGAAGGTAGAAAATTGAAAAGGGCTTCTTTAGCAATACGCTTATCAGCATTAAATCAAGCTAACAGACATGATTAAAAGAACTTGAAAAGCATAGACCATTAGTTCTAGGACTGTATAACATAAATAAAAGAGCCCAACACAACACAATATGGATATACCTGCTGGTTTGCCCTGGGTGCAACAAATCACTTCCCTGATTACTGACTGAAAAAGTACTCTGCTCCTAATAGCATCATGTTGTTATAATTAAATGCTAAATTCCACTCTTAAGTACCAATAGCAGCAGTGAGCTAAGATGGGCCATTACTCAAGAGTCACATACAGGTGAGAAATTTCACAGGCAAATGCAAAGGCTTAACTTGAGGGAGGCCCAAAGTTTAGGGTAAACTTGCAGAGAAAAGTATCTTTCCCATGGAGATCACATAGGCCACAGTTTGAGAGGCTGTGCAGACTGGGAGATGGTATATTAATGCAGTCATTGATCTGCAGAAGTGATTTATCTGTACACAGCCTGTAATACAAAGTTTGTAAGAAAAGCCTCCAATTTGGCTTTTCCTTTGTACCTTTAAAAGATACACAAAGGGTGTCTGGGACTTCTCCACAAGCCAAGGGCAGCAAAGAGGCAAAACCCTAATTTATACACCTGTGCTATCAATATTCTCCCTCAGCTTCATCAGCTGCAGTGTGCTTCTCTCAGTTGATTAACCCCCTAGGGCCTTGGGCAGCAAGCTTTTCATTGTGACAAGAAGCGCTCTCTGGAGAGGCCTTACAAACAGGCCTCTTGTTGTACTGCTGCAGAGCCATTAAAGGTGTCCCATGAAGCTACTGTGTGAGGAAAAATAAGACTCACTCTTCAGTCAGCAGGTATATGGACAGGAGTAACCAATGTTCATTAGTAAAGTGCCTGCAATAGTGAGCCAGCACTGTACACTGCATAAACTAGCTATTGCCAAGATCATTGAGCAAGAAATTCATCTTCAGAGGAAAGT
Organism: Shinisaurus crocodilurus; assembly: GCA_021292165.1. NCBI lineage: Eukaryota > Metazoa > Chordata > Lepidosauria > Squamata > Shinisauridae > Shinisaurus > Shinisaurus crocodilurus. The sequence continues at coordinate 197,129 of JAHFWL010000248.1, read as the reverse complement.
CAAGGTTTAAACAAGCATCTATATTAATAGACCAAAAACTGCAGTGCTGATAAAGCATATATTTGCCCCTCTTACCCTGCATCTCGCCCCCATTTGACAAAAAGTACGTACATCATTTTATGATGAAGAAAAGCAGGTTTTAAACATGGACAGACACTGTGTTATGGATGCTAGAGAACAAGGAATATATATTAAGGGTGAACCAGGATATGGCAAGTGGTAAACAGTTGGTTTTAAGAGGGCTAAAGAATGCAAAACAGAGAAACCTAAGGGCTATTTTTGAAAGAAGTCTATAATTGAACCATACTGGTAAGGAAATAAGGAGGTGAAATTTCCTTTGGGAACAGTTCCCCAAGGTGCCCTTTGGGGCCTCAGTTGCACTGAATGTTGCAGTGGCTTCAACTAAACTGTGAACTCAGTGGAAGTTTAATTAAATTGGCATAAAAATGTTCTTATACTTATTTTGGATATATGCTAAACTTTAAAGCAAAAGAACAGCTTTTACAAATTCCAGAGGGGTAGCAGGGTTAGTGTATTGCAGAAAAAATAACCAATGAAGTGGACAGTGTCCATGAAAGTTTAAGCCAGAATACTTTTGTTACTCTTTAAGGTCCCACAAGACTCTTTGTAGCATTTCCAAAGTGATCTATCACTGGTTAATGTAAAAGAAGTAACCAGCTTGCCTAGTTAAAAAGTAAAATGAAATGTGGGACTACACACTTGGTTTTCATAGCCCCATCCTCCATCTATAATTTGGGTATAAGCAGTCTAGGCAGTTGTAAGATAATATTGAGATAATGTGAGTTAAGTGCTTTGAGCAGTTAGTAAAGTGTTCAAAATACTATTTCCATTAATTGAAAGTACATTTGTGGATGTACAACATGTACAACTATGAGAGAAGCTAAAATGGTCAGCAAAACCATGTTTAGGACCCAAAAGCGAAACTGCAAATAGCCATTGAACTCAGGACTGCTGTTAAAAAGGAAGAGATCTAGGCTACAGAGAGAAAGTACCAGCAACTTCTTAGAAAACTGACTGCTATGACACAAATGAATACAGCGAACATGCATAGGATTGCACTATTAAGTCAGAAAGTCTCATTGTCTTCAGTGGGGCTTACTTGTGGGTAAGTGCGCATAAGACTGCAATCTAAAGGCTATAAAAAACACATGTTTAAGAAACCTTGGAGGAAGAATGTGTGTATCTTCTGAACTCCTGGAATAGAGATTTTTTTGTTTTAATAGCCAGGAACCCAGATTAGAAATAGTTGATCTGACATGTCAATTTCAGCCAATATAGCAAACCAATCTACGGGTTGAACTTTAGGTCTTATGTGAAGCACCTAGTCAGATAATGAGTATGTAATGCAAACTTCATACTAAGCTTGTAATTAAGTCTAGGGGAAAAAATATCAAAATTCCATGGTTCTGTGATAACCTAGAATTATAAAATAGACAGTAGTCAATGTATATTAAAGTTCAGCATAATTGGTACTACAGCCCACCTTGATTTCTGTTATAACAGCAGTACTTTCATTGTGGCCTTTGTTTTTGCACTCCAGTTCTCTTCAAAACAGCCTGCAGAATGACCCTGAACATACTCAAGCAAGCATTTCAAAAGATATTTCTAGATGTATTTGTTATGCCACTGGCAGGTAGGGAAAATAATTCTCCCTTCATGGAATAAAACTTCACAGGCTGCAATCAGAAAATGATGGGCAGAGGCTTCTAAGTTCATGTTGCTATTGAACTCCTATGAGTACCTTCAAGTTTGGATATCTTGTCTTTTTGAGATGACCCAAATCACAGGGTGATTTATAGAGAAATGTCTAGCATGACCAAACTTTGCTTTGGGGCACTTAGCCCTTGCTCTACTGCTACCAAAAAACAATCCAAGGCATGGGGTAGGAGTGCAGGAGCAGCCAAGAGCTTGCTGATTAGCTGTTTCTAGACAGCTGATGATCATAGGACCATTGGCCAATTTAGAACAAATTGCTCAGGAGAGTAGCATTTCTATAGTGAATAAATTATGTCAGAACTGGCAGATACCCCAAAAAACGGATGCAGGTCTGAGTAAATTCTTCAGAGTCAATTGTTTTGGGGAAAGTGTCTAAAAACATTTTGTACTATTAGCTTGAGACCTTCCTGCTCTTGGTGAGCAGTGTTAGACTAATGCAGTATGGGGCAATTACCTGCAGAGCAGGCTCATCATGACCATATGCCCATAGTTGGAGTTACAGCAAATCTGATATGGTTACGATCCTAAGGGACATGTGCACACCTGAATTGACTGAGAATCCCCCTCCATAAAATGCCCCCGATAGCCCTCCTGCTATTTTTTAAGAACTCTCCCAACTTCAAAAGGGATTTGTGGATTTTGCACAAAAGCTTTTAAAAGTGGGATATGGAACTAAGGTTTGCACGCTTTCATGATTTCCCCTTTCACAAGTTTTAACTCAGAGTTTGAAGTGCAGTTTGGGGGCTCCATGGGGCTTTTCCTGCTTTAGGGTACAGATTAGAATTTTCTAAGAATGTTCCTTTAGGGTACAAAGAAATGTTCTCAGAACATTCTAATGTGTACACATGCCATGTTAGGATTCCTGTGTATATTGATGCTGTATATATTTACACATTTTGCTTGGTATTTTATTTTGAAATATACCAGGAGAGAAAGTACTCATGATTTTGAATTATTCAGCTTATACAAAAGAGGCAACTGCACTGGAATACAGAAACAATTGCACTGATGAATCAGATTTGATGGACACCTGTTCTAGCCAGAATGGACCTCTGGTGCTGTAACAACATACTTTACTGCCTGAAAACCCATTACAAACTGCAGCAAGATCACTGTACAGGAGAGAAAAATGCCTGAGCAGTGACATGAAATTTGGGTAGGGGAAAGGAAAAATGTGGAGAAAATACATGCAGGAGTGGTTCTGCTTTTTTTCTGAGGGCTGAAATGAATGTTTTGAGGGAAACTGAAAAATGTCTTATGAACTTGAGTTATGCTAGTACAGTCATGCCTTAGATTGAGAGCATAATTCGTTCCGGAAACGTGCTTGTAATCCAAAACACTCTTATATCAAAACGAAATCCCCCCAAAACAATTTGTAGAGATTTTTTATTTAAGCCGTACTACAGTACTTGTTTTGCAAGACGTCGCTTGTATATCAAGTAATAAATAAATAAATATTTAAAAATTTGCTTGTCTTGCAAAATGCTCTCAAACCAAGTTACTTGCAATCCAAGGTATTACTGTATTTAAGGTTATATTATTTACTAGGATGAAGTGGGATATAAATAAAAATGGGTTCAGGATAGCTCATTTTGTCTACAGTTACTATGAATATATACTGTTGAAGGATTCTATTTTATTATGATGCTTTTACTGGATATCCATATGCATTGGTACACACCTGAATTTACAGGTTATTTTCTGTTCTAAAGGAGTAGGTTTATGCATGGTAATGGTACACTAAGCCCAAAGAACAGAACTTCCCTTTTGTTTATATGCTGATGGTTTCAATTTTCAACTTGATTTTCTTTCTGTTTCCAATGGACAAAATCTAATTTACAGCACAATCTTATGAATGTCTACTCAGGAGCAAGCCCTACTGATTCAAACATGGTTCAGCATGTTTAGGATTGCAGCCTTGGGTACCTTGGGGTAGAGCTGCAAGTTGCTGCATATTAGGTATAACTGTAATTGTTAGAATAAAACTAAGGTATTTTTACTATTAAATTTAAATAATTATACCAAGTTACAATTCGCTAAGTGATACATAAAACATGTTATGTTTTTAAATGCAGCCCATCAAGAGCTGGATACATCCTATATTTCGAAGTCCTATCTGGAGCAACGGAATGGGGAATGGTGGGGGTGGGGAAAAGGTGGTTATCAAGCACCTGGTTAGAGTCACAGGACATTTTGGCTAGCAGGCCACCTAGGGCCTGCGAACCAAGAGTTTGACTTCCCTTTAATTTTCTTGTATCATACACTCCTTTTCTCAGATCCGGTATTTTTTCCTTTGGGTCCAGATGTACCCTGGGATGCATACAAACAATGTTTTTTACCTGAAGCTTCTGTGCATTGTGTACTGGATTCAAATATATGGCATTTTGATAGTGTTGTAAGCTCAAGCAGGAAAAGTAGTAAAACATTTGGTATGGAAAGCATGATTCCCACATGCTTTCAGGTGAGAGGCATTTACATGTGCCTCAAATGACCCTTGGGAAACAAACAACTAGAAATCTAAGCAAATACATACAATTTTGTCATTAGGATTCCTTTATCTATGGCATCAAGGAGGAGTCTTGTAGTGATGAAGGTACGTGTGTGTTTTTGTAAAGCCATACAAAACATTTAAGTTAAAAGTATCTTAGAACATTTACATTATAGTTAATAATATCCTGCTAATGACCTGTCTATGGCTCCATATGAATTTCTTGCTAAAACACTTCATATAGGAGCACCATTTCACATGCTGCAGCTATTGAGGCTGCACCCCTTGTGCAGTACCTCTGTAGCTCCCCAATGCCACCTTTAGTACTTGGGAAAGTTAGCTGAAGCATACTTAGAGATAGAGGAGGAAGTGCTCAAGTGAAATATATGAAAACTTACTTGTAGATCAGACTGAAAACGAAGCAACAGAACAAGAATCTGAGTTACTTCTGACAGAGGTGTTTTCAGAATGTACAGCCCAATGGAAAACCAAAGTAGGAATTGAAATCAGATGTCACCAAGTACCAATTACTCTCTCTTATAGAAGTAAAATTGTTTACATCTACACAAGGAAATGGATAAAAAGAAACACTGGAGAGAAGATCTATTCAGAACCTGTTTGTTTAATTTCCCCTATCTGTAAAAGCGGTGTGTGTGTGTGTGTGTGTGTGGTGGTGGTGTTCTTGCCGGAGTATGAAAAAATCACTGTAAATACATTAAAGATTCAAATTATTCATTCTGGTCCAGAATTTAAAATGCTCAAAAGTTTTGTTTTTTGCTTTGAGCTCTCTGCAAGCAACTTTGTATTAGTTTAGATTAGCATCCCAGGATATACCAGCTACAGCTTCAATTTTTTAAATGAAATAGTCAACATCTTAGGCTGTGAGTCCAGTGAACCAATGGACCAACAAAAAAGCAGCTTTTAAGTGATAGAAAGCAGAAATAACAGAAAATAAAGCTGGCAGGGAGAACCACATAGTGTTATGTTCTTGTTAAAGAACCATTTCAAGTAGTTTTAGAATTAATGTTGCTATTATAATCAGCATTTAGGAAATGACAATTAGATAATTTTATTTTCCTGTTAGGAAAAAAGCCGTATAATATAAATAAATAAAGATAAAATATTAAAAGAAATGCCACAGTTATCCGTGGTACCTGTAAGAACCATACTATATACCTTGAGTCCAGTTTATACTTGCCTGTGTATATATTTCAAAAGACTAGTAGTAACATCCAACTGATATCATGATTTTAAAAGGGGCACGTATTTAATCTTTGTATCCAATATTTTCAATTCTGAATCTGTATGTGCTGCTTTTGTTATCCCACTAGCCTTCTGTGCTGTTCAAATAAGCAAGGCAAAATTTAGGTGATCTATCTTTCATTTTCAGTCATTTACGCCTCCTTTGTGTTTTTCAAAAAAGTCTTCATTTTCCTTTATTTCCTCCTCCTCATCTCCAAATGTTTGCTCTTGCATGTTTGTAAATGTGAGTGACCTGGCAGCAACCTGTGCTGCTAGACCTGATGTGAAATTGAAATCTGTTGATACATGGAGCTCAGCCAGCCTTTGCTTGATGGAGGACTGTAACGCATCTCTCTCAGATGGCTGCGACACATTCACTCTGTCTGCACTAGCTGGCTCAGGTTCTTCGCCTTCTCCATTGCATTGGTAACATGTTCTTTTTTCAACTTCTGGTGAGTCACCATCAGCAGCAATGTCATTTTTACTCCCAGCAGGCCCATCAGAGAAGTACTCTGTCCTCCCTTTGTCATCAACAGTTTTGGGGACAGAGATGGTCTCCGCCAAGTTATCATTTCTGCTATACTCCTGCTTGCCCGAGTCTGAATTCATAGGTGATCCCAAAATGTTTATGGGCTCCTCTGGCTCGGCAGCAGGCAAGGGTTTCACTGCAGCTTAAGAGGGAAAAATGTAAATGACTACTCAAAATAACTACATGATAAATTGCTTTAAATTTCAAAGGATGTGTGATGCTCAGTGCAATAATATGACATTTGTATTTTCTACACACGATCGTGGACACATTAACAGTTGCTACACCATGTATCCTCTGAAACAGAGATATATAAAGAATGGGATAAAGTAGTAATAACATATGTAATGAAAATGAAAGTAGTTGTTGCACTGCTCATACCTTTGAGCTATGTTCTGTTACATAACAGTTACCTGATCTGCTAAAGGTAATAGGCAGATGATGTCTCATGGTCTATTAATTTACAAAGTGCAAGATAAAACAGGTGTCCATTGTGGAAGATGACAAACCATGGTTTGTCATGTTTGAATCACATGCCATGGTTTCTAAGGGGCCAAAGCACGATCTGAAACCATAGTTTGATACTCATTTGCAAACTATGGTTTGGAATTACATCTGAACTGACAAATCATGGTTTGGAATGTTGTTCTGCTCTCTCAGGCCACTGTTTGAAAAAACATCCATTGATTCTCAGGGGAGGTGGGAGAAGAGGGAAACTCTGGCAAACATGTACGCCTGGCACACAAACCATAGTCCAAACTACAATTGGTGCAAACCATGGCTTAGCATGTCATCTCTTGGTCTACATGTCTTATTATTGATCTATGTAAACTGCTCTGGGAACCTTTTTGGCCTGAAGAGTGGGGTAAAAATGCTGTAAATAAAAATAAACATCAATCATTTTGCAGCACATTCATGATTCCTTTAATTTAGGGGTAAGTTAGAGGGAGAAAGAACAGAAAGAAAGAGACAATTGAAAAGGTTTCAGGGATTTCAGCCCTGCTGCTCATCCTTATACACAAGTGTCAGTTTTAGTAAGAGACTCAGGAATCTGGAATCCTAAAATTGATTAAGGCAGGCATAAAGACCTGCGCTATAATAACGTTTTAAGCAGCATCCAGTGAGCAGCTGTCCACACACCAGAAAAGGTATCAATTAGTGCAGTTTTCATGTGTTAGTGGCCCAGTTTGCATGATTGCAGGGAGGTTAATAAGCCATGGTGGCTTCCTAGCTACCCTGCACATGCTGGTTGCATGCCGGCTGATTTGCCTAATTATCCTTGTCGGGTGCGGCTTCTTGTGTTGTCCAAACCCAGCAAGGGTGGGTTGTTTGGGGTGGTTAACAAGCCACCCAGAACCATGGCTGGCTGGTTGTAGGGTGGTTTGTTCACAACAAGCCATACTCACCAGGTTCAGATGATATAAGAAACCATGGGGGGCTTGGATTGGCAACCTGGTGCCCACAGGCACCTGCAACCCACTGTGGCTAAAAAGCCACGGTAAGCTGTGGTGATTTTGTGAATCAGGTCACTGTGTTTGTTTTGGACTGTGATCCTGCTAGTGCCCAGTCTGTCGCTTGAAGTTGTGTCAGGCAGCTGAATCAGACTGTATAACATGAGAAAACTATCTTGAAGTACTGTAACTCTGCAGGGAAATCTATTATCCTTTCCCAGCCAATCCCATCAATTTGAGTGAAGGAAGTACTATCAACACACATTGTTATTGCTTACTCCCCCACCCTTTATATGGAAAGTAAATCTGCCCAAGCGTATATTCTCTGGTTTCAAGCACTTTTGATATGTAATACAATGTATTAAAATCAAACCTTGAACATACACACACACACACACACACACACACACACACACAATCTTTGTGAATCTAGAAGGAAAGTCAATATAATAATAATAATAATAATAATAATAATAATAGCAGCAGTATACTTCAGGGGAACAATAATATTGGTATTCTTAACAACTGTGTGAGTCTAGATGAGAAATTCTGGAAGACTGGAACAAACCTGTCCTCACCTCATGTTCTGTGCAGACATTGTATCATTACTGCTCTCTGGAATAAAGAGCAAAAATATATCCAATGTAAGAAAATACCGCCGCACCCTCAGCCCGGTGCTCACTCCCAATGCACCTGGCTGTTAGGGACCTAAAGTACTTTCCTTCGTTTAACAATAGGGGCAAAAATCTACTACTATGGAAAGAGAAATACTGATGACAAGCAGCACTAATCTGGTATAACAAATCAGGACCATAGGCGCTCCAAGGCATTGATCCTGATAATTAAAAACCTAAATTACTATAAGATAGTTTCATACAGATATCCTGAAATTAACAACAAATAATGCTTACCATGATCACTAAATAGCAGTTGCTTCCACTTTTGCCTCTCTGCCTCTGAAGCTTTAAATCCCAACACAGATTTTAGTTCCTGCAGCACTCTCTTGGATTCCTCTCTCTCATGTTTTTGTCTCTCTCTGTCTTCCAGGGAAAAGTAATAAAAGTCATCTCTCTTATACTCGCTGTCTATATCTGTATCATCAACATATGCTTCAAGTTCCTGAGGAAAAAGTCAATAAACATCTGGTTTGATCTACACATTGCCCAAATCCTACCAGACACTGATATTCCTGCTCCCCACTGATTTACAATGGAAGATTTGGATCCCAAGTGTAATTAAAAGGATAAAGGGAAATTCTGAAATAACTCCACCTGATATTTAAAGGCAAGCCAATTAAGGTCAGCTATTCTGTTTCAGATTTATACAACGCGGACTCACAAATGTGATCATGAGAAATTGTGGGGCAACTGAACTTTTCAAACATTCTACTGGAACAACATCTGACTTTCCTCAATACTTTGTAAGTTTAAAATTATGCGCCTGCAAGTAGCATCACAGGCTTACATCCAAGAATTCCTTTCTTCTGCCCTTATCTCATCTTGGTCAGTTGGATTAAACACAACAGATGGAAAGAGTCCATCTATTCCCATGTGATAACTAGCACTTGCCTATAGGACCCCATGTTGACATTGTTGATTAACAAGCTGACACTGGGAAGTTTGAATAAGGTAATCCTTTCAAATATACCCTTCAGTTATCCACTGAGAGTCTATCTACATGTTTAGTAAAAGCATGTGGTATAGTCCCCTGGGTCTGTGTTGCTTCAGCACTCTGCACATTGAAAGTTCCCTCTGCTTAGTGTTCTGCCTGACATGCTCTAGCATAGTTTTCTACACTAGAATCCTTCTAGGACAATTTATCAAAGCACCTCATTCCTCAGCACTTTATTTCTTGCTTTGAAGAAACAGGTCATATTTTAAATCATTCTTTCAAAATGGCAGAATATAACAACAAAGCCAAGGTGTTTACTTGCATTATTTTAAAACAATGTAACACATTCATTCATTGGCCAGATGTCTGGCCAGATGGGTGATTCATAAATATAATAAATAAATAAATAAATCTTCATATGTTTCTAGCAGTGTTGTTGTTTTTAATATAGAAGTCTTTGCTTCAGCTCTAGATATGATCAACAGTGCAATTCTATATATGTCTACTCATAGGTGAGCCCCACTGAGTTCAATGGGACTTTCTCCAGGTAAATGTGTAACGGATTGCAGCCCAAGTTATGCATATTTTGTAGTAGTGTAGATTTAAAATGTTTTTAAGCGACAGTGGGAGCTCCACCATGTGGTACAATGAGAGTACTAACTATAGCATCTATTGATAATCACTTATTCCACAATTCAACTGAAATGGCTTTTCAGTAGGAGAAAGGCATTACCCAAATGTTGTATATGAACATCTGTTGGGTGGGTGGGAAAGAGTATTCACAGCATGCATTATCCTTTCAGAACTCTATAATATCTTTACCTGTTCTTCAGGGATTGGGTCTTTATCTTCTATGTGCACGGCTGGCTGTAGTAAAGGTATCATGGTGCAATGCTTGTTCTCACATGATGGTTCTGGTTTGCCTGGAGGTAGGAAAATAAGGAGCAGAGAAAGTAGGACTCAGGGTAACATTCAAGTTAATAGTCTCCAAATAGTAAATAACAGTATTTTTCTAAGGGGACACACCAATCAGATGCTGTTCACGATCAAAATGTTGTTGACATCTGCCCTTATTTTTTGTCCCTGTTTTTCAAAATACTCAGGATGAGGACCAGTGCTTTTTTTCTGGAGAAAAGGGTACCGGAACTCTTGGATTACATTTCCTCGGGAGTAGATGGCAATTAAATTGTAATGCAATTATTAGAAGAAAAGGTGCTGGAACTCAGTTCCGCTGAGTTCCACCAGAAAAAAAGCCCTGATGAGGACCCACTAATTAGGCTTCCTAACCCACCACAGTTGAAGTTGGTTTAATATCCTGGCTTGTTCTGAAGCTGGTAACTATAGCTTCCCAGTTTTACAAAACAGGGAACTATGGTTAATCCAGATTTAATTATACCTCGTGTAAAGGGAGGAGTGAAGGGGCTCCATGCACAATCAAAAGGCTCATGCATATCTTGGCTTAACAAGCTAAGATATCAGGGCTGGTGCTACCATTAGGCCAACTAGGCAGCTGCCTAGGGGGCAGGGCTAAAGAAGGCGCCAGAAACGCCTTGAAAAAAAATACAGCACTCTCAAGTGGAAAGGGGGGGGCGCTAAATATCTGATCTTGCCTAGGGCACCAAACTGCCTTGCACCGGTCCTGTAAGATATGATTGCCCGAACTGGGCAGATATATTATTGGAGCAAGTGTTGGATTGGGAGAGCACAGCACAGTCGAGATTCCAATTTATTTCTCAGTTCAGAAATATTACTGTATAGCCTCTTTTGAATGAAATATCATTCAAGTTAATATCTACAGCAGACTTGATCTGGCACCACAGTCAAAGATGAACTGATTAAAATACCGAGACAACTGCACTCAATTAAAAGTGTATAAATACCCCCAACCAGCCACGAGCTTGCTGATTAGGTTGTAGCCCAATTATCACACAGCAAATGCCAAAGCTGACTGCCTATTATTTGACAATATCTGACTACACTGAAAAATTCCATGTAGGAAATTTTATGTAACTTATATAATCCAGTTAAATTTTATATAACTGGATACCCACCTTTTTCATTGTATCATGATGTCAGTCGACAGCAAAGTCAAGAGTAAGGGCTCCTTGCTCCTAAGTCCTACTGGAATCTGGGTACACACACTGGGTATACTGGGCTACTTTACAGATTCTCCCACTCCCAACTTTGCATACATTTCTGAAATGCTTGTTATATGTTTTATGAATTGTGAAGACAACATACCCTTTTTATCTGGGTTTTTTCTAACCATTTTTTCCACCTGAGAAATGGCCTCTTCCCAGCAGCTGTTGCTAGCTTGCATATGAGGTTGAATCAGTTCCAGTTTTTTTCCTACAATTTGGTAGGCTTCTGAAGCTAGTTCTTGGCTTTCCTTGGAACTAATAAACCTCTCAAGTTCATCCTCAAGGATTATTACTCTAAACAAAAGAAAAAGAAAAAAACCCTCAAACAAGTATCTCATGAGCACCTGAATCAAACACTTTTGTGAACCTCTTTGATGTTCCCCCGAATCCCCCCATTTTTAATATGTAACTTGAACTAATTGCTTCTTGTCCTATTCTTAATGAACATGGGTAATATATGTCTTGTTTTCTGATATTCATTAAAGTATATCCTTAAATGTTTATATTTATATTCCTTAAATTCCTTAAATATTCCATTTATATCCCTTAAATGTTATTCAAGTGCATTTGCAAGCTCACAACCTGCAACGATGCTGGCTCTGGGGTTTTTTGGGGGTGGGGGCAGTGGACCCACATCCTCCCTGCTGCTATGGCCACTGCCTACTTGCTTGCTCTCTCCTTTTGGGCCCAAACCACAGCCATCCAGAGGAAGACATCAAGGTGAAGGTTCCTTCTCCTTTTCCTTTCTCATGTTAATGCTTGTTTGGTTTGAGGGGACAGGTGAACAGGTGGCAACTGTAAGAAGGAGCAGGAGCAGCGGGGCCAGGGACTGGCAGTAAGCCCTTACTGGGGTGTGTGCTTTGGCAGGTGCCCAGTGATGTCAACCCATGGATGCCAGCCCTGACCTGACCATAGTCCTTAACTATGGTTTGTTGAAACAAGATGGCTTCATAACCTATGGTTTGTAGCTGGCTTGTTTCAAACAAACCATGGTTAAGATTAGCCACAATTTGGGTGCATTTGTACACCACACTAAGACACCCTGCAAATAGGACATGGTGGGTTGCTTGTTCACTGAACAACCCACAGTATACCCAACAGACTATTGGGCTTTCCTTGGGTGGTTCTCCCCGCCTTCCCTCTCAGTCCTCCAGCCGGCCCTGGCACGTATCCCAGTGCCCTTCTCGGCAGAACCCATCTTGTCTCCCCCCCCCACTCCCCACTCTGATTGCTACCCCTTTTAGTTTGCTGCCATTTTTATTTTTTTGGAGACTCAAAAAAGCGCAATTGGGGGTTGTATTGCTTTTTTAAAAAATTGGCCCCTGAAAATTGTACAACTGTGTCATAATTGTTTTTAAATTATTTTTTGGGTCGGTCTTTCGCAAGTGCTGTCCGATATGTGTAGTGTTGCCTAGTCAATTTCCTTGTTTGTTTCAGCTGTTAAAGGGAGCGGCAAAGTGGAGTAGGTAGACTGCATATAGGCTAATTTGCAAACAGTTGCCAGGGACCAATTGCCAAGTTGTCAATGGAAAAGCACCAGTAAAGGGGGGGAAGCGGCAAAAGACGGTGCACCAAAATGAGGGGTGGGGAGGATGACAATATCTCCCATTTAGCAATGTAATCCTTGCAATTTTAAGTGTTGAACTGACAGTTCTCAGTACCCTCCACCTTTTCAACAGTTCCCTGAGTCTCCAGCTATTACACAAAGTAGAGATATTAACTCCCCACCCTTTTCGCAGCTCCTTTTTGGAGCACTTACTGCTGCAGTTACCTGACAGGTTTAAAACAAAAAAACAAACAAAAACAACAACAACGCAGAAATTTATGCAAGTTTAAAGGCTGGGAAGTAAATGGAGGAGAAATTTGTGCAAATTTAAGGGCTGCGAAGCAAGGGAGGGTAATTTTGCGCACCTGTATGAACTGTTCCAATACTGCTGGTGTGCACATTTCCCTTTCGTTTACTTCCCAGCCCTTAAATTTGTGCAAATTTACCCTCCATTTACTTTCCAGCCATTAAATTTGTGTACATTTCCCTTTCATTCATTTCCGAGTCCAATTTTTTTTGCAAATATTCCAGACCGTTGTTTGTTTTGTTTTTGTTTTTTTAAACTCTTAGAAGATTGCAGAATGGGATGGAGCAAATGGGGCACCAGCAGTACTTACACCCACCCCACTCAAATGTAAGGGAAGCAGCCATAGCAGTAAGTGCTGCAAAAAGGGCAGGTGAGGGGAATTAGTATCTCCCCTTTCTGGAGTAGCTGGAGATTTGGGGGAATGTTGAGAAGGTGGAGAACACCAAGAAGTCACTTAAAACTGAGATCACATGACCAAGGAGGAGATATTGTCCCCTTTTGGTGCACTTACTCCTTGGCTCCCCCCCCATCCATTCTTCTACTACTACTACTACTACTAATATAACCCCAACTGCGCATTTTTGAGGCACCAAAAATTAGCCAATATTAACCAGGGAACGAGTGACGGTCCTTCCAAAGTCACTGGCAAGATCATAAGAAGAGCCATTCTGGATCAGACCAAGGGTCCATCTAGTCCATCATTCTATTCACACATAGATTTCATAGATCATAGAGTTGGAAGGAGCCTACAAGGCTATCGAGTCCAACCCCCTGCTCAATGCAGGAAACTAGAGGAGGGGTCTCCCATCCAAGTAATAACTAGGCTTGACCCTGCTTAGCTTTCCATGCTCAGACAAGCTGAGCCAGCGTAAGCCACAGGCCTGCAGTGGCCAACCAGCTACCCACAGGATCCCACAAGCAGGACATGAGTGCAACTGCACCTTCCCGCCCATGTTCCCCAGCAACTGGAGTACACAGGCATACTGCCTCTGATACTGAAAGAAGCATATAGCTGATCAGGACTAGTCACTATTGATAGCCTGATCCTCCATGAATTTGTCCAATCCCCTTTTAAAGCTGTCCAAATTGGTGGCCATCACTACATCTTGTGGAAGTGAATTCCATAGTTGAACTATGCGCTGTGTGAAGTAGTACTTCCTTTTATCTGTCCTGAATCTCCCACCAATCAGCTTCATGGGATGACCCTGGGTTCTAGTATTATGAGAGAGGGAGAAAAATGTCTCCCTGTCCACTTTCTCCACACCATGCATAATTTTGTAAACCTCTCTCACAGGGCTCTCCAACCTTGGGTCCCCAGATGTTGCTGGCCTACAGCTCCCAGCATACCCAGCCAGCATGGCTAATGGCAAGGGATTCTGGGAGCTGTAGTCCAGCAACATCTGGGGACCCAAGGCTGGAGAGCCCTGCTCTATCATGTCTCCCCTTACTCGCCTTTTTTCTAAGCTAAACAATCCCAGGTGTTGTATCCTTTCCTCATAAGGGAGTTGCTCCAGCCCCTTGATCATTTTAGATTGTGAAAAGCAAGCAGCATGGGCTTTTTTGCTGCTCTTGTTGAGTGGCTTTATAGTTGATCGCCGCAACCCACAATAAAATTGGTCTCCTGGGTTCGAACAACACAACAACCCATCAGAACAACCCTACAACAAGCCATGGGTTTTCTCCGAGGCTTGTTGCTGAAAAATAAGCCACCCCACACTGAACGCTCCAGATTTGGATGACACGTCAACCACCATGTCTGGTTGCCCATGGTGGGTTGTTGTGTCGTGCGAACCAGGTCACTGTCATGCTTGAAAGAAACAAGCTGTAGTTAATCAAAAACAGAAGCAAAAGCTTCCAAATGCACAGCTGCACTGGAGGAGACAGGAGAAGGGAAATGTATGAGCCTGACACTTGCTGAGGCTCATTCACTTCACGATAAATGATGGTAAGTGCAATGGTTTATCATGACATCCAAATCAAATCAGCTCATTCTGTCTTGCGAAATGGGCAGAGCCTGTCTCTTCCCAAAATGCCAGAAGCATTTGGGCAGGGCCTAAAAGGTGAAAGTACTTTCAGACAAATAATCCAAGCTTCTGAAGCAGCAGTTCAGCCCACCCCCAATACACAGTGACCAGGAGCAGGATTCTAAGGAAGGTTGGAAATAAACCCATGAATACTTAGCAGCAGCAATTCTCCTTATAGGGAAGGGCTGGAGATCAGTGGTAGAGCATAGGCTTTGTACCCAGATCACAGATTTAATTCCCTGCATATCCATCTAAAAAGCTCTTGGGTATCAGGGCCAGAAAGACTCCTGCCTGAATCCTTAGAGAGTTATAGATAAGCTAAGCTAGACAGACCATTGGTCTAACTCACTGTAAGGCTGCTACATATGTTTAGAAATAAAAGCCTCTAAAACTGCAATCTGATACACACTTACCTAGGAGTAAGTCCCACTAAACTCAATGGGACTTACTTTTGAGTAGACATGTATAGGCTTCTACTGTAATTCACCTTCAGCAAGTGAAATTGGGTAGAAGACTAGTGAATGTTTCTGCTTTGAACAGTTCCTCTGAGGAAGAGTTAATATGAGCTATACTGTTGACACATCTCAGCAGGAAAAAAAAGTGGTTTAAGAACACATGCTATATCTGAGCCTTTCTACTTTTAAGTCCAGAATAAGAAACAAATAGTTGCCAAGATCCAAACCAATTTCCCTTTCATTAAAAACTCATTACACACATTTTTTAGAGCGAAATATTGATTTTCCTAATTAATCTCAGTAAAATAATTCAGTAAATTATCAAATTAAATACACACTCACAGGCCACAATCCAATACAGCATACTTAAGCCAACTGATTTTCATGAAAACAAATCTATTAAAATTGATAGGCTTCAGCACACATAAAACTATCGGATTGTGGTCCCTTACTTTTCATGTGCTCTACTCAACCATCCTCCAACCTCTTTGCAGTTCTCACACGGCAAACTCCAAATATTGACTGTGTAACAGATTCTCAGATTTGTTTTTACAGTATTATATATTACAAATACAGCTCTTGCACAACTAATGCAAGAAATACTTGCACAAGAAAAACTATTACGCCTCTTTACTGAACTTAAATTAGATTGTTTGATAAAATAAGAACCAGAGTAACAAAGGAAAGAAGTTCCAACAATATCTGCCTCCATAAATTTATCAACAGTTTATGGATGCAACATTACATTTCCAAGTTGTTGTTTCAATTCAATAATCAGAACTAGAATTAAACTACTGAGAAATTCACTTCTAGAGAAGAACTTACTCGTTCAGTAAGGCCTTTAGATGGAGTTGCAAACTGCGCACTGCTGTATGGAGACAGTTTAGCTGTCCTGTTTTCTGTTCAGTTTTGACTGAACGTTCCAAACTAGACTGATGATGGGTTTCAAAGTACCGATAAAACTCATAGCTTCGTTTAAGCTCTTCTAAGCAGGCAGCATGAGCATGAGGCAGACCTTGAGTCACATCAGAAAAGATATACAGAGGCAAACGTTCTGGCGTAATCAGGGTCTTGAGAGATGCATTGGAGGAGGGGGACAGCAGAAGAACTAACCGCCTGAAGAATTCAGAACTTTGCCCAACCCAAAGTTGAAATAAAACCTAAGAAAACAGCAGAGTCACTATAATCTTCATTATTATGAAAGGAATCAACTATATTCCATTTTTCCTGCTTTCTCAAAAACATGTTGTAAGCAAGTCAAGAACAATTACCAACTAGACCACCTTGAATGATGAGAGCAGAAAGTTTTAAAATAAACTAAATCAATTATTCTGGATTAAACATGGTACAGTTTGGTTTGACTATTCCCATTACAACTATTTATATTAACACTTTTACCTTAATATTTTTTTTCAGAGGCTAGCTCTTTGGGGACAGGGATCCATCTCACTGATGTATAACAGAAGTAACCCACCCTGAGCCGCTCTACTTTTTAAGTATTTCTTATAGCATAAAATATCAAAAAATGAGATAAACTCACATATGCCAATTGCAAATGTTTAATCTATTAATATAATATGCACTCGGAGTCATTTTGATAAAGAACTACAAAAAAGATGGGGAAAACAATTTTCTGTTGCTGCACCAATTTATCCTGAAAATTAAACATCCTTTCAACAGTCCATACTTAAAGCATACAAGGTCTGTTTTCAAAGGTAACGCTTGGGTCTAACACAAAGAACAGTAGACTTAACTTAAAATGTTCCAGAGAACTGAATGAGCTTTGGATTGGTTTTTTTAAATTAACATAATTCAGGTCATTTAGTTTTATTTGGTTGCTACTAACTAAAAGTAGTAACAAAACGGGTTGATGATGCCAAGATCTACGAGGCTGAATCCAATGTTAGTCCTATTTAGTGTAGACCCATTGAAATGAATGGGGCATAGGCTAGTCATGATTAGCCAGTGCAATGAGTCTGAAGGCTGCATTACCTTTAGAGCGGGCAGGCTGAAGCCGTCTGTGAAATTGTGTGCTTCTTCTTCCGACACCTGCTCTTCACTTAGTCCTAGGCCTAGTTCCTTAAAAGGCACCACACAGATGTAGTTTGTTACATTGTCACTCTCGGAATTCAAAGGGTAAGTTTAGTTAGTGTTAAGGCAGTTAAAGAAGCTTTTGTATCACATGCAACATGGATAAATCAGACATAAAAAAGCAATCAGCTACCTTTCTAACAAGTTGAAGAGCCTAGAAAGTATAATTTATTCACAGAGAATAAATAACTCTTTAGTTCATTTCAAACAAGTGAACTGCCCAGAGAGCTTCGGCTATTGGGTGGTATAGAAATGTAATAAATAAATAATACATTTGCAGAATGTAAACTGTGGATGGGGGAGAGACATCATTTGTTTATTGAAAAACTTACTGTGATTTGCTGGCTGGTTTTGTTCAATTTTAGAAATAGATTTTTTCCCCTTTTCTATTGAGTAACACATCATAAAAATCAACCAACAAAAATTTACCAACAAAATTGAAACGATCAGCATTCATCTTTAAGCATTAATAATTTTTATTGAAAGTAATAATTTGCTCCCATATCAAAAAGGACATACCGGTAATCAAAACCATATAAAACATTAATATGATGAGCCTTATGAGAAGCATAAACACAATACATAATAGTTATAAGCATTAAACTAAGTTAAGAATCTACTGAGGACTGAAAAGATGACTCAGGATGCAATCCTATACTCATTTACCTGGGAGTGAGTCCCATTAAACTGAACAGTAGACATGTATAAGACTGCACTATTATTCAAATTTAAAGAATTTAAGAATTTTAGCAGATTATCAGGGTACTCTCTGATAAATAGAAAATCCCAATAACCAAGGTATTTCTCTAAATTAAATTATGGTCTATTCAGAATGTTCTTTGGTCATTTATGCTTGTTATGTCAAATACTGCTTTACTATGATTGTTGTTTTTTTGTATTATTGTTGTTTCAGTTTATACACTAACATTTGATTTTTGTAAATTAAGTTCTTTCGGGGGAAAGGCAGAGTAAACTTTTTAATTTTTTAAAAAATAGACTTCTCAGTTTTGCTTACATTTGTCAGTGGCATTGACTATTTCATAATTATACAACAAAATACGAAGTTTCATCTGAAAATGCAGTTTCATTTGACAAATTTTTTTTGTTCTATGAAAAGGATTCCTTTAGGATTCCAAAGAACAAAACAAGCTTTTTCACTGAAACCAGGTTCTTTTCTCCATTTCCTTTTTAAATTTTCCTTTGCTGTTTCTAGGCTCCCTTCTTATAGTCACATAAGATCTGTTTAGAGGCCCTGGATTTCTATACTTTAACTAGCTAAATGTAATGTTCCAGCACAGCTAAAGTGATCAAATGTTACTGCCCTTTCCGGAATAATCAATTAAAAATTAAAAAAACTATCTGTTCCAGAAAACATTAATCAGCTAAGCAGAACTGCCTCTTGTAGCCTATTAAGAAAAGAGGCAAGTACACATTTGAAGTAGCAAACAGACGAAAATTTTTGGCCTTATAGCTTTTTATAGCCTGCTAGATATCATCTACACTATAGAGTCAATATTCAAATTGAGTCTAAGGGAGCATTGTAGTATTCAAAGGGAGAATTGCACTACACTTAAAACACTTTTACTCCTAAGAAAGAGGGTGGAGAGAAACCCAGCCAAGTCATGTATATAAAGGGGAGAGCACCAGCTATAGTGTTCCACTGATCTACAGACAATGAATTATAACAGAATATGAACTGAGCCAAAGACCTCATTCCCACAAACACCGCAGTCCACAGGGGCCAGGTTGCTGATCCAAGCCCCCGCCACCGTGGGTTCTCGTGTCATCCAAACCTGGCGAAGGTGGCTTGTTGGGGTGGTTAACAAACTACCCCACAACCATACAATAGGGCAATGGGTTCTAGGTGGTTTGTTAGCCACCCCAACAAGCCAACCTCGCCAGATCCGAACGCCATGAGAATCTGCACCCAGCAAAGGTAATCATGCAAATCAGCTGGCACGTGACTGGCATGTACAGAGTGGTTAACAAGCCATGGTGGCTTGTTAACCACCCTGTGATAATGCGAACTGGACTACACTGTGACCTATAACCTATTCAGACACCATCCTCCAAGGCAACCTGCTGCTTTCTCTTTGGCTCAGTTAAGCACAAGCTGTGCTCCAGCTTATTTATTCCCTTCCCCACTAGCAGCAGAGGATGACAGGCATAAACTACTTGGAAGAGCTATAGAGATGAAAAGAATCAATAGTGGAGGCTGGAAGAGGCTAGAGCAAGGACAGAAAAAGAAGGAGTTTCATTACTTACAGTGCAATCCCATGCATGTTTATTCATACATAAATCCCACTATGTTCAAGGGGCTTTCTTCCAACCTAAGGCTGTAACCCTGTGAACACTAACCAGGATGTAAGTCCCCTTGAAAATAGTGGAACTTTCTCCTGAGTGGACATGGATGGGATTAGATGGTATGTTATCTGAAAATAGGGAATGATTGGGGAAGAGCAAGATGGATGAGAAGTTGAAATGAACTGTGGTAGAAGGGATGGTTGTAGAACATAGGATTCATGGGTAGAAACTTTGTACTCCACCAATTTCTTGGATTGCCTGCCGCTACTGCTTGCAATACACTAGTGTGGGTGTAGTGGTTAGATTGTTGGACTGAGACAAGAGAAACCCAAGTTCAAATCCCCACTTTGCCATGAAGATCACTTGGTGAAGTTCACTTGGTGAAGTTCACTTGGGTCAGTCACTAAGTCTCAGCTAACCTATCTCACAGGATTGTTGTAAGGATAAAAATGACAGGGGAGACTGTGTATGCACCCTCAGCTCTTTAGAGGAAGGTTGGAAAAATGTAATAAAGAAACCCAAACTATGGCATCTGTGAATGTGTAGGATATTAATTCCAGGGACATGTTTACACAGTAAACCCAACACTGCATAAATTCTCATGACTGAAAAAGAAAATTAACACAGAAACCAATCCAGCCATTTTCATTCCTCATCATGACCCATTTCCTATATGACAGGTTTCAAAAAGGATATTGTTTCAGCATGTACAAGGTAGAAAGTCTTGAAGTTCTGAAGTTGGCTCTTACTGATCGGTACACAGCTTTCCGAAGACCAATGAGATGTTGACAAGGATGCTGTCCAGCTTTATTAAATGGGCAAGCAGCACTGACCCTGTCAAGCAAACTTGAAAAGTAAAATGTGATACAACTGTACAGATGTCCTAAAGAGTAATAAAAATACAATATTACACAATAATACTGTCTAACTTTTTCCCCATTTCATGGAATATACCCTTATACATATTGAAACATTAATGATATATTTCATTATTTTGTAAATTAAGGATGTTGAGGAAGAACCCAGTCATTAAGTTAGTAAAGGATAAAATCCAATACAGAGTTTTACCTTGAAGCCCACTATTAAAGCTAGTAGAAATGTAACACATTTCTCATAAATTAAATATCATGACATTTAGCACTGCTTTTGTATTTAGAGATAACATTTATATATGGCTTTTCTGTTTGTTACTGATATATAACAAACAAAGAGGGAGTGGTGCTGCCAGCCTCTTTGAAAGAGGTGGTGATTAGGCCACTCCTCAAAAAGCCTAACCTGGACCCGGATGATGTTAATAACTACAGGCCGGTAGCTAATATCCCATTCCTGGGCAAGGTGTTTGAGCGGGTGGTTGCTGGTCAACTCCAGGCACTCTTGTATGAAACGGGCTATCTAGATCCATTTCAATCTGGATTCAGGCCTGGTTTTGGAATGGAAACTGCCTTGGTCGCCCTGTGGGATGACCTCTGCCGGGAGAGGGACAGGGGGAGTGCGACCCTGTTGATTATCTTGGACCTCTCAGCGGCTTTCAATAGCATCGACCATGGTATCCTTCTGGATAGGTTGTCTGGGTTGGGAGTTGGAGGTACTGCGCTCCAGTGATTCCAATCCTACTTCGGTGGCCGATTCCAGAAGGTGGTGCTGGGGGATTACTGCTCTGTCCCTTGGCAGTTATGCCATGGGGTGCCACAGGGCTCTATTTTATCCCCTATGCTGTTTAACATCTACATGAAACCACTGGGAGAGGTTATCCGGAGGTGTGGGCTGAGGTGTCATCAATATGCAGATGACACCCAGCTCTATCTCTCTTTTTCATCTAATCCAGGTGAGGCAGTGGCTGTTCTGAATCAGTGCCTGGACACAGTAATGGACTGGATGAGGGCTAATAAACTGAGACTCAATCCAGATAAGACGGAGGTACTGTTAGTGGGTGGTTCGTCTGCCCGGCTAAGTGATATTCAACCAGTTCTGGATGGGGTTGCACTCGCCCTGAAGGATCAGGTTCGTAGTTTGGGGGTGCTCTTGGATCCACAACTGTCACTCGAGGCACAGGTGAATTCGGTGGCACGGAGCACCTTTTATCAGCTTAGACTGATATACCAACTACGTCCTTATCTGGACAGAGCTAGCCTAGCTACAGTTATCCATGCTCTGGTAACCTCTCGTTTGGATTACTGCAATGCGTTACACGTGCCTTTGAAAATGGTCCGGAAACTTCAGCTGATCCAAAATAGGGCAGCAAGATTATTAACCGGGACTGGCCGACGAGAACATATTATGCCAGTGCTTTCTCATCTGCACTGGCTGCCAGTCTGTTTCCGGGCCCGATTCAAAGTGCTGGTGCTAACATTTAAAGCCCTAAACGGCTTGGGGCCAGGGTATCTGAACTTGTAAGGATCGTCTCCTCCCATATGTACCGGTACCTGCCAGGACACTAAGATCTTCCTCAGTGGTCCTTCTCCGAGAGCCCCTGCCAAAGGAAGTGAGGCAGGTGGCTACTAGGAGGAGGGCCTTTTCTGCTGTGGCACCCCAGTTATGGAATGAGCTCCCCAAAGAGGTTCACCTGGCGCCTACTTTGTATTCTTTCCGGCACCAGGTGAAGACCTTTCTGTTCTCCCAGGCATTTTAATCATTTTAATCTTGTAATTGTTTTTAATTCCGTTATTGTAACTGCTGCTGCTAGCTCTGCTGTTTGTTTTTAATTTGTGTTTTTAAATTTTATATTTTATATTGTATTTTATTATTTTAACTGTTGTAAACCGCCCAGAGAGCTTCGGCTATTGGGCGGTATAAAAATGTATTAAATAAATAAATAAATATACTTCTTCACAGTCCCATAAAATCTGCAGTTCCCAGTTTCTTAGTCTTTAAAAAAATGGTTTCTCCAGTCTGAAAAGGATAGCAGAAATATGAGTGGCAAATGAAATGAGCTACAGATATATTGTGGCCTTCTATATTCTGTACAAATGACTGTTACCCATCATAGTTGCTTTTGGCACATGACCACTAAAATTAGGAGCAGGTCAATCCAGTGTTTGATTTTCCCCTATTAGATACACTACTGAGTGCACACACATTTTGGAGTGCAATTCATCTATGTCCTAGGACTGGAAAAGAGAAAGTACACTCAGCAACAACTACCAATGCCCTAGGACTAAAGAACTGAAGGGAAGCATTTTCTGGCCCCCATCCATCAGCCAGAGGATCACAGGCTGCTGGTGTGTGTATGTGTGTAGGGGGCGGGGGGTTCCATTATATTTCCTGTTGCTTGTAAGCCATCAAGAGAATCATTTGATTGAAAAGTGGGGTATAAATCTTCAAAGTAATAAAGAAAGAAATAATTCTACCAATGATGGGCACAAGAGAGTCACATGATGAACATTCTTTCAGCCATGCTTTGCTAGCAACCAGTAGCTTTTCTGGTAGCTTGCCTTTTTATTTATTTATGTATTTAGAATATTTATATCCTGCCTTTGGGCCTTGGCTCAATAAGGTGATTAGCATAAGTAATGTTAAAAAGATGACATAAAATGAACAAATGACTTAACAATAAATAGATGTAAACCAAAAACAAAAAGCAGGAATAATTTAATAGCAAAATACTTCAACAGAATAGCCAGGATACTTAACCTCAGAGAGCTGCAAAAATTATTTGAAGTAAAACCACCCTTGGCATTGTAAAGCCAATAGGCCTGTCCTTTGAGGCCTGTCCTGGTCAATAATTTGGTGGATGCATTTTGAACCAGGTATATTTTTGGAGAACTTGTAAAGGGCTGCCCCACACAAAGTGCATTATAAAAGTCCAGTCTATAGGTGGCACAAATAACCCTGGCAAGGTCATTTTGACATCTAAACAAAAACTGCTTACAGTAGTTGTTTTTTAAATGGTAAGCATTGCTGCTTCACATTTTGTCTCAGGAGTTTTTAAAAAAACCAAAAGATTAAGGATAATAATCAAGAAGACATTACGTACATCATAGACAGAATGCAACATCAGCGCAAATCTTGCCCAGACTGATAAAATCCTATTCCACCACCATTTACCTATGATACCAGGTGTAGAAACTGCCTAAACTTTTCTGTGAAGCATCACATGGAAATGTAGCTGTGGGCAGGAATAAAGAGATAAAAGAAAGGCAGAAGAAATGGAACTATGCTATTACTGCCTACTTAAGCAGCCCAGAAGCACCAACTGTTTGAAATATGTGCTGTCCGAAAGTACCCCAACTGATTATTTGAGAAGTTTTTGCTATATTATTAATAGACTATATTTTAAATAGATTAACTGGCAGGAAGCTAAGCAACAGCCTTAAAAGTGGAAGATAACAAGTTATCTCAAGGAATACTTTCCTGTCTTCCCGTTTCATTGGTTATTACACCGTAAAATCAAAAGGCTTTCTATAACCATAACTGAATCGTGTTTTTGGTTTTTTTTAAAGGAAGGATAAAGCAACAAACAGTGAACTTAAAACCCTTTGGCTCAAGCCAAACTGCAAGCGGAGTTTTTTCTGTTTACTCAATTTGTTGATGCCTAGGTCAACAAAGTTAGCTACAATTAGAACAGAGTTGGGTTTGCCTTTCACTAAAAATCAGGTAAACAAGCATAGTTTTTCTAGTTGAAAATCATTTTCCAAAAGACTTCAGAACAAGCCTTTCAGGAAGCGGGATCTGGTTCTTGGTGGCATAAGCTCCTTAAAGTAGTTGTAAATTCCTTATCTATATATCTTGGGCTATTACAAGGCCAAAGGAATGTTATTGCAACATTAAAGATGTTATATTCCAAAATAACTGTGCTGATATTTCTTTCTGTAAATCAATTTTTAATACCCCAGTAGTATTATGATTATTCCTGTTCAGGTCCCTCAGTATTTTGAGCACCTGATGCTGAGAGATATAAGGGTCACCTTTACACAAGCTTGATTAAATGTACACTGGATGTGTAAGGAACATTACTTGGTGTGTAATTCATTAATGGTGAAGGATCTTAGACATTTTTAATGGAGTGTGAAATCTATATGGAACTATGAGCTAAATATATTCTACCATTATTGTTAAAAATTCAAAAGGAAATCCAAGTCTCATCAGAGCAGTATATGTCAGACTCAGAGTAGAAACATTCATTGTAGTTTTGAAAAAAGTAATGAATCCAGATAATAATGTACTTGTGAAATTTCTAATTAGGAATTTCCCCCCCTGCTCTGTATGTAACTGAAGCAAGTGTAAAGCAGACTGATCCATTTTGTTCATTTGTAGTTTGCTCCTCATAACTCTATTTTAGCGTGTATGATCTTATTCTCAGGATAAAATGCTTATGAAATGGGTAGCGCAATTCTGAGGCTGCCCGTAACCTTCTGAACTTGGAGGATTATAGGCATCCAACTGAGGGCAGGAAGAGCACAGAGGATAGGAAATCCTCCATGTTCCTCCCTCCCTCAAAATCATGATTTCGGTCATCTAGATGTTTTCCCTATCCTCGTGAGGAGCAGAGGTTGAGGCACTGCCTGAATTCCTTGGAGTCTGTGCTCGGTTCCCTTCCAGTGTGGAAAGAACTGCGCTGATTGGGGGGGGGGGGGCACTCAGAGGTGCTGCGACCTTGGAAGAGATTTCCAAGGTCACAGCATCTTCTATGGCAAATTCTATGACCCCCAAGCACGGTTGGAGGGACATAGGATTGTGCCCTAAATGGTTAGAAGACTTTTTCACTGAAATTGTATAATGGCTGGGTGCTAAAAAAAAAAAAAAAGCAATAAAATCTCCTTGGCTTACTTTATTACATTTCTATACTGCCCTTTCTCCAAGCACTTCAAGGTAGTGTACAGTGTGCCTTCACAATGACCCTCTGGAGTGTGCCTTCAGGAGATCCTCTGGAGCAGTGTAGGATGTGATGAGGGGCTGTAGTGGGAAGGGTGAATTGATGCAAATTGGGGATCCCCACTTCACAAATGGAAGTGCCTTCTGCTTACTTTATCACACAATTGGATCGTACCCATTGACTTTTATTTTTCAAAGCTGGAAAGCTTGATAATTCTGTTCCCAAGGTTCATCTGATAAAATTAAGGAAAAGTGTTTTGCCTCACGGCTTCTCCAGAGTGCAGCTAACATTAAGCTCTTTTTGAAGTACTATTTTAACAGTTATGATTAACTATTCTTAATTGCTTTGTCAAGAACAGAACAGGGTGCTTCCAGATGAGGATTCTATTGTGCAATCACATTGCCTCATTTACGGAATTTTATGGGGGTCCAGAAATCATCTTCATTTTGTAGTCCTCCTGCATTTTCCCACTGCTTCCTCTTTCTTTTTTTCTTACCAGAAAAAACATTAAGGAAGAAAAAGGCAGAGGGCAACAGAAGAAGCCAATGTGGCTTCACAAAAAGCTTATAGATGACCTGAAAACAAAAAAGGACACATATAGGAAGTGGAAGGAAGGCCAGGCTACAAGGGAAGAGTACTGGCAGGTAGCACAGAACTGCAGGAATAGTGTCAGGAAGGCTAAAGCTGAGAATGTGCTGAGGCTAGCAAGGGATGCTAAAAGCAACAAAAAAGCTTTCTTCAGATACGTACATAATAAAAAACAGAGGAAAGAAATGGTGGTTCAACTACGCAATGAGGACAGGAAAATGAGAACAGATGGCAAAGAAAAGGCAGAAGTGTTCAATTCCTACTTTGGCTCGGTCTTCTCCCAAAAGAGGGTCTATGTCCCCCCCTGGCAAACCTGAAGTACAAGCTGAAGGGGCAGGATTGCAGCTTGAGATTGATAGACAAATGGTTAAGGAATACCTGATTACTTTGAATGGGTTCAAATCTCCAGGACCCAACAAACTGCATCCTAGAGTAATAAAGGAACTGGCAGAAGAACTCTCAGAACCACTATTATCTTTGAGAAATCATGGAGGACAGGTGAAGTGCCAGATGACTGGAGGAGGGCTAATGTTGTTCCTATCTTCAAAAAAGGCAAGGAGGAGGAGCCTGGGAACTACAGACCAGTCAGTCTGTAGGGATTTTCAATCCCTGGGAAAATTCTGGAGCAGATTATAAAGCAGTCAACCTTGAAAACAATGCAGTGATTACTAGAAGCCAACATGGATGTCAAGGACAAATCCTACCAAACCAGTCTGATCTCATTTTTTGATCGGGTAACCTCCCTTGTGGACTGTGGGAATGCTGTGGACATAATATATCTTGACTTCAGCAAAGCTTTCACCAAAGTGCCTCATGATATCTTGATTAGCAAGCTAGCTAAAAGTGGGCTAGATGGAACAACTATCAGGTGGATCCACAGCTGGCTACAGAATCGGACTCAAAGAGTGCTTATCAATGGTACCTTCTCAAACTGGAGAGAGGTAACGAGCGGGGTACCGCAGGGCTCGGTCC
This sequence comes from Shinisaurus crocodilurus, assembly GCA_021292165.1. NCBI lineage: Eukaryota > Metazoa > Chordata > Lepidosauria > Squamata > Shinisauridae > Shinisaurus > Shinisaurus crocodilurus. The sequence continues at coordinate 169,831 of JAHFWL010000248.1, read as the reverse complement.
TGGGCCCAGTGCTCTTCAACATTTTTATTAATGACTTGGATGAGGTGCAAGGAATGCTTATCAAATTTGCAAATGACACAACATTGGGTGGAATAGCTAATACTCTGGAAGACAGAAACAAAATTCAAAGTGATCTCAATAGGCTGGAGTGCTGGGCTGAAAACAACAGAATGGAATTTAATAGGGATAAATGCCAAGTGCTGCACCTAGGAAAAAGAAACCAAATGCACAGTTACAGGATGGGGGATACTTGGCTCAACAATACTACAAGCGAGAAGGATCTTGGAATTGTTGTAAATCACAAGCTGAATATGTGCCAGCAATGTGATGTGGCTGCAAAAAAGGCAAATGCTATTTTGGGCTGCATCAATAGAAGTATAACTTCTAAATCACGTGAAGAACTAGTTCCCCTCTACTCAGCACTGGTTAGGCCTCATTTTGAGAACTGTATCCAGTTCTGGGCACCACACTTTAAGAAGGATGTAGATAAACTGGAAAGGGTTCAGAGAAGGGCAACAAAGATGACTAGGGGAGTGGAAACAAAGCCCTATGAGGAGAGACTGAAAGAACTGGGCACGTTTAGCCTTCAGAAGAGAAGCCTGAGGGGAGATACGATAGCACTCTTCAAGCACTTGAAAGGTTGTCACAGAGAGGAGGGCCAGGATCTCTTCTCGATCATCCCAGATTGCAGGACACAGAATAATGGGCTCAAGTTACAGGAAGCCAGATTCCGCCTGGACAACAGGAAAAATTTCCTGACTGTTAGAGCAATACGACAATGGAACCAACTACCTAGGGAGGTAGTGGGCTCTCCCACACTGGATGCATTCAAGGTGCAGCTGGACAGCCATCTGTCAGGGATGCTTTGATTTGGATTCCTGCATTGAGTGGGAGGTTGGACTTGATGGTCTTATAGGCCCCTTCCAACTCTATATTCTATTATTCTAAGATGGAATAGCTGGTACACAATGCCTTTTGACTGTTAGTGCTAGGAGCCCTCCATCTGGAAGCACCCTTGGACTGCCTTATAGTATGCCTTAACATTCAAAAAGAGATGTTGTCAGTAAAGTTCAATTAAGGCTTATCATCCATGGTTAAATATTTGCTATCTTTAAGATGGCTACAGCTTTGGTTTTGCATGTAGCTGCTTGCATTTACAAACCGCACAGTGGATCTAGTATTAAAAGCATATGCTCTGTAAGCAGACATCAAAGTGTTCTCTGTATATGGGAATGTTTAAGCAACTTAAACCAGATAATTTACTGGTTCTTTGCCTTTTTCATTTTATCAGTAATACGAACTTAGGTGAAACATGTTATAGAAAAGAGCAGCGTTTGAAGACAAAAAGAGAAAATATACATCCACAAGTATTTTAATTCTCACAGCTCACTGCAATCATTCATATAACCTATTGTCAAAGCAGAGTTAGAAACAAATAATCTCTTAAGCACCATATTGTATCTAAAGCTTCTGAAGAAGTGTAAACTATTGGAGTGGGCAGGGGGGTGGGGAGGCGAGGCTTTTTGTACACTGCATAATATCCTAAAGATTAAAATAACCTCCAAACCTACTTGTGTGGTGGAGAGTCTGCTTTTCTTCACACTACTTTTTATGCAAATTACATGTCATTGAAGAAGAAAAATTGGGACAAATTATGGTTTTGAATGAATCTGAAATATTAAATGTGTTCATATTTGTGAAGTGAGAACTGGTCCTAAAGAGAATTTTGTACATTTTGTACTTGGTATACTTGTAACCCAAGTACATTTGTACTCATATATAAAAAGCATTTGTATAAAATTAGGCATACCGGTAAATCTTTTTGAAAAGCTTGGTAGCAGGCAGCTGGTAAAAGAGAGAGCTGCTTCACCTGAGTTTTTCAAAGACACATGCATCTAACTGTATATGCATATTTATTATCCTTAACACTTCAGTAACAAAGTACAAAAAGAGTTACTTGCTAAATGCACTTATTGATCTCTTCTTTCCTCTGTACTCTCAAAGAATTAGCAAGAGCATAAACAACCAGCTATGAAACTCACCAATGTATGCCTCTTTTGCAACTCCCTTTTACTGAAATGCTTAAGTTGCTGGAAAATTGTGCCAAAGGCCATGACGACAAAACCCACATAATTCACATTTGTGCCCCTGTCATCTCCTGTGTACAAATCAGCTTAATTTGGATACCATAAATATACTGTGTAAATAAATGGGGGGAAATCTTAGATTTAAACATTTAAAAGAAAGGTTTCTTCACTATTTATTAACTTAACATTCAAATGGTATGTATGTGTGTGAATCAATTCATACAATAACCTAAAATTCAGACTCACAGAGTAAATCCTCTGGAAATGACTTCAGTTTCTTGAATGAGCCGTAGAGCTTTCCTCACAAGGTTAGTGAAGGCTCGGCAATTAGCCACTATTTCTTCGAGTTGGAGATGGCATTTTCTTAGGGACATTTGCAGTTTGGCTATCCTCAATGTGTCCAAACCTCTCAAGCTTATGTATACCAACAGTCCTGCTCCCCACACCAATCCAAGGGATCCATTCCATAAAGAAGGAATCATAATCAGTGTGCTGATGAAGACAAGCAGTAATGAAATATCCCTGCAAAACAAATAAGTCAGCATAAGCCATACCTAAGAGTGTTATATTTACCAAGAGTGCTATATTTACCAGTTTAGGGCCAGATTCTGGACAAGCCAGCTGATGCACATTTTTATTATTAGCAACTTGGATTCCAATTTTTCATTAAAAACCACCACCACCACCCATTTTTACCACAGCTAGCCAAGGTTCCAATATTTCATTTTTTTTAAAAAGCAAACATCTCTAGCCCTTATAGAGTCAAGGATATGAGGCAAAGTGTGCAGGCAGCATTCTGCTAAATGGTCTTCATTTCATTTCATTTCATGAGAAGTTGGTCATTCCCTCATTCCCAACGAGGTCACAGCAATGATTGACATGTGGAGGAAACATGATATCCAGAAAAAATAGGAAAATACAGAGTTACAATTCAATTTGCTAGAGATGGAACTAATTTTTCTCCATTGCAGAAGTAGTCCATTGTTAATATTTCAGGTCAAAAGGTGGGTCTGAGGCTAGTTTTCCAGCCAAAAATCTCCCATATAGAACACCCCGCAGGAGTCAATCTAGTTCAATTGCCCCCTCTGACCCCCTCCCAACCTAAATCCATCTCTCAGTTGCATGCAGAATCCATCTGCTAAATTAACTTGCATGCAGACATGTTGCATTTTTAATGTTTAAAAATTTAAAAATCCATATAAAATAAGTGTACAATTTGAATAATCAGCAAACAATTTGGATGATTCATAGATCATAGAGTTGGAAGGAGCCTACAAAGCCATCGAGTCCAACCCCCAGCTCACTGCAGGAAACTAGAGGAGGGGTCTCTCATCCAAGTAATAACCAGGCCTGACCCTGCTTACCTTTCCACACTCAGACAAGCTGAGCCAGCATGAGCCACAGGCCTGTATATGATATGCAAATTAGGGTGTCCAGATTGCGAAACTGCAATATGGCAACCCTAGCGAAATCAGTTTGAGGTTAACTATTAGTGCAACTGCAAAATTAATGGTAAAATGCAGTTGACATTCCATATTGTTCCTACATATAGCTTCTAAAATTTTCAGTAAAGCTTGTCCTAGCTGCATGCCTTTAACTTTTACACTGAATTGGATTGGCCCCATATAATCAACTAAAGCTTTAATTTATCTACCAATTAAAAAATACAGTCCTCTTAATGAGAATTGTGAAGTCAAATGACTGATACAGAGCTATGATGTGTTAACTTCCTTAAAATGTACCAATTGGAAAAGGTTACCGTTTCAAATATATGACCTAAAGAGTAATTGTTCAGCAAAGAAGGGTGGTAACTTAATGTTTTTCCAGGTTTTAAGGACAGTAGAAAAAGGGCATGTTTCTTTAGGGTAACCACACCCTGCAGTACTGACAGCTTTTGTTTTTCCAGATTCTGACTAATTTAACATGAACATTACACTCTAAAGGTATTTTGTGTGCATTTTTAAAAACTGAATCTAAAATACTTCTTTGTAAGCAGCCTTTCAAATTGCTTGCTCATTATTTTTCTTGAAACCATATTACAATTATACCCAATAGCAAGCTTTGCTCAATTGAGGTTCCTGTTGTTCTGTTTGTAAAATTGTTATTTTGAAAAATTGTTTCAAAATACAGGTCTCTGCAGGAATACAGAACAGATACTCTGTTTGAAGCCGAGACGAATCACAGAGAATGATTTAATAAATTCAATCCTTTTCTTTTTCATTTTGAGTTGTGAGAAATTTGCATATTCCGATTACTTTTGTCAAAGGCTCGCTTTTGAAATATTGGACTTGACAACATGACTACATATATAACACTGGTAATTAAAGGAATGGAAAGGAAGAACAAATAGAATAACCTAAAATGAGCCAAATACTGAAATATTACTCATTTCTATACCCAGACCTGTATAGAAGGGGTGGGCACAAGTTGCCCACCTCTGCTGTGTAGTGAGCCTCCTGGGAGAACAACTAACCTACCTCACAGGGTTGTTGTGAGGATAAAATGGAAGAGGAGGAGGAGGCTTATGTATGTAAGCCGCCTTGGGTTCCTTGAAGGAAAAAAGGTGGGGTATAATATAATATAATAAATAAATAAATACACTATTTCAATTAGACATAGCAAAGTCCAGACAAAGCAAAGAATTGGTACGGCACTGCTCACTCTTGTCCTTACTCCTAAAACAACATGATCAAAGGGAAAAGTGAGTTCAAAGGGGCCAGAATACATTCCTTGAGAAAAGGGTTGATACTGAGGGCTGCTCAACTATCACAGCACTGGGGATCAATACAAGATAGGACACAAAGCCCACTGTTAATAGGACCAAGGTACACAGATGCTTGTGGGTAGCCCTCGCCAAACTCTTGTGCCATGTGGGTCTTTCTAAAAGCCTGAGGAGAATGTTCTTCCAGCATAGTATATAAATTAATACAAAACATAGCTCTGCGAATTAACAAGGAATACATGGAGGTGAAGTCAATCTATCCCAAAGCCATGAAACAGGGCAGAGAATAATCATAATTAGAAAGAAAAAATGATTTCTATTCACTGGGAGGCCATGTATTTGAAGAGTAAGATGCTTCATCCAACACTGTATGGCGTATATTCACATAGCATGCACATGGCTCAAGGCAATACCAAATGTTAGGAGTTGTTAGGGAGCGTAGCGTTGGAAGGTGTCCATGTTCCTGTTGCTTGGGCTGCCCTGCAGACAGGATACTGGGGTCAAGAAGCTCAATCAGTTCAACATCCTCTTGAAGCAGAACTTCCTGTTGCAGGATGGTGCAGAGAGCCTCCGAGCGAAAACCAACATCCTTAAATGAAGACATGAGAAAAATAGTATCCGTTGAGCACATTCACATACACAAGCATTTTTCAAATAAAAAAACTTTTATATCACTATGTAAAGGCTTCTGTGTTATTGTTATGCATATAGTGCCATCAGCGTGCATGGTGCTTTACAAGAGGACAGGTCCCTGCCCTGAGGAGTGTACAATCAAAAATGCAACCTTCCAGTTGCTTGCTCTTCCAGTGCCTGCTGCTCCCCCTCCAACCTGGTAAGCTCACAGGATAAGTGAAGATCACCCAGGACGGAGGTGGCAGCATGGTGGGGTGGGGTGGAGTGAAGGGAGATCACCTACAACAGAGATGTGTGTGTGTCGGGCGGGCAGGGAAAAATCACCTGGGAGGCACGCCTGAGGAAGGACATGGAATATATCTTGCCTAGGCCCCACTCAAACCTGGCGCCAGCCCAGGGTTGTTTTAGTTGCATGTGCTTAGGATTAGTTGCAGACTGAGCTACAGCAGGGCATGGGAACTAGGAGTTGTGCCAAAGGCGTCACAATTCTATGGGAACAATCAATAATGGCCACCTAGCTGCTCTTTACTCCTAAACCATTTCTGCTATATGAATAGCTTGGTGAAATTAACTATAACTTGATAATGCAATATAGATGTATTACTATAGTATCATCAATCAAAAATAACTCCTGAAGATAGATGGATTTGTGAATTAAACTTGGCTGTAAACTAGACAGCAATACTTATCAGGAACCACTGATTGCTGTAGAGAGATCTGTCCCAATTTCCAAATTAACAGAGATCTAGAGTGGTTTTAGATGCAGAGATATCAAGCTGACAAGAGCATTTTTAACTGCAAAAGTGGGAACACATTCACAAAACAAGAAATTGAGGAAATAAATTGAAATATGCATTTAAAAAGAGATAATTTAGCAATGAGTTTTGAAAAAGGATGTGTGTGTGCTCCTAACATGCCCGAGAAATGAAGTAACAATTCATAAAACATCAGAATGCATGCAAACGTTGAGCTTTGGCCCCCTTACTGTATAATACTTTCTCATACAGATTTGAACATCACATTCTTTGGCCCACTATATAATATACAGAACAAGATATGGCCCATCAGTCTAGCTTTTTTAAAAAAAAAGTGTGGGGAGAAAATAATTTATTAAGGAATCAAATAGAAGATTACTGGGAATATGGGAGAGCTGTTTTCGGAGGGCAGGTTTGTAATAAAGAATGCTTACCAACTGATGGAGCATATCATCTTTTTTCTTGTATGGTAAAAAAGGAAGCCAGCTTGTAAAACTCTCAGCTAGGTTTGACAGGATGTCTTTCTATAAAGAATGAAAAAGAGTGATTATAGTCCATAAATATAAACAACTGCCCTAAAAACACAAGAACAGGTTTCATTTATTCCATCTGATCTAATGACATGTGAAGCCGATGCCTGTTAAGCTACTTTAGAAACAGGTTTTTATGCAAGATCAGACAGAGGTTTTGTCACTGCATGTTGCCCATGTTTTTGTGCAAGGCTGAGATTAGTTTATTGATTTTGGATCTGCAAAAAAGTGAATATTACGTTATAATGGTACCACCTTTCCCTCTTGTCTATCACCAAACAAGGATCATGGAAGCATTTAAATGGTTAATGAAATCCAAGGGAAAGAATCAATTAGAAAATCTCGGAAGCCTTTACCAAGAATAAAAAGGAAGCCCATAGTATTACCAACCTTCACATATTATCAGAATAGATTCTGCTTGTGAAGAAAAGAGCCTCTGGGGGTTCCTACACACACACACACACACACACACACACACACACCTCCTCATGTGTAAACCAGGTGGTCCCGGCTGGAGACTGGGAGGAGGCTAAATATGCATAAATATCTGATAAAGCATGGCGCCTGAAAGTCCTGAAAGGCTGGTCTGGTCTACAGTGACCCGGCTTTCATATGCAAAATGCAGAAGCCCACTAGTCATGAGTCACCCCTCCCCTCTGCCTGGGCCAGGTGAGGTTCATCCTGATTGGCTGAAGGCAGCTGGGCTACTGAAAAGAGGGGGGGGGATCTATATTGCCAGCTGTGGCTTCTGGGGTTTGTTGTTGGTCGTCAGGCAGCAAGCTGCAAGCAGGTTCATGACTCCGGTCAAGCCTTGGCCACCAACCCTGGGGGGTTCCCAGTGAACAAAGCTAAATGAGGGCTGAGGTTAAGGCAAGCCCTGAAGAGGGCCACCCATCCTGGACCTTAGGGTGGGTGTGGTGGTCTCCTCTTGTGGTAGGGCTGTGGCTAAGGCAAACCCTGAAGAGGGCCACCCATCTCAGACCTTAGGGTGGGTGTGGTGGTCTCCTCGTGTGGCAGGGCCAGGCTGAGGTAAGCCCTGAAGCAGACGGACCCCCAGGTAACTGGTGAGTGCCTGGGAGATATAAGGAATCCGCTTTTATTGTTTTGTAGCTCTATTGTCTGTACCAAAGTGTCTCTCTACTTTGTCTCCTTCCCTCATTTCCCACCCTTTGTTGTAATCTGCTACCTGAATAAACCTTCCTGGTTTTACCCCACATGGTGTTTGTGGTTGCTCTGTGGTTCAGCTAAATCCAGGTTATAGACAAAGGGCAAGGCCCTAAGCAGAGATTCAAGTCAGGACGGCCGAGCTGAGGCTGGCAGTCTGGCACCTTGGGGATCTCTGGTCTTTGGGTAAGAAAGGGTGGGTTGGCGGAGTCAGCCAGCCCCCTGTCCTTCACACTGCTTGATTTAGGTCACATATAACTTTTAACAATACAGAGCGTAGGGCACACACTCAAAATTACTTAATAGCAGTTAGTTAATTGGCTTCAACATACTTTTAAGGATGGGAGGTTGAAGAGAAAAAGTGCATTTTGTCCAGTCTTTCAATACATAGTTGGGTGTAGAATGGCACTTCTAATCTGTATTTCTGATCAAGAGGGACTGAAACATGGGATCAGTTACCTATCCAGAATTAAAGAATACAATTGGGACCTGTAATAAAATGTTGCAGTGACAGCCAGCCATGCCCTCCTCCAGGATACTCCATTCCATTCCCCACCATCACCTGGTTTTCCATTCCCCTCCCCCTAAAGTTGGTCTGCATTCCTTGGCCACTGAGCATGCTCAGTCCTCAATGGTTTTTCTTCTCTAAAGATGTTTTTGTACTTCTGCAAACTTTGGTGTTCCCTGCTGATACATCCCTCATGTCCATGGATGGATACACTTTGGCTACATAAGCAATGGCCCTCACCTCTGACCATCAAAAATAAAAGGAATGATGATCCTGTGCAATTGCTCTGTAATTCCCTTGTTTTGTGTAAAGAAAATATTGTCATTGTCTTTCTTCAACAGTACTATCAGTTGTCTTTTTTAGGAACATAAGAACTACAATAGTCATATACCAAGACTTCATCCAGTCTAGCGGCCTGCCTTCAACAATCAGCACTCTTGGAGTATATAAGAAAACTGGTCATTTGTGTCATTATCCCTCTCACCAAGTAACCCAATATCATGAGAACACTGACCACTGCATGAAATTGTACAAAACCTTCTTACTCCTAGAATTCAAGCAGTAACAACTAGAAGGCATGACGAATGACAACAAACAGCTCAGGGAAAAGAGTGTCAAAAACTGAATCAGTGGTTAAACTGATACCAGTGAAAGTCAGGATATCAGCTGAAATGGCTCCTTTCCAAATGAACTAGAATTATGTATAGGTTCGGATCCGAAGAATTGTGCAACTGATTCTGCACACCCAAGGGAGCTTTGGATTTTTGCTTTTTAAATGATACCCAGGCTATATGGCAACCCTCTTTTGAAACTGAGGTGACGAGATATAACAAATGTGTGTGGGGTGCCACACAGTATCTGCCAGTAAAAGAAAAAAAATCTTACTGGGCACTAGTCAAATAGCTCTTAGGATCATAGCCATGATACAGAAGAGTGGCTTTCATTAAATGTTATAATTTATAGTTAATGTCTGATCTAGGTACATATTCCTCATTTCTAAAAATATGTTTTACAATTCAATGAAGCCATTTTAACAAACGGCATACATACATTTTTATTCCAATTTGGTCAATAAATTAAAATCATAGATGTCATAGCTTTCATAGATCATAGAGCTGGAAGGAGCCTACAAGGCTATCAAGTCCAACCCCCTGCTCAATGCAAGAAACTAGAGGAGGGGTCTCCCATCCAAGTAATAACCAGGCTTGACCCTGCTTAGCTTTCCACGGTCAGACAAGCTGAGCCAGCATAAACCACAGAATGGACATAAATACCAGACAAGCCAATGCTTGAAAAATATAGAATATGGCAATTTGATATTCTGCATTGTACTTCACTAGTATTTAGCAACCTATTAAATTATTAATGTATCTTGGAATGTCATCTTCAGACTTTATTCCTATTGGGCATGTTAATGACAAGTATTATACACATATGCACACAAGCCAGGTCATCTCTGCCAAATATTATTCTATTCGGAAGATCTGTAGCCTGCATAAGAATTTATTTTGCTGCTTTAACATACAGAAGCAAGTGTGCATAGACCAGAACAGCCATTCATTAAGTTAAGTTTAAATCTAAGAAAATAAGATATCCCACTAATGTTTTCTATCTGCAAAGAAGGGTTTTCACTAAGAGACATTCATGAGTACGTACTTCTCTTTCATAGCATCTTTCATCCCAACTTGCTTCAATAAAGCTACAGTACAAAAGCAGGTCTCCCTAAAATGTAATCTGGCAGCTGTATAAACAGCACTCATAGACTGGTACTATAATTGAGAATCTAAATGCTGAAACGAAAAAGTCAATCAGATCAAAGGCAAATGTAATTAAGTCAGTTAATTAGGATTAAGAACGTAATTTTCTCTAGAGAAAAGTGCCTTGATGATTAAAGTGGTTTAGGTTTCTGTTCAGTCTTCTTTAAACTTCAGCACAACATACCAACAACCCTTATGGATACCCAGCTCAGTACTGACTCAGAGGGAAGATCATTAGTTGAGCTTCCTAGAGCACCAAAGCAGGGAAGCTTTCTCATCCAATTACCCCATTAAAATGCAAGTTGTTAATGTGCTTAACTTTAAGCACGTTGTCATTACCTGGCTTTCAAATCAAATTCTGCTTTCTTTCGTTAAAAAACAAGCTAACAAAATATTTAAATACAAACATCACCTTAGTGATGACGCATATGAGGTGCAGTTACACCTAATTTGTTATTTCCATGTAATTTGTATGGTAACTACTTTCCCTCTATTTTGTATGTATACTGCAGTTAATAGTTACTATTTTCTCACTGTATCTCAAAACACCAACCTACTAGCCAGGCAACAATGAGCTAACACCCTTGAAAGTAGCATATACAATGACAGAACCTATGTTTGATAGTCTTCAACATGCATCCTATGGGCTTTTCATGTGAAGGGACTAGGCTATTCGAAGGGCCACCTTCATCCATATAATCTTGCCTACAGGGCCAGTGCAAGGCAGTTTGGTGCCCTAGGCAAGATCAGATATTTAGCGCCCCCCCTTCCCACTTGAGCCCTCCCTCCCTCCGGCCCTATGCTCCTGGTGCCCCCTTTAGCCCGGCGCCCTAGGCAGCCGCCTAGTTGGCCTAATGGTAGCACCGGCCCTGCTTGCCTATACACTAAGATCTATGCCAGTGGGTCTTTCTCAAGTGCCCACCATTAAGAACTGTTAGGTTGCCGTGCACAAAAGATAGGGCCTTCTTGGCAGTGGCCCCAACACTGTGGAACTCTGTGTGCCTAGCTCCTTCTATGCAGGCATTTAGGTGAATAGCAAAGTCCTTTCTGTTTAAAGTTGCCTTCAACTGAATTTGTAATTGGCTTATGTGATCAAAGCAGCTTCACAAAGGATTCTGCATGCTTGCTACTGTGGCTGTTACATTTTGTATCTATAGTGTGTTCTTGTGTGTACACTGCTTTGTAAATGGGAAGCCCTGAAAAGCAGCTAAAATACTACAGATAGACAGAGAGAGATGTGAGGATGCCCCTAGGCTTGCAGCCAGGCTGTGGCCATATAACCAGTACCTCCATGTGGGCAGCGCATACCTATAGTTATCAAAATTGCCGTGATGGTTGTGGGCCAATAAAAGTGCTGTTGCTAGTATCATGGAAATTTCAGTTGCCATATATACAGCTCATATGTGAAAATGACAGTTCATACTAACAATGCCTGTGCACAAGCACCACCTGTCTATAAGCCCAGATGCAGCCCTATGAACTTCTAAGGTGACTGAATAAGTGGACCAGCCCACAGATAGCAGAAGTAGTTATTTCAAATGTCAGACACACCTGTATACCAATGTTTACTATATTTTGGACAATTTCACAATTAAGGGTACATTCAAAGGACACTTATCCAGAAATAATTGTCTACATTAGATCTGGACAGCAAGTCTCCAGCTGTCCTGCAAATGTCATCACACCATATGAGATTGGCATCACTGAACTAAGAATCATTAGCAACTTTTAACTGAAAATTATTACAAAACATGAATTCTTTGGAAATAAGCAATTATGAGCATTTTTACTGTGGTCATCAGTAATACTACAGGATGAAAGGGAACTAGTCTGCTGGATTTCTCTGTAAATACAGGAACTATTATCCACTTCTAATCTTAGTGTTGCCAGCCTTTAATTCACTGCAGAGAGTATGCTAAATACATTTTTCATTTCTGTCCAGTACCATGGAAGGTCTCTAGAAGCTTGGTGTCCTGTGCAGAACTGCAAGAGCAAGGCAAGTATTTGAAAGGTCATGCTCAGGATGGAAACCACAGAATACAAAAGTGTCCGAATTGCATCCTCTATAAATACTACAGAAATGGTTATATCAAACAGTGAATTCTGATTGCCCCACAATCAGGGCAGAACCTAAAGAATACAGTTTGCTTAATTCCAGTAGAGGTTCCTAACTACAAGACCATCCTTCTTATACGAGAACTTGATATTATACCAGAAATACACATTTCCTAAATACATGCCTGCGAAGTTCAGGACATTTGCAGGTGAGCACTGGCAGGAGGGAGTCCTTCTGTCTGCTAGTTCTCCCCTGCAAATACCTCCTCGAGATCATTTCTTCCCCACAGCCAAACGTCTTCTAGTCCTGGAGCCCAGTCTCGACTGGGGTGCAGTTGCTAAGGAGAATTAGGAGGGAGAGGGGAAGAGTTAAACAAGCACTTCCTGTCTGCCATTTCTCACCTGCAAATGCACCCTGCCTTAGTATAATGAAGGAAACGGGGATAGGGAACATAATGTATCGTCTGCCCTTAGTACAATGCTGACAATGAATCAGTGTTCTTCAGCAGTTTTACTGTACAGGGGGGGAAAAAGTCTCAGAAGCAGAAGTAAAAAAGAGCTAAAAATAAACACTGAGACCAACTGGTAGGTACCATTTTTTTTTTTGTTATATACTGGATTTTATGAACCTATCGCAGCAGTATTCTCTTGTTTTTATTTATCTCTTCAATCTTTTCCGAACAACCTTTATTTTTATTTATTTATTTATTATATTTATGAATCACCCATCTGGCCAGACATCCGGCCACTCTGAGCGATGTACAATCCAATAAAATACAAGAGTGGGGGGCAACACACACACACACACACACACACAGTATAAAACACAATTAAAAACAGTACAAAACTTAAAAATCCTAACCCACCCCATATTCCCGCCTGAAAAGCCATGTTTTTAATGCACGGCGGAAGCTAATCAAGGAAGGGGCATGGTGGAGGTCACTGGGGAGAAAGTTCCATAAATTGGGGGCTGCCACAGAAAAGACCCTCCTCCTAGTCCCCACCAGCCTGGTTTCTCTGGCTGATGGGTATATGAAGAACTCTGCTGCATCATGAAATGACCATAGCTGAGTAAAAATGACACATTTTTTCAGAACACATAGATCAAATTTTGTCAGTCTGTTTTCCAGTGCCTTACCTTTGGGGCACTGGAAAGGCCTCCAGCCTACAGAATCATGGGCAGATGCATCTTGCTTAGCATGTAGCTAGAGCAGACTTCCCCAAACTGATGCCCTCCAGATGTTTTGGACTTCAACTTCCATCAGCACCAGCCAGCATGGCCAATGGTCAGGAATGTGGGAGTTGTAGTCCATAACATCTGGAGGGCACCAGATGCTTTGAGGAAGTTTGCACTAGAGCCTGTCCACTGAAAACAGAACTTTCCACTATGGAAAAGAGAAAGGCAGGCAGAAAATAACTGCACTGAGCATACTCCAACCAGTTGCAAAGGAGATACCATAAAATTGATGAGTCCATTCATGTGACCAGAACAAGGATTTAGCAGCTGCCCTACAATTCTAACTTGAAATGGGTTCACTGTGCTTGTCCTACATTGCTAGCTACCAATTCATTACATTGCTATTTTCCTAGAAAATGAGCAGCAGCAGCATGCAGGTATTCTATTCCCTATGGTAACTTCAGCTTTGGAATTGCCAAACTACAGGAGAAATTGCCTGAAAAAGAAACAATTTTGAGTGTAAGAACCTTGTACCAAGAAGGTACTCGGGTTCTCTGGATGAGGCAACCCCATGCTGTCTCAGTTTCCCCCCAAATTTACAACAGAGAGGGGCAATAGACACTCGCCTGGTTTGCACAACACGACAACTCAACTAGCCATGGTGGGTTGTCATGTTATCTGAATCCAGACCACTTCCTGCAGGGTGGCTTATTTTTTTTTTGCAAGAAGCCATGCTAACAACTCATGGCTTGTTCTAGGGGTTGTTCGGTCCACAATGGGTTGTCGTGTTGTCCAAACCTGGGAGAGCAATTTCATTGTGGGTTGCAGGGATTGGCTAGTGACCCATTGGGTGACAGAGACAAAAACCTGCCGCTCTTTGCGATCATGCCCTTGCCGCCACCAGTGACAGCCACTCCACTGATGTCCAAGTGGGACTTTCAAGTGACCATCACTGGTTCGCCACCCTTTTAAAAAATAATTTTGGTCCCAGAAAATTGTGCAACTGTGTTCGTAATTTTTTTAAAAAATTTTTTGTTGTAAGTGCACAAATGTGCTTTTCTTTTAAAAAGGGTGGCGAACCAGTGATGGTCACTTGAAAGTCCCACTTGGGCATCAGTGGAGTGGCTGTCACTGGTGGCGGCAAGGGCATGATCGCAAAGAGCGGCAGGTTTTTGTCTCTGTCACCCAATGGGTCACTAGCCAATCACAGAGTCCCATCGGGGAGTGGGTGTAAGTACCACTGGTGCTGGCGCTCCATTTGCTCCGTCCCGTTCTGCTGTCTTTGTTTTTCTTTTTAAACTGTAAATATTTGCACAATTTTTAGGACCGAGAAATATATTAATGGCTGGAAAGTAAATGGAGGGGAAATCTGTGTACCTGTAGTAATGAAGTAGTTATTGCAGGTGCACAGATTTCTTCCCCATTTACTTCCCAGCCATCACATTTGTGCATATTTCTGCTTTTTTTTTTATAGAAATGTCAGGGAACTGCAGTAACCCCTGCAGTAAGTACGCCAAAAAGAAGCCGTGAAAAAGGTGTTGTTTTTTTAAAAAATATCTCCCCTTTCTGGAGTAGCTGGAGATCCGAAGAAGTGTTTTGTGCACTTGCGAAAGGCAGACAAAAAAATAATTTTAAAAAGTTACAAACACAATTATGCTGTTTTCTGGCGCTGAAAAAAATATATGACCCCAATTGCACATTTTTGAGGCTCCAAAAAAAGAAGCAGCAGCAAATGAAAAGGGGTAGCAATCGGGGCGGGGAGGGAGAGACAAGACAGGTTCTGCAGCGAAGGAAACTGGGATACCAGCTGGAGGATGAGGGAGAAGGAGGGGGGAGAACAAGCCACGGTGAACCTGATAGTCTGTCAGGCACATCATGGGTTGTTCCACGAACAACCCACACTATGTGGCCTATTCGTAGGGTAGCTAAGTGTGTTGTGCGAACCCACCCAGCGTGAGCTCAGCTCAGGAGTTGTATGAATTGCAATACAGATGTACTTGAAGACCACGGCCAGTTACCCTCCTCCCCAAAGCTACCTTTCTCATTCTGAACAAATTCAATAGTGTTTAGAAGATTTATTTATTCAACAACCCTGAATGTTTTGCAGTACACATTTGTATATCTGTTTAGTTACACCATACCAATTAACTAGACATTAGTCAGGTAATGCATTATTATTAATGCATTCTAGCGCAAGCCAAAAAAAGGTTTAAAAGTTGTAGGGATTGGGTCTAGTACCGCTGCAGATGTGCCCCAAGGAGACATGGGAACTGATTCTGAGTCAGACAAGGAGGGGGAGGGGGAAGGTGCTAGTGAGGTGCCAAAGGTGAGGGAGCTGGAGACAAGGGAGAATATCCAGGGCAGAGAGGAGGGAATCTAGCTGTCACCTAATCTTTCAGAGGACAGCCAAGCTGGGCCTTCTAAACCCATGGGAACGCAGGCTCTTAACAAAGGAGGGGGGTTGAAACACAAGACCCAACAGTTAGGCATCAGATGAAAAGGGATGGGCAATTCAGGGTCACTCAGTTCTCAAAGAGACTTGCAGCCAGGGAGCTGACCATATGGACAGACCCACCTTGAGGGTCGGACTTGGTAGCCTGCTCAGCTTGAGAAGGGCAGGCCATAGTAGACATGGTCAGTTTCATAACAACTCTCTTTCATGGTACTGTACTCTCTAACCTTGGAAACTAACTGAAGCGAATGACCTGAAAGAAACAGCTGTTTCTTTTGTAGCCTGAAGCAATGCTTGCTTGTTTGTAGTTTGCATAATAAACGTAACTGACTGAAAATATGACTCCATTGCTTGAAGACAAAGGGAACCAGGGGGCTGGGCACCTGACAATAATAACAACAACTCACCATGTTGGGTAAAAGTAAGAAATTCATATTGCTAAATATTTTTTTGGTTTTGCAACATGTCACAGGAATTAGTATGTTAAAAACAATATACAGGCCTGTGGCTTACGCTGGCTCAGCTTGTCTGAGTGTGGAAAGCTAAGCAGGGTCAAGCCTGGTTATTACTTGGATGGGAGACCCCTCCTCTAGTTTCCTGCATTGAGCAGGGGGTTGGACTCGATAGCCTTGTAGGCTCCTTCCAACTCTATGATCTATGAAATCCATATGGATTACCTCATCCTCCTCTTCCCTGGGCTGTGCTATTTCAAGAGAGTAGTTTATTAAGAGCAGAATGTGAACGACAGAACAGGGAAATAGGTATAACTACTCCTATCCTTTCAAAATATCCTGTATTCCCCCATTCCCCCACAAGTGCATCTTTTGGGCTCCAAGTTGCTGGACTCTGTTTCCACCAGACTGCAACCCTGACTGACTCCTTTGCTGTTTTCAGAGGGATAAGCACTAGCAACAAATAAGATGTTTTCCACTCACTGGATGAGCCTTGGCTGTTTTTAGGTAACTGCAAACTAATTTTCAGTGGTGTAGCAGAACTGAAATGTGAGTGAACTCCTACACTTTTTTCAGAGCAAGACCAGTGATGTCATCTGCTGGGGCACCAGGTTAATTGGTGGACCTTTCTTGCAAGTGAACAAGGTGATAACAAATCTCTTAAACTTTACCATTGTTTGTGAAGATTAGCAGGGGGGAAGTCAGAGCATGAGTAAACTAATCAAGCAGAAGATGGATATGTCTTCCCTTTTCTTTAATGGAGTTCCTACTTCAATTTAAATGGTAACCCTTCTTTGCAAGATTGTTTGCATTTCTAATTAAAAGCTAAAGGTTGCATTTCAGCTGGTTGAAGATCCTTTGTTATAGCTCAATGTGTTTGACAAGTAGAACTTATGCAGTCAGAAGTAACCACAACTGAGTTCAATGGAGCTTACTCCCAAGAAACTATGCATGGGATTGCAATAACGCTAATCCTAGTAAAGTGGGTTTTATGCTGTTCCTTGATGTAGGGTATATACATACTGTCATATACAACTGGCACAAGGGGTCCAAAAGCAGGAGTAGACCTCCTGCACAGCAATACACAATGTTTTCAATAGCATTCATGTGCAGACAAAGGAAATGCATTATGAAGGGAATGCATTTTTAAACAGAGACCAAACTGAGCACTTACTTTCTGAATGGCACTCGTATCCATGTCTTTTTGTCCCTCTTCGGATGTGCATTCTTCTGGTTTTTGCAACAATGGTGAGCATATTTCAAAATCAGTGTGTCCCAAGTCCTGTAAGTACTGATAAAGTGGTGAATTCTAAAATAAAAATTTGAAAGGTATAATTAATTGGCTTGTTCATAAAGTATGTCTGGATTCAAATTATTACAATTTACTCAGATGCAGTATGTATACACTTTTCTATAACATTAATTAAAACTTTCTGTATGAATCAAGAAGAAAAGAAATCACACTGGTGATGCTACTAAGATGTCAACTGTATGCCCTGCTGTGCAACATCAGCATGACATAGCATTGATAGGGGGAGTCTAGTTCTACCACACCTACCGGTAATCCATTTGTTTCACTGCTGGGAACAGGTACTATTCCTGGCAGGAACAGCTAGCTACTCTGATGAGACTGTTGTTCAGAAAAACCCTACAAGCTTTGGAGTGCTTTGCAACAGGCTTTCTTCAGCACAGAAAATGGTGGTGAAGGGCTAGGTATTAGCATGACATTTATGGGTTGTGTGAGGGGCTTTATCCACCTAACACCTCATTAACAAAAACCTAAACACAAAATGAAACACAAACCCAATTAAGCCACAATCAGCTCTTCATAAAACTAGTTCTATAATATACAGTGTATATTATTCAGGAAAAAGATGGTAGTTAGGTTATGAAACATTTGTTGTAAATGGCCTTCAGTTTCAGCCATCAAATTTGCTGAAAGTTCATCTCAGAATGACTTATATATATATTTCTGTTCTTAATCCAACTGTCAGTGACATCCTTCTACTGCTGCTGCTTTCTTTTAAATTAAAGTGACATACAGAGGAAGAGTGGAACTTAGAAGCCAGACAGTGGCACTCCCTTTGGAGTTTGCCACCTAAAGAAACTGATTCAGTCCTTACGTTGTTAACTTTCACATGTTCTTGTAAAACTTATGTGAAATCAGCACACACTCCAGTTATATCAGTGATCAAGGGTAACAATTCTGTAAGATAGGTCTTAGGTGGAGTATTATCTCCATATTGCAGATTGGAGTCCTAAGTGGCTTGCCTAAGACTGCCCGCTGACCTGAAGGCAGAAGCAAGATTTCAACCAGGGACTTCATGATTCAAAGGTCACTTTCTTAAACAATAGGTTATATCAGCTCTCTGGCCTCACTGCTTTCTTACATTTTCTCTGTCCAGACCATGAAAGAGTCTCTGTACTTGAAAACTGTATAGATGCATGTGAGAACTTCACTAGGCATGGTTCTTCTCATCACAGTGTTGCAGTAACTGGAGAAGCTGTACCTCAGGTGTGGGCATGGAAACCCTATGCCCTCTTATCTGTAGCTTCCAAAGTTCTTAACTTATTGGTTTACCCATTCTTTTTTCTAGCCCTGTTCCTGTGCCTTTAAAAGTAGTTCCAACATGGTGGCCAAAACATAAGAATCAGCCCTTTTTTGCATGCTCTAAGTAGTGGACAATGCAGCATTAGCAAGCATGTATGTTGCTAATGGAATTTGCTGTGTTTCTTGACGATTAGTCGTTTTGTTTAAAACCAACAAATATGTTTTGGTGTTCTCACATTGCATTTCCAACAGTAACATTTCACTGTTCAGTCACTAAAAGCTTAATTGCCTGAAGTGGATATATGCCTGCTAATGAATGCAAAATAAATAAAATTGTCTATTTCATGACCATTTCTTTAAAAGCATTGAAGAGACACTTACCTTCACTCCAATGCTGTAAAATATGACTCAGCTACATATCAGAAACTGCCTGGAGAAGTATAGCAATGACATCAGAAAATTCCTTTACTATTTTAAATAGAGGCAGTAGACCAGTTGCTGGGAAACAAGCAGGAGGGCACTATTGCATTCTTGTCCTAATTTTGGGCTTCTCAAAGGCAGCTGATTGGCTTGTCATTTACTTTCAAATAAATAACCTACCACACCAGAATAATTTACTTCAAGGGAAAATGTAACATGTACATTTATGTAACATGTATAGAAAATGTAATTTTGCTATGTGTATTAATTAATTTAATATCTTATAGTCAAGGTTACATGAAGAAGAAAATGTTTAATCCATTTACAAATTTAGTTTTACGAAAACATGGCACGACATAGCAAACTTACTGAAGAAAAAATATCAGTTAACCTCTCCAAGCATAAATGAGAGCATATCCATTCTACAAACCTCTATCAATTTTACACCAATTTGACTATCATAGTTTCCCTCTAAGGGCCAAACTGCACATGACTTTAACTGCATAGTTCTGTCCTTGAGTGTAGTTTCACAAATTGCCAGTAAAAGGAGGGCCAATCTGGACTGGGACCCTAGTGTGGGGAGTAGGGGACTTTAACCCTTTGCCACACACATACACACACCCATTGCAGCCGCAATCCGGATCAGGGTCCCTACACTGGCAAATTCTGAAACTGCATTCAAGGGCAGAATTACACAGTTACGGTTATGTGTTGTTTGGCCCTTTGTATCTTGGAAATTGTGGAGAGAAAGCTAGCCCAGACAACCCCCCTCCCACCTCAATCAGCAAAGACTCTGCCTAGGGCAGAAACAGCCCATCCAGGTAGCCTGGCCATCTGCATACATTCACCTCCATGGGGCCATCTACATATCCCCCCAGTAGCTCCTTCTTCCCATTCTGCCCAAACAGGAAAAACAACCCTCAGGTACAGGAGGGGCGCCAAGTGCTGAGCAGTCCCAAAGAGCTGCCAAGTACCGCCAAGTACCCAGGGCACAGAGAAGGCAACTGGAAAAAACGGTTTCCCCTGAAGGCGAGTGGGGACGGGGAGGGGGAGGGAGGGGGGAGGGAGGTAAAGGTGGGTCCTCAAGCTCCAAGAGATTGTTGATCAGTTGGTGCAAGGCTGCACGGACATCCAGGGCTCCAGTCTGGACACTAGGACTCAACCCCGGGAAGCTCTCCCGGTGAACAAGCTCGATACCCGATCGCCGGCAAGCTGCGGCTTTCGAGGAACTTGGTTCATTTAACGTAACCCTTGTATTGCTCTGTCTCGGCTCAGCTCTTGCAACAGCAATCAGAGGCTTGCATGCTTCGTTAAGTTAAGGAATGCTTTTTTTGTTGTTTTGATACACCTCATTAAACCTGTTTAGTATCTTACAAACAGTGTAGTAAGTTCATTCATTCGCTATTCCACTGTCAATTAGGTCGCGGGGTTTCCCCAGCTCCGGTTAACCCTTTCAACCCCGAACTCACGCATAGGACCCGCAACGGTCTCTGAAACTGCATTCAAGGGCAGAATTATACAGTTAAGGTCATGTGTTGTTTGGCCCTTTGTATTTTGGAAATCAAGGGTCAATAAATTTTGGGTAGACTTGGTAGCCAACCAAAATTTGTGATCGCCACCAATCCTGCCTGGGAAAGGACCTTATCTGCAACGTCATGTGGAGCTTCAGAGATGCTCCAAAGACCTCTGAGAACCAGTGCAACCATGGGTGGAGGGGAGGGGCAGAAGGAAGCCTTCACCTCTTCTCTTCTAGCATTGGCTCTTTGCGGAGGCACAGAAAGTAGCAAGGCATCACACTAGTTTCTGAATTTCATGAAGTCAGAGAAATCCCTCATCCTTCTCTAGATCCTGGAAAAAGGTGGGGTTTCTCCCTAATCTTGTTCTGACTTCAGTAAAGTTCTCCAAGGCTCAGAACGTCTGGTAGACACTCCCCCACCCCCTCTCCAGGTTATGGGGAGAGACAAGGGATTTCACCAGATTTTAAAATGTGCTCACAAGTGGCAAGCACAATTGCCAACAACTCCTTCAGGAAGTCAATCTCACAGAGAACAATGGAGCTAAAAAGGTGAACAAAAGGTATGTTTGTTTGGTTCATAGCCGTCTCTCATGTGTCATGTAGCTGGTTTTCAGTCAAACAGAAAATTATATAAAAGTTACAGCAGTGTGTCATTCGGTAAGATGTTGCTTTCATGCTGAGCACAAACAACATGAAAGGAACCATGTAATAATATGGTGGTTTTAACTTAACTAACCTGTTATGATGTTTTTAATTGGTTGGAAATTGTTACTATAAAGCCAAGATGGGGAACATATGGCCCGGCAGATGTTGTTGGACTGCAACTCCCATCATTCCTCACCAATGGGTATGCTGGCTATGGCTGATGGGAGCTGCAATCTGGAGGGCCACAATTTCTCCATCCCTGCTGTAAAGGCACTATGGTTCTTAATCTAAAGCAGTTTTCAGATGTGACATTGATCAAAGAGGATGGCAGAGGCAAGGCTTACTGAGATGTAAGCAATGTATGAAACATTACAAAAGGAGTCTTAAGAAGATCACATCCACAATAAATCTTAGTGGTTTGTCCAGTTTTAAAATAGTTTTCTAATGCTAGGGATTAGTTAAGTAAACAGTAACATCTCTGTCATATCTTTTGACATGTCTACTCATAATGACTAGTTGGAATAACTTTTATCCATCTGGGTCTATTATAAATGGGGCTTTTAAGCCTCTGGCTGAGCAGATGTGATATCATGAAATGTTCACAAACACTTCAACTACACAGGAAGTGAAGCTGTTAGCAACAGAATATTTGCAGGTCAGTTTCTGTAAAGAAAGGGGAAAGTGTCATACAGGCATGTATTAGAGATAGAAAGAGCTACGTATGTGAAGAACTAGAATAGCCTAAGAACTAGAAAGGTGAACTGGAAGAAATCCTGGAAAATTATAAAATTAAGAGTAAGGAAAATCAGATACCAGGGGGGGAGGAGGAGGGGGGGGAGAAGAATGGGCAGAGAATGGAGAAACAAAAACCTCAGCAAACAGTAGGTGAAAACAGATGCGAAAGGAAAGGAGAAATCAGCATGTTAAAGAAGTGCCAATGAAAATGGAAATAACTCTATATGGTCTCACCCTGGGCTCCTTGCAAGGAAGGATGGATATAAATCAAATAAATAAATCTGGAGTAGGCAACCTGCTGCCCTCCAGTTGTTTTAGACTACAACATCAGCACCAGCTAGCATGGCCAGTGGTCAGGGATTATGGGAGTTGTAGTCCAAAACATTTGGAGGGCACTGAGTTGCTTACCCCTGGTCTAAAAACTGGAGAAACTGGATGCTCTTGAGTAGGCAGTAAGAAGAAACAAGAGCGATGAGTAGTCAGAAAACCTAGCCAAAAATCACAGGAGCTGAATGAAGTGAGAGTAGAAAATGGCTGAAAAACCTAAGGAAACAAAGGGTGGTGCAAGCCTATGGCCTTGGCAAAGGAAGGTTCATAGGTTCTGTGCTATTGGCCAGAAGCAGATGGATATACAAAGGAACTTTGGAGACTTATTTACTTTAGGAGACCTGAGTACTGTGGGCTATCGGATCCAAGGGGCATAGGACTGCCAGGTTTAGGGAGGACTCTACTTTGTAGCAAGATGGAAGCTGAATTCCACATAAGAATTTGAGCTACATAGCCAACTTGGCTGCAGGCTTTAGTTAGAAATGGAAAAACAGGCATGTTTGCACTACTACTAAATGATTGTGCATCCAGCTCTTGAAATGAACCAAGCAAGCCTCTCCGCCAGCCTTTGGAAGCTCCCACTCACCTGCTGGTTGCTTTAAAATGTAGCTTGAGGTTCTAAGGAACCAGCAAGAAAGGGTGGCGGCTTCCCTAGCCACAGCTAGCTGGAAGGGAAGGAGGCTAAGAAGCTTCCTCCAAGCCACAGTTTCTCCAACCACACAGTGGGGCTAGGGGTTTTTCAGTTCCTAGATTTTGAGCCCCTGGAGCAATCAACTACAATCTGGTAGGATGAGGGGCTACTAGAGGCTCCCAAAAATGTGCTACTGTTCCCTTTCAAGGTTGTATGCTGACTTACACCACTTCTCTGGTGGTAGGGGTGCCCTTAAAAAGCTTCCAATGTCCTTAAATAGCATAGTAGGAATAGGATAATGGGCAACTTGACGCTTGTACCTTCAAAGCCCCCAGTGACATATCATGCATATAGACTTAAAGAGCCCTGGAACTAGCCACTATATCTCTGCTTAACCTACCTTACTGGGCTGGTGTAATCGTAAATGAAATATTATTATTTTTTTAAAACTTTTAATTTTTATTCATAAAAAACAAACAAACAAACACAAACACAATAATGGACTTCCAATCTTCTCCACAGCTTAATCAACCACAGTTATTCTTAAAATCTTTTCTGTTAACAAAAAAATCACTTCCAGTTATGGCAAAAAAGAACCCTAAAAGAACAAACACCAGAGGTCTCCACCCTCCCCCAATATACATCAACTATTTAATCTATTAAATTCAACATTTATAGATACACCAAAAAAGAAAACCTATAATTTCATTAAATAGTGGGTTTTTTTTAAAACTTTTAATTTTTATTCAAATGAAATATTAATTTCAAAACACAGCATATAGAGCAGATTTCCCCAACCTGGTGCCCTTCAGATATTTTGGACTTCAACTTCCATCAGCCCCAGCCAGCATGGCGAATCGGCAGGAATCTTGGGAATTGTAGTCCATAACATCTGAAGGGCACCAGGTTGGGGAAGGCTGGTATAGAAGAAAGTGCCATAAAGATTATTGATAAGAATAGTACATGCCCTGGCCTTATCTCTTTCCTTGTTTTCTGTTTGCTGTTACACAGTATCACACTGGTTGAAAATCCACTGTAAGGACTAGTTGGCTAATCTACAGAAAATATCGACACACACAAAAAAAGTGGTTATGCTGGCCATAATTCCAAAATCTATATTAGGGTAATACATTAAGCCAATTCAGCTGTTACCAGATCTCTTCAGCGGGAAGATGTTACAAAAGCAGGTGGGGGAGAAGATAGAAAGGAATAATAAGTTTAAAAAAGGCTGTTAGTCATGAAGTCTGCATGGTCAGAATTTGAATGTCAGCAGCCCCCTCTTACCTTTTAGTTTTCATCTTAAGCCTCTGACCATACAGACTTCATGATTTCAACATTGTCAGCCTCCCCCGCATTCCTACCCCAACACCTGCTTTTTGTAATATCTTACCTGATGAAGAGAACTGGAGGTTTTTTGGGGTGACCTTTGAGTTTGCCTAATAAAAATATTAGTATGATGTGAATTTTAGAAAAGATCAAATGTCTCTTAATCAAACTGAACTGCTAATCAAACTATGATACAGAAGATCAGCGTTGAGCAGATAACAAGGAAGCTACTTACAGAAAAACATTATAAAGATTTTAAAATCAAGATTTAACTTACTATTGATTGATTCTCTATTATCACATTATCAATATTTGCATTTATTTAACACATTGGTCGCACTACTGCATTATAAAAGTCAATCAATTTACCTGTTTTAACAAATGAAATTGAAACTAAGCTACAAATATGAATACTGTAGTTACCAATTCATTGCCATAGCTGCTAAAATCAAAGCCACACCTAGGTAATTTCTGCTGATGCATTATAAAGGGAAATGACTAAGACGT
This sequence comes from Shinisaurus crocodilurus, assembly GCA_021292165.1. Classification (NCBI taxonomy): domain Eukaryota; kingdom Metazoa; phylum Chordata; class Lepidosauria; order Squamata; family Shinisauridae; genus Shinisaurus; species Shinisaurus crocodilurus. The sequence goes on along the minus strand of JAHFWL010000248.1, from coordinate 144,881 downwards.
TCTACATTAGGTTTTTCAGGTTTCCTCCCTCTCCCACCCTATTATGTCCCTTGGATCTAACCTTTTTTTAACTCTTAACTACATAAACAGTGTGACTTAAAATCCTCATAGAGATTCAAATACCATAATATCCTTGCCTAAAACCACAGCAAAGCTAAAGATAGATAGTAGATCAGGAGCTGGAACATAAACAAAAGAAGACACTCCCTACACAACCTTAAACTATATACTCTCTTTCTCTGCCTAGCATTTTCTGTCTGGGCAACAAATAAAACCAATATAAACTCAGCTGAAACCAAAACTAGCCAAGTTCATTCTGAAGTTTATGCTTAAACACACACACACACAACTTACAGGCAATGCAATTCTTGTCTCCTGGAAAATGTGATTCCACCTCTCTCTCAGATACTCTCGCAGTGCATCTGAGAGAATTTCGTCCACCTCCCCATTTCTTTCTACTTCCCTCTCCAGGGTGACTGAAGCAGAAAATTAGAAGTATCAGTTAGAGAAACTGCACCTGTGCTCTTGCACAGGCGCATTTTCCTGGCACCATCTGCAGAAGCAGCCAGCAGCAACTCACTCCTGTTACTGTACGATAGGAGGAACCAACCCAGAATCAGTTGATGGATTCTTAAAGGCTTTTAGGAAGCAACTGCTTAAAAGAAATGATGCACATCAATATTAAATAAAATCCCTTGCAAAGACTTGCCAAGCAACTGTATTTAAAGGTCTTAGTCATATTCCCTTGCCTCATAATCATCTTGGCCTCCTTATCATCTAGCAAATTACTCCTAAATCTCATCTTAGATGAATACAAGACCGATTCTGGAAATGTACATGATATATGCACTTCTAAATATCAAAATTATTTTCCTCTCTATTAAGGATTGTGTTTTCCCCATAATAGATTATCACTCTCAATGTTAGCATTATTTTTTTTTTAAACCTTCTGACTTTCAAAATCTCAAAGCCAGACCCAACACCATTTAATTAAATACAATCTTTAGGGCAGTGATGGCGAACCTTTTTGAGCCTGAGTGCCCAAACTGCAACACAAAACCAACTTATTTATTTCAAAGTGCCAACACTGCAATTAAACCTGAATACCGAAGTTTTAGTTTTAGAAAAACAACTCATACAGTTGTCCGAACTAATTAACATCTTTTGTCTTAAAAGAAAAACACAATAACAGAGCTTTCAATGATACAAACAGTTTTTTGTTGGAAAAAAAATCAACTAAAAAAAGTATTATAGTACTACATTGTACACATAGCCTGAAGGGAATTTATACAAACTTTTTAAATAATTAGGCACATGTATTTTTGGATAAGGGATTCTCAACTTGTAATATGACTGTTCCACACTGTGAGAAAGAACAAGATCATTAGTGTTTTGCAGAAGGGGACAGTCTTTTCGCGATCTGGTGACCAATGGCTCGAGTGCCCACAGAGAGGTCCCTGCGTGCCAGCTGTGGCACCCGTGCCATAGGTTCGCCATCACTGCTTTAGGGCCATGTAATTTGATTCACTCGAATTTCTTTCTTGATTTTACTCCAAATCTGATGATGATGAATATATGATTCCTTTAGTATTCTACTAGAACAGTAGTTCTAGTATTTGTACTTTAACATCTAGTTTGGCTCTTTTTTGTTGCATTTAGCTACATATACTCCTTTGAAGGCTTATAACAGGTCTCTTTTATAATTTCTAGGGAACCTGTAAGCAGAAAATAACAATGGAGAAAAGAAAATGGGGGGCTTGGTCTATGCCTAAGAAACCATCATGCAGCTACAAGAAGGCAAATACAGTCTTAGGATGATTTACACACAGCTTTTCAGTAGAATTTATAGGGATGTAGAATGCCCAGGGGTTAAGGCCTTTTGTGGAACACTGGTTTCAGTTTTGTCACCCATGCTCAAGAGGCAGAAACCAAACTGGAACAAATGCAAAAAAGGACAACTAGAAAGGAAAGTACAATTTAAAACACATACACAAAGGAAACTATATGCCTCCTTTTGGTTAGGCCTCTTTAGCTTACTAAAAAGAAGCCTGAGAAGGGATATGATTATATTTCAGACATTAGTGGTATTCTTTCCCTTTGTTCTGTATTGTTTAAGCTGCATAAAGCAGAAGAATGTACAGTAATACCTTGGATTGCAAGTAACTTGGTTTGAGAGCGTTTTGCAAGACAAGCAAATTTTTAAATATTTATTTAATTTTTTTTTACTTGATATACAAGCGACGTCTTGCAATACAAGTATTGTAGTACGGCTTAAATTAAAAATCTCTATACAAATTTTTTGGGGGGGATTTCATTTTGATATAAGAGTGTTTTGGATTACAAGCACATTTCCGGAACGAATTATGCTCTCAATCCAAGGCATGACTGTATCTTGTAATGTACCTCCTGTGGTCCTATTAAAACGGCTACTTTTACCTTTGCAACTATTAGTTGCTCATAAACGTGATGTCTCATCGATTCATTATTAAAATACAATAAGCTGGACTCTTATTTTTATATTGTTACTATACAGGTATGCATTAACCAAGGTTAATATTTCAAAGCTATCCTGTTTGCTATTGTTTTGGGTTACTTTATTGTTGCAAACATCTAAGCTGTCAAATCAAAAGTTTGCAAAATTTTACATCGAGAAATTTGCAGGCCACCTAGAAAGTAGGTTCTTGCCCATTAAATCATTAAGGGTGCAATCCTATGGCCTTCTGACTTTGCCTGGAGGGCTATAGGAGAAGTCGGACTCCCCACTGTGACCTTGGAAATCCCTTCTGAGGTTGCAGTGGGCAGTCCACCCGTGGAGCACCCTCCCCCCACCTCTCAGCCAGTGTGGTTCTTTCTGTGCCGGCTGGGAACTGAGAGCCTCTAGTGGCCACAGGATTGCACCCTTAAATGATACTAGCCTCCTCTTAATGGAGATTAATACTGCTGTTAAGGTAAAATAGATCTTGGAATATAAAATTATGCCATTACTGACTAAAAACTAATATGCACAGAAAAATAAGCAAATATCAAAGTACGCACACAGAGAAGCATAAAGATAACATTGACACTTTTACAAACCATATTTCATGGTTTGTAAAAGTGTCTTGAGCATCCCACTAATGTGCAGAATGCTTCCATTAGCTCCACTAATGAGCATCCCACTAATGTGCAGAATGCTTCCATTAGCTCCAACATATATCTAATTAATATCAAGGAAAAATGCCACTGGGTATTTGTGAACAGTGTTTCTAGTAACATCACATGTTTTCGGAATAAATTATAAAAGAAAAAATGTGGTTGCAGTAGGAAACCCTTAAAGAACTGCACCAAATTCTGAAGATAGATTTTTTAAAACTTTTTATTCTGTTTGCCAATCTGCTATTCAACTGAAAACTGAGACATGCATACAGTATTAGGATACTACTTTATAGAGGACAGCCTGCTGTTCTGGAGAGCTGGTAAAGGACAGTCCTGTATTTAAGGAGGTGCCCAGTCCAAGTCTGGTTTAAAATCAAAGAATCATAAGGAGGGAGAGCAAGGGCCTTGAAACTGCCCATCAACAGTTAGCACCTGGACAGCAGACTGAGCAGGCAGATAGCTCACCTAGTCAGACTTCTTCACTATGGTGAGATACATTGTATTTCTATTTACATGATTGTAATTTCTAAACTTGCATCTATTCATATATATTTACATATGCAAATGTTATGCAAATTGCTGTCATGTTGGGGGTTTTTTGGTGATGTGTCTCCTCTTTTTTGGCGCAAATCAGTAAAAACAGCCACCGTAATGAATATGCATCTCAAAAGGGATTTGAGAAAGTTGAAGTGGCATCAGCAAAAAGTCAACTGCTTGATGTAACAATCCTATGAATATTTACATGAGAATAAGACACATTTAAAATAGACTTTTAAAAAAATGTTATAGAATTCACTTCACATAATAATTTATAGGAATACAACAGTTTGCACTTCCATTTTACTTTTAATATTGATCACGCTAATGGTTAGCATTTAGGATCTTGCACAAGGGCTCAATTCAGACTTCACAGCCATGCAGTGGCTTGGCCATTAGGAATATACTGTGAACATACATGCTTTTCCATCCCTCATACATGTCAATTTTCTTCTCCTTTTAGGTGCTTAGTGTGGAATTCCCATACCTTGTTCACTCACATTTTATGGAGGGTCCACACAATGGCCACATTTGGACATCACAGTAAGCCATAAATTTCTTGAATTTCCGGTTTACTATGAACAAGCTAGCATGCTTGTGCACACCACTCAATTGCTCCCACTTGGCTCCTCTTGCTAGCAGGAGTCCATTAAAAAAAAAAAAGCCAGAACCTCTCCATCTATGGTTTGTTCAGCATGACATCTGAACCAGGCTCCCTGGCTTGTTTCTCTCCTAAAAAAACCAGTCATAACCCAGGGTTTGTTCTTGACTTAGAATTCCAGCTTGTTAGGAGATCAACAAGCCAGGGAGCTCAGTTCAGATGTCATGTTAAACCAGGATTGCAGCCACATACAGGCCTGTGGCTTATGCTGGCTCAACTTGTCTGAGTGTGGAAAGCTAAGCAGGGTCAAGCCTGGTTATTACTTGGATGGGAGACCCCTCCTCTAGTTTCCTGCATTGAGCAGGGGGGTTGGACTTGATAGCTTTGTAGGCTCCTTCCAACTCTATGATCTATGAAATCTATGAAAGTCTCTAAACTAAAACTTTAAAACTTCATGAAAGGAGTGCATAAGCCTACAGCATGTACCTTGCCGATGGACAAACAATTGGCTTAGTCGTAATGTCTGAATTGGAATAATGGCTTGTAACTAATGTTTACACACAAGCCATCATAGAATTGGAAGAGATCTTGGAGTTCATCTAGATTAGGGGTAGGCAACCTTTTTGGGCCCATGGGCACATTTGACATTTTGAAAAAGTGTCCTGGGTGCCACCACAGATTGCTGTGGGGGGCATGGCCAATTACAAAGTGTTGGTACACACCTTTTCTGGGTGTAGGTGTGTGTGTGTGAGAGAGCTCTGTGTGTGCATGTGTGTGTGCTCTCTCTCTGTGGCTGCTTTTTCTGGGTTTTATTTCTATCTTTCTCTGGCTTCTGGATTTTCTTCTCCTGCCTCTCTCAATTCTGGCTTTTCTCCCTCCCCTCACCCCTTTCTGGCTTTTCTTCCCTTATGACTCTTTACCTCAAGATTCTTTCTCAGCTTTCTCTCCTTTCCCCTGGCTTCTCTCTCAGCTTTTTTCCCTCCTGGTTTCCCCCCCTGTGTTGTTGGAGGAGGGGGAGGGGCGGAAGATAAATCCAGCTACAGCAGTGTTAATCCCCCTCCCCCCCCCGCAAGCAGAGCCAAAAGCCCTAGCAAGGAAGGGCAGCACTGCTGCAGGTAGTGAGAGGCTGTAAGGTGCAGGTGGGCCTGCCAGGCTTGGGAGAAGGGAGAGGAGGAGATGGAAAGGAGAGCCTGATGGGCACAAAGGCCAAGGGAGCAACTGCCACATGGACAAAACCCAAAGAGCAGGTGGCAGCCACCGGGTTTCTCCCTCCGTCCTTTGCCCCCACACTCCTTCAGAGGGGAAATGAGGCAGTGATTGCAGCACCTTGGAGGAGGCGGCAGCAGCAGCAGCAGCTTCCATCTGGAAAAGTGTGCAAAGGAGACAGGAACAACCCAGCTGCTGCCAGGGGAAAGCAGAGGAGACGGCAAGGGGAGAATGGGAACTGATGTCAGGCAGCAAAGCAGGAACCACAGCAAGTAGCTGTGCTGGAGAGGCCATAGTGAGCAGAGGGGGATGTGGAGAGGGACGTACGGGTTTGGTGGGTGCACCAGATTCTGCAATGCAAGATGCAGCTACAGCATCCCTGACAGATAGCTGTCCAGGTTCTGCTTAGATACCTGCAGCTAAAGAGAACCTACCACTTACCAAGGCAGTCTATTCCACTGCTGTACAACTCTCACTATTAGGAAGTTTCTCCTAATGTTTAGCCAAAATCTCCTTCCCAGCAATTTCCACCCACTGGTTCTAGTTCTGCCCTGTGGAGAAACAAGGGCACAAGTCTGCTCACACTGTACAAAACCCTTTCAGATGTTTGAATACTGCTATTGTGTTTCTCCTTAATCTTCTCTTCTCCAAGCTAAACACACCTGGTTTCAACAGTTCCGCATAGGACTTCATTTCCAGCCCCCTTACCATCCCGGTCACTCTTCTATGGAGGCACTTTAGTTTGTCAATGTCTTTAAACATGGCGCCCTAAATGGGACACAGTATTCCAAATGTGGCCTGACTAATGCAGAGTAGAGCAAAGTTATTACTTCCCATCACCAGGACACTATGCTTCTGTTAATGCAGCCTAAAATTCTATTAGCTTATTTATTTATTTATTTAATTATATTTATGAATCGCCCATCTGGCCAGACATCTGGCCACTCTGAGTGATGTACAGTCCAATAAAATGCAAGGGGGGGGGGGGAGAACACACACAGAGAGTATAAAACACAATAAAAAACAGTACAAAACTTAAAAATCCTAACCCACCCCATATTCCCGCCTGAAAAGCCACGTTTTTAATGCCCGGCGGAAGCTAATCAAGGAAGGGGCATGGCGGAGGTCACTGGGGAGAGAGTTCCATAAATTGGGGGCTGGTTTCTCTGGCTGATGGGACAGGGAGGCGGCCGTCCATGGCAGATCTTGTTGAGCGGCCTACTTGATGTTGCTGGAGGCGCTCCTTGAGATAAACTGGACCGGAGCCGTACAGGGTTTTAAAGGTCAATGCCAACACCTTGAATTCGGCTCGGCAAACAACTGGTAGCCAGTGCAACTCTTTGAGCAATGGAGTGATGTGATCACGCCGGCGGCAGCCTTTAACCAGGCGAGCTACTGCATTCTGTACCAGCTGCAACTTCCGAACCTTCTTTCAGGGTAACCCCACGTAGAGCGCATTACAGTAGTCTAGGCGAGAGGAGACCAAGGCATGAACCACTGATGGGAGCAGATGATTAGGAAAGTAGGGGCGCAACTGCTGCATCAGATGGAGCTGATACAGCATCGCCCGGCTCACAGCTGACACTTGAGCCTCCATGGACAGCTGGGAGTCTGGAATGACTCCCAAGCTGCAGACCTGGTCCTTCAGGGGTAGATGTACCCCATTCAGCACCAGGTCAACATCCCCTAACCTTCCCTTGTCTCCCACCAGAAGTACCTTGGTCTTGTCGGGGTTCAGTTTCAGCATGTTCCTTCCCATCCAGCCACCCACTGTCTCCAGGCACTTGGACAGGGTTTCAACAGCCAACCTTGGTGAGGACTTGAAGGAGAGGTAGAGCTGCGTGTCATCCGCATACTGATGACACCGCACCCCAAACCTCCTGATGATAGCTCCCAGCGGCTTTAGGTAGATGTTAAATAACATCGGGGAGAGGATGGAACCCTGCAGCACCCCACAAGTGAGCGACTAAGCCAGTGTGGCATAGTGGTGAGAGTGTTGGACTGGGACTCGGGAGATCCAGGTTCAAGTCCCCGCTTGGCCATGAAACTCACTGGGTGACTTTGGGCCAGTCACTGACTCTCAGCCTAACCAACCTCACAGGGTTGTTGTGAGGATAAAATGGAGAGGAGGAGGAGGATTATGTAAGCCACCCTGGGTTCCTTGCAGGAAAAAAGGCGGGATATAAATATAATAAATAAATAAATAAGACACCTAGTTTCTTTTCATATGTGCCACTGACAAGCGAGGTTTTCCCCATCCTATGCTCATGCCTTTGATTTTTTTTAAACTTAAATGTAAGACTTTTCATTTCTCTCTGTTGAATTTCATTTTATTTTCAGTCCAGTACTCCAGTCTGTCAAGATAGTTTTGAATCTTGATTCTGATACTTTTCAATATCAAGAAATGTCTGAGATGAACCAGAGAGCACCTTAGCAGTCTTGTACCAGTGCATAGCTTATAGTTTGCACCAGTACAGCCAGAAGGCCCATTCCCTGCACCAGAGCATGGAACTGAATTGTGCAAGGTATGCATGAATGCCAATTGGGCGGAAATAGGTATGACATGCAGGGGCACAAAACCACACACAGAGATGCAGCTACCAAAGGCAGAGTATGGACTATTCCTTTGCATTTAAATATTGCATGTAGTGAACAAACATAATATCAGTACCAAAGGACCATGCACAGAGTAAAGACTAGCATAGGATACCAGCTAGCTTGCATGGGTGAAAGCAGGAATGCAGTGGGGGCCACCTTAGATGGAGCAAAAGCAGGAATGCAGTGGGGGCCACCTTAGATGGAGCAAAGGACTGGGCTGTATGTTTCATAGTTAAAATTCTCATCAATAGCAATCAATAAGACAAGGTAGACAAAGTCATGGTGCTTTTCCAACTGCAGTGATCGTGTACCTATGGGTTTAGTGTTACATCTGAATGTAGCCAATGTGTGTGTGTCTGGTATGAGGTTGCTCCTACTAGAGGTACTTGTAGCAGAACTGTAATGGATAAATACTATTTAGTGCAATATTCCCTGGAGCAGGAGGATGTTTCTGGGACAGCCTTTTCCTTGTAAGAGGAGAAGACTAACACTGCAGCCCATCATGGCAACACCCCAGTGGATTGTGGAGCACCAGTGGCCATTTTGAATATTCAACCCTGGCAGGGGGTTGCCATGGTTTGTTGTGTTGTCTGAGCAGCAGGGGTTCTTTGAGAGGAAAACAATCCTCAAATAACCCATGGTCTGTTGTAGGGTTGCACACTTTTGGAGATCTGTGAATTGGCCTAATAAAGGTACTACAACAATATGGATTTTGGAACTTTTCTGATGGTCAACATGGCTGCCTTTGTTTTTTGTATATCATAGTAAGCATTATTTTTGGACATGTAAAATTACCCCCCTCCAAGGATTTTGTATTGTTTGCTAGTGGATGTTGCTTAATGGTTGGTGGCTACTAGCTACTGATCATATATTGGTGGGGGAGGTGGGAGGGATCTCATGTCCATTGTTATGTGGCACTGTTTGTCCAAGTGCCTGCCTGCTCCCCCATGCTCAACTTGTATATTCTAAGTAAAACAGACTTTATAAAAAAAAATGTCTCAAATTACATTTTCATGGGGAGTTCTTGGGTATAGATGGATACGAGAGTGGTAGGTTTTCTTACTTCACAATGCAAACAACCCCCCCTCCCAACAGTATTGCTTTTATTAAAGGAGCCTCAGTCTATCTCTTTGACTGGAGAGGCATCGATCACCCTCAAGTATACTTCCAAATGTCACCTGTACTCTTTGGCAGGCTAAAGCAGCTTATTAAGCTTAAGTTTATTATGGCATAAGCATTGCAATTCCCCACCTACCATGTGTATACTTGTAACTCAACATGACACTTTAGGCATTTAATGGACTTTAGCCCACAAAAGTTGATGCCATAATAAAATTGTTATTCTTTCAGGCACCGCAAGACTCTTCTTTGTTTTTGCTGCAACAGATTAACAAAACTAGACCTCTGGAAATTAGCTTAAATTGGAAGGGAACTTCCAGCATGGAATTTGGGCAGCCCCAACTACCCAGAGTATGCCTTTTCTTTCCATTAGGCTGCGATCCTATACACACTTACCTGAGAGTAAGTTCCACTAAACTCAATGGGACTTTCTGAATAGACATGCATAGGAGTAGTCTGTTAGCCACCCCTTTTGTCTACGCCACCCCTTCCCAATTTAAGCACCAGGGCTTAAATTTGTCCCTCCCTTGTCCTCAGGGGCGAGGTTTCAACACCAGGGACAGCTCAGAAGCTTACCCCCCTGTCAGAGCCCCCTCTCGGCAGCCGCCGGCGCGGGCCCTGAGAGGAACTCTACCCGCCCCAATTCCCACGCAGCCCGGGTGCTGCCCCACCCAGTTCCGTCGCCCAGGGCTGTGAAGGAAAAAGCGGCGCCGAGTCGCTGTGGACACCCAGAAACCTTCACCAGGCCCTTTTCGCTACGCCACCCACCTCAAACACCACTTCGTCGTCAAACTCCGGTGTCATCCTTCTCCGCCATCCGTGCCGCTCTCTCTAAGCATGATGGGAAACCGAGTCCGCCGAGCCCTGGCGGTATAATCTCCCTTGTACAGCCCAACCGCTGGCGTCAGAAAACTACAATTCCCAACAGCCACCGCGGCAGAGGGAGGGAAGAAAGAGTACAACAGGTACCGCCCTTTGTTGTGCTGCCGTGATTGGAGGTTTCTCTTGCAACGGAGCGGAGAGAGGAAAAAGAAGATGAAAGGACGAGTCAGAGGCAGAAGGATCTGTGGGTGCGCTTGTGCTGGCGGTTCTTGGCCTGTAGGGGGCTCTTGCGTCGCAGCGCGCAGGAGAATCCGTTCTAAGCGCAAGCGGCCGCCGGAGCTCGTTCCGTCAGGCAGGCAGGCAGGCAGGCTCTGCGCTGCGGGAATGTTATACAGGAGCCAGAGGAACGCGCTGCGCTTTTCAGCAGCAGTCTCCGAGACAGAGACGCGGACTTTTCCCTCCTCCGCAGCAGCCTCCAGTGGGGCCGCTATGCCTTAAAAAGGGCCCCCCGGGGGTGGTTGAGGCAGGCAGACGAGGAAGGCGCATGGGAGGGAGGCACCATGAGTTCAGCCGGTGAGTGCCCGACAGCGGGATGAGCGGCGCGCGGAGAAAAGTTGCGGAGTAGTTTTCTTTCTCCCACCGGTCCCAAAGTGCAGACAAAAAAAGCAACCCAGAGAGGAGCGGGCTGCTCGGCCGGAGGCGGCTGAATAGACAATGCAAGGAAGCGGCTTCTCCTTTCTCCCCCCCTCCACTCCTCCCGGGTCATTCTTTTCCTTAAAGACCCGAGAAGGGAAGAGAGGGGATTTTGGGAGTTGGGGGTCGCCTAAACTTCCTCTCGGCTGGAAGTTCAGCTCTTTCGTCGTTCAGACGCTCCCAATCTCGTCTTTTGTCTCTACTCTTGTCTCTCTTTTTTTTTTCTTAGCGGGAAAGGGTGAGAAGCGAGGAGCCCACCGACTGGAAGGAGGCCAGTGCCCTAAAGGGGTCCTGAAGCACCCTCTCCCCCAGTTTATTCTCAATCCTATTCCCTCATCACCTTAAGGCCCCCCCCCCCGGCTCTTTCGAGAGCTTTTCATAACGAATACTCGCCCAAGGTCTACCCTGGAGGGTGAAACGAAGAGCTCTTCTTCCTGCGGGTTTTTTTAAAGCTGCTTTTTCGTGGTGTCTGGTAATTCTTTCTTTCTTGGGATCCCAACAGTTGGGAGTAAACAAATCCCCAGTTTCCTGTATCATGTATTGGAGAATAATCCATACTCATTCTTTTCTTGGGTTGGCAGAAATGGAAGGGAATGTATCTTTCTTTTCCTCCCCCACTTTTTTTGGTGGGGGGGGGGTCGTCTTGTAGAACCATGGGGTAGTACCCGAAAGCCAAGGACTCTCCATTGTTGTTTTTCCCAGGAGAGGAAGTGTACTGGTTGGGGGCTTTAAGTTATATATGTGTATTCTGTTCTACCGCTAGCAGTTCAGATTGGTATGGACTGTAGTTGTGTGAAGCACGCAGATAGTTGACTTTTATTGAATCCTAAATATGCAGCAAGCTTTCGAGTTATACAGAATGTATGTATCATTGGGGAACTGCTGAGTGTATTTCTGATATTCTGTAGAAGGCTTCTGTGTAAGCTCCAGGCCTATAGCTGGCACTTCAGTAATAAATAGCCCAAGGAAGATGGACTTTTAGTAAACTTCCTCTTATTTGAACTTTGCTGTAGTGGACAGTAGAGAGGATTTTTCACAACAAAGATTTCTCATCTGTACACCTAATTTTCTGGCATGCTTTTTGGTTAAGTTTGACCCTAACTATCCCATCATGATTTAGAAAACAAAGGCATATATTATTTTTATGCCATGGCCTCGATTAGGGAAAACAAAGTCTGCTTTGTATCACATTATAATATGCTGTGTGGAGCTCATGTTTAATGGTTTGCAGGCTATGGTACTGTGTTTTAAAACAGCTAATATTTTTGCATCTAATCTGTCTGTTACAATAGGCAATTTGATCTATTTTTAATTGATTGTATGAGGGCTGCTTGTTAACACACTAACAATGCAATCCTTTGCATGTCTACTCAGAAATAAATTCAGTGGGACCTACTCCCTGGTAAGTGTGTACAAGATTACACTTATCAGGGAGTAAATCTCATTGACCTCAGTAGAGTTTAGTAGACAGGCATAGTATTGCACTGAAAATATTTTCATTCGGAACTTCTTCTTTTGGTCAAGCTTTTGTATCACACTTCACAGAATTTCAAATAACTAACACACCCTTATAAGTATATTTACTTGGAAGTAAACTGCTTTGATTTTAGTATAGCCTACTTCCATGGAAGTAGGTTATACTAAAACCCCATTGGATTACGCTCTAAAGTGCATTTAGGACATAAACCAATGGGGATGCCTGTAAGCCTCCGAACTCAGAGGATTACAGTACAGGGCAGGCATCCTATGCAGGGCAGGAGGAGCATGGAGGCGATCTTCGCCTCTGTGCTCCTCCCGCCCTGCAAATCAGCTAGATGGCTGATTTTGGCCATTTTGCTGAGGCGCTTCTGACAAAGAGGGAAGGAGGCTGGAGGAGCATCACCGGGATACAACATACATTGTATCCTGGTGGACCCAGTCTCCTCCCCTCCCCGCCCCCTGGAATGCCCTCTTCACCCCTTCTCCGAGATTGGTCATATGACCTTGGGAGACATGGTTCTTTCTGCACTGGCTGTGAGCAGGGGAGGGGGATCTGAGCACAGATTTCCAGCTCTGATGTTAGAGCTCTTTCTTTGATGTTGGAGCTGGGAATCTGAACAATCTTATGGCCCTCTAGGGGCCATAGGCTTGCTCTGCCCGTATTGCAGCCTTGGCTAAAAGTTGCTAAATAGAAAGTGCTATCTTTGTATGCCATCTGAAGAGTATTGGTTAATTTATGTGTAAACTATTCCGGTGGAGACTGATCTAATAAAAAGTACCAGTAACTGTGGCATCCTGTTCTCTGATGACAGCATAGCAACAACTTTCAATACCTTTTTTTTTACTTGTAGTTATTCTCTACTATTTGATTTAGGCTGCAAGGGTGTAGAACCTCAGGCCTGGGCAGGGTCGGTGCTACCATTAGGCGAACTAGGCAGCTGCCTAGGGCGCCGGGCTAAAGGGGGTGCCAGAAATGCCTTGGGGTGGAAAAGCGTCTCCCCCCCACCCTCATTTTCACATTTGGCAACAGAGCCTGTATGAGAATTTAAAAATTAATACTTTTTCCTCACTCTGTCCACAATGGAAAATGAATTTATCATTTTAAATTCTCATACAGGCTCTGTTGCCAAATGTGAAAATGAAGGAGAAGTTCTACAGATCCTCTTTATCACAGACAATCCTGGCATAATGTGCATTTGCCTGGACCCACCCACCCCCGCCCTCAACATCCCTGTGCCCATCCTTACCTGTCAAGAAGGAGGACGCCAGAGCCATGGGGGGTCCAAGGTGGTGCAGCAAGAGCCAGGCGGCGAAGGTTAGCCCGGGGAAGCGGAGCAGCTGAGTCACCGCTCAGCCAAATCTACTGAAAAGTTGATACTATTCATTTCCATGGGGCTTACTTCCACGTAAATATGCTGAGGTTTGCCAATTGACTTTTATTTCATAATGGGCATAGGGCTGGAGGGAGGGAGGGCTCAAGTGGGAGGGGGAGCTAAATATCTGATCTTGCCTAGGGCACCAAACTGCCTTGCACCAGCCCTGGGCCTGGGTGCTAAATTTGGCTCTCTTGGGATTCCCCAGATGGCCATATCTATTCCCTTGGCCACAGCCCCTTTCCCCCAACAACCGATTGTTTGGTGGTTTCCCACTTTTTGTGCAGTGTCCGTCCGTCCCCCCCCATTCTAAAACATTGAAATGCCTCTTCTGAGGCTTAGTTACTGGAAGTAAGAGCTTGAAGCTAAAATAAGCTGGTGGTTTTGGCCATGCCGCCCTTGCCTTTGGTCCCACCCACCACTAGAAAGACCCCTGAAAGCTTCTCCAAAATGGAATCTGACAGGCTGAAAGAGGTTCTACAGTCCTGGTATAGACACTTATCTCTGAGTAACTCAACAGAAGTTACTTCTGAGTAGATTTGCATTGTTAGGTTCATAGATTCATAGAGCTGGAAGGGGCCCACAAGGCCATCGAGTCCAACCCCCTGCTCAATGCAGGAAACTAGAGGAGGGGTCTCCCATCCAAGTAATAACCAGGGCTGACCCTGCTTAGCTTTCCACACTCAGACAAGCTGAGCCAGCGTGAACCACAGGCCTGTAGCCACAGGCCTGTACTATGTGCATTGTGCTATATAAAGTAATATGTGCCGTATGTGCTATAGGTAATATGTGCTAAGTTGTGTGTGTATGTATGTGCATGCCAGCCAGTTCTTTGTGACATTCTAGTATGACCATGCGATGAAACTGGATGCAGTCTATTCAGATACAGGCATGCTTAGTTCTCTCTGAACTTATATTATACACTGCAGGTATGCATGGTGTAGCTGTACTGGTAATTTGCAAATCAGCCTTTATGGACTGATTCATATGTTACCTACCCAGAATTGCATTGTTACTCCAGCCTTCATGGCTATTTCTACATCATCCTAGGAGCATATAAATCTGTTCAAGTGCTGGGTGTTGCTAGCATGTTTTGTGAATAGTACTCCCAAGCTACACAGGCAAAAGATAAGCTCCAGGAGTGGCATGGGAACCACAATGGAGCCAGCTGCAAACATGGTATCCTGAATGACTTGTAAAACAACCAAGGTCTGTGGTTGGAATTTGAATCCATGCCCAGATCCAACGTTGAATTTCCGTTGACCTATGGTGGCTGCTGTCCTTGTGAATGAGTGACTAGGTCTGTGCAGGAGTGAAGCCCAAGTGACTGCTCTTATCTGTTGTCCTTCTGGTGACACACAGTTTTGCTATCTGACTGAGCTCTGGACTTCGTAAACTATTATTGTCTTTGTAATAGATAGCAAAAGTCTTGGGTTTGTTGGGGGTGGAGAGAGCAGAATGTAAACGAATAATGGGCTCTAGTTACAAGAAGCCAGATTCCACCTAAACATCAGGGAAAATTTCCTGACTGTTAGAGCAATAAGACAATGGAACCAACTACCTAGGGAGGTGGTGGGCTCTCCCACTCTGGAGGCATTCGAGGGCAGCTGGACGGACATCTGTCAGGGATGCTTTGACCTGGATTCCTGCATTGAGCAGGGGGTTGGACTTGATGGTCTTATAGGCCCCTTCCAACGCTACTTTTCTACGATCTATCTTTTGAGAATTGTGCTCTTGTGTGAAAATGGTCCTAAATGTGCATGTATTATAATAAGTAAATATTTGCCAGCGCATGTTCTTTCACTTTATATAGCCTTAACAGAATTCTTAATGCTAATTGTACCTTGATATTTCATTTCTTTTCCCAAGAGCATATTCCATCTTAATCAAGATCAGGGGTGGAGAGGAAGTAGATTATGATCTAGTGGTAGAACTCTGGGTGATTTGCAGTAGATCTTCAAGGTTTCTGACTCCCAGTTGTTTAACAAAAAGACTTATGGATCCTAAAGTGGTTGAGCAGTTACTCTAGGCCCGACTTTTCAGTGTGGTGAATTTTTATTGTACCTTGCAAACTGCACTCTCTTCTGAGTTAATATCTCATTCTAAGATCAAAGCAGCTCTTTGTCTGAAGTGCATTCCTGTGCCAAAGGTAAGCTAATAATGGGTAAAATGGAAGGGGGAAGGGGGCTAATCAAGATAAGATTCCTGGAAACAACTAGTGATGCTGCCAGGTTGTAATTATCAAGCTCAGGATAGAAACTTGTCCTGCTGGTAGTGCTCAGATATACTGTGAATGGAGCATCATTTCACCAGAGGTTTTGACTTAGCTTAGAAAGTAAAATAAGATCCTGCACATGTGCAACCTTTGGCTTTTGCACAGCACTTTCTAACCTGTGATCAGTTGGACAAAAACTAGATGACCATCTTGAGGCTTGAGTTCTTTCTCTGGCTTCTAAGCCAGTGAACCTTGGACAAAGGCTAAACACTAAACGAAACCACGGGCAAAATGTTTTGTTGAGCTGCTCCCGCTTGCTGTGGGTGCAATCAGGCAGTGTGCACCAGTGTGAAACCCTGACTTACTGTGACATCCAAACCAGCAAAATACAACAAAGTGTATCAGCGTGCATGTGCCAATGTTACAAGTTGGGTTATGAGCTTTTCCCTAAGAGTTCTCCAACAAAGTTCGTAAATACCAACCAATTTCCAGCTGAGTAGAGTTTGCCCATCACTACAGACAATCTATATAAAGTGGAAGAAGGGGCCTGCCCTACCACTTGGCAGAGTGAGGCAGCTGCCTCAGGCAGCTGATTTTGGGTGTCATGAAATGGCAGGAAATTTATAGTTCTATAATGTGTTATTACAATTTTACTGCCAGGGAGGGAAGAGGTGCTAGCCTTCGTACTATACACTTTGATATCCAGGAAGTGGGGGAGGGGTGCTGTTCTCTGCTCTGCTTCAGGCAGATTAATGTCTTGCTCTGTCCCATGTTTTCTGATTGGAGAAGTTGTATGGGGGCAGTTCATGAAGCGGAGTATGAGAAATAAGCACCAACATGGAAAGAGGCAGGACAACATGAAAAGAAGTAGAAGGAATAAATGCAGATACACATACATTGTATGAACTTCAGATTTTTCCATTTGTGGCAGTATTAAAACACTGGTAAAACAACTCGGAGGCCTGGTGCAGAAATCATGCTACCACTCTCTTAACCATACTTGAGAGACTGGAAGTGTGGATGAGCTCTCTCTTCTTCATCCTTTCACCTTTCATTCTCCATCCCACTTTCAGAATTAACCATGGTATGTTGTTATGTCTGTACTGATGTTAACTAGGGTTTGCAAACCAGCTTGATACCTTGATTGCAAAACTGGTTAAAAAGCTAACTAGATGGTTAACTCTGACATAGAAGGGGAGGGAGCATGTGAAGCTAAGTACTGCTCTCTTGACTATAGTTAGCTGATCAGCAGTGTTTTGCTTGCACTGGTCCTTTGAAGAAGCTTCTGAAGTCTACCTATTCAATTAGTGGCAGATGGTTTGGTAATGCAGAGATAAGGTTAAAAGTGTTCCCAAAACACAGTGTAAAAATTGTCTAATCTCTGCATGGGCACACTGCCTCTATTATCAGCAGCAAGGTTGCAGTCCTATACCCATTTACCTTGAAGTGAGCCTTATTGTACTCAGTACTCAAACTGAGTAGACATGCATAGAATTGTGCTCTTAAACAGATGATTTTGATGCTTGTAGAGTTGCCCATTTCTTCTCAGCAGTGTTAAAAGATGGTATGGGCTGCTGTTAGCTTAGGCTTTAGTTTAGCTGCATTTGCCTGGATTTGTAGAAGTTAGTTTGAGAAGATTTTTCCTGTGACAGGATTTGTTTGCCTTTTGGGGGTGGCAGGCAGTAGCTTTCTCACTGGTGCCGTTTGAAGGAGCAGTTGAGTTTTCTCACAGGGCTGACCACTCAAGTATATGTCAGTCCTGAATGAGAGACTGGAGCTGGAGAATTTCAGGCTTGAAGGTTATAAAATGGATCCAACAAGAAAGGGTAATGTGCATTCTGGTGGAAAACACTTCACATGCTCCTGCATCCCATTTGATATGTGAGCAGTGTGTGGTGGTGGTGGTGGTGGTGGTACATAGCAGCTAAGTTTTGATGCATGTCCGAATACATTTCCGAATACTTCGTATAAATCAATGGTCTGGTTCGCACATAACGCTGACCCATGGTTTGTTGCCCTATCCAGGGTTCTTCTGGCAGATGATCGAGGTTTGATTTCTCAATCCCTGGCTTGTTTTCCATCGTCCGCCTGCTCCCTCCCTGTATCCCAAATGCCTTTGCAGTGCTGTAGTAGTGGCATGTAGAGTGGCTGGTTGTTGTTTTTTTAAATTGCTCTTGCCCACTGCTTCTGTAGCCTGGCAAAACAATCCATGAACAACCCACAGTTTTGGGTTCACACGTAATTGCAACTGATGGTTAGAGTTCACGGCCCAACAAGAAACCATGGCTTCTTTTTCTGGAATGTTCATGGTTAACAAATCATTGTTCGTTAGTGTGGCTGAATTCACAGATCACAACAACCCAGAATTCCACAACCCATACTATGGGTTAGCTTAGTCAGTATATAGATTGATGTACACCTATTCCTAAACCACTTTAGGGTTCTTCCCAGGAGGGGAAGGGCCATAGGTGAAGGTCCATAGCTCAGTGATAGAGCACATGCGTGCCTGGCTTCTCCAGGTAGGGCTAGGAAAGAATCCTGTTTGAAACCCTGGAGAGCTGCTGCCAGTCAGTGTCAACAATACTGGGTTAGATGGATCAATGGTCTGACTCAGTATAAGGCAGCTTCCTATGTTTCTTCAGGGTTGGAGAAACTATGATGCTACACACTGGCAGGGCTTCCTCCCACAAAGTTGGCATTGCTGCGGAACCAGTATAACATCTTAATGCCTCTTTTTGTAATAATAATATTGTCCCTGCCTATCTTACTGCTGACATAAGTCTAGGAACTGGGCTTTGTGCTAGCTAATTAATATGCCAGCTTCAGTTATTTAGGGACTTGAGAGATGAGTAGCATGATAAAGAAACAGTGGAAGACCTGTTCCTTTCAGTGGACATAAATACCAGGAAGTTTGCTGACAAATGCATATCTAGCGAATTTTAATGGAATGCTAAGTTTTGCTATGAAATAGATGTACATGTGACCCTACATCACCTACATCATGTGTGCATAATTAAGATGCAAGGCTAGAAAAAGTAATGTCATAGTCTTCAAAGCTATAGCCGACTATTCCTGTGTGTATGTTCTTGGAGGTAACTCCCACTAAGCTCAATGGGTGTTCCTCTCAAGTGTGCATTGGATTGCAGCCTTAGACACACTTGGAAGTGAGCTCCACTGAACTTGGTGGACTTGCTTCGGAGTACATACATAGCATTGGTCTGCATGTCTTTTATAGGGGCAGTCCTAGGTATGCTTACTCAGAAGTTCCACTCCAGTAAATTGAGCTTACTGCCAAGTAAACATACTTTGATAAGGTTGGAAGTTGGAGACTGTGCCTTTGTACTGTGCTTATAGAGAAAGGAAGGCAGAAATACAGTTCTGATTATGAATTACAAATATAATTCCTAATTTTCAGCTCTTCAGCTGCATATTTGAAAATACCATTTATATTATTATTATTATTTTTTTTTTTTTAAATCGGGAGCTCTTATTTCAGTAGGGCAACAGATGAGGACAATGTGCAACAAAAAGGAAGTCGACTAGATGAACATCACTCTTTTCCAATTTTTTTTTTGAAAGATTAAAAAAACAGGTCTAAAGGGTTAGGTGTCCTTTTGAACCCTTAAAATGTCCACTATTTACTCAGCTACAGCTGCACCATCCGGGTTAAGGAAGTTTCTTCGTCTCTTCTTTAGCCATTTTAAAGTTATTCACAATTTTCCTGTTTCCCTTCAGCGTGTTGTTAAATAAGCTAAACTTTTAAATGTTTTCCTTTTGGATTTGGGATATGTTTAGCTTATTTTCTAAAACTATGCTTGGTAACTATCCCCCCCCCCCCCCCCCATGTTTCAAAGAACTGCTGTCACATCTTCCGGGATGTTATGAACCATTTCCTTTAGTGTTTACATTGAACACTTGTGCACCTGAAAAAAAAAATCACTGCCACTGTACAAACAATACATGGAGAAAAACAGTTTTCACTGTAAAGGCTGTGAGAAGTTGGAACACTTGTCTATATTTTTGCACATTGCCGGCTGTTCTGCAGATACAAAATGGTTACTGTGAAACTATTACAGTGAGGGAAATTTTAAGGAAGAAAGCAAGTTAGTGATAAGAGTCAAAGGAAACAGAACATCTGCTTGGCATTGCATAAGGAAGGATAAGAAATGTAGTTGGTCTGAGAAGGGCAGAAGTTGACGGCATGGCAGAAGGCTAGAGGCCTTCTGGAGATTCATGGAGATTTTCTTTGTTTATGAAGGGATGCTCCTATTCAGAAAACATATGGTCAGTTTTGCATTTGAGTGGAATTTCTAGATGAGAATTTGGCTATCCTGACTGAGCAAAGGAGTCTGAAATACTTTGGTGGGCAGTCTGGTTGTGCCTATTAAACACAGCTGAATGATTCATGCTTGATAAAGTTATGTGTGGGAAGCAGTGTGCTTCATAAGGTAAATAAGGAAAAGGCAAGTTCCAACCTGGATTAAATGGAATGATCTCTGAGGCTCCTGCATTAACTGGAAATGTCTGAGCCTGCTGAATGAATATTTGGGGGTGGGGGAGTGGGGGCTTTCTATGGAAGGTGATGTACTGTGAGATCATTGATGACTCTTCCATTTAATTGTTAGAAAACCAAGGCACAGATACAGTGGCTTGCTGACAGCCATATAGTGAACCTTTGGTTCCGGGTAAGTTTGAGGGAATGGATATCTGTTGAGAGTTCAACTTGAGACAATAGAGCAACTATGGTCAGGGCCAGTCTTGCCATCAGCCAGAATGAGGCAGTTGCCTCATGTGGCAGATGCTGGGGGTCAGGGAGCAACGACGAGGTGCTGGAGGACAGAGATCTGTGTGCCACATGGCCTGCCCTGCACCCCGTAAGCTAGCCTGCTGTCCCTAGATGCTCCCTGTCACCAGAACTGAAGTAAAATTCAACTGCCAGTCTGGTCAGCTTCCCAATACATGGAATTGGGACAGGGAGGACACCATCTTGCCCCTCGCCTCAAGCAGCAGAATGACTCAGGCTGGCCCTGCTTATGGCTTCAATTTTAAATATGGTAAATATGTTTAGGATTGAGGGTGACAGGCACATTTTGCTTTGCAGTAAGAAGGCTGTTTTGGGGGATTTTTAGTCATTAGATTGATATGATTATTTACAGAAAAGGTAGTGGGCTTTCTGTGTGGACGGTTGTAGAAGGGATGATCAGAGTTGAGTTTTAAAAGCTGTAAGAGGGTGATGGATACTGATGAACTAATAATACATTAATACATGATGTGCACTGAACTTTGAAAAAAATATAGATTTATATACACTTACATAGGTGTAAGTAGGTTTTTAAATCTGAGAGTATGAGCACAATGTGAGACAAACCTAGTATAGGGTTGGGTTTTTTGTTGTATTTTTGGTAGCAGACAGATGTAAAGGAAGAGACACTGGATTTGAGCCCATGGCCCAACCTTCTCCATGTGAGTTGGGAATTATGGGAGTTTGCAATCCAACACAGATGTTGGAAGGCATCAGATTGGAGAAGGTTGCCACTGCCTGTCTTGATGTGCCTGGTGTGCCTGTCCAACTTAGCTCTGTCCAATGGAAGAATGTGCAGGGAGATCCACTTACGATGCTCCGAAGTATAAAGCTTCTGAGTTATGCTTGCTCTCTGCTCTCAGTAATTAAGGGTGCAATCCTATGCATGTTTAGACAGAAAAAACATGGCTGGCTGGGGCATGCTGGGAGTTGTAGGACTTTTTTTCTGTCTAAATGTGCATAGGATTGCACTTTTAAGAGATGTACTCTTGCAAGCTGTTCACTATCTTCATGTTGCTCCTTCTCTGCTTTGGTCCTCTTCTCTCCCTGCCCCCACACCCAGCCCAAAGCTGCACAGGAGCTGGGTCTGACAGATCCCTATTAGATACTTGCATTCAGCTTTCTTCTGACAACTTTCCAAGTTGTTTGGGAAATATGTTTATGCTTTGTTCAGTTTGGATTGTTTCCCAGATTGCTGTAGGCTCTGTGATTTATGCCACTGCTATATGACTGGAAAGGTGAACACTCTTTCAAGAGATGGGTGAGGGATCACCATGTCTGAACTTGTTTGCCCTGCTCATTAAGGAAACTGCTGAGTTTGATGCTGGAATGTTTTAGGTGATTACACTTCTTTGGGTTTGTTTTGCGTAATGTCCTAGGTTTTGCAAACTGCAGAGGAGTGTCTTGAGAAGAGATGGAGAACATGGGCCTTAGAATGACCTTTTTTGTTAGTCTTTCTCACCATTTGCCTACTAGATATGATGGTGACAGTTCTGTGTGTTGAAGCACAACACTTCCCCATTTCCCTAGAAGGAAGGGGTAGAGGAGCTGACCTTTAACTGCAAAGGGGCTAGCAACAAGTTTAGAATCCTCCCTTATCTCAGCTGGGAGAGCCTGTTGCCAACAAGGACACATTACTCTAAATTACAATAAGACCAGGATGGTGTTGGTTGGTGAGAGGCAAAAAATAATATCACAAATGGGTTGTGGATGGTTTTTCACATTAAGCAGGTGAACATATTTTGATATTCAGATACTTAGTGGTGCAGTTCCATGTACTGGAAAGGACCCAAATCAGTCACAAAATGTACTACATAGTACAGGTCATATTAAATTTCTCCCATGATAAAGGAGGAAACCTCATAATTTCTACAATTAAGATTGGAAAGCTTATTGCCTAAATAATGTGTGGAACAGAACTGTGTGACAAACATCTTAGAACCAATCCAAAATACATTTGTTACACTAGGGATGTAGCATTGTTTTAGATATCTCTAAACTGCTTAGAGATACTTTTAGATATGGTAAGCAGTACATAACTTGATTAATTAAATAAATAATGCTATGAGTAGGACTCCTTTCCATTAAGGGTACACAAAGTGCCCCTCTTATACTGGGTAAAAGCTGCAGATTTTTGCCTACCGAAATGAAAATGGGAATATCTGGAAAAAAATTGCTGAGCTAAATCTTGTGGGGAGTTGCTTTTGGCTTATGCACTACCTACAGATATGTTGATCATAGTTGATACAGAGACAGCAACAAAATTAATTAAAAATAAGATTTAAGGCTGGGTAGTCTCTTGGACATTGAAACCATTTAGATCTCTGAGGGTATCGATTTCATCAAACGTGGTCCACATCCAACAAAACTACGGTATCTTCAAAGCTCATTCTCAGAGGAAAGCTTTTACCATGTTTCATTTTGAAACAATGCCATTGGCTTACTTGGATGACATATGCTAAAATGCCAGTAAATTAACTCCTGTGTGTTTTTGTAGACAAGAAGCAATTGAGGACATTGTTCATTACATTCTATACTAACTTTTTGCAAGACTCCAAGAGAGAAATGTTTTGGAGTACATTAAGATGTGACTGGGTTAACAGATTTTAGTATGTTTGTATTTTGTCATCTGCTTTAGGTAAATATGACACCCATAAAACAACACTACTTGCAGTTGCTGCTGAGAAAACAAGAAACAAGTATATACAACCTACTGAAGTTTCTTGCTGTGGAGACTATCTGCTTTAACACAGTTTATTATTTTAAATAAATATAACCCTCTCTTCTGTTCCATTCACAATACTTTAAAAAACATCCACAAAAAATGTATTGTATTTTTATCTTGGTGTGGCTCATTTAGTCGTGTCCATTGTACACCACCTTGTTATCTGTGAGGATGAAGGACAGTCTAAAAATATTTTTTAAATAAAATAATAAAGTATATTAATAAGTAATAAACAATAATACAACAGAATTTTAAAAAACGGAGACTGGAGCAACGGCCTATTAAAACCCAACCTGACAGGCCAAATGCCAGGTTTGTTAACCATGAATAACCCACAGTTCACAACCTTCCTAGCAACAAAACATGGGTTCTCTTCATGGGTTGTTTGTGGTTAACAAACCATGGTTTGTTAGCACAGCTGGATTCACACAATATGCCAACCCACATTTCAACAATCCACACACAACCTTGAGTGTGGGTTGTCGTGTTGTGTGAACCCAGCCTGTGACTGGGTTCGCAAGACATGATAAACCATGGTGCATTGTTCGTGTCAGTGTGGTTTACCATGACATACGAACCCAGCACAGAGGATTCAGAGCATGTTCTGTTGGTTCTTTTTTCTTTCAGGCTGCAAATGACTGATATACGTACACATAGGCAGGCAGATAGGCAAATAAAAGTGTTTGTGGTCTAATAACTATACAGGTTACAACTGCCCCCTTCTCCGAGGCATTTAATAGAATATGGGGGGGGCATATATGTCCATCTAGTTGTATTAAAAATTGTTTTAGCTGCCCAAATTGTTTTAAATTTGGTTTTGTATATTGGAATTTATGCTGTTTTTATTGAATTTGTGGTTTGTGTTTTTTCTGAATTGTTATGAACCGCCCAGAAAGCTTTGGCCATTGGGTGGTGCAGAAATTAAATGAAATGAATGATGATGATGATGATGATGATGATAATGTAAAACCTTGGATTGCAAGTAACTTGGTCTGCAAGTGTTTTGCAAGACAAGCAAATTTTTAAAATAAATTTTAACTTGATAAACAAGCGAAGTCTTGCAATACAAGTACAGTAGTACGGTCAAGAAAAATGAAGACTTTACACTATCATTCTTTATTGCAGCTTAAATTAAAAATATGTGTACAAATTTCTTATGGGGAATTTCACTTTGATATACAAGTGCTTTGGATTACAAGCACGTTTCTGGAACGAATTATGCTTGCAATCCAAGGTATTACTGTAATATCATCATCATCTTGTGGACTTATTTGCAGAACTCACTTTGTTCTACTCATTTTAGTGAGGAAATGAGTAGAATGAAGTGCAGTCAAATTAGAAGATGTGATTATAGTGTGGTTGTGCAAGTTTTTTGTTCATGAACCACCCAGAGAGCTTTGGCTGTTGGGCAGTAAAGAAAGCCAGTGTGGCGTAGTGGTGAGAGTGTTGGACTGGGACTTGGGAGATCCAGGTTCTAGTCCCCGCTCGGCCATGAAACTCACTGGGTGACTTTGGGCCAGTCACTGACTCTCAGCCTAACCTACCTCACAGGGTTGTTGTGAGGATAAAATGGAGAGGAGGAGGAGGATTATGTAAGTCGCCTTGGGTTCCTTGCAGGAAAAAAGGCGGGGTATAAATATAATAAATAAATAAATAAATAAAATGATAATTTATTTATGAGATTAATTTTCTGCAACTTCTGTAGAATACTTGCTGTGAATAATGGAATGTTAATAATTAGGCTTGGTTTTCATTCTTTCATGGCTGCTAAGGTAAACACTGAAAGGAAACAATTTAATCACAACTGGTTAACCCCAGCCTTCCTTCCCATCATATAAGGGTGCAATCTTATGCACGTTTAGACAAAAAAAGTCCTGCAACTCTCAGCATGCCCCAGCCAGCCATGCTGGATGTTGTAGGACTTTTTTCTGTCTAAATGTGCATAGGATTGCACCCTAATTTGTTTACAGATAGATCTAAGTTTCCCAAACTGTCTCTTTCCTTGAACCGCTACCTTTATTACAAATAGTGATGAAAAATAATAGAAAATAAAAAATAAATGAGAAAAAAAAAAGAGAGTTGTGCCAGATCAGCCCAAAGGCCTAACATTCTTTTCTCACAGTGGTCAACCATATGCCTGTGGGAAGCCCCACAAGCAGAACAAGAGCTGAATAGCACCCTCCCAATTGTGTTCCCTAGCACCTGGCATTGGGAGACATACTCACTCTGATAGTGCAGGTCATATATTGACTTCATAACTAGTAGCTAGTCTTATCCTCCATGAAGATAGCAACGTCTGATTTTAATATGTATAGTTTTGCATTTGATTGTACATCGCCCAGGGTGGCCGGGTGGCCGGCCAGATGGGCGATTAACAAATATAATAAATAAATAAATAAATAATTTCTCTGCTTTGTACAGTATCATCTATCATCATAACATATTTTCTTTCTTCTCTTTCACTCCCTTCTAGAAATTAAGAAGCCACCAGTGGCCCCAAAACCAAAATTTGTGGTAGGACACAAAGTAGTGCCACCTCCTGTGGCACCGAAACCAGATGTTGTTCTTGCAGATATTTTACAACCCACAAAGAAAATAAAACCAGCAATAGCACCAAAACCAAAGGTTCTCAAGTGCTCATCTGTTCCTGAGGTTAAAACTACAACACCATATTTAAGGAAAAGTTCTAAGAGTTTAGAAGAACAGAAAAGAGACTCTTCTGAGTACTTGGTTGAGCTGAATTACACAAATGGAGCCCCAAGAGACAATACTGCTTATATTATATCGGTGTGTTCATGCAATTTTGAATGCATGCATAAATTTGGGAATGGAGAGAACACATGCAAAAACCCAACCATTTTTGAACACTTGGAAAACCTAGAGAACATTGATATAGGTGAACAACCATCATCATCTCTGAAACCTAGGATGATCCTTGATAGCCATAATGAAAAAAATATCAATAAAAATCGGGTCATCTTAAAGGCTAATTTTCTAGAGGAAAAACTCAAAGATGTTCTAACCCAAAGTGTTTTCCCCAGTAACAGCTGTCTGAGGCAGAAGCCTCTGAGTAAAGTTGAAAAAAATAATGTTAGTAGTTCTAACAAGGACATTAAAATAGAATTTACAGACCTTGTCCTGCCTTCATCCAATTTTGAGGAAGTTGTGGACAACCCAGACAACCATATGAAGATAGCTGGTGTTGAGTCTGAAATGTCAGAAGTTCCTCTTTTGACTGAAAACATCAGCAGTTGCATCTGCTCACTTGACCCAACAACTTTGGAAAAAGTGGATACTGGTGATTTGTGTACAGGCACCAACATAAAAGAGGATGATGATGAATCTTTGCCTTCATTTGGAATATACTCTACTCCATTAAATAAATCTCTCCCAATTCCAAAACCAAGAAAGTTACATGCTCCTTGTCTAGTCCGCCAAGATGGCATAGATATGCCAGGAGAAGGAATGAAAGAACTAGTAGCTTCAGAGTGTGCTTCTGCTGGGTTTTCTGAGTGTGCTGTTAGAAAAACAGCAAAAATTAATGTTCTTGTTCAGAGTGTTTCCTATAAAAATGAAGAACTTGTATATGCAGTTGAGAAATCTGAGATTGCTTCATACCTTGCTGGAAAAACGCATCTCCCAAACGAATCTGCTCATTCCAAAGAATCGATCCCACAAAACCTCTTGCCTGAGGTTCTATATGAAATCTCTTGCCAGGCAGAAAATGTTGAGGGTTCTTTGGACCTTAACTCAATAAATTCTGCAGGTAATATAGTAGAAGATTCCAGTATGTTGGCTGCTAATGATGAAGAGACTGGCTTTATAAGATGTAGTAATCTTTCTATGAGTTTGCCTAAGCAGTTAAAGTTATCATGCAATCAGCATTTGCCTGCTTTTGAGAGCCTTCATGATTCTGCACAACAGAAGGAGGATAAAGATGCTGACTTAAAAGGTGAAAGTTCTCCAAGAATCATTCCTAAAAAACCTCAAAGGCACAGCATTCCTGCAGCTGGACTATTGAAAAAAGCTGCATCAGCGGAACTTATAGAGAGAAGTGCTTACCTTTCTAATGAAGAGAGACTTCCAGAGACTCCTTTGGAGGGGCCTCACATAAGACATTTGTCAGCCAAAGAACAAAGTGCATTGCTATCCTGTGATACTCCAAAGTCATTTTTGGAGAAACCTGTTTGGAAATTACCTCATCCTATTCTTCCATTTTCAGGCAGCCCAGAAGCCTTAAAAAACACCAAGAATGCAAAAAACTCTGAACTTCTAAGTGTTCTGACAAAACCTCGAGCCAAATCTTTGTCTTCAGTAGATATGGTGAGAATACACAAGCCGCCAAAAGAGCCTCAAAAGAAAAAATCACTAAAGAAATTCTTAAACATGAAACTGTCTGTTTGCATAATGAAAAGTGACTTCCAGAAATTTTTGACCAAGGGCAGCCAGTCAACAGATAATTCCACTGTTACTTTTTCTAGCATGGAAGGGCCTGGCAAAAAACAAAACGTGACCAGCACGATAAATGGAAGAAAAAATAAACCCTCAAAGGCACATTCTGCAGAAATGGGCAGCCTATCCTCACAAAAGGAGAAGCAAAGATTCAGGGGTCAGAATGAAACGCCAAACAGCCAGAGATCAAAGTCTTTAGATGAACAGACCTTCACATCACAAGGACACTTGAATTCTCTCACTCATGACTATGTACCAGAATATGAAAATGTGAGCCATTATGAAGAAATCCCAGAATATGAGAACTTGCCTTTTGCATCCATTGATAAAAACCCATGTTTTGAGTGGCACAATTCTAGGAGTGTTGAAGACCATGATGCTAATGTATATGAGGTGGAAGAGCTGTACGAACCTTCAAGGAACTGTTCAGAGTTTGGCAGGTAAGGTACCATAGTGGGGGAGGATATAAAGTATGTGTGAAATATTGCTGTTGATCTATACTCAAGGGTTGGTCACATTCTGTCTCTAGACTTTCAAGGACTGAAATATGTGCATGATGTTGGCCGCATCCCCTCATGTTCTTGCACCCATATGTGGTTAACAAGGAAGTTGGCATAATTGGTTGTTTTGGAAAGTTCACTTCCCTAAATGTGTCGTGTCCCCCCCCCCCCCCGTTTTATGTTCTTCCATTCCAAGGCCATAGGTTATTTGGGGGTTGTTTCCCCCTCAAACAAGCCATTCCTCCTGGGTTTGGATGACACAACAAGCCATGCCTGGTTTTGTAATTAGGCAAATGGTGCCCAGTGTGAACTGGGCCATTCCATTCTGTTGAACTTTTTGGGAGTGACACTGAATAGATTCAAGTTTGTCTTAATGCACTTTATGATAGTCTTCCCCACCCTGCTGCCCTCCACATGTGTCCGAGTACAACTCCCATAATCTCCAACCATCATGGGCATTGGGGCTGTATGGGGTGGCTGGCTGAGGAGGTGTCCTCCTAGCACCCAAAACCCATAATGAGGTGTTCCCCTTAGGGTGTGTGTGTGTGTAGATAGATAGATAGATAGATAGATAGTCAGTCCACACATTTCTCCAGGAGGAGGGAAATGTGATCTCTCCAAAATGTGCCTTTAATGAACTAGCCATTACACACACACCAAACTATAGAACGATAAACTTTGGAAAACAGGGTAATAACTTTTTTAGAAGAGAAAAGGTGGTTCAAGTGCTCTCTAAATGTATGCAAATAAACCTTTAGTAATTCATCCTTTTAGGAAATTCAGCTGAGCCTTCTCCCATTTTATATAGTTGCCACAAGATTTAAGTGAGTGAAACGCTTTCATTCCAGATTTGCTATTCAACTTAACAGGAATGTTACCACACACTCTTAGAAGAATAGGCATCACTTATATTTCAAAACTGTTGGGGAAGAAAATATAAGTGATATGATAGCCTATTTTTCTAAGAGTGAGGGGTAGTATTTTTGTTAAAGTGTAAATTACCATGCTTTTCAGAGAAACTTACTTCAGTATCCTTTGGCACTCATGACAGTTTCCATCCCAGTGTGAATGGCAGCTGGTGTGTGGGGTGTGCATTTTCATTGGGACAGCAAGCACAGGGGTAAAGGTACATCACAGTCCAGATCCTGTCTCCTCTCCCCCACCAAACTGCTTGTTTTTGTTGTTGATATGTGAAATGCACTCATGCATTTTACATCATTTGGTTTGGCCCTAAGACAACTATTTACTTTTGGTAATATGCAAATGTATTGAAATCTAATACATTAAAAGCCTTATTAATGACTAAAATGGCTGTAATCAGTTGATAGCTGTTTTTTAATATTATATTCTCTTTGATGATGGTCTTATGCCAGTGATGGCGAACCTATGGCACGGGTGCCACAGCTGGCACGCAGGGGCCTCTCTGTGGGCACTCGAGCCATTGGTCACCAGATCGCGAAAAGACTGTCCCCTTCTGCACAACACTAAGATTTTGTTCTTTCTCACAGTGTGGAACAGAATGATTTTATTCTAGAATTCCTGTTACAGAATTCTTTTCTACATTGTTATCACATTTAAAAGATTTTGAAGAATGATGCACAGAGCATGGCTTGGATGTAAAGCCCTAACAGTTGACCTGAGTGCTGCATGGGTTGCTCTCAAACTAACGGAGTATGAGCCAAGGTTTGACAAATTATCAGCATGCATGCAATAGCAAAAATCACATTAATTGTGCAAAAGCATGCCCAATGCAAACTTTTACCTAATGCAGTGTTTGCAGTCCAAGACATAAAGTGTTTAAAATGTGTTAAGCACCTTTAGTTTTCTTGTTTATCTTGCTCATCCTAGTACAGGTTGACTTTTACTTTTACTAATCCGACACCTGTAGAAGCAGGGAAAGGATCCGGGGTAAAGCTTGCCCCATACAATTTCAGTCTGGCATATAATCATATAACAAGTTGAGAATCCCTTATCCAAAAATACATGTGCCTATAATTATTTAAAAAGTTTGTATAAATTCCCTTCATGCTATGTGTACAATGTAGTACTATAATAAATAATTTTTTGAGCTCATTTTTTTTCCAACAAAAAACTGTTTGTATCATTGAAAGCTCTGTTATTGTGTTTTTCTTTAAAGACAAAAGATGTTAATTAGTTCGGATAACTGTATGAGCTGTTTTTCTAAAACTAAAACCTCGGTATTCAGGTTTAATTGCAGTGTTGGCACTTTGAAATAAATAAGTTGGTTTTGTGTGGCAGTTTGGGCACTCGGGCTCAAAAAGGTTCGCCATCACTGTCTTATGCCTTTCCTCTCCCTATCACATTTCGCTATGGAGCCAAGAGTTTCTAGTTAGGTGCTATGTAGCAAGTCACTGAATGCTGTCATATAATTGCCAGCATCTGTAAAAGTATGTAGCTTCTCTCCATGGGTGAAAATCTTGGTGAATTATGATACAAACTGACTTGATCAAGACTAATGTGATCAGAATTTAGGTATCCACCAGATTCCACAGTTCCCAAATGTTCTGATGCAGTTCCTGGTTGAAAAAAAGGGCATATTTTGAGAGAAAGTATGTTTAAATATATATTTTAAAAATATTTTAAATTGACTGTTTTTATAGATTAAAAACCATGGCTGAAAATGGAAACGCCATGCATGGGCTTGTGGGTGAACACGTGTGAAAGTAGCATGGACTAGAAATACACTGATCCCCAATGTCCACTAACATAGCCAACCCCACAGGCCAGTAATAAAATGTGGGGAATGCTTCACAGAATCCATACTGTTTTTCAGTGTGGAATTATGATGTTGCATCAAATGAGTAAGATAAGGAAGCACTGGAAATAGCTAGGTCCTCCCTGCCGTCCCCACAACATGAACTTCCTGTAACAGCAGTGTACTACTACATGATTACGGAAGAGTATCATAACTTAAAAGAAGAGTATCAGAAGAAGAAGAAGAAGTTTTAAGTATAACTTAAAATCAGAATGGATGAAAGACCTATTTGTATGACTGGACAACAGCCTTTTCCTGTGTGTTATTTTTAGCATCAGCTGACTTAGGAAATACAAATTAGTATTTAGACACTTTTTCCCCTTACAGTAATGTTCTGTGCAAATTTAGAAACCTTTTATATATAAAATAAGATTTTGGGAAGGGGTCCCCCATCCATCCTAGAAAAGAATTATCCCTTGGGAGGAAGGGGGCAGTGGGAATTTAATTGTGTCCAAATGTATTTTAGGCTGCAATCCCATTTACTTCGGAGTAAGCCCCATTGACTTCAGGGGGGGGGTCAATGAGGTGTACATTTGAGTAGACATGCATAGAATTGTACTGTTCTGAAGTGATATAGTCTTGTAGATGTCTCATAAAGTTGGGATTGCTGAACTCAATTTCTGGCTGTTGAACTGGTGCAAACTGGATTCTTTTTAGATGAAAAACTAATCATATTCCAGACTGTTCCCATTGTACCATTTCAGGCTACAGGTGGGGTGGTGGTGCATGATATAATCCTTTCCCATATTAAAAACAAAACACAAACTTTCTGCATATAGAAAGCAAACAGGAGAAGAGTTCGAATAGCCTAGCCTTCTCCCTGAAATGCCAATTTTCTGTGGGGCGGGGGCAGGGGATGAGAATTCAGTCATGCAGTCCCTTTCTTGCAGTCTGAAGTGATACAATCTAGGAACAGTTTTGTGTTATGGTAAGCTGTTTGTTGTTAAATACATTTGGGCCATGGTCCAGGCGTTAAACTAGACAGAATTGTTCATCATATTGACTGATTGATTGTATTTCTAGATCGCCCATCTAGCTGGTACCCAGCCACTCTGGGTGATCATAGCATGGCTCAGTAGTTCTGAGGATTAGATTTCCAGGGAGGAGATCAGAAAATGAGTTAAAACTTTATTCTTAACTAAGAGGATGGGTGTCAGTGAAGGTACACATCAAGGCAAGAATAGAATAGTATCAGTGGCACATAGAAAGGCCCAAAGCAATGGCAAGATACCAAAAGCTGACAAAAGCCCTGTAGTGTTCAGACCTGTTTCCCTTAATGCTATTACCGCTGCCAATACTGTGACCAGTAATGGTAACTTGGGAATTATTTAGACATGTTTGCACATATCCACATAGTATATATAAATCTGGAGAGCTTAGACTTCACTTGATAAGAAGTTATTCAAATGTTGGAAAAGGGGGGGGGAACCCTATTATTTCCATTCCTTCCATTCCTTCTTTGGCATGGCATCATACAGTATACTAAAGAAAATGTTGGATTCTCTCTAGCATTCCCACATTATATTTCTGGCTATCTCAGTAACTACATATGGATCAGAAATTAGGCTAGCATGAAATATAGATCCTTCATTGTTCTGATTGGGAAGTGTTGTCATATAACCATTGTTCAGACAAATATTAAGGAACTGATATCTCAGTAAGAATTGGGTTTAGGTAGAATGCACAACGCATTGGACATGGTTCTAACCCTGGTTTAAGTTCCTTATTGGTAAGCTGACACTGAACCACAGTTCTCTCTTCCAGACTTAATGGAGCTATAGTTTAAGCTAGCTAGGATTGGTGCACTGATAAAGGGAGGAGGCAACGGGGGGAGTGTATGGTCTCCATGCTTGTTCCCAGCTGTGGTTTAGCAAGCCAGGAAATCTATCTGTCTAAAATTATTTCTAGGCCACCTTTAAGGGTGGAACCCTCTCATGTATGTCTGAACCAGCTGCAGCTTGTGCAAACCATGGCAGCCAGACTAATAACTGGGACCAGGAGGTCTGAACACATAACACCAGTTCTGGCCTGCTTCCATTGGCTGCCTATATGTTTCCGAGCCCAATTCAAGATGCTGGTCTAAACCTATAAAGCCCTACATAGTTTAGGACCACAATACTTGATGAAACGCTTCTCCCAACCACAATTTACCTGGACCTTACATTCGACATTTTGGGCCTTGCTCTAATTGCCACCTCTGAGGGTGGCTTGGTTGGTGGCAAAAAGGAAGAGGGCTTTTTCTGTGGTAGCCCTCCAGTTACAGAACAAGCTCCCTACTGAGGCCCACCTGGCGCCAACTCTACTATCTTTTCAGCATCAGGTTAAGACTGCCCTCTATGCCGAGGCGTTTAACAGCTTTAAATAGTATATTGGGGGGGGGGCAGTTATGTCAGCTTTTTAACAGGTCTAGTTAACTCAACCTGGAAATACTTCCTCTGGATCTAATACTAAATGTATTAACTTGTTCTTAGTTATTAAAATCATTTTTAAATTTGGTTTTAAAATTTTAGCAATGAATTTTAAAAAATGTTTTTATTGTTTGTATTTTATATTGTATTTTAAGAATTGTTGTAACCCGTCCACAGAACTTTGGCTATTGGGTGGTATAGAAATAAAATAAATAAATAATATGTCCCTTTGACATGTTTGATCTCCTGCAGTGTAGCTTTGGAAGCCTTCCAGTATCAGCTACCTAATATCTTATATCTCATATCTTTAATTCCAGTCTGTGTCATGGTACCAATTATACCCCACATTTGTCTTTTGCCTCTCTGTTTAAAGAAGGTGTGTGTGTGTGGGGGGGAGGAAGATTAGATGGTGGTATTTGTCATAGTTTGTGCTGGGATCCTGTTATGGGTCACAACAACCCACCAGGTAAAGTCTAATTGTTGTGAGAAATCTTTCAAGAAGGTTAGCTCAGCTGGTATAGCCCCAGCTATTTTTACACCCGTGGTGGTTGCACTGTTAGATTGGAATGGTACACAGCCTAGGGCAGCTAATGTTGCAATTACTCAGAGGATGCTGGAGTGCTACGTGCAGATTGGATTGTGTACATCCTCTGCTATGTTGCTGGTGATCCAGAGGAAGTATTTCCAGATTGAGTTATGTCTCAAAAATATCTGGTGCCTCAGTTGATCCCTTGGCTTGTCTGTACAGCCATGAAGATCCCCCATGTGTCTGGGGGAATTAGGTGTGTAATAAAGAACCACCTCAAGGTGTCTGTATTTGATAGTACTTAGCATAAAGTTTGTAATCCTTGTTAAACTGTCCTAATATGTTTAGGATGCTTTCATTCCTACTAAATGAACATGATTCTGCTCTTGAAATAATGTACGTGAATTTGCATGCTTTTGATGTTTTGTCTTTTCTCAACATAAAAATATTTTTGCAAATACTTTGGAATGGAAGAACATAAAACTTGGCAGGGGGGGGACATAGACTGGAAGGGCAATTAGGCATAAAGGAACAGAAACCATGTGTCTTCAGGGAAAGGCTACTTTCAGCCCCCAGCAAGGCTGGCCCTATCATTTGGCAGAGTGAGACAGCTGCCTCAGACAGCGTATGCTGGATGGCAGTGAGGTGTTCTATGACAGAGCTGTGTGTACCATTTGGCTTTCCTGTGGCCCCTAACCTAGCCTGCTGCCCTCATGTACTGTGGAGGATGCTCTCTCATCACCAATGATGAAGTAAGATGCACCACTCTGGTGGGCTTCTATACATGGAATGGGGGCACGCACCATCTTGTCTTTTGCATCAGGCAGCAAAATCTCTTGGGCCAGCCCTGGCCCCCAAAGTTCTGATTGCACAGTGCATAGTGCATGGGCAAACGTATGCAAGGTTTCGCATGTACTGGGCCAGCGTATTTCATTTTGCGTGTGATTTTAAGGCATTTTGTTTCAGACTTGATTGTAACAAGTGACTATTATTAACCTTTTCAAACATGGCTTGGATATGCATGATTGATTGATTGATTGATTGATTATATTTATGCCCCGCCTTTTTTCCTGCAAGGAACCCAAGGCGGCTTACATAATCCTCCTCCTCTCCGTTTTATCCCCACAGCAACCCTGCGAGGTAGGTTAGGCTGAGAGTCAGTGACTGGCCCAAAGTCACCCAGTGAGTTTCATGGCTGAGCGGGGACTAGAACCAGGATCTCCCGAGTCCCAGTCCAACACTCTCACCACTACGCCACACTGGTTCCCCAGTTTTGTTATGTAAAAGCTTAGGACATTTTATTTAGAAATAAACAAATGATATTCATCTGTAACCATAATCTTAAAATTAAGAATCCGTCATAATGTGTAAATAAATCATAAATTATCACATGAAACTTCTAGAGGCTAAGAAGCATTCATATTACACACTAAACCTTCCATGCTGATGGTGATGAATACTTAGTGAAAACTCTGAAGATAAAACATGCATATTCAACAAGGAAAAGATGCCAACCTCTGTGAAAATCAGACTTGATGCACCCCTAGCAAAAATATATTGTTGCTTTGTCAGGGGAAAATTAAAATTTCTTCCCAAGATTGTAAAATTTGGTGATTGATTAGCCTATCTATCCACAGACATACGGTACCCCAAGATTTGGGGATGAGTACTTGGTGTCTAAGGGAGAGAAGAGACTTATTTGGTGCCCCCTCTCCTCAGTGCACCATAGTCCCCATTCTATTGGCAGGGAAGATATCATATCTCTTTCTGCCTCAGGCTACATAGATCTCCATTGTACTTGTGTTGACTAATAGTCATTTTAGGTTTTTATACTGTTAAGTGGGAGTGGTGGAGGGGGAAAGATAGATTATGGGAGTTATAA
Source organism: Shinisaurus crocodilurus (assembly GCA_021292165.1). Lineage (NCBI taxonomy): Eukaryota > Metazoa > Chordata > Lepidosauria > Squamata > Shinisauridae > Shinisaurus > Shinisaurus crocodilurus. Next base: position 109,033 of record JAHFWL010000248.1, on the reverse strand, counting down.
AACAGATATAGTTTGTGGGACCATATATTGCTTAATCAATCTGTAAAACAAGGTAGCACTAATGTATTAACCTAAACTCTCTCTCTGGCTTCCCCCTTCACAAAGCTTTCTTAAGGAAATGTCTGCTGAATGTCTTAAATTTCTTAGGCAGAATGGATTAGACAGAGAGGAATTAGGCAGTGAATTCCTCACTTAGGCAGAGAGGAATTCATTGCAACTTTCAATTCATTGTAATTCCTCAATAAATTCCTCACTTAGGCAGAGAGGAATTCATTGCAACTATGTAGAAAGTTTGTCTTAATATTATCATTAGTGTTTTGAATGTTGAAACAAAGAACTAATTACTTGCTAAGGAGCTTATTCAAAATGTTTACCAAAACTACACTGTGAACATCTTTGAGAATAAGCTGTTAGTAAGGAGCAATCAGAAATTATATATTCACTCTTTTATTTGCTGGGCATAGCCAGAATAAACCTGCTAATGCTTTAAAACAGAGCTTAAGAAAAGGTACCTAAGAGCAAGGGATTTGCATGGGGAAGATCAGTGCTCTACTAGAGTCTTTCACATCTCTCTGGGATGAGAATAATAGGCTTTAGCACTCTTGAGAGAGTGTCCAGTTAAATTAAATGGGATTTACTTCCAAATAAATACACATAGAACATGAATTTTAGCCTGATATTGTTAAACTAGTAGGTTGTTCCTGTGTAAATCGCAAAGAAGCACCAAATTTGAAGCATCCAGTTCAATAGTTCCTATGTGCAGATATTGGTACCGTTAAATATTAGGTATGCTTCCAAAACCTCTGCAAGCTAGAACACCTAGGTGTATTATAATGCAAACCTGTAAAATACCTATTTTTATGTGCTTTGGGAGCAATCCTATGGAGATGAGTATAAAATCCTATGGAGATTAGCGTAAACCCCCGAACTCGGAGGCTCATGCTCATCCAATGCAAAGCGGGAGGAGTAGTGGAGGTTATCTTTGCCTTCCTGCTCCTTCTGCTCTGCATTTTCGCTGGACAGCTATTTTTGTCTGTCTAGCAACGGTGTTTTGGAGGGAGAGAGAAGGAAGCTGGAGAGGCCCCAGGATACTTCGTGTCCTGGCCTCCCCAGTCTCCTCCACTCCGCCAGAAATGCCCCCTTCTACCCCTCTCCGAGGTTGCTTTCTGCACCAGCTGCAAGGGAGTGGGGGCGGAGCTATGATCCCCAGGTCCAAGGTTGGAGCACAGTCTCCGAACTCGGATCTGGGAATCCAAAATTCCGATGCCCCTCAGACAATGTCTAGGGCAGTGATGGCGAACCTATGGCATGGGTGCCACAGCTGGCACGCAGGGACCTCTCTGTGGGCACTCGAGCCATTGGTCACCAGATCGTGAAAAGACCGTCCCCTTCTGCAAAACACTAATGATTTTGTTCTTTCTCACAGTGTGGAACAGAATGATTTTATTCTAGAATTCCTGTTACAGAATTCTTTTCTACATTGTTATCACTTTTAAAAGATTTTGAAGAATGATGCACAGAGCATAGCTTGGATGTAAAGCCCTAACAGTTGACCTGAGTGCTGCATGTGTTGCTCTCAAATTAATGGAGTATGAGCCAAGGTTTGACAAATTATCAGCATGCATGCAATAGCAAAAATCACATTAATTGTGCAAAAGCATGCCCAATGCAAACTTTTACCTAATGCAGTGTTTGCAGTCCAAGACATAGGGCCGGTTCACACGACACGGGAACCGCGGGGGAGCGCTGCTCCCCTGCGGTTACCGTGTCGTGTGCACGCCGACCGGAGGTGCCCCCGCGGGACAGCCGCGGACGGGACCCACGGAAAGTGACCACGGTCGGTAGCGGGGTAAGCCCCTACCGCGCGTGGTCGCCGTGCCGTCGGAACAGCGGGTGGCCGTCCCGCGGGGTCCCCACAGAGACGGCAGCCCAGAGCGGCCGGAGCCGCCGCCGCTCCAGCCTGTAGGGGCAAACAGCCCCTCTGGGCATCCCGGGCCTCACCCCCTACCGCCGGGAGGCCCGTACTGCGGTGCGGGGACTACGGGGTCTGCCCATGCGCGTGGGGCGCCGGTCGTGTGAACTGGCCCATAAAGTGTTTAAAATGTGTTAAGCACGTTTAGTTTTCTTGTTTATCTTGCTCATCCCAGTACAGGTTGACTTTTACTTTTACTAATCTGACACCTGTAGAAGCAGGGAAAGGACCCGGGGTAAAGCTTGCCCCATACAATTTCAGTCTGGCATATAATCATATTACAAGTTGAGAATCCCTTATCCAAATATACATGTGCCTAATTATTTAAAAAGTTTGAATAAATTCCCTTCAGGCTATGTGTACAATGTAGTACTATAATAATTTTTTGAGTTGATTTTTTTCCCAAACAAAAAACTGTTTGTATCATTGAAAGCTCTGTTGTTGTGTTTTTCTTTTAAGACAAAAGATGTTAATTAGTTCGGACAACTGTATGAGTAGTTTTTCTAAAACTAAAACCTCGGTATTTAGGTTTAATTGCAGTGTTGGCACTTTGAAATAAATAAGTTGGTTTTGTGTTGCAGTTTGGGCACTCAGGCTCAAAAAGGTTCGCCATCACTGGTCTAGGGGCCATAGGATCGCTCCCTTTGTTATTTTTTCTAAAATTAGGAAAGTTTTTATAAATATGGGCCTTAAGAGCATATTTGGCTTTTTCTTTGAGGGCATATTAGGCTCTCCTAGATCTTCATTATTAATCACAAGTAACCATGCACTGCTAAGGAATGAGGGAAGAATTCTTCAGTTTTTGGATTTAGCAGGAGAAACTTCATGATGAGCAAACACTGCAAAATGTCTAGTAGCAGTCCAGTCTCCAAAAGACAGCTGCTGAGATTATTTCTTTTTTAATTTTTTTAAAAAAAATTCAAACAGTATATAAGACAACTAAAAGACATACATAAAACTTATATAGTGCTCCCATCACCACGGGACTAAAAGATATTTTCTATCTCTATAATCAATTATGGTTCGTTATTCCAAAAATACAACATATCATGACATGGTATGTTCCCTTTCACCTTTATTAAAACAAAATCTAGAAATAATCCCCAAATGTCCTTAAAATTATTTTTCTTAAGTTGTCCCTTTTTACATTTGATACTACAAGTTACGGTAGTTTATCATTTAAGGCAATATCCCACACCCAGGGCCGGCGCTACCGCTAGGCAAACTAGGCGGCTGCCTAGGGTGCGTGGCTGAAGAGGGCGCAGAAACGCTGCGCTCCTTCCGGCCGACTCTTCCTCGCCGCCGGCGCGCTCTTGCCCCGCCTGGCCGCCTGGCCGACAAAGGCACCACCAGGCCAGCGCGGGGGGGGGATTGCAGGCGCCGGGCGGGCTCGGGGTCGTGCTCGGCTTTCCTCGGCGCCCGGTGCTAGGCCGGGTCAGGAGCGCGCGTGGTGGCGGTCCGAAGATGCTGCGCGGTGGGCGAGGCCGGCTTGGCAGCGGGGAAAGCGGCTGCCGGAGGCGGCCGGTGGGCGCTGGGCAAGCAGGCATTTCCCAGCTGCTTTGCTCCGGAGCCCCCCCTGGCACGAGAGGGGGGGGCGCTAAATATAACTTTGCCTAGGGCGCCAAACTGCCCTGCACCAGTCCTGCCCACACCTCCTTATACCAATCAGTAATTAAACATTCATGTTAAACTTTCCATTTCCTTGCTATCATTAGTTTACCCGCTGTTAACAAATTTACAATTAATTCTTTTGTATCTTGAGAACAAACAACTTTCTCCGTTATTGATAACAATGCTAATTTTGGGCAGACCTCTAAATTAATACCAATAATTTCTGATATTTCTACAAAACATTTCCTCCAAAATTCCAATACACTTTTACGACTCCACCACATGTGAGCATAGGTACCTAGCTCCTGGCATCCTCTTCAACACAATGCTGAGCAATTACTATCTATTTGGTTTAATCTCACCAGAGTCAGATACCATCTCCAAATAAGTTTATAAAAGTTCTCTTTTATCCTTATTGACATATTTCTCAATATACATCTGTCCCATATATATTCCACCCTTCCTTTGAAATCTCATCCTCAAATTCTATATCCTAAATTACCTTAAGATTATCATTTTGTTCTTCACCTTTTTGTATCATTTTATATATCTCCTTTATTATCCCTCTTGATGAACTATTCCCTTCTACAAGTTCTCTAGACAAAACCCTCTTTTCAAAACCAGTTAATTCCCTTTCTTACTCCTTTTTCCTCTCCCATTTCTTCAGCCACTGATCCAATTGCATTAAATTTAACCAGGAAATTCTTCCTAGTCCAACCGTTTCAATTATTTGTTGCCTAGTCTCCATTTTTCCACCCAATCCATTAATTTGATAACCTTTCCCCCCCTAAATATACCTTCCAGATGTCATACATTTTCTGGGAAATCCTCCATAACCACCACTGGGGTTAACGGGGATATCTCCAGTATAAATATTTTCCTCGTACTATTCCAAATCTCTAACATAGTTTTTAAAAAAGGATTTTCTAATCTTTTTATTATATTATTATTTTCTTTATGAATAAAATATTCTCAACCTTGTTCACTAGTTCTTGTGTCTCTAACTCCATCCACATATTGTCTATCTTAGCTATAATATCCATTATATATCTTAGTTGATTGGCTATATAATACCACTTTATATTAGGAAGGCCAAGTTTTTGCGCTTTATACCACCTGCTTTTAATAATCCTCGGTTTCTTCCCCCCATTACAATGCTGAGATTATTTCTGGGGGGGAAATTTTTCCCTAAATATATGCATTTTTACTGGTGGCTCTCCTTTTTGTTGCCTGCCCTGAGCTTAAAATTAATAATAAAGCAGGATCTAGAATGATCTGCTTATATTGTGATTCTTTCAGGTGATACATTTTCACATAAGTTCAGATTCTTAAGTTCAGCAAACCAGAACTGACACAGTTTGTGTGAGACAGCTGGCTCACATGCTATGACAGGCTGTTCTTACTCAAAGAATAGTGTGGTGACTTAGTGGTGACTTGTTTCACATGACTGCTAATGCAGAAGTTTCTTTTCCAAAAAAACTCAAAAAACCCTTAATGTGTGGGTAATGCTTAACACAGAAAATGTGGAAGGTTAAAATTTTAAATCCTCTGCTCAGCATATTTTTGTTTCATTTTGCAAAAATGTTGAGAGACCTTATGTAAAACTGGAATATGTTGATGATGAATCGGTATGAGAGAAGGGCTGCCAATAAACAGAAAAAGGCATACTGGAAAATGTTTAAAGAGCTAATAATGTGCAGTAGTGCTGTGAAGAAGTGTAGACTGCCACCGTCATTTTGAATATGCAACCTCCAATCAGCCTGATTGGAGGTTGCTCTGTGACATCCGAACCTGGACACTATGGGTTAATTGTGGGTTAAACAAATCACAGTTAACCTAACAACTAATTATAGGTTAAGTATGGGTTGTTTAACCCATGATTAAGACATAGTGTCTGGATTCAGACATAATGGATCAACCGCCGATTGGAGGTTCCATATTCAAAATGGAGGCAGCACATACTGCAGCAAATTGTGGGTTAATTAACCGATGATTTGCCATCATTATGTACAAATTGGGTCTGTGACTGGCTTCATGTTCAGCTCCAAAGTCTTTGTTCTGGGATAAGACTAAGGTGTTGGGTCCTCTCCCTGGATGCTTCATCTGGCTGGAAAGAGCTCTGCTACCTCCCACCTAATCTTCTCTTTACATGGATCCCCAGGTATTTGTGTCCTGCACCAGTATCTCAGAGTTTGGGTGTTCACAGAAATGTGAGCAGTCTTTCCTGGGGATTGGAATGGGGGATTGGCATTTCTACCTGTCCCTCTGCTTCGCTAAGGACCTTGTAAACAGCTCTTGTAGTTTGAGAGTGTTGTTCACGATTGAGCTTCCTTCCATATTGGGCCATAATTTCAAGAGCAATTATGTCACTTATTGCAAAGAGAAGTTCCTTTTGGATCTTTGATTTGAATGAAACCTGCTGAGGCTTGCCCCTTCCAAGATAAGTGAGTAGCTGCACTATCACAATATGTTTTATCCTGCTTCAAAGTATATGAGCCATGACAGGCCTAAGGATTGTAACCAGTTGCCACTTGCTACAACCATTCTATAGCCAGATATTCTAGAGCCTGAGGATATGTGATAAGCTTATTAGATTGTAAAAGGTCTTAGGGCTACCATTTTGTTTTTCCATGGCTCATTTCTGGCAGATTAGCTGTGCACTACACAAGACTAGCAAACCTGTTTCTCCTGAAGCTGTTGGCATGGTTGATTTAGTTTATACTATTCTATTCTATATCACAGATATACTATAGTATCTAGCTCAGTGATTTAGCTTCAGAATTAATTTGCTTAGTACTCTCCTGTGTTCCTCCAAAAGATTTTATACAATTCTTACTAAACAACATTTTTAAAAAATGGATTATCTGACAGCGATAGAGAAGGAAGTTTACTCACAAGATCCATGAGAGCTGTCTCTCTCAATTACTATAGTAAGGTAGATGTATCTAATGAGAAGTGACAGCATCTTGGGTCCTAGCAGGGGTGTCCCTAAATATTATCTTTTTTAATTATCGTGACAGTTGTCAGAGAGGAATATCATCAATGTTTTTAGGATGTAGGCTTGATTTGACTTCTAGAATTTTATATATAACTGAATTTTATATAACATACTTTAGAATAAAATTAAATAGATAGTATTAACATATTTAGATGGTGTGTATTTTAATTAGTTTGTGTCTTGAGAAATTATTTTTATCTTAATTTTCTAGCAGTAATGTGCTTTTTGTTGTAAAAATATGTCCTTGAAGCCATAAGATCCGAAAGAGGAGCCACCTTCATTGCTCTGTGACAGAAAATAAATGAGATCAAGCACATGAAGAGATCTTGAGCTTTCTTCTGAACAATGAAAAAGATGGATTTGGGCATCTGTCTGAGAATTTTAAGACATCCACCAAGCTATGTAATCTGTAAAGACAGTCTGATGGCCATGGTAGTAATTGTGATGCAACCATGGTTGTGGTCCTTCATGAAATTGCTGCCTCTTGTCTTTCTTTGGATTATGTTACAGTGGTCTGTGCTTCAACCCAGAATTAAGTGGAACTGTGCTTGTATTATGTAGCACTTTTGTTCCGTAGGTCCTCAGCAGAAGAACTTGATGCTTCTGATTTGGTGCTGGAAGACGTACGTTCAGATGATGAGATGATGCCAAGAGATATGAACAGCTCTGATGAAGATGATGATACCAATTCAGACTCCAGCAAAGGGGAGCTGGATATACAAGAAAACAAGCAGGTAGATCTATAGCATTCATTTGACCTACCCAAATTTATTTATTAGTCCATTTCTGTACTGCCCTTTGATAGATTCTCAGGGCAGCTCACAACAAGAAGAAAAATACAATAAAAACTAAAAACCAGTTAAACAACAACAAAAAGTTAAACAGTGGATAAAACCAGTAGCAGTAAAATCACCACTGCACATGGTTCTACCAGGTCTTCCTGGCTGTCATCCTGCAAAGCCTTCAGTGCCCCAGTTACTGAAAATTACCGGTGACAGGAAATTCAATTGCTACAACTTTATGATGCACAGTCATTTTTTAAATCTAATAATGTGCATGGGACATCCCTGAGAAGTCAAATTGAATAATTTAGTCTTCATTGCAAAACTCCTTGTGTTTTTCAGCATACATGGAACTCAAGAGTAATTGTCAAGCTTCTTTTCTTTTTCTGTCTTCAGCTAGCCTGTACATTGGATCTAGCATCTGGGCATAAAATTTCCTAACCATCTGCTTCCTTGACTGTTGCAAAAAAGTTCTGCAGTTGCAGAGGAAATAAAAATCATGTATAGATGGCTAGCTATTTTAGCTTAATCTCTCTCTCTCTCTCCCCCCGTGTGTGTGTGTTTGTGGCTAACAAACATAGCAGGCATTAATAATTATCTGACACTGCATTTTATTTATTGATTTATTATTTAGTTATTTAATTTAATAATGTTTAGCCCACTTTTCAGGGTATCTCTCATCCCAAGGAAGGTTTTGACGTATGAATACAGTCATCAATAAAATACACTCTAAAAAAATTCCAAATTGATAAAATAACAAATAAGCATTAAAAATAACACCAGTAGATTTTATTTATTTATTTACAATTCACTTTAGGCCACCTTTAAGGATAGAATCCTCCCAAAGAGGCATACATAAAAGAAACAATGAAAAACAGTAAAAAAAAATCCATTAAAGCAGCAATTAAAAATAGAACAGCAGCCCATATATACAATTAAGAAAATGTTTAATTTGTTTAGGGCTCTTGGAAAAGCCAACAGAGGGGACCATATGTATTTCCCTAGGGAGGGTGTTCCAGAAATACAGGGCCACCACCAAAAAGGCCCTGTCTCTGGTACTCGCCAATCTTAACAGCTTTCACTGGTGGACCAGAGACCAAGGCTGTAATGCCAATCTTAAAGCCCAGACAGGTTCATATGATTGCAGGTAGACCTTCAGATAACCTTGTCCCAAACCAATAGGTAGTCATCATAACTGTAGTGTATGCAGCAGATATTTCTTATGGTTATCTATCCAATTCTTCTATTGCCTGATATTAAAAGCAAAACAATATGAAAGAAAATAATTTTTAACATGTAGTATATCCCAGAACGTCTTGGTTTACAGAACATTTATTGAAGTGAACACTGTTTGTCTCCACTGCCAAACAGGCATGTTCTCAGTATTGAGCCATAATTGGTGAACTAAAGTAAAACATTATCCTGACTCCATTTCTTTCAATGAATAGCGAGTGCCATTTTAAAAGCAGGCTGTGCCGCTTTCTTGAGTAAGCGGAAATGGAGGCAACAGGCAGTTAACTGAACTTTTTTTTAATACTGGATATAATTTTATTATAGAACCAGGCCAAGTTATGCTTGTTCTGGTAAGAATGTACAACGGGAAAGCTACTTCAGCTGATCTGACTCATGACTTTTGAACATCTGGAGTTGTCACTACAGTATTGTAGTACAGTTCTCTGGGGATTCACATTATATGTTTAAGGAAAGAATGTCATTCCTTTTTTAAAAAATTAAGAACGAAGACCTATAAGCATAAACTCATACCAGTCAAATAGCCTGTAATAGTAAATAAGGTTGTATTGAATCCTGAACTTACTTGTTCCAGTGTAGCATGGCCAATGGGTCAGGAATGCCTGGAATTGTAGTCCACAACATCTAAAGGTCACCAGGTTGGGGAAGGCTGGTATAGAGCAATATGCAATATTATTGTAGCAGAAAGTTTATATATAAGAAACTAGGATTTAGGGCTATTGTTTTCTTTTTTAAAAAAAAAAAATCCCCCCCCAACCCCATGTTTGCCTTCTGTTAAGGTATTTTTTTTTATTTATTTATTTTATTTTCAGGTTAAAACAGCTGGGAAGAAAACAAAGGTTTACCATATTGCTAAAGAAATCATGAGCTCAGAGAAAGTGTAAGTATCTGTGTAGAATTAAATAATTCATGTAGGCATGTATGTATGTTTTTCCTTTGCAGTTGAGATAATGTGTTTTTGTATTTCTTTTTGCAATAGGTTTGTAGATGTGCTAAAGCTCTTACACATTGTAAGTATTTAACTTTGTTCATATGTATGTTTGGTTAAAAGTTAATAATCTATGTAGTTTTTTTAAACACTAAATTGTATTAAACTGGGGTTATTCATGTTCCCCCTTTACAAATAACTTAATTAAGCAGCAATACAATTCTATTTATTTATTTAAAATTCTTTTTAGGTTGCCTTTAGAAAATAAATTACTCCAAACTCTTCTTAATAGAAACTGAGGTGCATTATTTTTTCTATTGAAATGCTGCAGGCAAGTAGTTTGGACTAAATGTTACAAATGTTTATGGAGCTTAGAATGTACTCTATTTTGGGCCAAAAAGTTTCTAGACCTCTAGATTGAGAGGTGAAAACACTGAAATTGAGCACAAGGCTGCCAGTCCGGAATGCGTGTGCATTCCCAGCTAGGTCAGAATGCGGTAGAGCAGGAGGGTGTTCTTTTGTGGTTTGTTTTTGACATCTGAAAATTCTTCATTTGTGTGTACACAGGTAAACCTTCACATACTAAGCAAATGTAACACTGCTATAACACAGATTTCATTTGTTTATGGTAGTTTGAGCCATCAACTTGCCATAAATAGCCCATTGTGCTGGGAAAGAAAATAACATACATTGTCAGCTTTATGGAACTGCCAGTGAAGTTTTGTGACAGAGTTTATGTAATTGCAGGGGACAAGGACACAATGACTTTTAATACTACATTAAAAGGAATTGCTGCTTATTGCCATTCATCAGTGAAGATGTTTACAACCATATTTTGTCATTTTTTTTAATAGCAAGGTTCATGCTTTATTATCTGCATTGCCTTCTCTTAGAACATGTAGGCTTTTTTGTGTATACATAGAAAAGCATCCAAATTGGGGGGAAATATGAAAGTGAGACTTGAATAATTATGGTGTGTTTGTGTTTTAACTAGGCTTTAAAGCAGTGGTTCTTAACCTTTTTGGTGTCACACCTCCCTTGTGAAAAATCTTATGACCCATGCCTCCCATGTGTTAACGGCCCAAAATTTAGGCTTAGGCAGGACGAGTTTGCATTTTTTACTTTATGCTCTGTCTCTGGACTAAAAAAAAAAGCATATTCAATTAAATGAACGGCGTAGCTCCCAGGATTAGTAGAAAGAAATAAGGTTGGGCCAACCGCCAAGCTGCACTGCTATGTACTTGTAAAATAAACAATTTATAGTTGAGGGGCTACTCACACCTCCCCTGGAGTCAGTCCATACCTCCCCTGGGGAGGCGTACCCCACAGGTTAAGAATCCCTGCTTTAAAGGAATACAGTTTTCCCACTGATTGTTTTCAGGTATTACAGAAAGTTTCTGAGGTTAATTTGCTAGGCAACCAGGTTTGAACCTGACTGTTCAGGTTTTTCTTTTTCTTTGGCAATCAAAGTTCAGAGGCTGAGAACTACTTGTCAGGTCAGGGCTCTTTAATTTCACAGCCATTCTTCCCAAAAGTCAAAACAAAATTTATTTGAACCTCTCCAAATATAAAGCAATTTAGGGATTGTGGAGTCTGGTGCAGCTTTTTAAAAAAATTGTACAGATTCAGCTGTTTGGACTTGGGGCACCAAAGTTACCTGCGTGTCTCTCTTTCTCTCTCTCAAAATCCCAATCTGTCTTTGGTTTTTACCGTAAATATATTTTTCCTTCCATCCCTCGCACAGCACACTTATTTCCCCCATTCTCTTCTTCTTCTTCTTTTCTTGCCTCCCTACTAATTGCTTGCTATTCATCTTCCTGGATATAGACCTGGCAAATTCTGGCAAAAAAAAATGCTGGATTTCACCAGGAGCACAGTACAAATGTCAGTTTTGCACTCAGACAGGTATAGACCATAATGTTTTTGTGAAGGACCGCTGCTGGTCCTTTGCGTGAGTTTGGGAGTTAACGGGTTAACCAGAGCTGAGAAAACTCCCTTTAAGCGGTCCCCGGTTGAATAAAAGGCAACCGCTTTCAATAGACGCTGAATGAAAGTTGAAATTGACTAGGAATAGGAATTGTTTATAGTAAGTTTAATGGAGCAGATCAAAACAGATAAGAACTCTACTGTAAACAAGGGGGGGCATAAAAGTTAATGGAGCGTGCAACTCCAATACACATCGAGCTAGAAAGGAGCTCTGCAGACAGGCAATAGGCAATACTGATCTTAAAAGACTAAGGTCTAACAATACTAAGTTCCTAGAAAGCGTTCACTGTGAGTCATTCAGACTTACAGCCATTACCGAGCGCTTTGCCCAGGGTTGAGTTCCGTTGTCCTGACCGAAGTCACAGACAGTCCGTGCAGTCCTGCACCCAACTTCCAACCACCTTACCGGGGCTTGGTGCCCCTTTTTTACCTCCTCCCCTCGCTCCCCCCTCCCTTCCTGTTGACAGGTAGAACTGGCTTTTCCTGCCAGGATCTTGGTGCCCCTAGGTGCTTGAGAGTACTTGGCAGCTTTTTCAGACTGCCCCCCCCCCCCGTGCTTGAGGGTGATTTGTGTGTGTCTGGTCTGGCTTTCTCTCCACAGTTTTAAACAGATTTTTTACACTTGAGATCCAAGCCGGAATCCCTTACTCTGGAACAGACCCATTGGCTTTGGTCACATGTCACACCAAATGATGGCTTGGCATTAAATGAATGACTCTTGCACTTGCATGCTCCTTCCTCCCCCCACCCCCTCTTCTCTTCTGCTCGATTTTAATCAGTTACTTCCATTTTTACAGAAAGCCGTTTGCCATTGCATCTGAATCAGCAGGCTGTGGTTTGTGCAATCCCTTCAAACCAGGATTACGAACAAGAATCAAACTGTTGTTTTCAATCCAGGTCTGGAGGGATTGTACAAAGTACAGTTCGCTAATTTGATGTAATGGCAAATGTAGTTTCCATGGAAGCAACTGATTAAAACCAAGTGCACAGTGGGAGGGAGGAAGATATGAGCACAAGGCTTATTGATGTAATGCCAGGTCATGTAAACCAAGACACTGGCTTCACTAGAACTTCTCTGGGATCAATGGACTATGGGTTATAACCTTGCTATCCAAATTAACAAAGGATTCCTTTGTAAAGAACTTTGTGCTTGTAATTCTCCTAGTTGGCCAGAAGCTGTTTAAAGGAGAAGAAGAAAAGTTGTTTAAAGTGATGGACCATATGCCATCTGGTATCTACTTTTGATGGAACATCTTTTATATAATAAAGTTTTATTAGTAATTTTTAAAAGATAAAAGACAATATCTGACTAGAGATGATCTAACACTACTTACTTGTAAGTGGATGCAAAACTATTTTTTAATAGGCAATACATGAAACTGTACCTTACTAGTCTGTAATTCAAGAATGCAGCACCTGTAACCCATTAAAATTTATTCGAGTAATTGAGCTTTTCCTGGGACTCACCTGAGAGCCTTACGTGCATATTAAAATCTGTTGTGACTATACAATGGATTCTGAAGATGGACTGGCGTGCTTTTTACTTTAAAGAAAGACAATTTCAAGTTTGCTGTTAGGAAACAACTGATATTAAAAATGATCTTCTGTTTAAGTATTAGAATTATGTTTTAACATTGACACAGGTAGTATGCTGAATTCCACACAGATAAAATTTAGGATGGCATTCTTTAGCTTCACAACATTACAAGCCACTTCTGAAACTCAGAATTTCAAAAGCAGCCTGTAATGGACAGTGGAGTTTATGACTTGGTTCACACTTAATGCTAACTCATGGTTTATTTAACTCATGCTTAGCCCAGGGTTTGTTGCCCTACCCAAGGTTTGTCTGGCAGATGATTGAACAAACTGTGATTTGTTTTCTCAATCCCTGGGTTGTTTGTTTCCCTCCTCCTTTGCACGCTCCCTCCCTGAATCCCAAATGTCTTTGTAGCGCTGTAGTAGTGGGATGTAGAGTGGCTGGGTTCTTTGACCACTCTTGCCTGCTGCCTCTGTAGTCTGGCAAAGCAACCCATGAGCAACCTGTGTTTCTGGGTTCACATGTAATGAAAATCCATGGTTTAAACAACTCGGAGTTCACAACGCAACCACAAACCATGGGTTATCTTTCTGGGTTGTTTGTGGTTAGCAAACCATGATTTGTTAGCACAGCTGGGTTTGCACATTGCAACAACCCAGAATTCAACAGCCCATGGGTTAAATAAACCATGGTATTTATTTATTTATTTTTATTTCTATACCGCCCAATAGCCAAAGCTCTCCGGGCAGTTTACAACAATTAGCGTTATGTGCAAACCAGGTCATTGTCTGTTAACGGATAGCAGAAGTGGAGTGGTCCACTGTGTGAAGAAATTCAGTGGAGTGTAGCCTTTCCATCCGTAATAAAAAATAAGTGAGCACAAAAAAAAAGAGAAACTTACTCAACATAAGGGGCTGTAACACTGGGAGCATGTAATGAGTCTCACCAGGAATATGAGCTCTGTGCCTTTTAACAGCTGCATGGGACAGTGGAGAGAAATTCAACATGTGTGGTTTTCTCCAGTATGGCAATGCAGTCGCATGCAGCTCTTAAAGGCACTGGGCCTTTCTGTCAAGAGAGAAAAAGGGAGCAACTCTGTTTGTACTCCAGAAATACAAGAGACTGGAGATAACAGCGGAGGATTCCCCTGCACCCTGCTTTCTGCCGTGCTGCTGCCTCCTTCAGCACGAAGAAATGATGACGGTGGGCATGGCCAATCCCACCAATGTCATCCTGGCCGCGGAGTGCCTGGTGGGGTGCAATCGGCCCCCATCATGAAAGCATTCTGCACTCTGCTTTAGCACATATTCCCATCATGACAGCTTGCTTGCTGTCAGAAACAACTGAGACTAAATGTTGCCTGCTCTTGGTATCAAGTAGCAGCACAACAACTGATTTTCCTGTCTTATCTACTCATGTTACAAGCTAATTGTACTTCATTCTGTTGTGGGAGAAAGACCAGACCACATAGCCTCAACAGCAGTGGACCTGTAGTAGCTCAGTTTGAACTTTTGCTTTTTCACCTAGAAGGAAGCATGCATCTGTTTTTATTTTCTGTTGGGAGTTGGGTAGGGTGCATATGTAGAGAGAGGGAGAAGAAGGAATAATATCGCCTGGCTTTAGCCAAAAAGAGCTAGACCTCACAGTTATTAGCCTTTGACTCTACACATTCTACATTCATGAATAAAGGCATTCAAGATAACACCGATCTGGCTGGTGCAAGTTAAGAGTACACACATTCTCAGCATCCCCCCCCCCCCAGCACTTTTCTAAGTGTTCTTGTTAATGTTCTGCATGTTATGTTTTGCTTAAAGCTCTCTGGAGCTGCTGTGTTCCATCTGGATTCTATTAACTATAGTAATTCTTTGACTTATTTCAGTGCGTGAAGGCAGTATTTGAAGGTCATGAAACCCAAGGGATATAAAAAAGCTAGTTAAGTTTTGTGTCGCCAGTTGGCTCCTAAGATATAAAAACACTGCATTTCCATATGAATAAAGCCATCTGTTTTCATTGAAATCTATTAAGTCTCCAATACCAAAAGGCACCCCTCCCCATTCCTGCTTCAAGTCAACTAATCTTAAAAGAAATTGCAACCCCCCCCCCAAAGCGGGGGAAGTGCTGGCCAGTGTTCATCCCCCCACCCCAATGTGTGGGAATTTTCTTGGCATATAAATCCACATCTCAAACATCTGTGCACTCATGTACATAATTGCTTTTGCCTTGTTTGCATTTGTACATTTATACTTATTACACTTTGTTATATAATTGTTGCTTGGCTGAGAAAAGTGAGTTTAACCACAGTGGCCCAGTTTGGACTACACGACAACCCACACTGGGGTGCAAGCCATGCACCCGAGGCCCCAGGATGTGCCTGACAGACGATCAGGCACATTATGGGTTGCTGGCCCCCTCCTCCCCCTTCATCCGTCCAAAGCTATAGAGACATCTCCACTGATTCTAGGTGGAAATTGAATAACTGTAGGGGCATATCCATGCTACAGACTTAAACTGGTTTAACAGTCATTCCCTATCTCTAGGAAAGGTAGTTCTGTGAACATAAGAAGAGCCATGCTGGATCAGACCAAGGCTCCATCTAGTCCAGCATTCCATTCACACCCTGGCCAACCAGCTGTCTGCGGGAAACCCATGAGTAGAACATGAGTGTAATTGTTCCTCAGCAGCTGGCATACACAGAGGTATACTGCCTCCAATACTCGAAGTAATATATAGGCATCATGACTAGTAGCCATTGATAGTCTTATCCTCCATGAATATGTCTAATCCCCTTTTAAAGCCATCCAGATAGGTGGCCATCACTACTTCCTGTGGGGGTGGGGGTGGATCTCTAATTGAGAGTTCTTCTCACCAAACTACCATGCCCAGGATTTTTGTGGGGAAACCATGACAGTTGAAGTGCTGCAAGACCGATATAAGTTTGTAGTGTAGATAGGGCCAAGGTTTTAGGCCAAGGAGAGAAATGGGACATAACTCTAGCAATGGTCTTTTCCAGGCAGGATCTTTCAGAAGCTGCTTCTATATTCTCTATTCAGCTAAGCATAGGATCAGCCCTGCCTGAACTTCCCTTCTTTTCCAAAGCTCAGAAGTGAGTCTACTTAACCATGGAGTGCTTGTCCGGGCCTAGGGTTCTTGGCCAGATGGGTCTGCTGCATGTGCGCCAGGGAAACTATCAGCAGAGGCTGGTGGCTCCAATGTTAGTGGGCCAGTGTGTCCACTCTGGGTTTTAGTCTGAACTTTTAAGAAGCTATCCATGGTGCTGAACCTATTTTGGGGGTGGGGTTCACAGCACCATGGATAGCTCCTTTAAAGTTCAGACTAAAACCCAGAGTGGATACACTATCCCACTGACATTGGAGCCACCAGCCTCCACTGGAAATAATGTCAGCTGTATTGTTGCTTGGAGGCCAGTTTCTCAGAGGGCATTTGTGTTATGTGTATTTCCCATTTGTCCTATAATAGGATTTCCGGGATTCCGTGGCACATGCTTCCAGGCAGCTTGGAAAGCCAGTAATCGAAGACAGGATCCTGAATCAGATCCTGTACTACCTACCTCAGTTGTATGAGCTTAATCGAGACCTCTTGAGAGAGCTAGAAGAACGGCTGTCTCACTGGTAACTATGTATAAACAGGGCATATATTTCTTCTTACTAATTGGTTACCACACTGGGATATCGATCCTGAAGAGAATCAGGCTTCTAGTAACGTGTGACTTCTTTAGACCACAAAGTTGATTTCTGAAGTGAAGAGTCTGATATTGTATTGTGGCTATTTTCTATCAAAGATGTTCATTTAGGTGTGTGTGTGTGTGTGTGGCAGCTACAAGGGCATACACTGAGAAGTTGTGGTTGTCCAAAGGCGAGATTTACCTCACAGACCACTAGTTGCCGCCTGTAGATTTAGATGTTTGTTTGGATAGCAGTATTCTGGAATATGTTGCAAAATTGGAAGCCCCTTCAGTCCTAAACACGTTATGGGACCAGGGTCTGGCTTTCCATATGGCATCTGGGTGTGGCACTGTTTTCCCAGGATCCTCTTGTTCTCTGGTTGAGGAGGTTATCAAAGCAAACAGAAGGGAAGGAAAATATGCTCCCTCCATGCTGTATTCTACAGGTGTAGCTTCTAATTGTTCATGGTGTTAAATTCTAGGATTGACCATCAGAGAATCGCCGATATATTTGTGAAAAAAGGACCTTACCTAAAAATGTATTCCACTTACATCAAAGAATTTGATAGGAATGTAGCCCTCCTGCATGAGCAATGTAAGAAGAACCCTGGGTTTGCTGCCATCGTTCGAGATTTTGAGGTAATTAAAGCTTTGTAAACATGTCTGTCCACACACCTTATCTTTTCCCTTTAGCATTATTTAAGGACTGCTTTATGCAGTAGCAGAGTACAAAGTGCATGTGTATTATCAGTTATAATGCACACATTTTTCAGTTATTGTCCCTTTTTAAAGCGGAGGTTCTATATGTTCCCTACAGGTAGGGATATCTGTAGGGAGACCAAAACGCTGGTTTATAAAGCCATTGTATTACCAACTTTATTGTATGCCTACAAAACATGGACTATCTATAAACGTCATTTCCACCTCCTTGAAAGATTTCATCAACGTTGCCTCCGGAAAATCCTGATAATTACTTGGGAAGATAGGCGAACAAATGTCTGTGTACTGGAAGAAGCAAAGACTACTAGCGTTGAAAAAATGATCCTTCAACACCAACTTCAGTGGACCAGTCATGTTGTTCGGATGTCTGACTGCCGTCTCCCAAAGCAGTTACGGTACTTTATTCCCAACTCAAGGATGGAAAGCAGAATATCGGTGGTCAGTATAAGAGGTTTAAAGATGTTCTTAGGCTAATCTTAAAAAATGCAATATAAACATCGAGAACTAGGAAGCTCTGGCCCATGAACGCTTTAACTGGAGGTTGGCCTTTCACAAAGGTTCTATGGACTTTGAAGAAGCCCAAGTGCAAGGTGAAAGGGAGAAGCGTGCTAAGCGAAAAGCACGTCAAATAAATCCTTTACAGGACCATCTTCCATCTGGTAACCTGTGTCCTCACTGTGAGAAGCTGTGTGGATCTAGAATTGGCCTCCACAGTCACTTACGGACCCATCGCTAGAGTCTACACAATTTTATACAATTTCCTCTTTATATAATTTTCTTTTTGTAATTTTATCCTGGAAGACAATCTTACTCAGTCACAAGTGATCGCCTACTACTCTTTATGTTCCCAGTTGCGGCTTGCATCGGTTTTAAAGGGTTTGTTGTGGAAAAATTGATCTATTGCATTGTTTTGGAGAGGTTCTTGGAGAGGAAAGTTTATTAGTGAATTCAGGGATAGCATCTGAGCACAGTCAGGAGGAATGCCAACAAGAATGAAAGGGAGACACTTCTATTTATGCTAAATAGGTATCACTTAGATATCAGGTAACAATGAGTCAGTACAAGGAACTTGAGAGACAGTTCAAAAGGAAACACTTAGGTCATTTACAAAAACAAAAAACACTTTCACCTTGCTTTTTTGACAAGTTAAAAGTAAAACAAACAACAAACAAAATTAAATAACCCTTTGTTATTTAATAGGAGTAAATACCAATTCATTTTAAAATCCCCACTCCGACAGATAAAGCATATGCAAAACTTGTACACAAAGTTGATTTCTCTGTTCTGTAGACTTCCTCTTAAGTACTTGGAAAACTGATGCAAGAAGGGTCTAATTCACCAGTATAACCATAGGCATTGTAGAACACTGGTTGAGGGACTTCTGTTTTCTTGAGTGATTCGTTTTTAATGAATTGGGAAGTACCTACTGAGGCTAAAAACAGTTTTATTTCAGGAAAGTTGGTCAAAGTGGACCAGATCTTTCAGCTAGCAGGTAGGGTTGCATCCCATGCAATTTGGCAACTCCTTTCAATATCTATACATGCACACACTGAGAAAATAAATGTAAAAAAGAGAGAAGGTAATTTTCCTTTATTAGCAAGCCTCTTATTCCTCATCCTGCATCAAGCAGGGAACTGGACTAGATGGTTTGTAAATCCTCTTCCAGCTCTATGATTTTGTGATTTATACAAGTCCTATGTCCACCAGATACTAATTTTCAGGCAATTTGAAGTGAGTGGAATGTTAGAAACAGGTCATGCCCCTTGGCTAAAGTTCTTTTCCTTTGGGATTAAATCTGCTGCCAAATGCAAACTCAAGGCCTCATGTCTCTACATCTCTTTGCTTATGGTTTGCCTAGTTTACGGTGTCTAGATTTGAGCACAAATCTACATCAGGCAGGGTGCCTCAGATTTGTTAAACAGAAAATTGTTATTTTCTATAACCTTTTGCAGCTGCTTGCCTAGGATGTGGCACAAGAGGAGAAGTAATGATACTTGGCTCATATGGGGGTGGATGGGGTTGAGGGGGAAACTTTCAGAACAATGAAGCCACTAATGCAGGGGCTAGGCAACATTTTGGGCCTGTGGACCCATTTGGAAATGTGAGAAACTGTCCTGGGCACAGCCATAAAAAGGCTGCCATGGGTGGGCATGGCTAGTCACAAAGGACAAGTAACCTGTCCGGAAGGATTCATGGGAAATCAAGAGGGCAGCAGCTAGAGGCTCCCACATCGCTTTGTAGCAAAGAAGACAGTAAGAAAATATAAAAACATTTTTAAAATAATAATTGGGACGAGTAGGATGTCTTGCTGGGCACAAAGGAAGATGTCTAGGGGCACCACGTTGCTCCACTTACATCATTACATATGCTGGTGCGATGGGTTTTCCTGTCAGCACATACTATTGGTATTGCCCTAAAGGTCGCTTCCACTAGCACAGTGTCAGTGGCGGAAGTAGCAGAGTTGGATACTGCCTATAGCAACTGCCATGCTAGGTAAATCTTCTATACATCAAAGGAAGTTTCTAAATCCAAGTCCATCTATGGTGGTCTTCTGGTGATATAAAAACCAAATAAGAACTTAACCTTTCTAGCATACAGTAGCAACAGTAAACTGTTTAGTTGAGCTAAGTTATTTTAAAAGAATGTTAGTTGGTGTTTTAGAATTCGGATGGTTTGTTTTTCAGATGAGTCCTCGCTGTGCTAGCTTGGCGCTGAAGCATTACTTGCTCAAGCCAGTTCAGAGGATCCCCCAATACAGGCTGCTCTTGACAGGTAAAAGTCAATTTTACAAGCTAAAAGCCATTCTGAATATGTGGCCATTTTAGCTCACCTAAAAATACTTTACCTGAATTTAGATGTGTGGTAAAACTACTATATTGCTAGAACTTCTTCTGGCCTACTCTACGGTGGATGAAAATGCAAAGTAAGCATGCTGTTGATTCTTTTTCATCTTCTGTTGAATAAATTTGGATAGTGATAAGCATCAGCCTATGATGTACTATGTTTCCACAGCTGTTCAGTCTGGTCCTGCTGTTCAGGATAGAACAGGATTGATTTCAGAAGGGAAAGGGAGGCTCTGAAAACTGCTATAATACAAATATTTTTCTTATAACAAATGCTGATCCATGCATATTCTATAGTTCGGATGATGTCGCTGGGATTATATAGGTAGTTTTTAAAAAAATCTATATTCTTCCCCTCTGCAAAACCTACTTCTTTTTGGAGGGGGAAGGGGCTTGTCTTAAAATTTTAATTCTAAACTTACTAGGAAGTAGATCTCACTGAATTTAGTAGGACCTACTTCTGTGTAAACATGCAGTAGGGTTGTGCTTTAAGTTGTGAGCAAACTGATGTGGGTTCTTCTCTAGGGTTTGGTTGCCTAGCTTTAAAAGGAAAGATTTGTAGGCCTATCCAATTAATGCATTATTTGGATTGTCAGGAAAACTTAATTTTTTTTTAGCTTATCAGTACTTTAAGTACTTTTGTTACTCAGTTGTTGAATACTTTTGTTACTCAATTGTTTGAGTAACAAACATAACCAGACTAAACTCTATCTAGATCTGTAGCAATAGTTTGCGATGGCGTATAATTGCATAGTTGATGACAGGACACTGAAACAAAGGTGAAGTTCCAATCTGTGAGCATTTCCCTGCAGAAAATATTGTTGACATGTTTTTATTGTGTGAAAAAAAAAGTCTACTACTTCAGCTCCTTTCCACCTTCAGAGCCAAACTTGGGGCCCCATCTGTTACACTGGTATGGAATGGGAGCTGCAGCAGCATGTGGGCATCCCCTGCCACACTGATGATGTTCTGAAGATCCTAGAACCTATGGTACAAGTCCATCCAATAAGTGACTTTGATATTCACTGCAATATGAATTGAGGATGGCCAGCCATTGTTTCCAAAGATTAAATAAGTCCACTTCTAGTAAGAGAAAATGGAAACAGAAACAAAACAGTAAACTATTGATCCCTTTTCCAACATCAGTGAGGGTGATGGGGGAATGAATTCTGTGTACGAGCATAAACTTACGCTACTTTCTCTGGCTGTTTGTTCCCATCCATCTTTTCAATACTCTTACGTGATTGTATTCATAATGAATAATAGAAGTGGGGCTGCTCTGCTAGAAATAATTCAATGCTCCATTCTGTAGTCTGTCATATGTAGTTGAGCCAAATGTTACCTGTTTTCCCTGAAATGAAAACTTTCTTCTTAGTTGCTTTCTTATTTCTGTAGGTTTGCTGCAGAAAAGTTAACTCCATTGCCAAAGATGCAGAGAACACTATTTATGCTGAGTTAGTGAATTCCACACTGTTATTCAGACTTCCTCGGTCTGTTTTGTTTTCCTTGTGTCATGTTAGTGCGTTGGCAGGTCAGGAGCGGTAAATGTTGGTTTTGACATTGCTGCTCTTAGTTTAAGAGACCATGGAGCAAAATGCAGAAATCATTTCACAACTTGTCTTCCGTCCGTGGCAATATATTCTAAGCATTCTTTCCATGAAATAGCTCTCAGATTAATCTTCAAAGTATGAGTAAATAAATAGGTAATTTTGCTAGTTGCTTAGGTTGCTTGGAGGACTGCGTATGACAATTGCTAAACATGTATGGCGTGTGCCAGGAAAGTATGATCATTTCTCTAAAACTCTTCTATACATATAAACAATATATGTACAGATATACACGTGTTTTCATGTACGTACAGTTCTGTGCATGTGTGCGGTTCTCCATCTTTGATAGTAGCAGCAGAAGACTCCCATGGCAACAATATGGAATCCCTGTGAGCGCACACAATGGTTTCTAGATAAAAATAGGGAGCTCCTGCATGCCTGGGGCTTTGAAATAATGTCTCTCTCATGCTTCCAGTTATTCTTGCTCTAATCCCACTGAAGTCAGTGGGATTTAAGTACATCTAACTGGTACACTATTGTTACCTACATCTGTTAGCTCAGTAATTCCAGTAAGACTGTTGTGGGCCTGAAGCTCAGAATTAGAAGCACATGCTCATATCTACTTTGTGGTCACAAGTTTTATACCGCATCAGAAACTTTTCCTAGAGGAAAGGAGTGTTGACATTTAAATAACAACTGTAGTGAATTAGCCTCTGATAAAGGAATCCACCTGTTTTGAATACTGAAAGTCAGAAGTACATTTTTACAGTCACTTGTCTATTGTTTTCAGTGGTGTGTTATACTTCTCATTTTATATTTGTTTAAGAATTAGTTGTAAATCATTATTGAAAATTAACCATTAGGCTATGATAAAAAATTCTGGCCTGAAAGACTAACACATTTATTGTGGCATAAGCTTTAATGGGCAAAAGTCTACTTTGTTGGTTGAATGAAGTCTTCATGCACAAGCCCAAAAAAACTTATAGTACATTAATTTGTTGACCTTGAGTATACTACAGGACTTTTAGGCTGCAGTCCTGTGCACACTAAGTCCCATTGAATACAGTGGGACTTATGTATGATTGGGAAACATGCATAGGATTGAACTGTTAGTCCAAAACAACTCTTGCACTGTTTGCCAAAATAGCAAACAATTCTGGAATTTGTCACTATATTAGGTTATGGCTGCAGTCAGACTGAACCATGGTAAAAATTCCAGAAAAGTAGCCTTGCTAGTCTGTTGCTGCAGAAACCAAGTCTTGTATCCCCAAAAGACAAAGTGTGTGTGTGTGTGTGCGCACGTGTGTGTGTGTGTGTGTGTGTGTGTGTAACTTTCCCCTTGTTTCAAGGATTGCTGGATTAGATGGTTGTTCACATTGGAAATATTGTCATGTCTGAAAGGCTGTGGTCATCAGATTAAAGTGTTTCACCAGAGATTGTTCTGTCTTTGTTACTATAGCTGATTTGTTTCTGAATCTTGAGGTTATGCAAACATACTGCATGTGGCAACCAGGGCACTTGCACTCAATGACCAGGGATGGGGACTCGGACTCGAGGACTTGACTCGTGAGTCGGACTGAGTCCCCCCTCTGACTCGAGTCAGACTCGAGTCCCAATATTTTTAATGGGACTCAAGACTCGACTCGGGACTCGAGACCAAGGACTCGTGTTCCAAAATCGTGTTCCTCAAATGCAACATGGATAGGTTTTAGGAAGTACAGCAAGTTCATTTTTTAAAATCATTTCCCTAAAATGCAACCTTTCAGACATTTTGGGTTTGGCTGCCTCTGCCTGCCTGTTTGGGGTTCCCTGCCTCCTCTGCCTGCCTGGTCTCTTCTTAACCAGTTCCACAGTTTGAATTGTCCAAGACAAAGGCCTCTGCCTGCCTGTTTTGGGGTTCCCTGCCTCCTCTGCCTTTCTGGTTATTTTGGGTTTGTCTGCCTGGTCTGTTCTTGCCAAAATCAGTGGCAGAGTTTTGAAATAAAAAGGCACACTTGTGCCTAGAATTTATTTAAGCCACACATCTGAAGTAGCCTTATTTTGTTGGGGGGGAAACCCATTGATTTTAATAGGGACTCGTGGAGTCAGCTTTGGGAGTGACTCGTGACTCGTGAGTCACCATTTTGGACCAAGGACTCGGACTCGGACTTGAGACTCGGGTCCAAAGACTCGTGACTTGACTCGTGACTCGAAACCAAGGACTCTTCAACATCCCTGTCAATGACATATATTACATTGTTAGATTTGCAAGTGATGTTCATAAGATAGATCTTTCCAGTCACTGTGCATTCACACAGGAACAACATATATATATGATACAGGCCTGTGGCTTACGCTGGCTCAGCTTGTCTGAGTGTGGAAAGCTAAGCAGGGTCAGGCCTGGTTATTATTTGGGTGGGAGATCCCTCCTCTAGTTTCCTGCATTGAGCAGGGGGTTGGACTCGATAGCCTTGTAGGCTCCTTCCAACTCTATCTATGAAATCTATGAATATATATAAATTGTATATGTTAAAACATTAGTTAGGTGCTGCAAGATGTAGTATTTTAAGACCCACGGTTAACCTTTATTTGCCATTGCATTCTTCAGATACAGAAAATCTAATTTCCTTCCTACACACACACAAGAGCTAAGTATCATGCAAATGGGAGCTGGGGGGAAAAGTAAATTCGGAAGTATCTCTATGAAATGCTAATACAATCTTGTTCCTCATCTCATCTGCAACTGTAACAAAGTTTAGTATCTGCAACTGCATTTGCTCTGCCACCATAGTCAAAATTCAGACTGTAAGCTCCTTGGGGAAGGGTCTGTCTCTCTTTCTTATGTTGCTTTGTGATGCACTGTATAAAGTGATGGTGGTATTGTAAATAATAATACAGTAGATTTCCATGATAATGATGTAAAACAGGGATAGAGAATGTGTGGCCCTCCAGATGCCTTTGAACTACATCTCCCATCATCCCTCACCATTGGCCATGCTGGCTAGGGGTGATGGAAGTTGCAGTCCAACAACATCTTGAGGGCCACACCTTCCCCACACCCCAATGTAAAGATTTGTGAATGCAAGCAGATTAGTGGCAGTGGCAATAATAATAATAATAATAATAATAATAATAATAATAATAATAATAATAATAATAATAATAATGCTTGCTAAAGTGGTGAGCATATGGCATGGGGATTGAAGCCTGAGTTAGAAACTCTTTACCCAAATCTGGTTTAGATGGAGTAGATTGTGGTTACTGGTAGTGGAAGTGGCATTTGGCATACATCCAAGAGACAGCTTTATACTTATTATTTTACATATTCCAGGGCTCCTCCCTAAAACATGGAAAACCAGTTCTAGGGTGGAGCTGTAGGGAGCCCTGGCTCAACTTAATCCCTGACTGAATTCTAATAGGGATACTATGTAGAGCAACAAAATGAGTAGGTCTTTCAATGATCTAAGGCGATCATTTCCCTTCCTTCCTTTGCTCATATCCTTCACTTCTTCCTCCTATGCGCTATTATTATTTGTAACTTCCTTCTCTAGTGCTGTTTGTTTGCCATAAAAGAGTTTATACTGCTCTACTTTCCTCAACTGTTGCATAAATAGTAAGTTTTCTCCCCCACTGCTACTTATGAGAGATATTCCAAAAATGCTGTATTTGTCTAGGAAGAGCAATGTGGAATTTTGTCCCACATGATTCCCTTCACATCAAGACTTTAGACTTGAATGTGAAAAAAACCTAACTTTTTTGTATTTAGTGCATGTGGCTATAGAAGATGGATGTTAAATACTCTGTTGTAAACTTAGAAAACCACTTGGAAATAATAAGCAGTCCTGCGTGCAAGGTCTGCACAGACATGCAAGCAGAAAGATCAACTAGTGTGTCGCTGTTAATCATCTCCAGAAGTTATGGAAAGTGGTATTTGTATCAGAATACGCCCAGTCTCAGCCAAAGCATGGTCTGAGGGCGCATGAGGCAGCTGAAGCTAAGCAGGTTTGTGTCTGGTCAGTGCTTAGATGGGAGACCACCTGGGAAATTCAGCCCCCCCCTTGAATTCCATGGTGGAACAAAGGCGGAATATAGATATAAATGCATTAAATATGTATCTTTGTAACAATCCTTAGAAACAAAAGGCCATCTCTGGTCTGCCCATTCAGTCAAGACCTGCTTGGGTCTCCTGCCATTTTTGTATAGCTTTCAGCTAGATTCTTAATAGCTGTGAGTGAGACAGCCAGGCTGGTGCATTGTTTTTCAATCTGACCCCATCTGTCATTCCTTACCATGATTCTTGCGGATCTTCTGACTGGGAGGAAAAAAGAAAGCAACTCAATTCTGGAGGTTGTGCTGCATGTGATCCTAGCTCCCCCTTCAAGAGTGGATCACAGTGCTTTAAATACACATTTAATAATGTTAGGGCACAAGACAGCTACAATAGGCACTTTTAAGTCTCTTTGAAATCAATGGGCTTGAGGTTTTCTCTCACGTAATTAAAGCTTTTAAACAACAGGCCTGTGGCTTACGCTAGCTCAGCTTGTCTGAGTGTGGAAAGCTAAGCAGGGTCAGGCCTGGTTATTACTGGATGGGAGACCCCTCCTCTAGTTTCCAGCATTGAGCAGGGGGTTGGACTCGATGGCCTTAGGCTCCTTCCAACTCTATAAAATCTACCTACGGTATTCAGGTTGGAATAATTATGTGGTTCAACTGGGCCATCTAGTGGCCAAAAGCAAAACTGATCATAAGCCAAATAAACGTGTAGCTTTTGCTTTGTTTTAAAATCCTGTGCAATGATATTGATGAATTATATTGAACGCAGTGGGACTTACTTCTGATTAAACATACATAGTATTGTGCTGTTGGTACCATGTGTCTCCAAACTCAGCAGCAACATGCAGGGACCTGATTCCTGGGCATATGTGAAAAGCAGGGATGGGGACTCGGACTCGAGGACTCGACTCGTGAGTCGGACTGAGTCCCCCCTCTGACTCGACTCGGACTCGAGTCCCAATATTTTTAATGGGACTCGAGACTCGACTCGGGACTCGAGACCAAGGACTCTTCAACATCCCTGGGCTGTGCCAGAAGGAGTGGAGAGGAGCGTGATTGCTGGTGAAGAGTGCATGGAAGCGAGGTGTGCCGCTGCTCGGCCACTATGGACGGCTACCAGGAGTGCAGCCCCAACAGTGTGTCAAGATTTATTTTGATTGATGTGTTGCGTACTTGGGAGAGGCAGAAGAAGGACCTGAGATTACTCTGTGTGGCTGCTCTGAGTGTGTTTCTGGTTCCAGCAAGTTCATCACCAGTGGAGCGGGTGTTCAGTGAGGGTGGAATTGTGATGAGATCTCACCGTTCCAGAATGGGGGCCAAACATTTAGAAAAAATCATGTTCCGCAAATGCAACATGGATAAGTTTTAGGAAGTACAGCAAGTTTATTTTTTAAAATCATTTTTTAAAATGCAACCTTTCAGACATTTTGGGTTTGGCTGCCTCTGCCTGCCTGTCTGGGGTTCCCAGCCTCCTCTGCCTGCCTGGTCTCTTCTTGACCAGTTCAACAGTTGAATTGTCCAAGACAAAGGCCTCTGCCTGCCTGCTTTGGGGTTCCCTGCCTCCTCTGCCTGCCTGGTTATTTTGGGTTCGTCTGCCTGGTCTGTTCTTGCCAAAATCAGTTGCAGAGTTTTGAAATAAAAAGGCACACTTGTGCCTAGAATTTATTTAAGCCACACATCTGAAATAGCCTTATTTTGTTGGGAAAAAACCCCATTGATTTTAATAGGGACTCGTGGAGTCACCATTTGGGAGTGACTCGTGACTCGTGAGTCACCATTTTGGACCAAGGACTTGGACTCGGACTCGAGACTCGGGTCCAAAGACTCGTGACTTGACTCGTGACTCGAGACCAAGGACTCTTCAACATCCCTGGTGAAAAGGCTTTCTCCTGTATCGTTCCCAAACTATGGAATGCACTCTCTCAAGAACTATGATTGGCCCCACTCTTTTGGCCTTTAGAAAGGCTGAAAAGATGCATCTTTGCAATTTAGCCTTTTAAAATGTTTAAAATGCAGTGTGATCCAATGTGGCTGCCTGTAACCCTCCGTAGCTGGCTGGGGCATGCTGGGAGTTGTAGGCCAAAAACATCTGGGGACCCAAGGTTGGAAAACACTGGTCTAGACAGCATCTAGCAGCCATAGGATCAAGCCCTTATTGTTTTTACCATTTTTAATGTTCTTGTATGGTTTTATTTTAAATTGTTGTACACGCCTTAATGGCTTTTTAGCAGATAAGGCAGTATATAAATGCTAATAATAAACAAACAAATGAACAAAGGACATTCTTACTGCATTAAAGGCATAATATAGCAAAAATTAACCACTTCTGAGCCCCACATCTCCACGAGAAGCAAGCTGTTCATGTGCAATATACGTTTATTTCATGTCTTCACTTTTCAGAATGCTTGCTCTAAGAAATAACATTTTTAATAATGCAAATGCTGTCCTGTTCAGATTATGTAAGATTTTTTCCCTTCACATTTTGAATTAGTGACAACTTCAATATGTCACTAATTATTGGCTGCATTCTTTAGTTAACACAATGTGCTGTGTTATGCAATATAAATGCAATATAAACATCGAAAACTGGGAAGCTCTGGCCCATGAATGATCTAACTGGAGGTTGGCCTTTCACAAAGGTTCTATGGACTTCGAAGAAGCCCGAGTGCAAGGTGAAAGGGAGAAACATTCTAAGCGAAAAGCAGATGAATCCTTCACAGGACCATCTTCCATCTGGTAACCTGTGTCCTCACTGTGGGAAGCTGTGTGGATCTAGAATTGGCCTCCACAGTCACTTACGGACCCATCGCTAGAGTCTACACAATTTTCTTTAAAATTTCCTCCTTTTAAAATCTCCTTTTTGTAAATTTTGATCCTGGAAGACGATCTTACTGGGTCACGAGTGATCGCATGATGATGATGATGATGATTGTTCATTGAAACAGCATCCTGCTCTCTTCCTTAATAATGTTTCTCTTTCTACAGATTATTTAAAGAACCTTTTAGAAGATTCAGCTGACTTCAGAGATACTCAGGGTAATTGCTTTACAGTTAGTCTCAGTTTTAATGGAAAATTCAAATCTTCTTGAACTTGGTAATTTATGATATTTGGTTGGCAGTACAGTCCTGGGGTTGGATTCAGAGTTCTGTGAGGGGAGTTCTGCTCTTGGGTTTTGGCTTCACTTTTTCTTGCAGCCTCCTATGCCCCCTAAACATCTGCTGTGGGGGGTTGGACAGGCTGGAACAGCATGACGAGTGTCATGGGAGGGAAATGGAGGAATCAGCAGAAATTGCTTCCCCCAGCCCACTTTCCAGTTGGGGAAGCTCCACTGGACCCAAGTCCTTTCTGCAGATGGAAAGATGGTCTGTTTTTTCCAGCCTGCATTGGATCTGATGCATGAAGCTGGCTCTAAAGCAGAGATCTTGAACCTCAGGCGCGCGGGCCAAATCCAGCTCAACTGGAGCCCCAATCTGGCCCTCGGGGTTCTCCAGGCAGCCATGCCCCTTTCTCCCAATCACCAATAATTTGGTGGTTTGCCTGCTTTTGTGCAGCCTTTTCCCCATTCTGAAAGGTTGAAATGCCTCTCCTAAGGCTGAGTGGTTGGCAGGAAGATATTTAAGTTAAAATAGGCTGGTATTTTAGTTATTTTGAGCCTGCCCCTTTTGCCTCCAGCCCTGCCCACCACTGGGATGCCACACTGATGATAAGGGAAATAATTTCCCTTATTTCCTTTCAGTTACTCTTGTAAGATTTGCTCTACAAAGTGTGTTCCATAGAACGGATGTGTGTTGTTAATACTGACCCACATAGTCCATATAACCACAACAATTCTGTTTTGCTTTTAAGATGCTCTTGCTGTTGTCATAGAGGTGGCCAACCACGCCAATGACATTATGAAACAGGGAGTAAGTAGTATCTCTGTTATGGAATTTTATATGATTTTAAAAGTATAAAATCATTAGCACCATGTTTAAAACTAATTTAACAGTGTTACTATAGTTGTATGCTGTTTACAACTGGGCCCCTCTGTGCAGCCACCATTTTGAGCTGTGACACAGTTGGGTTCTTGTTTTGTCAAAAAGCTGATAGATCTGTAGATAGATAGCAGTCTGAAAGCTAGAACCCAGAGTTCTACTGTGTAGAACTCCCTCCCAAGGGACGTATGGCTGGCTTCTTCAGTCTTGGCATTCAAAAAGATATTAAAAGCCTCTCTTTCGAGTGGCTTTTAACTGATGTGCTCTTGCTAGACATGCTGCTGAAAAATTGTTCCTACTGGCTGAATCCTACTTTAAAACAGCCTTCCCCAACCTGGTGCCCTCCAGAGGTATTGCACTACAGCCTCCATACTGCCCCAGCCTTCTGGCTGGGGATAATGGGAATTGGAGTCCAACACCTTTGGAGGGCACCAGGCTGGGAAAGGCTGCTTTAAAGTATTTCTGCTTATTTTAGTGCTTTTGACATTTCAAAGTTTTTTAATGTAATATTGTAATCTTAATATCGGCATTTACCACCTTGAGATGACTCTTCCAGAATGGCAGCCTATACATATTTAATAAAGTGTCCTGCCTTTTTTTTTTTTTTAAATCCCTTTCCAATGGATTAATCTCCAGCTATTAGAGATGAGGGGTGTTGGGGTTTGTTTGTTTGTTTGTTTGTTTGTTTATTATATTTATACCCCGCCTTTTTTCCTGCAAGGAACCCAAGACGGCTTACATAATCCTCCTCCTCTCCATTTTATCCTCACAACAACCCTGTGAGGTAGGTTAGGCTGAGAGTCAGTGACTGGCCCAAAGTCACCCAGTGAGCTTCATGGCTGAGCAGGGACTAGAACCCGGATCTCCCGAGTCTCAGTCCAACACTCTCACCACTATGCCACACTGGGTTAAACAGAGGTGGTCTGTAGCTGTGTTTGCACAAAACAGTAAGGCAGAATTGCTGCAAACTCTGGCTGATTGGTAAGAGAGAGCATGCTGGTGCACTCTGACTAATCATTCCCAATTCCCATGTGGCTCCTCCTATAAGCTGAAGTAACCAGGATCTTCCTAGCAATAGAAAACTTAGCGTTTCATCTGCACCCAAACTCCTGGCTTGTCTTTCCTCTAACAACCCAGAGTTTGAAGCCAGGGTCTGTAGTTTGCTTCTATCTTGGCTTGTCAGGTGACAAGCCAGGATCTGGGTTCAGACACAACACTAGGCTTCTGTTGCTTGTAAGTTCCTGGTTATTTTAGCTGCTCCCCCTTGCAAGAGGAGCCAAGCAGGAGTGATCGGACAGCGTGCTTGCTTGTTACCAACGAGTCAGAATTCTCAGCGATTCTGCCTTAACCGTTTTGTGCACACACAGCCACAGACTACCTCAGTTTAACCCCAACACCCCTCATCTCTGGCATTCCTTCTTGGGGCACCTGGAGGTTCAACAGTAGTTCTCAGCAATTCAGGCTTCCCATTTTGTGTGAAAGCAGCCTATGTTTAGAAGTAAGCCTACTATTTCAAGCCCCAAGACTTGACTTGAACTTCCAGCTTGTAGCTTCTCTAATCTGGCTTTTCAGGAAATCTTCTGTTCCCTGTGTGTGGTTTCTAGTGGCAGATTTCATAGTTACAACAGAAGAGTGAAGCTCTTCTGAAGCCAATTTGAGTTAGCTTCCAACGTGGCTGTCTGGTGCTTGGAAAGGATTGTATCTTACATTGGCAATATTTCTCATGCCCATTTGTTTACAGTGACTGTACATTTTTACCCTTTAGGATAACTTTCAGAAGCTTATACAAATACAGTACAGTTTAAATGGTCACCACGAGATTGTACAGCCAGGGCGGGTAAGTTCACTAACGAGTACCAAGGAGATGATTACAAGGAAACTACCATCTAAATGCCACTTTTGTAGCCCACCTGTGGGCTAAAACTCTAAAAGGGAGGGTGAGGGGACAGTTGCATTCTTTGCTTCATCACCCACCTCCAAATCTGATAGTAAATATTTCCTCTCCAAAGGCAGAAGTGCTACTGCCATGGTGGGAGGGAAAACAAAGCAAAGCCTGGTACCATTACCACAATCCACTATTCCAGTTAATGCTGCTCCATGGAGCTCTGCTTAGACCAACCCTGCCTAGATTTTGCCTTGCCTCCCAGCTAAAGTTCAGCATGTGAAATTCAGCTTCTCCCTTACCTTCCTCATTTTCACACTGGCCCTGTTCACACATAATGACAACCCGCCGATTTATGCTTTACAGCACAACCCACAACCAGCTCCTTCACAGATTGTGTAGCTTGATGTCTGAACCCAGACCGCTGGGTTGTTTAACCCAAGAACAAACCATGGGCTAACCACTGGGTTGTTTAGCCCCTAAACAACCCAGAAGCCTGGGTTCAGATGTCATGCTGAGCAAGCTACGAAGAAGCCGATTCCAGGTTGTGTGCTAAAGTGGAATTGGTGGGGCCTGCTGCAGGCAGAGCACCTGCTCTTTCCCACTCATCCCCAGGTTGTCATTACTGCGAAACTGTGCAAAATGAGAAGGCCTTCTCCTCTCCAGGCTTACAGCAGCAGCATCCTGACCATGCACACTTAATTTTAGTGCTAATGGTAGCTGCTCCTCTCCTGGCAATTTTCACCTCCCTTTTGGCTCTCTCTTCCTTGACTCCATGGCCTGTTGCCTTGTTTGGCTCTTGGTTAGTATGTCGATAATATCTTGAAAGAGCAGAAGCCCCCTCTCTTTTGAGAGAATTTATACCTTCAGCTGCTGATCTCCACATGTATTATTTACTTGATCATCCAGGTCTTTTTGAAAGAAGGAACATTGATGAAACTGTCCAGGAAGGTTATGCAGCCACGAATGTTTTTTTTGGTAAGATGCCATGAACATTTTTACATGCCTAATGCTACAGTAATTTCATAATGGTGCAGCCAGTCCCACTACAAATATAAATAACTAGCAACTTCAGCTAATGGTTTTGAATAATTTATATTGCAGTTTGTACTACTGTTTTTCCTTTCACTGTGGCTTGTTGAATTCATCTTCCATGAGTGCATTGCAGCACCCTTCCCATCTCCCTGGTTCGGGGCCTTTTCTTTTTGAAAAACATTCCTCCTCAAAGTTCAGGTTAAAAGTTCAGTTCTTGTAAAAATGAAGGCAACTTTCTCAGCAGTGCCAAGGTGTATGTAGAACCCAGTTATCTATATTTAGTTAGACTAGCAAGTTCTTTAAAGAATAGTGACTATCTGCCACAGTGTCTGGACTTGGGGGGTGGGCAGTTCAACATCATATGGTTCATATCCTTCACACTGGTTCCCCAAGTAATGAGTTCAGGAAAATGGGGTTGCTTTGATTATCCAGGTCTTTTCGAAAGAAGGAACATTGATTGAATTGTCCAGGAGTTATGCAGCCCCAATTTATTTAATTTTTGGGTAAGGTACCCTGATTATTTTTACATGTCTAAGGCTTCAGAATGATCCCAAGGGAGGAGATTAGCTTGGGTAGCCATGCCTGGTTGCAACACACTGCTACATCCCACCATGGTGGTGGTGGTGAGGGGCAGAGTTGACTTTCTGTACCCTACCCTTTGTAGATGGAAGTTCACATTGAAGTGTACACATTTCCTGTATTTTAAATACAATACAATTCAGTCTCATTTTTAAAATCTTTATATTACAGTTCAATGATGCTCTGTTGTATACAACCCCTGTACAATCTGGAATGTATAAACTCAACAACATGCTGTCGTTGGCTGGAATGAAAGTGAGTGAATGAAATGTCTGCCTATCATGGTAACACATACCATGCTTATATAACTTCATAAAAGAGGTGAAATGTGGAAGATTGAGATTGCTTTATGGCAGGGGTGGGGGAACAGGTTTGTGGTGGGGGGCTTGGATGACTCACCCATCCAGCCCAACCCTCTGTAGTTCAAATGTTGTCACTGGCTGTAGCTGCACCCCTGGTGTTATTTGGCTAGGGACCTAGCTTCGCTGCAAGTGGGCTTTCCTCGGCTAGGGAAAGATGCCACACAGCAAAGCCACCTTGGCCAAGGTGCTGGGTGGAGGAGTGCTCCTGCATCCCATGCCTCGGTCAGGGTGGCTTTGCCTGCCCCAGGCCATCCCACATTGGGGAGTACACAGGGCAGGCAAAACTAACTGGGAAAGGAATCCCCACTGTTATCTCCACTCATTCATCAGAGATAACAGCGCGGATTCCTTTACATACTAGCCATGAAGGGTTGTTGTTTTTTTTAAAGGTAAAGGGAACCCACCTGAGGCCCAGTGTGTTAGATGGGCTGGCCTGGTTGTCCAAATTGGCCTCTGGGCTAGAGGTTCCCATCCCTGCTCTAAGTAAATGTTCTGGAATGGTGTTCCAATCATAAACATTGCTAATCCTGCTGTAGCAGACTCCAGGTTCCTAGAAATGCAATTAGATCTAAACAACAGGGCAAGACTAACACAAATTTATAAAAGAAAGGAAAGGGTAAGTTCAGGATTCAGATAACAAAGAAATGGAAGTCAGCACATAGAACAATGATGCCAGCCAGAATAAACAAGTGCTTCCCGTATTTAAATACAGTTTCAACAAGCAGTAACACTTACACCACAGTGAGTCTGATACAGTTCCGTCTCTCCTTTCCCCAACTTCCAGAGGTGTCCCTTCAGAAAACAGAAACCCCTTAATCATTCCTTCAGCTTCAGTCAGGCCTGACACATAGCACAGATCTTTGGTTCTTTCAGGAACAGATGCTTCTTCTGTTAACAGTAACCGCTTCTCTCTCTGTCAGATCTTTTAATATCAGTATTCTGTTATCTCAGGTGCTTATTCTCAGTTTCTTTCACTGCTTCCATCTTTGTTTCATGAAGAATTTCTTTAGCTTCTCTCTGGCCCAGTTCACATGAGAAGCCACTGTGGGTGAATTTCCCTGTGGAGTTTGTTGTTGCGGCGGCAGCCACCATTTTGAATGTTCGGGCCATGGTGGGGGTGTACTGTAGCTTCCTGTTACATGCGAATCTGGTGAGGGTGGGTTGTTGGGGTAGTTTACAAGCCACCCAGAATCACCCCAACAACCTACCCTCACTGGGTTCATGCATAACAAGAAGCTACAGTGACCCCTGCTGCGCCCCAATATTCAAAATGGTGGATGCCACTGCAGCAAAAGGCCCCACCGAGAAATTCACCCACAGTGGCTTCTCGTTATGTGTGAACTAGGTCTTTCTGTCAGCCATGACCCTCCCACCCGGCTCTTCATTCTCTCCCCCTCCCTCCACATCAACTGCCAACCTTCTTTTTCTGTTACCTGGGCAACATGCTCCCTTCCCCGCCCCCTCCTGGATATATCTAATCAGTTCAGCTCCTTCTACACTGCTTATAGTCTGAACCATGACTTACGTTGGTTCAGTATTTGGGCTTTTCCACATTAAAAACTACATGTTTTCTCTTTATATGGTCATGGTCATCATCCTCTGCCTTGTCGTCTCTGACTTCTCAAAGCATTGTACCTGTCTGTTATGCCTGTGGTTTTTCTTTGCTAAGCCTTTTGAGATAACAAGTTGACAGAACATTTCCTTTTCTGAGTAAATCAAATACAACTGGATTATTCAATCTGTTTCCTTGTCAGGTTAGAAAGCCAACCCATGAAGCTTACCAGAATGAACTGAACATAGAAAGTGTAGAACGGTCCTTCATTCTATCAGCAAGGTAAGTTCCCTACTACACATAAAATTATTTATAAGTATTGCTGATTGCCCCTGCCCCAGATCATGTTAATTCATAGTTAAATGTTGTGGAAGCTGCTTAAGGTGTAAATCCTATGGCTGGCTGGGGCATGCTGGGAGTTGTAGCACTTTTTTTCTGTCTAAACATGCATAGATTTGTGTCCTTAGTTACATTGGCCGGGTTCGCACGTCACTTAAAACCCACAGAGGTTCTGAAACCTCTGTGGGTTGAAAGTTGCCCCAGGCCCCGGCTGTGCCCAACTAATGGTTGGACACAGTGGGGGTCTGGAGGTGCCACCTCTCCCCTCAGTCCTCCAGCCAGTATCCCAGGGGACACTGTGGGAGCACTGAGGAGAGATGAGTGGGGATGACAGCTGCCAAAAAATGCCCAAGTGGCACTTTTTAGCAGCTGTCAGAGGCTTCTTGCCCTTGCTCAGTGGGGTTGCATTCCCACCAAGCAAGGGCAACGAGGCTCCCAGCTGCCCCCCCCACTCATTCCCCCTCCCCCCAGGGCCCCACTCACAAACATCATCCTCTGCCACAGCCATCGCTGTCACTGCATGCCTCATCCTCCTTGCTGGGGCTGGGCGAGGAGGAACTGAGTCGACGATCTCTCACAAGACTGGGTTGAACCCTGCCTTGCGCAGGACCTCCAACGCAGCAGCTGTTCCCCCTCCCCAGCTTGCCCCCCATCTCCCACAAGAAAAGCTGGGGTGAAACGGGGAGGAGGAACCACCGCCGCAGTGGCGATCCTGCACAAGGCCAGGTTAAACTGGGGGACCGCCTGTCCTAGCTGGTTTGGCAGCTGCGTTGGGGCCTTGCCACTGAAAGCCTCAGACGCCATGTTCAGCAGGACACAGTTACAAGTTTTATTA
The DNA here is from genome assembly GCA_021292165.1 of Shinisaurus crocodilurus. Classification (NCBI taxonomy): domain Eukaryota; kingdom Metazoa; phylum Chordata; class Lepidosauria; order Squamata; family Shinisauridae; genus Shinisaurus; species Shinisaurus crocodilurus. Next base: position 72,585 of record JAHFWL010000248.1, on the reverse strand, counting down.
AAACAAAGAAATTAAATAATATTTTATAGTACAGCCATAAATGGTTCAACCTAGCCTTGTGAGGGACCACCCAGCCCCAGCGAGGATAAGGCGCGTGGTGGCGATGGACGGCGACAGCTGTGGTGGAGGATGGCGGTGACGAGTGGGGGGAAGGGGAAGCGGGAATGAATGGGGGGGCAGTCATGGGGGGAAGCCGATGGCAGCCACCCAAGTGCCACTGCTTGGCTGGCTGTCATCGGCCAGAGCCCCTTGCCCTGAGCAGCAGCCCTTTTTTGCCGCTCTAGGCAAAGGGCTCTGTGCCTTTTTGGCTTGTGAGTAGGTTAGTGTGTCATCCAGGTTTGGATGACATGCTAAACCTACAAGGGTTTCTTTAACCCTACCACAAACCATGGCATAGCAGGTTGGGTAGAAGCCACTGCCAGGTCGCTTCTAAAGCACCCTGCAGGTTCCAGACAACACACTAAACCACAGTAGCACTTATCCTACTGAGGCTTAGTGTGTTGTGCGAACCCAGTCACGGTGTGAGAGTGTTGCTTAACCAAAGTATGTATTTGACCCTCAACAGTTCTGCCACAGAAAGAGATGAATGGTTAGAAGCTATCTCCAGGTCAATCGAAGACTATACAAAGAAAAGAATCACTTTTAACCATAGTAAAAGTCTGGAAGAGGTAGGTTTTCTATTTTTATCTTTTTTTTAGAGTGCCTGTATATTTTGTCTTGGAGTTATGCCGTGCCCTGTCCCACCCCATCTGTTTTTGCTGGGAGCACCTACCATTCTGATCCAGTTCACTGGTTCTGCACGCTGGACCCATATACTGGCTATGCATGCCAAAGGCACAACTTGCCACTTCACAGGGAGGGGAAAAAAGACTTCATGTTTGACATGTGCTAATAACAATTCTACAGCTATCATGTTACAGGAGGATAGATTTTGGCTCTTGCTCTGGATTTCCTGCACTGAACAGGAGGTCTGACTTGACAAGGCCCCCTACAACTCTATGATTCTGTGAGGTAGAACAAAGTAACTACAGTAAACGCTGTTAAAATATGCTGCACTTTTCGCAATTTAATCTTGAATATATGCAAGAGGCCTTTTGTATTTAGTTGTGAATATCCCCCCTCCCCAAACAAAAGCTTGGTTTCCCACTCCAATGCACACTGAAATCTGAAATGGTGCCCCTGGAAGCCATAGTTCTTTAAAAATGTGTTGATGTCATTGATACATGAACAGTTGTAATCTATACAGCCCTAATTAGAAATATCATGAAGTTTTAAAAGTCTGTAAACTTGCATTAAGTCATCCTTCTCTCCCTTCTATAGGCAGACCTAGAGAAAGAGGAAGAAGATAGTCCTATAGGGTCAAAGGCTCCAATCTGGATTCCTGATACTAGAGCTACCATGTGTATGATTTGTACTAGTGAATTCACACTTACATGGAGAAGACATCACTGCCGAGCATGTGGGAAGGTTGGAAAAGTTTCATAGTTATATTGCATCTCTATTAGTCAAAATAGTCATCAGCTGGTCACGGCTGCAATGCAGCCTGCTAATGAATTATTGCAATTTTGAGAAGATAGTACTGCATGACAGTGATATTCACTATGTAGCTTGCAAACTATGATGAATGGTCTCAGGCTTCATCCACCTCCCCACTGCTCCTGACAGTTCCTTCTCCTCTGACACAGCTGTGGGGAGGAGATTGGAAGTTTCAAATATGTAGAAGCAGCAAATACAATAAAACCTTTTCAATTAAAAGCCAGAGGAAGCAAGTGTGTTTTTAAAGCACCCTCAAAAGCAGCCACCGAAGGAGCTATCCATATATGTGTCTTGGGAAAGGATTAGATAGGATGGAGGCCACCACAGGGAAGTGGTGCACGCATCCTTACTGATCTTCATGGCAGGCCAGGGCCCCCAAAGATGATCTTAAAACTTGAGCAGGTTCATACAGGTACAGGTGGTCCTTCAAGTAACCTGGACCCAAACCGTTTAGGGCTTTAAAAGTCAATGGCAGCACTCTGAATTGGACTCAGAAACACACTGGCAGCCAGTGCAGCTGATATGGAATTGGTGTAATATGTCGCCCTAACGAGGATGCAAGCTATAGTTTGAAGTTGGCTTCTTTTCACGAACCATTATTAAGTTGAACAACAGTTTGTCTGGGTTTGGATGGCACAACAAGAGGTGGTTAGTAAATAAATAAATAAATAAATATGGAGATGAAAGCTTTGAAACTCTTCATGGCAAAGCCATAGTGGGGAGCAAGTGAGCCTGGTGTGAGAGAGGCTAGGTTTGTGTTATGGTTGGACATGATTAAAACAGGCCTGTGGCTCACACTGGCTCAGCTTGTCTGAGCGTAGAAAGTTAAGCAGGGTCAGGCCTGGTTATTACTCTGCCATGAAACTCACTGGGTGACTTTGGGCCAGTCACTGACTCTCGGCCTAACCTACCTCACAGGGTTGTTGTGAGGATACAATGGAGAGGAGGATTATGTAAGCCGCCTTGGGTTCCTTTCAGGAAAAAAGGTGGGGTATAAATATAAATAATAATAATAATAATAATAATAATAATAATAATAATAATAATAATAATAATAATAAATTAAAAAAATTAGCAGCCAAAAAACCACCAGTTTTCCTCTGAATTTTGGCAGCAAACTGCTACAGATGGGTAAAATGGACATACTTCATTTGTTTTCAAGCTACATATGTCTGTTTCACCCTTCCGTGGTTGTTTGTGGCAAACCACCAGATTTTTTGCCACTGCAAATTTTGGTGGTGGCCACATGCAGCCCATGGGCCACATGTTACCCACCCCTGGTTTAAACTAACCTGAGTTCCCAGTTCAGACATACTGAGAAATTTGGGTTAGTTTACAGGAGGAACTGAATGTTTCAAATCTACTGCTTGCAGCTGTACCGTAGAAGAAAGAAGTATGCAAGCTCAAGGCCTACCAAGCTTGTTCCTGTACTGGGTTAAGCTATAGTTTAGCATTACATCTGAACTGAGCCGTAGGCCTGGCTCATATGTAATGACAACTGACGGTACGGGTTCAGTATGCATTGTTGTTGAGTTGTGGGTTGTTACATGCGAACCCTGCACTATGGTTTAACTATAGGTTGTTAACCACAAACAACCCAGAGTTCACAACCCAACAACAAACCATGGGTTCTCTTCCTGGGTTGTTTTTGGTTAACAACCCATAGTTAAACCATAGTGCAGGTTTCACACATATAAGACAACCCACGATTCAATGACAACCCATATTTAGCCCATACTCTGGGTTGTCGTTATGTGGAAACACTGCATTTACTGATAAGAACTGAAGTAGGAAAAGTCTTATGGCTGTATTCCCTACCGCCACCATCTCCAGTATCTAATTCCTAAGATCCTCAGGGGTCTCCAACCCTTTTGGGCCTGAAGGCACATTTGGAAATATGAGAAACTGTAATGGGCAGCAGCACAAAATGGCTGCTGTGGGTGCCTGCCTAGACACAAAGGATAAGTAACTTCCTCGGGAAACTGAATACAAGGGAGAAGTTAGGTTTGAGCCCCAATACTAAACCACATATTTGATCCCACATAGCACAACAAAATACCAATTTCACAGAAGGAAAACTGATGGTGTAAGAACCTCCCCAACCCCCCCACACACATGCCAACACAGATACGTGCACACAGAGAAGCAAGATTACACCCATGTCCCCAAAACAAATATGCACAGAGAAGTAAGAGATGTTTGTGGATGCGCATATATATATATATATATATATATACTTTATATGTTTCTTTTTTCCAGATAATCTGCCAAGCTTGTTCATCAAATAAACATGCATTAGACTACATGAAAAATCACCCTGCAAGAGTATGTGATTATTGCTTTAGGGAACTACAAAAACAGGGTAAGGTAAAAACTTTGCTTTTCGCTTGTCCTACTTTTATTTTTGCTTCAAATTTCTTTTCAGGGACTGTAATTTCTAGGACAGGACATTCTTTGTTTCATTGTAGCTTGCGGTAGTTATTTAAGGATTAAATAGTACAGAATTAAATTCCTAAAGGAAAACCCAATGCATTACTGTGTAACATACACTTTAGTTCAGGGGTAGGCAACCTAGTGCCCTCTAGATGTTTTGGACTACAACTCCCATAATCCCTAATCATTGGCCATGCTGGTTGAAAACATCTGGAGGGCGCCAAATTGCCTTCTCCTGCTTTAGTTTTTAACATTGTGGTTCTCCAGAGGTAAAAATATACCTCTCATATTAATCATCTTTTCATGTTTTGAAAATGTTTTACATAAGCACATCCGTTATTTTGAATTGTATTTTGCAGACACTAATTTTGAGTTAATATAAATAGAGATGTTAGGAAAAACATCTATCAATTTGCGTATAGTCTTGCAAGGGCCTGGACAATTGTTTTAATCATCCCCCCCCCCCAAAAATCTTTTACTACTATCACTCCAGCTGTGTTCACAAGTAAGACTATGAAGGGGAGACATGGATTCCAAAACACTCAAAACTGCAGTAGAATTTATTCACACATGTACAAATATTACAAGAGAAACAAAAAGTTGATTTTCATTTCACTTACGAAAATACAGGCAGTTCCCAAGTTGCGAATGTCCGACTTACGGGCAATGCATACTTACGAACGGACCGCCATAACGCCCCCCATCCCCTCTTCTTCTGGCCCCGCTTGCATTCCCTTACCATAATGCTTGCGCCTTGTGGGTAGCCAGGACTTGACAGGCAGACAAGATGGGCAGGAGGGAGAGAGAGGAAGGGAGGGAGGATGAGAGGAAAGGAAGGAGCAGGCAGGAGTGAGCAGCCCGCGTGCAGATTCTCTGCCTGATGGACGGAAAGCAGGCGAAGAAGGGAGCAAGCGAAAAGGCAGGCAGGCAGGGGAGGGGGCCGAGGGGGTGGGTCCACCTGAGGCGCTTGCAGCAGCAACTGCCGCAATGGCCGCCCACCTGCTTTTTAAGGGCAGCTTCCCACAGGCAGGCAAAGCCGAGGCCACTAGGCAGCACCCAACCGACCCCACAGCAACAAACAGTGTGTGGAGAGCATGAGCAGCGAGGGGGGGGAAGGGGCAGCCAAAGAGTGCGGGCGGCCGCCGCTTGCTCGCTCACTCACTGCTTGTGCCGCGGAGGGTTCTCTTGTGAGAATCCCTTCGGTGCGATGCAGTGCCAGATGGAGGGGAAGCGCGCATGCACGAGGGGAGGAGGGGGGATGCGCTGCAGCTGCTGTTATTACGTACAGAGAGGTTTATCAAAGTTTACTGTACAGTTACCGAAGGGCTCAGCTGCTACAAGGCTATTTATGATGAGAAAAAGAAAAGCTCTGTACCTGTACAAACCTCCCTTGATGCCTACTTCAAGAAATTGACTCCAGCAGTGAACCCCCATTCTCCAGCAGCAGAATCAATCCCTGACTCTCTAGCACGAGAACAGTTTCTTTAATGGTTTTTTTACAGTACAGTACAGTTCCATATGTACATGGTAACTTGTATTATTACTGTATTATCACTCCAGTATTAATATTGTTGTTTCTTCTTCTTCTTCTTCTTCTTCTTCTTCTTCTTCTTCTTCTTCTTCTTCTTATTATTATTATTATTATTATTATTATTATTATTATTACTATTACTATTACTACAGTATTATTTATTTATTTAATTAATACATTTTTATACCGCCCAATAGCCGAAGCTCTCTGGGCGGTTTACAACAGTTAAAACCATAAAATACAATATAAAATAAATATAAAACTTAAAACCACAGATTAAAAACAAACAGCAGAGCTAGCAGCAGAGTTAAAAACAGCTACAAGATTAAAATAATTAAGATGATTAAATTGATTAAAATTATGTACTGTATGTTATGCTTAAGATGTTTTATTGTATTTGGAAGTGTTTCTTAAGTGTTTTATATGCACAGAAAGGTAAAATAAATACTATACTAAGACAAACGTTTGACTAAGTGACGTTTAATAAGAACCGTATGTACCTGTTCCGACTTACATACAAATTTGACTTAAAGACAGACCTAAGAACGGATCTCGTACGTAACCGGGGGACTGCTTGTACTGTTAGAGGTGGGTGGATGGTGTGCATTTAAAACTACAATTTACAAAAAAAACCAAAGCTGAGCTTCCTATTTCTCTGAAATACAAAACAAGTGTAACTGTTGTTTCCATTTCAGATAATCTGTGTACTTCTCCTAAAAATGGGTCTCCAGTAAACCACAGATCTCCATCTAGTGCCTTGTCTACAGTGCTGCACAGTATCCCATCTGGAAGAAAGCAGAAAAAGATCCCAGCTGCTCTCAAGGAAGTACGTGTTGCAGATTAGCCTTAAAAATATATGTATTTACTAGCAGATTTATTGCTAATCTTCAATAAATTACTAAGGGGTGTTTGTTTCTCTTGTAATATTTGAATGGGGCAAATTATGCTATTTTGGCTTTTCTTTTTTTAGCATAGTACGTTATCGTGGAAGGCAGAGTTCATGAATGGCCAGGGTGTACTTATAGTATGCTACTCTAGGTACAGCCCCTGTCACTAGCATTTCTTCCTCTTCTTTCCCATTACTGTCCCTTGGATTATCTTGCCCTACATCGTGTTCCTTCCTTCCCATGGTTAGGGAATGTAAAATACAGGAAGCATGGCAGAATGCAACTCCTATCACTTGAGACCAGTTCACATGTTCACTCTTTTTTGTGTGTGTTATTAACAGCTTATTAGAGGTTTTTCATTTTCCAATACAATACCATCAGTAAACCCTTTCCCTGCTTCTACAGAGCTGGAATGCTCGTTTTCCTTTTGTTTTCTTTGGTCAATCCTGCACCTCCACCCCTTTCCTATGGAAAAATGAGGCACTGCTGCAAGGATGAGAAGCCAACAGTGTCCCTTGCCTCTTCAGAACCCCAGGGCAAGGAAAGTGCTGGGAAGGGTCTCTGAACCACAGCTGTGTGTACTGACAGTAGGAACTAAGACATGTGTGACTGTGGCTAGATCATCCATCTCTAGAACTGGATGCAGTTGGCACACTAGTCTCAGCTGTGCAAATGCTCTCCTGGAAAGCTAATTTTCATAATATAGCATTCCCATATTATTATTGGGGGACAGACGGACAGGCTGTTAGGAGAAGGAAGAGAGACAGCTGAGCAGACTTGATTTATGGGAGTAGAATAGTATAAAGAAGGGGATGGTAGAGAGAAAGTGAGACCTCTATAAAGCTGTGTATGACTCCATGGACATGTTTTCATCTAAGTTAAAAAATGGTTGGACACAGTTTTATTAAGCACAAAGCTTAATGGATATCTTGAGATTGCTATCTGTTCCAATTCAATTGGATATTTATGATGCTCATATTTACCAAGATTGTGGATTATTTCTTTGCATAAATTGATGTAAAATATTCCTAGAATCTTAACCAATTCTAAACATACATTTTTCTGCACCTACTTGCTGAAGAAAAAGCAGACCGCCCGAGGAATTTCCTGATACAAATTATTTATGTAACTTAAATGTGTTTATGTTCAGGTTGAGTAGTTTTAATTTTGATGTATTTTTTTATGTGTTCTGCGGAGGATGTTACGTGCAGTACCTTCCATATGCTGTCCAAATACAACATTGACACAGAAGAATTCAGTGTACAGTTTGAGAACTATCTCTATGAAGCTTTCTTAGTGCCAAGTAATTTTTCATGCTAGAAACATCCCTTTCTAGAAACACGATTGCCTGTACTAGCCTTACCCAACCCGGAGTCCTCAAGATGTTTTGGACTTCAGCTCCCATCAGCCCCAGCCAGCATGGTCAAAGGTCAGGAATCTGTGGCTCGGTCCTGGGCCCGGTGCTCTTCAACATTTTTATTAATGACTTGGATGAGGAGGTACAGGGAATGCTTATCAAATTTGCAGATGACACAAAGTTGGGTGGAACAGCTAATACTCTGGAAGACAGAAACAAAATTCAAAGTGACCTCGATAGGCTGGAGCGCTGGGCCGAAAACAACAGAATGAAATTTAATAGGGATAAATGCCAAGTGCTGCACCTAGGGAGAGGAAACCAAATGCAGAGTTACAGAATGGGGGACACTTGGCTCAACAATACTACAAGTGAGAAGGATCTTGGAATTGTGGTAGATCACAAACTGAATATGAGCCAGCAATGCGATGTGGCTGCAAAGAAGGCAAATGCTATTTTGGGCTGTATTAATAGAAGTATAGCTTCCAAATCGCGGGAAGTGATAATTCCCCTTTACTCGGCACTGGTTAGGCCTCATCTTGAGTACTGCGTCCAGTTCTGGGCACCTCACTTTAAGAAGGACATAGACAAACTGGAGAGGGTTCAGAGGAGGGCAACAAGGATGATAAAGGGACTGGAAACAAGGCCCTATGAGGAGAGACTGAAAGAACTGGGCATGTTTAGCCTTCAGAAGAGGAGACTGAGGGGAGATATGATCGCACTCTTCCAGTATTTGAAGGGATGTCACACAGAGGAGGGCAAAGATCTCTTCTCGTTCATCCCAGTTTGCAGGACACGGAATAATGGGCTCAAGTTACAGGAACCTAGATTCCACCTAAACATCAGGAAAAATTTCCTGACTGTCAGAGCAATAAGACAATGGAATCAACTACCTAGGGAGGTGGTGGGCTCTCCCAGTCTGGAGGCATTCAAGGTGCAGCTGGACAGACATCTGTCAGAGATGCTTTGACCTGGATTCCTGCATTGAGCAGGGGGTTGGACTCGATGGCCTTGTAGGCCCCTTCCAACTCTACTTTTCTATGATTCTATGATTCCCTCTTGAATTAATAAAAAAATGTAGAAGTATCCATCAGTCATTTGGGTTTTATTTATTCAAAGCATTTCCCCCTCCTCTTCAGCCAATAAGGCTCTGGAGCAGGTTATGAAACAGTCATTGCCCTCAGGCTTACAATCTAAAAGACAAGAGTTGCAAACTCTGGTCTAGTACTTTTTTAAAAAAGAAAAAGGGAAAAAGCGTTGGCTTATATCCAAATCCAAACTTTGAGTTTTCATAGACCTGATCATAACATCTTTTGAATTAAGAATTGCATATACAGCTTCTTTTCCAAGATCCCATTTTCCATATTTAATCTATTTTTTAAGCTATTACCTCCTCCCTGTCCCAATATTAGTTAGCATCTATTTGTTTTCATGTCTGTAGCAGAATAATGAGTGACAGCAGGAAAGTAAAATGGAATGGTGGGTGGAGTCAGAGACCCAGTTTGCACCTAACCACCCTAACCGGGGTTGTGTGCCACCACCATTTTGAATATGCAACTTCTGATCAGCCTGATCAGAGATTGTTCTGTGACGTGTGAACCTGGACACTATGAGCCTGTTAACACGATCAGACATCCCACCATGGCTTATTTTGATGGTGCAAACCAGGTCTGTGGGTTAATCATGGGTTAAACAACCCACAGTTAACCTAAGAACTAATTGTAGGTTGACTGTGGTTGTTTAACCCATGATTAACCCATAGTGTCCAGGTTCGCATGTCATGAAATAATCCCCAATCGGGCTGATCGAAGGTTACATATTCAAAATGGCGGCAGCATGCACCATGGCAAATGGTTTGCCGTGGATTAACCCATGATTTGCCACCATTACGTGCAAACGGGGCCATAGTGAGTGCCAGGTGGGGAGTGTTGGTTGAGAATGACAGAGGGAGAGAGAGAGAAGAGAAGAGCATTGAAAAGGAGCAGCTAAAAAGGCTTATGGTCAAGATAGGGGTAATGGAAGGGGTAGTCAGATATGTTGAGTCAGTACATTGGGTAAAACATATATAATAAAACATATTTATTGAATATCTGCATGTTTCTGGTTAAAGTTCCCTAAATACAACAGATGGTTCAAATACTTGTGTTTCAGTCTGGGTAGATTCAAGGGTAATATATCTCACCCCACATTATGGCCTTTATCTGCACAGTCAAGCATATTTAAAAGCCCTACTGCTCTCTAGTTCAGTAGGTAGTATGAAAGATTTGCCATTGATGAGTTGGGTGAATCTGGACCCAGTGGACAGGCTGGGCTACTAGGTACTTCAACACTTTGGTTTTACCCAGTGACCTCTAGGGGCCAGGGCCTTGTGCAGCACCCAAGGGACATCACCATGGTTTTCATCCTGGACCCTCGTTGTGAATGAAAAATATGTGGCTGTTCTTTATCGTATCCATAACTTTAAATGTGACTTGGTTTAGGAATGTACCTCTCCTGCAGGCTAAACTATTATCCTGCAGGATAAGGGAATACAATCAAAATGTCTGCAATTGCAACTGGAAGGTTTCTAGATTTAAGTATGCTGGACACATTTCTCAATTGCTTATCCCACTACTAGATGAAGGGATGGGATGGGAACAGTATAGATACATTTGCAGAGTAAGGAATATTTTTACTAGGAATATTTATTTATTATATTTATACCCCACCTTTTTTCCTGCAAGGAACCCAAGGCGGTTTACATAATCCTCCTCCTCTCCATTTTATCCTTACAACAACCCTGTGAGGTAGGTTAGGCTGAGAGTCAGTGACTGGCCCAAAGTCAGCCAGTGAGTTTCATGGCCGAGCAGGGACTAGAACCCGGATCTCCCGGGTCCCAGTCCAACACTCTAACCACTACACCACACTGGCTCTCAATACTGGTGCAATTTTCTTTCCCATTCTGAAAATGCACTGCTTCTCTTCCATCCTTGTAATGGCGTCGGGCATGGCACATGGGAACACATATGGGTACATTTACTTCCACCTTGAACTGAGTGCTAAAAGGATTATAACCAGTGTTGGAAGATGTAGCATTAATTACCAATGTCTAACTTACTGTGAAGCTTAAGTTTTATCCCACTTGGTAATTGCACACTCTGTCATTTATAACTTAAAACTATTTTTGTTCTTTTTAGCAGGATTATAATAAAGATGGTGGATATTAATGTTGCCAGGCAGATATTAAAACACTTGTGGGGCAGCATGGCAGTTGTGTGACAAATTCATGCACTTTTAAAATACCATATTTGTTTTAATTTTAGGTTTCAGCAAGTACAGAAGATTCTTCAATGAGTGGATATTTATACAGATCAAAGGGGAGCAAAAAAACATGGAAACACCTGTGGTTTGTGATAAAAAATAAGGTGCTATACACATATGCTGCCAGCGAGGTAAGAAATCAAAACTTAAAAAACCCAAGTTAATATAAAACATTTCATGGGCAAGTGGGTAGCATATTAGAGCGGGGCCCAAACGCATATTTCTCTGTCCAAAAATCTGCTAAAATCTGCCAGATAGGTTTTTTTTAAAAGAACCCTTTCTTTTTTACAGCTGTCAAAAGTAAGTGCTCATGAAAAGGGGGTATTATGTAGAACTCCCCTTTCTGGAGTACGCCTTGGGGAAGTGTAGAAAAGGCGAAGGCACTGAGAATTGTTAGGGCAATACTTAAAAACTAGAAGATCACATTTCCAAGGGGGAGATATACTCACCACTCCCTTTTGGGGCAAACCCCCCTTTGCCACTTTGCTTCTCAATTGAAAGCTCGTCAATCAACAGCTGTCAAGTATGCACAAAGTAACCTACATGCAGCCTTGCATTGTCAGTGTCCATGGATGTTACCTGCTGCACTTTGACAGCAGACATTGGCCAGGCAAGACTCTACATTTCGGGGAGCCATAAGTGTGCACTTGCAAAAGACCAATTTAAAATAAAACTAAAAATCATGCTCTCAATTGTGCACATTTCTGCTGCCCAAAAAATACCAAAAAGGGGTAACAAGCCAGTGATGGTCACTCTGAAGTGTTGCTTGGGCATCAGTGGAGCAGCTGTTACTGGTGATGGCACAAGGCTCTGGGGAAAAAAATACAATAACACTAAAAGGGGCTGCAATTGGAGCAGGGTTACCAGCTGGAGGACCAGGAGAGGGAAGGAGGGGAGGACAACCCACAGTAAGCCCGATCATTTGTCAGGCACACCATGGGTTGTTCCACAAAAACCCACACTGCGTAGCATATTCGCAGGGTCAGTTGGCATGTCATGAGAACTCGCCATGGTAATCAAGTCAGTGACAACTTGTCTGAAAAATAATTTCCAGAGGGGCAGCCATGCTGGTTGGAAGCAACAAGCTAGGAGTCCTGGTTTGGACATAACCCTATGCTTTTTCCTCCTGGTTAGTTCCTGGGTACTGTAGCTGCTCCTTTCCTGCTGGTGGGAGGAGCCAAGCATGAGTGATCAAGCAGTGTGTACTAGTATGCTGGTGATGAACAGTGAACCAGGATTTTCAGGAATTGTGGTTCATTATTTTGTGCAAACATGGCCAATATCAGTTTTCTCTGGAATTGCAGAACAGAGGAGACGAATATTATATAAATAGAAAAATATAGAAATAAAACAGGGTTGAATCAAAGGTTTGCCTCCTTGGGATCCAACCCAAGGATTTAGCACTGCCTTGAGGTTGAAACATTTTTATATGCCATTGAACCCACAAATTATTTTCAAATGGTTGCATTTATAGGAAAGCCATGTCTTATTCTGGATTTCTTTGTAAAATTAGGATGTAGCTGCTTTGGAGAGCCAACCTTTATTGGGATTTACAGTTGCTGAAGTCAAAGATGAACACTTAGAATCTAAAGTTTTCCATTTGTTGCACAAAAATACTTTATTTTACATATTCAAAGCAGATGAGCCCCAATCAACACAAAAGTAAGTTGGCCATTTATTGATTCAGCCTATATGCTAATAAGAAACTCAGGATCCCATGCAAGCAGTTTTAGAATGTCTACTATAGTTGTATAGTTGTCATACAAAAAGTTTTTTTTGTAGTTGTACAGGTATGGTTGGCCTGTCTATATAAATCATAGAGTAGGGTTCCAGAGACCCACTCACCAGGTTGCCTGGCCCATCTGCCCTACACAGACATGCCTCTCCTGAATTGTCCATGAACTGCAAACAAACAACCTAGTGAAGGGAGGGCTATCTTTGAAGGCACAAGCAGATGCTTGCTGCTTGTACAAAGGTCCAGCAGAAAGACAGAGAAAACAACCTTTTCCCCAAGGCTTGTATAGTGGATATAGTGGATATCGATATCATCATCATCATCATCATCATCATCATCATCATCATCATCATCATCATCATCATCATCCCGCCTTTTTCCCAATACTGGGACTCAAGGCAGATATCAACTGGTAGGATGCTACTTTAAATACCATACTGTCCCAAATATCATTTGGTTCTAATCCCATGGTCCTTTGTATTTTTAATTCAGAATTTTGAAAGCTATTTTATTGTATTTTTAGATCATGACAAACTGGGTCAATAATGGAACATTTTAATAAAAGTATTATATAAGCTTTGAAAACCATTCTGTTTGGTCACAGTAATGTTTTTCCTTTTCCAACAGGTGGATAGAAGCTTTTCAAGAAGCCACAATATTATAGCATGGTTGGTGGTGTCCTAGGGTCACTGAATTTTGCAAACATCAACCTAAACAAAACTGATTTGTTCATCGGAGTTAGGAAACTCTGCTTCTTTTTTCTAGGCATAATAATTTTTAAAGAAATGTGTATACTTGTCTTTTTGTCATACAAAAAGTGTTATTTATTAAACTCTGCCACTGTTTTACTTAATGGTCAGAATCATTTCTGAAATTCACATTGAATTCCAAAGTGTCCTTGACCTTAGATAATTTTGTTTGTTGGAACGTTGTAAACAAGCCATTGCTCTTTGGCTTGCTGCAGTATTGTCATTTGTGCACTTAAAATAGTCATATTTACTTCAGTACATTTATGTATGTTCTCAACTAGTTTCTGAATGGTTCTACGGGGACATGATTCTGCTTATATTAATGGAGCCTTTTTGAAGTGAAATGGAATACACCAGGATATATGGACGGTGAAGTTTCCCTTTAGCATCCTGCATCACAAGAGGCATTGAATTAGAACCATAGTCTAGAAACTGGCAAGTATCTTAGCATGGATCTGTTTTTGGTTTTTTAAGGAAAGCTGAAAGGATAATCATTCTGCACTCTCTGTAACCACATATGATATCAAATCATAAATGCCAAAGAGATTTAAAAATGAATATGCAATGTACTCTTTCTAAAGTGTGGCAAAAAGCTTATTTTTAGCTTAAGTATTTTTCTGTCATATATATTGCCATCAAAACCAGTATCATGTAGAACATGATACAATGTCTTGAAAGTAAATAAATATTTTCTGTACCATTTTAATAAAAACCAAAACTGGAATTGTAGTATCAAGAATGCATAATATTTTAGAGGAAATGACATTGACAAGAAATGTCAATGTCATTCTAGTTTTCCATTCACAATTTGATCTGCTGGACCCTTCAAGACATTCTTTGAACTGTATTTTTATATTCAGTAAACTGTCACTCAAAATCAAGAAAGTACTTGCATAATTAGTAATTTGGGTGTATTTAATATTTGAAAATTCATGTATATAATAACTGGAACTAGTCCTATAAAAGTGTAGGAATAAGCCAGGGAAATAATATTTAGAACATTAAAGGATGGGTAACTATGTATTTTTTATATCCAATCCTATTGGATATTGATAATAAGATATTCTGTATTCACCTTCAAGTTGCTTGTTCAAATCCTTGCTCTTAATGGTTTTTACAGTTCAGCTCCTACTATAGCTGAACTGATGGAAGTCCTTACTAAATAATTTCCCCTTAAAATTCCTCAGTTCAGGTACACAGCAAGGGAAAAGAAAATACTTGTTTTTGTTTGTTTGTAATGCAAGGGTGGTTAGATCAAAAGCATCACTAATAGAATGCTTGTCTTGCTGCCAAAGATATGGCATATGATCCAAAAATACTTCTTGGTCTTTGGAAACTTATTTTTTTATGCTTAAGGGCACAATCCTATGCATGTTTAGATAGAAATAAGCCTGGCTGGGAAATAAGCCTGGCTGGGAGTTGTAGGACTTTCTCTCTGTCTAAACATGCATAGGATTACACCGTAACTATAGAAACTGGCCTATGCAAGGAAATGTACTGCTCATTTTTGGTTGCTACTCCTGATTCGTTAGTAGGCATCAGTTTTTCTTTTTTCTTTTTTTCTTTTTAAATGAACACACATACAAAAAAAACCCCATAAACCTACAAATCATAAACTCCAAGTGCACCCGTCACCCCGGGGGTCAGGCATCAGTTTTTCAATGAGAAACTTCAAATGCTCAGTCTTGCACAGAGGAACTAGCTATACACTTAAATGTCCCCTGAATCGAGGAACTTCTCTGTATAGCCAGATCAAAAAATGCACCTATCTCAGTTAATGTGAAGAGTGTGTTGTAGAGCACATTTTTACTGCATTGAACCTTATGGTGATTGCATAAGATTTTTTTCATGAGCACGAAGAATGAAAGTAAAATGCCAGTGAAGTTGCTGGAAGTCAGAGTTTTTGCCTAAAAGGGTATCCAACATCTGTGAGCTATCTGTGTTCAGTAAAAAGAGAATTGTAGTGAACTTTTCCTCTTGACGCAGCAATACTTGCATTTCTGTAGACTGTGGGCAGCCAACCTAACATTTATTTATCCTCATCTCACAGTACTTTTCTTGCAGTCTGTATTTCTACTAGCCTGAGCTTGAGACTGTGCATTGACTCACAGGCATCTTCTGGATTACTAGCTGAAGACTTTTCTTCTGAGGTCTGCTGAACCCTAATATTTTTCTCAGGAAGGAAACTGACTAAATATAGTTTTCTTTTGATGACACCCCCTCACTGTCAAATAGACAAAGCTATCAGTATCTGTACTAGGTTCAGGGTGGAACTAATGTTCTAGTTGATGTTACTGCACAGCTTAAGATAAAGAGCATAGTACCCCTGAGTTCCACTGAAATGAACAGTAACTGCTCTGGTGCCTCTTGTAGGTCCTATAGGCCCTTCTTTGGGACACCTGGTACAGAGAATAAAGCAAGAGCCACAAGAGGAATACTACAATTATTTGAGTAGCACTAAGGAACTGATTTGATTAGTACATGTATGAAATTGAATAAATGTTAAGCACTGACTTAATGGATAATTTCTATTATTCCCAGTTTCCAGTATGTCTTCAATATGTAATGGACAAAAAAGCAGAAAGAGCTCTTAGTCTGTCATTTAGATGCAAATGCTCTCCCTGAAATAAATCTATGACAAGCTCCAGATAGAAATGGCACTAACAGTTAACTTATGCAAATATTTTAAAATAGCAAATAGAACATTAAGATTGTGTCAGAATTTATCAGCTCCTAATTTTAAGCCTTGAGTACTTGAAAGAAACATAAGAGCAATGTAGCAAACAAAATGTAGCTGCAATCCAGGAGCCACTTTGACCACGCTGGGCCTTTTCAATCCCCCTCCCCCAAACTTCTTGCACTGAACCTCGAACCACTTTGAAATGTTTCAAAAGTGGTTTGGTAAGTAAGGCTACTATTTGAAAGAAGGGAGAGATGAATCGGATGTCACTAGATGACCCTGTGGGTTGCAAACTATATAAGTAAACATTTTCAGTGTTGTGGGAAATGATAATTTCATTTTAGTGGATTATTCCTTAGTAACCAGATACTTTAGAATGGGGCAAGCAATCATGTTTCCAATTGTTTATATGTTAAATGTCTGCGGTAAAGCAATGTGATATGCAGCATTCAACCATTATTGCACAGTTTTAAATTAAATAAATTAATGAACCTCAAATTTCATTTAAAAGGCCACAGTGGTCTTCTGAAGTTTGGAAGGGTCAGACTTTAAGAGGCATTTAACATTTTTGTTTGTTTCAACTACTGTCCTCTAATTTTCCAGGTGCTTTTTATGTTGAGTGCTTAAGAATTGTACTGTATTGTCTAACAGTAAATGGAAGAACAGAACCTTTTACATTGCAAATTAAAATAATTGAAAGTAATTATAAATAGTTGTTTTTATCAAAATAAACTTACAAGTGTCTCCCCCCCCCCAAGTGTCTAAGGGTGCACTGCTATGCATGTTTAGACAGAAAAAAGTCCTACAACCCCCAGCATGTGCCCACCAGCACGGATTGCACCCTAACTTGAGTAAAAGTAAAAGCAGTACAGTAAAACCTTGGATTGCGAGTAACCTGGTCTGCAAGTGTTTTGCAAGATGAGCAAAATTTTTTAATACAATTTGTGGAGGAAGAGGGGGGGCTGGCTGGCCCTTTCCTACCCTTTCCTACTCCAAAGGAAACCCAGCACTTGCCACCATGTGGCCCGGAAGGGGGGGCTGGCTGACCCGCCACCACCCCACCCTTGCCTACTGGCAAAGGAACCAAGACCCTCTGAGATCTCAAGATACCAGACTGCCAGCCTCAGCTGTCTGCAATCCTACTTGGATCTCTGTTTAGGGACCCGCCTTCAATTCTGTAACCTGGATTTAGATACTGAACTCACAGAGCACTACAAAACCCATTTGGGGTGAAACCAAGACAAGGTTTATTCTGGTAGCATCTTACAACAAAATTAGGGAAATGAGAGAAGCATACAAAATAGAGAGACAGACACTTTGGTACACAGTAAAGCTACAAAACAATAAAACCTGATTCCTTAAGATCTCTCAGACACACACCTGTTACCTGAGGGTGTTCTCTTCAAGGGTTAGATCCAGCACAGCCCTGCCGCCCGAGGAGAACTACCCCATCTACCCGCAGGTCTGAGATGGGTAAACTCCCACAAGGCTTGCCTTTCACCAGAGCCCTCAATCCAGCTAATTTTACCAGGAGCTGCCTGGGGTCGGTTCCTGAGCCCCCCCCCCTAAAGGCTTGGGCCCCTCGCTGGCACGCTGCCATGCCGGGCACGCTACCAAAAGGACTAAGACCAAGAACAAAGGCTACACGTGGGGAAATAGCTCTTCCCCCTCCCCTTTTCTGTAGCCTTCTTGCTTCAGCCAATCAATTTGAACTTCACCTGGCCAGGCAGCGGGGAGGGAACTGGCCAGGCAGGGGGAAGGGAACTCATGAGTCATGGCTTGAACTATATTTACATATGAACGCTTTCAGCCTGGCACCTCCAGACCTCCAGGCGCCAGGCCCCATCCCATGTTCCATGCACCTTTCGCTTCCTCCCAGCCCCCACTTGGTTTACACATGAGGAGGTGTGTGTGTGTGTTTGTTCGTGTGTTCCTGCATGCATGCAGGAACCCCCAAAAGCTCCACACAATTTAACTTGATAAACGAGCGAGGTCTTGCAATACGAGTACGGGGAAATTTGCTTTGATATACGAGTGCTTTGGATTACAAGCACGTTTCCAGAACGAATTATGCTTGCAAGCCAAGGTTTTACTGTATAATAAACACTACGTACATCAGTAAAATAGGCAAAACATGCACACTTGCCTCTTTACCCAAGTATTCTGGCCAGTAGGTATACCTTCTGCAGAATATGGATTTTGCAGACTTTGCCACCTGTCAAGGTTCCTCTGCCCCTATTCACTTATTTCCCAAGAAAGCTGATTATTACATTTCCATCCTGCCTTTCTGGCAAAAATGGCACTCCAGTGACCTGTAAGACTGCAGGAGTTTGTGTGTTTAAAACAGACAAAGACAACAGGGGGGGCATGGCTCCGTTGTAGAGCACATCCTTTGCGTACAGAAGGTCCCAGGTTCAATCCCTGTCCTCTCCATATAGGGCTGGAAAAATTCCTGCCCGAGATCCTAGAGAGCTGTTGCCTGTCAGAAACAATACTGGGCTAGATGACCCGTGGTCTGAATCAGTATAAGGCAGCTTCCTATGTTCCTAGAGGTGTCAGAAGTTATGACTGGACATATTTTTAGCTTCTGCTCCTGCACTCTCCTCCCCACCTCCAAAGGCATGGTGGTCCCACTGCCTCAATCCATTTGTTGGTCATGTTGGGAGTGTGACCAAGGTGCGTGTGTGTGATATAAAAATACATGTCATATGGAAATGTCACATTCGGCAAGCATTGATTAGGCTGCTGCTGTGCCAGAAGCTGGGGACAAATAGAAATACTGTTGCTGTGAAGGATCACTAGCAGGATCCTTTGTGTGAGTTCGGCGCTTAACGGGTTAACCGGCACTGAGTTACAGCCCGTACGAGCGCTGGCGACCGCCTGCGAGGCTTTTGCGCACAAGAGGAAACCGCAGCCCTTTAAATGACCAAATAAGGCTTTTATTTGTTTATACAAAACACAGAACGGAACTAACAGCTCTCCAGGAATACTACAATGTCAACACAACCTTAGTTGACCCCCTGCGTTACTCAATGAACAGGCTCCTAGACTAGCGGATTGAATCTGGTCAATTACCTCAGATCAGAGACTCTACGCCTAGTCAGTTTCAGCCTGGCTCCGGGTCGGCCAATCCGGGGATGAGACTGGCTTATTCGGGCTGCCGCTTGAAGGACGAAGCTGGCCCCGATGTACCCTGGTTCCCAACAACCCTTTACCGGAAGGGAGAGGGGTTTTCTACCCTGGAGTTCCCGCTCTCCCCGCCCTCCAGGTCAGGTGGGGGCTTATGCCTGCCCCCTTCGTTTCAGGTGGGCTTATTCCTGCCCGGGAAGAAGGTGACGCACTGGTACTTTACAGGTCTTTGAGACTGCCCTGATAGCTTGATGGTCTTTGATGGTCCTTCCTGGGTTTTTGTGGATCTCCACCGAGACTCTTCTTTGTTGGGGATGACGACCTGTCTGGCTGCTTCTCCTGTGACTTCACCCCTCCTCCCTTAGGGGAAGACTGTGTGTGTGTGTGTGTGTGCAGACTTGTGTTGGGCTTTCTCCACAGTTGCACTGCTTTTAAGTTCCCTAGATGCACCTTATTAGAATGCTGCACTAGATGGAGATAAGTGACTTCTCAGTTTGTGCCCCTGGACAAGGGATCTAAAAGCCAAAATATCTGTGGAGAAAGCCAACCTAAGCCCCCTGCCTGACACACACACACTCACCAAGGAGGGGGGAAGGAGAGCCAAAGGGGACAAACAACATCTACATAGAATCACCCCAGGGGGGAAGGCAGGAAGCATCACCAGGTTTGTCAATGCTCTTGCATATCAGCCCCATCTACATAAGACTTGAATACCTCTCCAGGGCAGACGCTTCGGCACCCCTAAGAAATGGCCACTCAACACCATAGGATGGGACCATTAAGCAAGTGGCTTCAAAGGGACCCCATCCCACGGGGGGGGGGGAAGGTGTCACCCCACCTGACCCAAAAGGCCGCCCCTCAGGGAGAGTGTCAACCCACCTGATCACGGAGGGAGGGGCTACCTGAAACACCAAGGTATAAAACACCCTGCACAAGGGAACTTTTCTCTGGACCTGATCAGCAATCTTGCCCATGCCTGGGGTAAGGGAATGAAGGATCAGCAACCCCGGGAAACCAAGCTGAAATCACTGGCTGCTTGGGTTGACCAGACCCCCGGGAAACCAAGCTGAAATCACGCACAAGCCGCTTGGGTAGACCGGGCCTCCGCCGGGAACCCAGCTAGCCGCTTGGGTAGACCAGGCCTCCGCCGGGAACCCAGCTAGCAGTGTGCGGTTGACCGGGCCTCTGCTGGGACCCGAGCTAAACTAGCTGAGAGCCCTGAAATCACGTTGTCCTTGAGGCTTTTGCTTGTTACTTTGTACCGTACTGATAAGCTGTATTGCTGGCGTGGGTCTGAGTTTGTGAAGGTAATTTTGTAAATAAACTTGTTTTCTAAAAGATACTTTTGTGGCTATAAGTTATCCCTTTGTTCTGGGCTAAGGGTGAGACGCTGGGGACGTTGGAGAAGGCCCGCCCCAGGACTCACTACCCCCTTAGCATTGAACCCGTGCAGAAGACCAGGTTGTCGGTCTTCCACTATATCAAATCACTCTTATTCCTGTATTTGCTGCTGCTTCCTAACATCTGTTCTACAAAAGGCAAACTAGTGTGGTTCAGAGATAAAGATAATAAGCAAGTCAACAGAGGGCTGGCCTGAGCCCTAAATATCCCAAATCAATTCCACTTCAGTTAATTTCCTCCAAATCACATCCACATCCACCACCACCCAGTTACATTCCCACCCAGGTGTGGAGGTTGCCAACACATAAATGGCCATGGGCAGGTCTATCTTCTTTGTGAAAGATGCAGCTGGTGAACCAGCCAAAGCTGGTAAAAAGCATTCCTAGCAATGGCCACCTAGCATCCAAAAGCAAGCACCTGATCAAGGAGTGCCACACAAAGCTATAAACTTTTGCCCACATCTAGTCCTTCACTGATCCCAAGCAATAATTCAATCTTGGTAATCTTATGGATCAGTGAGGGCTAAGATAGTCATAGTGTATATTTCTTCATTATTTTGCAGTCTACCCTCCCTCGCCCCCTCCCCGCCCTTGATGATCAGGTGGGCTGGTCTCGCCTCGCGGGGTGTTGGCACCTTTCGGGTGTTGGCATCTCTTGGGCACTTTGCAGCTCTTTGAGACTGCGCCCCCACCTCCGAAATGTGACCGTGGAAAGGGGAAAATATGTCAGGGTTCAGTAGTGTGCTCAGGCTTTCTCTCCACACTATATTTCTATTTAAATTATAAGAATTCTTCCTAAATTTGCATCTACACATACAAATTAGCTCATGCAAATTTGTCATCTGTTTTGGTAATGCATTTCCTCCTTTTTCGGGCAATTCATAAATGGCTACCTTATGGACGGTTGAATGGCCGCCGGCCCAGCGCTCGATTTGCCTCTGCGATTTGCATAGCTCAGTAACCTGACCGAGCGCCTGAAAGGGGTTGGGAAAAGACCTTCCCGAGCATGCGCAGAAGAGATTTAGCCTGACCTTCAGGTTAAAGATTCAGAAGGCTCTTCCCGAGGCCGTTTCCCACCTTCACGCACAACCACCACCCCCAGCTATGACTACTCCAGGCGAGGATCTTCTCGCCTTCTCCTTCCCTCCTTCCTCCCCGCCGACACGGTGACATTCGCTCCGCCTCCGTCATGGGCTCACTGTGCGCAAGCGCAGCCGTGCTGCTAGAGGCGGCGGCGGCGGCGACTACGAAGGGGGAGGGCAGAACGTTACGCCACGCGAGACGGGACTCGACCGAACGTAGCGGGCGGGGTCACGAACTCTGACCTCCCAGAGCCGAAGCCGCACCGACAAATAAACCCTCAGGAGCTATTTCTTCGCCGCGCCTGTCAGGTAAGAGGCAGAGAGGGTGGGGATATGGAGAAGGAAGCCTCAGCGTCTGAGAGGCCTTGCCCGTCGGCTGGTGCTGCCGCTTCGGGGTACCTCCCTGTCGCGGCCTGTTCCGTGCCTTGCAGCAGCGGGAGGGCGCCGCTCCTCATGTGCCGCTGTTTGTAGCAGTGGCGGCAGCAGCAGCTCCTCCCGCCGCCGCCCCCCTGACCTTTCACCCACAGGAAAGGCTTGCGTCTCCCCTCCCCGGATCCCGGCCGCGCCCCGGGGCCCGCTCCTCTCCTCTCTCCAGGCCCAGCTCCTTGCTTCGTGGGGACTCGAGCGCGATGGAGTCGGAGCCCGCCGCTGTGCCGTGTGGGCGGAGTTGGAGGTTACCAGCCTGGCCCTGTTGCAGCAGCCATTTTGTGCCTGCGACTGACAGCCGCTTGGGCCTCACTCCGATAACGGGGGCCCGCCTGGCTTACGGGCGGCCCCTCCTGCTTGGTTAGACGATGAGCCTTACCACTCGCAAACTGCAGATGAAGCGGGGGAAGCTGTGACTGTACTGTAGCACTTTCTTCCTATAACATTGATTGTGCCTTCATGCCAAAACATCAAAGCCTTTGCACATAGACATGCTAGTTTACTATGTATTGGAATGTATTTTTGGTGTGGGAGCGTTCGAACGTGAGCATCACCCGCAATCTAGTGGCACAGTCACGTAGAGTTGGGTTCAGCACTTCTTCGGTTCTTAATGAGAATTAGGCCTGAATAGTACATAGGAGTATAGGAAGCTGCTGTATACTGAGTCAGGTCATTGCTCCATCTAGCCCAATATTGTTGACGCTGACTGGCAGCAGCTCGCCAGGGTTTCAAGTAGCAGCATTTCCCAGCTTCCCCGGTGCCGTGGATTGAACCTGGGACCTTGTGCATGCAAAGCATGTGCTCTTCCATATACAAATTAATGGAGGATGATGCTATCAATGGCTTTTAGTCTTGATGGCTGTATGCTACCTCCAGTATTGGAGGCACTATGCCTATGTACACCGGTTGCTGTGGAACACCATCGGGCGCATGGTATTGAACTCATGTCCTACTTGTGGGTTTCTGTCAGGCAGCTGGTTGGCCACTATGTGAACAGAATGCTGGACTAGATGAACCTAGGTCTTATTCATTATGGTTCTTATATTCCTATCCCGTCCTATTTCATGCACAAAGGTGATCAATTATTCGGGTTGATAATCATTGTTGAGTAAAAAGTAAACTCCAGTACATGCCCTCTCATAGATTTCATAGATCATAGAGTTGGAAGGAGCCTACAAGGCTATCGAGTCCAACCCCCTGCTCAATGCAGGAAACTAGAGGAGGGGTCTCCCATCCAAGTAATAACCAGGCTTGACCCTGCTTAGCTTTCCACACTCCGACAAGCTGAGTCAGCGTAAGCCACAGGCCTGTTATTACTAGTTACTTTCCCTTTTGACAGCATAAGCTCTGGGGAGTGGTGTTTTGGCACAGTGAAAGTAAAGGACATACCTACATTAAAGGTTTTCCCTGGCTTTCTCTCCACTTTTCATTCTTAAAATGGATTTGTCAGAGGTGCAGTTGACTGAAAATAAATTCTATTTATAACTTGCTATTAAAATATAGTTCTTAAATCTGCTTTTCTTTGTTTCTCATATTAATATTACCGCCCTTTAATACTGGAGTGTTGTCACTTGAAAGCAACATGGGGACTTTTTGGAAGATTTCAGCTCATTAAATATGTACATGTATAGAAGCTGTAATAAAATAATGTAATGAGAATTGAGATATATGGTTCCTTTACTGTAACTTGCATGAAAATGCACTTAGTAGATACTTAGTGCTCATGAATATTATTTTAATACTGTTGTTTAAAGAAGCATTCCTATGGCCCCTAGACAGCATCTGATTCCCTGATCTGAGGTCAGAGACAACGCTTGAATTGGAGAACCAACCCCCCCTCCCCCAACCCTTCTCAGTCACCTTGGAAAGAACTGCACTGGCTTCCCTCTGAGGTTGGGAAAGTGACCTTGGAGAGGGGGAAAAGGAGGCATTTTGGTGAGAGGGGAGGAGACTGGAGAAGCCAGGATACAAGCTATTCTGAGGCCTCTCCAGCTGTCTTCCCTTCCCCTCTGAAACGCTCCAGCTAGACAGACAAAAAAACCAGTCTAGTGAAAAATGCAGGGCGCGAGGACTGGAAGGCAAAGACCGCCTGTACCACTCCTCCTGCTCTGCATTTGATGACCATAAGCCTCCCAAGTTCAAGGGCTTATGACCATTGAGGGTGCAACCCATAGAATTGCACCCTAAATTGATTTTGTAGTATTTGTATTTTAAAATATCTTTGGGGCTCACCAATAGGTGGCGTAGAAATAGATAGATAGATAAATTTTATTTCGGTCACAGACCAGAGATGGTGGCGTAGAAATGTTTTTATAAACTAAATAAATACACTGTTTCTTAAATCCATAACCTCTAACTATTTGATTCTGCCTCTTGATGTGTGAGTCAACTAAGTTTTTCAACTAACTCAAGGAACCAAAAGCTCAAAGATTGCATACCAACAAGCTGCAATTTATTTGAAGAATGAAATTAGAAATAGTGAGATGGGAAACAAAATAAAGTTGAGTTTAATACTTTTGTCTTTGTTTTTAATACTTTATTTAGAAAAGTAATATGCAGTATAAAAATATACCAGAACATAAGTAATAATTTCAGTAATTCTATAAGAAAACATTACAATAATCTATTAAGCATTGTGATGCAACTCTTCTCAATCCAACTGAGCTTAATAGTATTCTACTATGTTTAGTCCTATAGGGGACAATGTATAAAGCTTTGGACCAAGTTCTTTAAAGTAGCCCTAAAGCTCTAGCAGGACATTCTAATTTCCTCAATTTTTGTAATAATCCACCTTCAAAATGCCTGTATATGTAGATATTGCCATTATATCCACATAAAATCTAATTTTAATATGATTACGTACATTACCAGGCAGATGGAGCAACATTAGATTATTATTTTTTTGTAAGCTTCCATGCTGCTGAATAACAGTAACTAAAGTTATTCTTTGTATTCATGTGATCTCAAAGCTTAAGAGAGACAATTCTTTCAAAAGTAATTAGGTTGGTGAATTGGATCAAGATTGGTTCTACTGCAGCAGTTGGAGCAGAGTACCTTTTTCAGCCATTACTGCTTTCTTATAAAAAATATATATCACATGTTTATTGGATGGGATTCAGCATGTCGTGAGAAAACTTCTGCTTGTACAATGGGACTTTCTCCTCCTCCCCCCTGCAGCTCCCTGCACCCTCCCAAAATCTGCTCCAAAAATTTCCTTAACTCTCTAGTGCAGGTTTTGAGGATGCACAGCGTGCTGCAGGGGAATTATCCCCCTCTCAGTTTTGTTGATGGAAACTGTTCTGTCAGCAGAAGTACTCCGTTGAATTCCACGCAGATTTCATGGCTATATATTTCCCTGTCCAAACAAATGCTCAAATTTGCTAGATAGGTTGAGAGAAAATAATCCTTTTTTTTTTTAAAGCTATCAAAAGAAAGTGCTCCCGAAAAGAGGGTGGAATGTTGATTCCCCTTTCCAGAGTACCTAGAGTCTCAGGGAAGTGTGGAAAAGGTGGAGGGGACTGAGAACAGTCAGAGCAATACTTAAAACTAGAGGATCGTACCCGAAAGGGGGAGATGAACTTGCCACCCCCTTTTTGGGGGGGAAACCCTTCGCCACTTTACTTTTCAACTGACAGCTCTCTATTTGAGACCTGTCAAGTGTGTTCAAAGCAAGCTATATGCAGCCTCGCTTGATCAGCGTCCATGGATGTTGCCTACTGCAGTTTGACAGCAGGCAGGTACCATGGTATTGGCCAGGCCAAGGCTCCACATTTCAGTCCTTTGTAGGTGCGCACCTGCGAAAGACCGAAAAATTATTTTTAAAATAATTATGAATGAAATTGTGCACATTTACCAAAAAAGAATAAGGAGCCAGTGATGGTCACTCCAAAGTCCCACTCAGACATCAGTGGAGTGGCTGTCACTGGTGGTGGTGTGAGGCTGTGGAAAAAGCCCCCCAAAAGCCATGAACAAAAAGGGATCACGATTAGAGCAGGAGGGAGAGACAAGATGGGTTCTGCCATGCAGGACTCTGGGTTACCGACTGGTGGACCAGGGGGAAGGAGGGGGAGAGCAACCCACCTTAAACCCAATTGTCTTGTCAGGTGCACTGTGTGCTGTAAATAACCCACTCTGTGTAGCTTATTCGCAGGGTGGGTTGTTGTCTCGTGCAAACTTGCTTATTGTGTGTTAAATTTCTTTTATTGTAAACAACCTTGGAGGCCTGGTATCAGACAGAAAGGTTGCATATAAATCTATCTATATACTTTAACTAGCTGTGACTCTTCAGTGTTTCAGGCAAAGTCATTTTCTAGCTCCTTCTAACTGAAAATATTGGAGAATGAACTTGAGGTTGTTTACCTGAGCTTATGGCTCCATCCCAAAGAGCTCCTATGACTTACTCAATTTCTTCAGGGTTGTCAATAGCATTGGTTGCACACACATACTTTTTCTTAAAGCTCATAGTAGCCATTGTATTTGATGTATTGCGCCAAAGTTTTCAGGCATCATCTGGTGATTTAAGCATGATAGCAATCCCTACATTGACTTTTTCAGTACAAATTGTAATTGTAAATGAAACTGATCTTGAACATGTCTCTATCCTGGAAAGGTGGGAAGGCTGTCTGTTCATCCACTTAGAACGCAATCCTATCGAGATGAGTATCATTCTCCGAACTCGGATGCTCCCGCTCATCCAATGCAAAGCGGGAGGAGCAGCGGAGGCAATCTTCACCTCCCTGCTCCTCCTGCTCTGCATTTTCACTAGCCAGCCATTTGCGAGGGGGTAGGGGAGGGGGAATCTGAGCTCAGATTCCCAGCTCCAAGGCTGGAGCACTGTCTCCAGCATCCTAGGAATCCAAATTATCTTGTGGCCTTTCAGACAATGTCTAGGGGCCATAGGATCATTCCCTCCCTGTGTCAGATTTTACATTTTGTTTTGGTGCCTTACAGTCCTGTCTTGGTTTCTCTTCTATAGTTAAACAGATATTGAAGAAGAAAATGTTTCCGTGCTAATAGTAATGTTAATAAAGGTGGCTTAGATTCCATTATTTTCATCATTGTATGCAGATTCCAATACAGCTGTAACATGTGTATCCTAATCTCATGCTTTTAAGTTTTGATGCAAGTCCCATTGATGTAAGCTGGACCTGAAATTTAAAACTGCTTTCCTGATATTTAAGTATTCTCCCAATTATATTCCTGCATTTTGATGTGTTTTTAATTGCCTTTATATGGAAGCAGTTCCTGTAATATGTCCAACAAAGTGGCATATGTGGCAATAATCTATGTTGCTATAATCTGTTTCGTGTGTGTGTTTTAAAGCAGCCCCATAAATTATTAGTAGTTGCTGGGTAGAGAGGCTGAACTTATTTAAAAAGCTCTCCCAGGGATCAAGGGGGCTATTGGTTAAAATAATTGTAGACCAGCTTAGTTTTTCCCAGCTAGTGGATTGAGTCTTGAGTAAGCACTGAGGTTACTGAGGTGATTACTCATGAATAATTGGGTTGTGTGATTTGCACACCTGCAAAAGGTAGCAGCAGAACATTCTGTAGGGATAGTATCCTCCATACTAGTAATTTGGGTTTTCTGGAAATTTTTGAATTGGAAAATTTTGTATGCAAATTACTTAGGCTACGGTAATTTTTATCAGAATATTTTCCATTTGTATTGGAAATTTTTCTGATGCCCTAGAGCAGGGCTGGGCAGAAAGTAGATCTCCAGAAGCCCCTGCCAGCATTGCCAGTGGTCAGGAATGCTGTGACTTGAAGTCCAAATCATCTGGAGATCTATTTTCTGCCCACCTCTGTCATAGATGCAGTGGTAGGCAACTTGTGGCCCTCCAGATGTTTTGGCCTACAAGTCCCATCATACCTCACCATTGGTTATGTTGGCTAGCGCTGATGGGAGCTAAAACATCTGGAGGGTCACAACTTGTCCACCCCTGCCATAGAGAGTTATCTACCGCATTTTTCCGTCTATAAGACGCCCCCATGTATAAGACGCCCCCCACTGGGCAGTTTCGCAACCGCGCGGTTCTCCCCTTGGCTTACTTCCGTGTATCAGACGACCCTCAATTTTTAGTCTAACAATTTTAGGAAAAAGTATAGTCTTATACATGGAAAAATACTGTAATTTAGCATATTTGTTTTACTTATATTTAGTACGCAACAAAGCTAAAAAAAAGTACCTGGGGTTGTTGTTGTTTTTGTCCCAATACACCACAAGTATTTGACCTGAAATATTTGAGGGGGAAATGAAAGCACACTTAGCATGAATTAAATGTTATATTATATAGAATTTTTATTGGAAAACCTGTGAAAAATTAAAGACTATAGCATGTACTTCCCTTACATTGTTCATATTTAAGGAAAAAAACAAAGCTACTGAAAGCTGTTGACACACTAGGGTCATTTTCCCATGCATGTTTGACAGAAAATGTTCTACAACTCCTAGCATTCCCCAGCTAATCTAAACATGCATAGGATTGCTCCTAATCCATTTTAGCAACCCAAAAACTGTGCATGATATGTTGATAAGCACTTGTCTATTTCAACAGAGTTCAGTTCTCTACCACTGAGGTTGTTTGGGCACCTTCAGTTTTGCTATCACTACTTACCAGTTACACTTCACACAGACATACTGTATATGTATTTCAATGACATATGTGTATTCTCTTATATGTGCTAGGGATAATCACATGAAAACATTAATTACAACTTTGAAACTGCCAAGCTTGCCTAACATTGTATTTGCAGTTGGCATCCATTCATTGTTACTAATGAAAATAAAGCACTGGAACATTTTCCTCCATATATCACTGCTCCCTACAGTAAGCTATGTGCTTAGCTCAAAATACAAACATGGCTAAGGACACCTCTCAATGGTTTGGATGCCTGTTCTCTGCTTCATCATGAAAGTTAAGTTTTGTCATGCCAGGTTGCCAGTAAGATGCTGTAAATATCTTCATTGTTAAAGAAATGGGAAATTATTGATATACTATTCAGAATGTAGTATAATGGTTTAATAATATAGGTCATGCATCAATTAGTTTCAGTCCCAAATGCATGTTGCTAGTTATGGGTACTAGACACACCCCAAAAAGTTTCCTGCTTTATAAATAGGGAATCCAGAATGATGAGCATAATCATGGAATGCACTTTCATTCTCTACTGTATAGTTGGCAGGTGAAAACTGAATTTCTGGTACAGCTGGAGTGCCTCGGTCCTGTATATGTCAGAGTGGGTGAATGAGCATTTTTGTCCAAATGCTCCAAATGAGCATTTGATACAATATCTGAACTTGGTGAAAATTTGACACAACACTAACACATATTTCATGCCTCCAACTATTTTGTTTTATTCCTGATAAACATAATATTTGAAGGCTGTCTCTCCTTCGCCCCCATCACACACAGCAGGTTCCTGTGCAGGTTTGCATGTATCAAGACAGTTATATGTGTGCAAGCCCCTTCTTATGAACCTAATAAACTGCTGGATTGGGACCAGATAATTATTGAAAGAGTTAAAAAAAACATAGGGTGGTTAATGGCCATTAACAAGAAACGGTAATTAAATACAACTTCTAACACTTTCAGCTTTCCTCAGATGCTGGAAGGGAATGGCTGGGTATAGATACTGAAGAATCCAATCTACAGCTGTTCTCAGATAAATAGTCTTGTTTTTACCAGTATAAACATGCTATAAAAGTGCATGTCTTCCCACAGTTGCCCCCCCCCCCTGCAAAACTATACTCACTTACTTGGGAGAAAGTCCCATTGAACTCAATGAGGCTTATGCCTGAGTAGACATCTATAGGATTGTAACTGTTAATGTATTAAGAAGGCAGTCACTTGTACAGATAAAAGCTCTTAATTTTCAGCAGATAATTGCCTCTTTGATAAGTTGATTTATATATTTCTGGATTAATAATAAATATTGCATTCTAAAGTAGTTACTGACAAAATCTTCACATCATATATTTAAATGTTGTAAAAATCTGTATCATTGTTATTCTGTTAGTTCTTTGAGAGATAAAAAAAATTAGAAATTCATTTTCATTCTGTAAACCTTTACAATAAAATATTTACAGCTAAAATTATCTTTTATTTAATCATAGGAGTCTCCAGAAAGTGATTATGCATACAGGAAGTGGAATATAACATTGGTACCTGGGGTAAGCAGAATGCTGACCTGCAGACATCCTTAATTGCATTAGTATATTTTTTAAGTGCAGAGAAATTCCTCCCTTAATTTGCTTCATACTGGCTTTGTCCTGTAATAGCTGGTGCCTCCAGCTTCCCATAAAATTGATTTGCAATGTTGGCATTTTGTGCAGTGAGTATCTGGAGCTCCAGTTGAAGTATAGGATTTACCTCACTGTACATGTCACGCATTTTGGCTATAGGGCACTTGGCCAGGAATCCACAAACCCAGACACACTTTCTTTTTCTGCATATCCAGTAAAGTTCCTCTCTTGCGAGTTCTCTGCACATTGCAGAGAACAAGAAGAGGAAGAGGTGTTCCACTGTTCCAGACTGAGGATCAGTCCTACTCCCCTCTGAGTTCTGGCATGTCCAGATTATTTGGTGAGCAGGGAGGATCTTTGTTTTTGCTTGCACCAAGCTTGGAGAAAGAAAAAAGTAGCATGAATGCCAAGGAAGTCAGACCATTGGTCCATCTAGGTTAGTATTTTGTATGCTGACTGGCAGTATCTCTAGTTTCAGACAGGAAGCTCTCTGTACTACCTAAAGTTACCAGAGACTCACCCTGGGAACTTTTGAATGCAAAGCATGTGTTCTACCACTGAGCTACAGCTCTTCTATCTTGCTGCTTCCCATTTCCCCAGTGCCTGTTCCATGGAGGAAGAGAAGCCCTTCCCTTTTCTGAAGCCACAGGAAGTAACCATCTCTCCCCTGAGTTCTCTGCATGTGCTAGAAGACATGCCTGTGCCAATTAAAAACAATGATTTGCTAGTAAGCCACACCAAAATTAGTGGACCCCCATCTCTTGGCTCCATCCACATGCTGTAGAAGAGGATTGTGACCTACAGAAAGTCCACATTCCCACTTGCCCCTGATTTACTAACTATAGAGGCACTGTAGCATTTATATCTCCACTTTGATTCTGCATTTGTAGAGCAGGTTAGAAAACATTATTGGTCTTTAAAAACAACAATGGAAAGGAATAGATGTAGGTTTTAAAAGAAATTATACCCTTGTGAGAATCTATGTGGTGTTGAACTTAAGATTGTTTTTAAAGGTTTCGTAGATCTTTGTTTGCCTACTGTACTTTTCGGTCTGTTCAGATGATACTAGGACTTCACAATGTAAGAAAAATACTAAGGCCACAATCCTAAAAATACTTTTGTAGAAATAAATTTAGTTGGGATAAAGTAGGATTTAATTCCAACTAAATGTGGCTAGTATTGGAATGCCGCTATGAGTATAAATAGCATATGTCCCAGCCAGATAGTTTAAAATCTGTGATAGTTTTGCCATTTACTTCAATATAGTGTAGATACTGTCCTGGATGTATTTTTACTTTTGTGCCCTAAGTAGGTCTTCATGAAGATGTATGTCCCCAGACATGAGAGAAAAATAGTAAAGGCAAGGCAGGTGCTTAGAAGGACAGGGGAGTATCTGTCCCAATTTCTGAAGGCAAGCAAGGGAAATGCTATTTCCATTTGCCCTGTTGGCTATAATTTTGTCAGTGCAATGGCTTTTTAAAGTCATCTCATTGCCTGAAGAACGCACAGACACAAGGGAGGAAATGCCAATGGCAGAGTGATCTACAAGGTAATCAAAACCTCTCATGCTGGAGAAGGCTGGAACTACGACAACTAAACTTGCAAGGGAACTATAGTTCATGTGTTATACGATCATCTGCTTCTAAATCCGGTGAAGGCTGATAGCTCAGTAATGAAACATATGCTTTGTATGGAAAAGGTCCTGTCTTTATTTCCTGGAGTGGGAAAAGACTCCTGTATGAAACTGTAGAACAGTGGTGAGGAAACTTCATCATACAAGTCCTTCCCATCTCATCTGTCACCTCTCCCTGCCAGGCCAGCACCACTCTTGGGCACACCCCCTCGCCTTTTCCACAGAGATCTGGCGATGCAAGAAGTGATATGGCCTCCTACTGCATCGCCAGATCACTTGGATTCCTCTCTGTGCACTGTGAAAGGGGTAGACCCTTTCTCGGTGCCCAGAGAAGAAATACAGTGAGAGAGAGAAAGAGAAGTGGGGGAGGGAGAAGAGGAGAGAGAGAATATTACTTTGGCTACCTCCACTTTGGTTTTGGCCATGCCCACCCCTGGGATGTGGACCCCGGAGGATTACGGTATGTAGAAATGAATGTGGCCTTTGGCCTGAAAAAGGTTCCCTACCCCATGCTAGAGAACAGTTGCCAGTCAATAGTGAGCTAGATGAACCAGTGGTCTGACTAAGTGTAAGGTAACGTCCTAGGTTCCTGAATCCTTTATAAAGGGTTGGGGGGAATAAAGGAATAGAGAATAAATTGAGGATCTGACCTTATGAATATGTCGGATAAATATTTTAATTAAAATTTATTTTAAAAATCATTCAAGCGCTGTCACGAAAGTTACATGTATGACATCACAAGGCATATAGTAATTATGGTATATAAATCCCAATATTTATAATTAATAGTGTTAGGGTGCAGTCCAGTTGGGATGCCCGTAGCCCTCTGAACTCAGAGGATTATGGGTATCCTATGCAGGGTGAGAGGAGTGCGGAGGTGAAGGTCGCCTCTGCGTTCCTCCCACACTGGAAAGCACCTAGACAGCTGCCCTGCCAAGCACTATGCACCTCCCACCCTGCAAAGCACTATGTCCAGCGGCCATAGGATTGTGCTGTTAATAATTGTATAAGATGCTTTGTGTGTCTTTTATGACTGAAATAAATAATATTTACAGTTTTGTGCAGAATTCTTAAAATATTATTAAAGTTTGTTGTCAATATGCCACCACAACCTCAAACGTAGGGTTTTCCAATTTCCATGTTTAACAGAAATGTATGTCTAAAGTTTGTTCAGTCAGTTAAAACCCGAAATTAAACAAACCACTGTGAAAATTAAGAATCCAACAAGAATAGCAAATATGTATTTATTTGATTTGTAAGATCTTGTATAAAACCAGGCTGGATAGCTTGGTATAATAGGTTTTGCAACAGCAGAGAATCCATTTTGTGATTGATGGGTTTGAACAAATTGGCTAGCTTTCAGTTTTAAGCAAAATGTAAAATATGCATTTTGAGTATATACCTTTGAGTGCATGAAATACTGAAGTTAACTACCACACAAATAATATGTCTATCAGAATATGCCAGTGCTCTAGCTTTTTTAAACATGAATTACATTTTTTAGAGAGTGGTAGAATATTACAGAAGCTGAAACAGCTATGAAATATAAATTGCACTGTGATTGTTATCTTGACACTTTCCTATAGAAATACTTGCAGTTATAGCCTGGTTGATTTGGGGATTTATGCTGATTGATTTGGGGAACTCTGTAAAAAAAAAGTGTGTTGTTTGTGAAATAAGGTTATCTACAGGGAAATTTATGAAAATATTTCACTTATAGCTGACAAGTAATTGTTCATTATTAACTTTTAACATTCCTCAAAAAAGCACTTGGAAAATGTCTGTTTTGCAACTGAACTCATTTAAACCAGACAAGTTAAACCATAAGTGATAGGTCTATCTTTTTGCTGCAGCCATAATTCAAATCAGAGGCAAATATGGGGACTTGTCCATACCTATCACATTGGTATAACAATAACTCGTTTAGATCGCAATCCTATTGATTGCCCCTCAATGATCAGAAGCCCCCAAACTCAGAGCCTTCTGATCATCCAATGCAGGGCAGGAGGAGTGGCAGAAACGATCTTTACCTCCTCATCCTCCCACCCTGCATTTTTTGCTAGACAGGCTTTTTTGCCCATCTAGCAAAAGTGCTTCAAAGGGAAGGAGGCTGGAGAGGCCTCAGGATAGCTTGTATCCCGGCTTTCCAGTTTCCTCTCTTCCCCACCCACCAAAGCGCCCCCTTTTCCCCCTCTCTAAGGTTGCTTTTCTGACCTCAGAGGGCAGCAGGCACGGTTCTTTCTGCACTGGCTGTAAGGGGGAGGGGGGAGTCAGATCTCTGACTTCACCTTCCGAAGTCAGAGTGCTGTCTCCAACCTCGGAGGGGGGAAGCCTGTGGCCCCCTCAGACAAGGTCTAGGGGCCATAGGTTTCCTCTCTTAGTGGATGAGCAGGCAGGTACTTAGGAAATGTTTGTACCATGATCTTGTATGGAGTAGACCCCTAGAAAGTACCTTGTTCTACTGTGCAGGAGAGAAGAGATTTTTTGAGGTAACAGAGAGTAGTGCCTCACGGAGTGGAGTGCTGAGTCACATGACCTCAATTCCTGCTCCCTCCACATAATTCTCATCTCTAGGTGAGTCAAATAATAGCTCCCTTACACCATATTTGGCACACGGCCTGCCAGTGGTTGATTCCTACATTAGACTCTGTTTAAAGCAATTAGGGGCATCTATGGAACTGCAAGGGAGGCTGTTCGTTTAGTGAGGCTATGAAATTGGGTTGTTTGTTCTCTACCTGTGGCAATGATACTGTCTCATTTGTGAAGGTAGGTTGTGTGTAGGAATTATTTTGGATGTAGAGCAGGAGAGAAGTGGATTTATGAAGCCTTTTCTCTGTCAAAGAAAAGATATCTACAAGCCCTTAGGATCTGACAAGTTATGGGTGCTCTAAAAGTGTGATGTAAGTAGGAATCAAGAGGCAGGACATCATATTTATTATTTATTTCTGCTCATGTCACTCAAGGCGGCTATTAATTTTGACATTGATGTGGTTGGCCATGGTTAAATTCCTGGCTTTTCCAGAATGTAGTAAGTACATTCTTTCTAGAGTACATTTTGTACTTTCTAGAATGAAAATGTTTCTATCTACCCTAAAATTCTGAAGGTGCTATCCTATATGTTTGTACTCACAAGTAATCCTCATTGAATTCAGTGGGACTTAATCTTAGGTAAATTGGTATACAATTGCAGCCTGTGGTACCACACTCACAAGTAGCTATAGGCACATCATGCTAGTTTGACAGTTACATGGTGTGACTTGTAAATAGGATTAATACATAGTTTTGAGATATAGCAAACAACATTTCAACAACATTTTCATTTTCAGAGCATTACTGCTGCACCATCAACAAAATCTTGACTACCATTGTTTATTTTTGCTCTGTTTTTCTCTTTTACAGTATAAAATTTAAGAATCTCTTTCTTCAACAGAAAACTTTGGTGACTCAAGATCATGGCAACTATTGAGGAATTGGCCCATCAAATCATTGAACAGCAAATGGGGGAGGTACTTATGTATATTTAGACAGATTGTACAATAACTCGTATCAATTGATATATAAAAATCTTTCTAGCAATTCATTGTCCACTGTGGAATTTCTGTTCTTGACATCTTGAAGGAAGGGGAGGCACTGTGTCTCACTGGTAGAGCACATGCTTTGCATGGAAAAGGTCCCAGGTTCAATCCCTGGCATCTCCTGGTAGGTCTGGAAATATTCCTGAAACCCTACAGGGCCATTGCTGGTCAGTGTCAACAATACTGGGCTAGATAGACCCATAGTCTAACTCAGTATAAGGCAGCTCCTATGTTCCTATGAATGTAAATCTACAACCTCTAAGGATACAAAGAACACAATTTGTATTTTAAATTTGGAATTGAATTTGATAGAACCCAATAAGAAGTTGCACGTTCTTTTAATATTTGGGAATAGAAGCAGTAATATTGTTTTAGGTTATTTTCTTCCAAATATTAAACTTTAAAATAAGTAAGTTGAATTCTTAGCATCCAGAAATTCTAGCTAATGAATTGAATTAAGTCTTACGGTATGGAGAAATAACAGCTCTCCTCTTTTGGGCAAGGCAGGGCAATGGTTACTTATACAGTAATACCTTGGATTGCAAGCATAATTCGTTCCGGAACCGTACCTGTAATCCAATTTTATATCAAAGCGAGTCTCTGGGGGGCGTGAGCAGGGCCGATTTTGGCCCGCTACGCCTGCTCGAGGCGAGCGGTTACTTCCCTACACTACTTGTATTGCAAGACGTCGCTTGTTTATCAAGTCAAAATTTATTTTAAAAATTTGCTTGTCTTGCAAAACGCTCTCAGACCAAGTTACTTGCAATCCAAGGTATTACTGTATTGCCATTGATTGTTTCTACCAATGAGCTCTTTATCTGAATACACCTGAAAACAGAGGGCAGTATCCTATTGGACACTAGCTCTAATGTAAATTACGTTGTGCTAGCGTAAAGGACCTCTAGCACAACTCCACTGGTATTAACTGGCACAACGGAATTACACTGAAAATCCATTGCACCAGCTAATGCTATTGGCATTGTATTTGAGTTCCATTATGCTAGTGCAACATAATTTATGTTAATGCTAGTGTTATGTAATATAATATGTAATGTTATGTTAATGATTGGATACTTCCCAGGGTTAAATCCAATGTCATGATAGCAGAAGTCCACTAGCAAAATGGAACTTTCTCCCTCTCCCCCCGCAGCCCACCGTACCATTCGAAAATCTGCTCTGGAGGGTTTCCCAAAATCTGGAGCAAATTTTGAGGATGCACACGGGGCTGCCAGTGGAGGGATGGGGAAATTGCCCCTCCCGGTTCCTCAGACAAAAGCAGTGGAATGACACCATTGGATCCAGCCCAAATGTTCACCTACATCTAGCTTGCTTCTCTACAACAGTTACATTCCAAATTGCTTGTAAGTAAGCTAGTTGTTTTGTATTTCATGGGTATCCAGATGACTCTCTTGTGAGGAGGGTTGAGTGACTAGAAAACATTACATTTCAGTCAGTATTAAACAAGCAGTCAATCAGTGATTCTTTTCTAGGGTTGGTGGGAGCATAAATATGTAGAACAAAAGTATAAGGCAACCTTCAGATAATACTTGTAAGTAGAAACAACTTGTGTTAAGTATAATCAGTTCTCACCCTCAGCTAGTTTGTCCAGTGCTGCTTCAGAGCATAGAAACTTTGGAATACATAGCAGAAATTGATCAAATTTTGTTCATTTAGTGTGTTAGTGTGTCTGTTTTTGTTCTAGATAGCACATTCCCAAGGATCTGTCACACAAACACTAATGGATGGGACAGCACAAAGAATTCAGATTGTCCCTGCTGATACAGGCCTCTCCTTACCACAGCGGATACAAGTACGTTGGGTCTAAAATACTTTGTTTAACCAGTTGAAAAGTACCGTATTTCCTGAACATCAGATGTAACATTTCCAGAAATTTTGAAGCCTCCCAGGGAAAACCCAAGAATTTGGGGGGAAATTGAAATATATGCAATACTTACTTATCAATCCTAAACTTATTTTACTTCTTTAACATCATGAGATGCATAATTTATAA
Source organism: Shinisaurus crocodilurus (assembly GCA_021292165.1). Taxonomy (NCBI): domain Eukaryota; kingdom Metazoa; phylum Chordata; class Lepidosauria; order Squamata; family Shinisauridae; genus Shinisaurus; species Shinisaurus crocodilurus. The sequence continues at coordinate 34,880 of JAHFWL010000248.1, read as the reverse complement.
CTTAACATATAAAATTGTACTATTTGGCATGTTTTTTTAAGTTTACAGAGCATTCCGGTCCTATTTTATTTTTATATAGCCACCCTGGGAGGGCTTTTGCCCTGAAAGGGAGCCTAGAGCTATATTAAAGTTTACTCAGAAATAAGAACCATTCTCTTTAATGGCGCTTAATCCCAGAGAAGCACACATAGGATGCAACCTCAAAAATATAAAGGTTTTGTATAAGCAAAATTATTAATAGACCAATACAAGAGAGAGAAAGATACAAACTGCTATACCCTATGCTACCAAGGTTGTGTCATAGTGCTTCAAGGGTAGAGGTGAAAACGTTGACCACAAGAGAGGACCCACGTCAGAATGGCAACAGAAATAGGATACTTGCTCCAAACTAAATCAAAGGTTGCCAGAAAAAGGAAAGCAGAAATTCACAAGCAATAAGGTCCTGTATGCTCCTTTCATGAACATGCTAGCACATGCTTAGGTGCAGAAATGCTTCTTGACTTTGAGTGTTGTAGTGGCTTATGCTGGCTCAGCTTGTCTGAGTGTGGAAAGCTAAGCAGGGTCAGGCCTGGTTATTACTTGGATGGGAGACCCCTCCTCTAGTTTCCTGCATTGAGCAGGGGGTTGGACTCGATAGCCTTGTAGGCTCCTTCCAGCTCTATGATCTATGAAATCTATGAAATATATATACAGTATACAGGAATCAATCTTTATCTAATGCTGTAGGTTCTCATATAAAAATCTTCATGCCACACATTTTAAGTGAATAAATCCTTGTCTTAAAAAGCATTTCACTCATTCCAAAAGATAAAATATTTCATAGGATCTCCCCCCCGCCCCTATTCCCCCAAATTTCCCATTTTTCCATTGGATAAATTGGAAAAAGGTCCTCAAGAAAACACTTGTTTCCCTCTGAATCTTTCCACTTTTTTCCAGGCCTTCACATCTGTGATGTAAGACTTCTGAAACTGTTGAGCAGTGGAGAGTATGTGAAACTAATTCCATTCCATAGTTCTCCCATAACCCAAGAACAGTAGCATAAACATCTGGATTCAACCTAAACATGATTTTCCTGTGATTACAGAGGACTAATGTAACAGGACAGGTTGAGTTTTATAATTTCATTTAAAGTATGTACAACTTTTTGAACACTCAAACTGCATATTTAATATTTATTAGGAAAATATTTTTCCTAATATTTATTAGGAAAATGTATATACCACTGCAACCTATAGCTTATGGCTCAGAGCAGGTCATGTAATGTTTATTGTAATCGCAACCTTTTTGAGCCCTGACCTTGTTGCTAAGAAAAATGATGCTCATCATCCTAGAACTGATGGCTTGGATCCATATTTAGACACACTTCGAGTACACCCTTTGAAATCAATGGGATAATTAGTCATAAAATAAGCTCCATTGATTTTAGTGGGTCTGCTCTAAGTATGACTAGATCTGGTTCTAACCTAATGCAGCTGCTTCTTTGCCCCTATTCACTTTGAGGTGCTCATATCAAACAGCAGTAGTGGTAGTTCTGGCTCTACCTGATGCCTCCTTACTTTTCATGAGCACCGCATATTTAGATATCAGATGAATAAATCTTGAGTGAACACAACACTAGAGTTTTGGCTTGGATGCTTGGATTTGTGGAATGCGTGTTCTGAATGTCTTCTGAAAGCAGTTAATATAGTTTCATTTTCTTCAGTCGTGCTTGATTACACTATAATTATGTTAGACTATGCCTGCTTTAAACTGGCATAACAACTTGAGATAAATGTGTTACCAGATTGTTACAGATCAACAGACAGGGCAGAAGATTCAGATTGTTACAGCACTTGATCAGACTGCAACAGGCAAGCAGTTCATTTTAACAAATCATGATGGTTCTACCCCAAGCAAAGTGATCCTTGCAAGACAAGATGCTACTCCAGGAAAGGTTTTTCTAACAACTCCAGATGCTGCAGGGGTCAACCAGCTGTTTTTTACATCCCCAGATATATCTGCTCAACACATTCAGGTATGGTGTTTCATACTGTTAGGATTTATTTAGATTACTTTTAAAAACCCAGACTTTCCTCTTAACACAATACTCATATTAGTCCTGATCCATCAGCAGTAGGATAATACCCTGTCTGTGCGTTCTGGGTTGATATGAATGAGCGGGTAGCATGTGTGTTGCTTTTTAAACCCAAATATTGTAGGACATCTGTACTTGGAAAGGAAGCATTCATCCTTCACAGAAAAATGTTTTTAAGAACATTTTAAAGGTTCACAAAATGCTGGGGCATTGCTTTGGAAGAGGGCCAATTTATCTATTACATGTTTATCTCCAAGGAGCTCAGTGTGTCATTGTTATCCCCTCACATTTTAACCTCTCAGTAACCTGTCTGAGTCTTGGTCAGTGATAATGATAAGCCAAGATCATCCAATGATCTTCATACTTGAGCAAGAATTTGAACTTTAGTTTCTTCAATCCTAATCCCAAACTCTTATCCATTATGCTACACTGGTGTAGTGGAGACAGGTTGCTTTGTTGGTGTCTGGCTCTTTTTTGTCCTTTTATGGGGTGACATGAGTGATCCTGTGCCTGAGTGATATGGTGAGGGAGTGCTTAGCCTCCAAAGAAGTTTAAACTTTAAATATTAAATCACAAAGTAACATTGGCATTGGCAGACATGGGTTTGTGTTTTATCACTGGTGATGTCATAGATACAATCTATTAATTGCTGTATTTATTTATATAGCACCAACTATGTACATAGTGCTTTACAAAGAATAAGTATGATAAGTCCTTCCCCCCCAGGGGCTTATAATCTAAAATAGACACAGGGGAAAAAACAGGAATGGGGGGGAAGGGTAAGCAAGGGCAGAAGGGTTAGTTACAATAAAGTATAGGGACTAGGAGAATGGTCCAAAGGCTTCCTGGAAAAGCTGAGTTTTGAGGAGGGACTTAAAGAAAATAAGGGAGGTGATTCCATGGAGGTGTTCCACACTTGTGGAAGTCTGACTAAAAATTTATTTTAAAAACAAACAAATTTGGGCACAAAAAAGAGGGGGGGGTTGAACCAGTGACAGCCCCTCCAATGTACTGCTTGGGCACTTTGAAGGAGCTGTCACTAGCTGTCAAATCGGAGAACGCTTTTTGCGATCTCAGATTTTTTTTCTTTTTGTGGAGATCGGTTTTTGTGATCTCCACAAATAGAAAAAAGGGGTAAAAGGGACAGAAAAGCCATGGCAAGCGGGGGGCACGGAACAAGTGCTGGTCACCCCAAAGTGCTGCTTGGGTGCTTATGGGGTGACTGGCACTGATAGTAGCCTGGGAAAGATTGGCAAGAGTGGCAAGGGGCTTTTCAGCTCTTGCCAAGAAACTCACTCGCTGCTTCCCGGTACCCAATATGGGGTTGGTTGTCAGGTTCGGATGACAACCCATCATGGATACAACAACGCCTGCAACAAGCCATGAGTTGTCAGGGTAGCTTGTTTCCTTCAAACAAGCCACCCTGCAGGAAACAGTCTGGATTCACATGACACAACAACCCACCGTGACCCATGATTGGTTGTCGTATCATGCGAACCTAGTCATTGTTTCTGGCAGCAGAAATACTAACTACAGTTGAATGTAGTTCCTGTGCTCTCTGCCATTGCTCTTGCTGGTAGTATATCTTAGTCTTCAGTACAGATGCTTTAGAGATCCCTCCCCTGTTGTTGAGCCATGTGGGCAGTGTATGACTTTGGTCTTATTTTGTTACAAATATGAAATCGGAAAAAGCAGAGTAATATTATGTTAGCAAAGGCAATCTGGACATTTTTCATCCTAAATTGCAGGGCATGCTGGATTTTCTAAGTAGTAAATTGAAATCCGAACATAAGAGTCCTAACTTTCAGCACAATGCAGTGAAAATGGTTGAAAATCAACATAGGAAGTAGGAGTAATACTGGTGTTTATAAACTCAAATTATAAGTGCTGTTTTCACTTTTGTTCTACTCAATTTATTAAATGCTGGATTAGTTTAACATCTACTGAAATTATGATTACTAAAGGTGCAATCCAATGCAAGTTTAGACAGAAAGAAGGCTTACAACCCCCAGCATGCGGGCCAGGATCCCATCCGAATGGCTTATACTCAAGAAGAACTATAAAGCCCTGATTAAAAGGAAAAAATATCAGGTGCAGAGAGAGATGTGGCAGCGACTGCTTACTGCATCAAACTAAGGGGCAATAGATGGGATCCTGTAAACTATCGCCCAATAAGCTTGTTAAGCATTATCAGCAAGTTATATGCCAGTCACCTATTGGGAAAACTATCGGATTGGCTGCAAGCCGAGAACTTACTTGCGGATGAACAGGCTGGATTTAGGCTAGGAAGGTCCACTTTGGATCAGGGGCTTATTTTTCAACACCTAGCGTACAAATATTCTTCTCCCAAAGGGGGTGTTTTGTTTGCGGCCTTTATTGATTTTAAGTCCGCCTTTGATTTAATCCCAAGAGATAAACTCTGGGTCAAATTTGAAGCTACAAATATAGACAGGCGGCTTCTTTTGTTAATGCGGTTCCTATATGAAAACACCCGCTTACATGTCCTTTGTAACTCAGCTGGAGTTTTGTCTGATTCTATCCCAGTGTTCAACGGGGTAAAACAGGGCTGTATATTAGCTCCCACTTTGTTCAATTTTTATATCAATGATATTGTGGACAATTTATCAAACCCTGATTCTCACCACCACCACCCCCAAGTTACACTCACGCTCTATTTTAATTTTATTATATGCTGACCACGCAGTTTTGTTGTCATTAACCTGTGTTGGTTTGAGAAGACTCCTGAGGGCTTTTTCTTCTTATTGCAGCAATGAGCAGTTAGTAATTAATTACTCTAAATCCAAGGTGCTGGTGACTAGTAGAAGGAGAATTAAGCATAATTGGACCATAAATGGAATCCCTATTGAGCAGGTATCGAGTTACAAATATTTAGGTATAGTTTTCCATTCCTCTGGATCTTGATCCCCCCCAAATAAAGCTTGCAGCAATGAATGCTCAGAAAAGTGTAGCAGCTTTAACCAGATTTTTTTATACCAAAGGGGGGCAACATGTTCCATCAGTAATTCAAGTATTTAAGGGTAAAGTTATCCCGCAAATGCTCTATGGATCCCAGCTGTTTGCTTGTTCTATTCTGCGCCCCTTCGAGATTGTTCAAACCAAATTTGTGAGATCTATTTTGGCCGTACCTCCCTGTACCTCTAATGTAGCTCTTCGCCTCGAGGCCGGCTTAGTTTCTAGACGAGCGCGTGCTAAAGTCCTCATGATTAATTATTGGCTAAAGCTTATTTTCTTTCCAGAAGGCTTGGCTATACTGACCCTATTGGATTCTTTCCAAACAGAATGGAAACATTTCCTCTCAGAAGAAATATTGCGAATTGGCTTCTCCCCTAATATTCTTATAGAGATGGGTTATGCTAATGCTAAAGCAGCAGTTAAACGATTTGGGACATAGAACTCCAGGATCATGTAGGCTCAATTTCATGAACAATGCTTTTACTCTCCCTTCATATCTGGCTAGTTCAATGTCAACAAAGACCATAATTGCTTTCACTCTAGCCAGATTTAATGTTCTACCCTCAAAGCTTTTGGAAGGGAAATTCCAACGCATGCCTTTCTCGGATTGCTTGTGCCCCTACAACAGCAGCCAAGTCGAAACTGTGGGGCATGTTCTCCTATACTGCCTTTTTTTATCGAGATTTGCGTAGGGATCTTGTATCTCCAATTATTCATAAACTTCCTGGGAAACCTGATGAATTCTATGTTAAGCTTCTTCTCTCTGACAAGGATCCTCATATCACAAGTCATGTGGCTAGATATTGTATAGCAGCGATGGCTTGCCGCAGCCACATGACTTTGAAATTGTTTCTGGCTGGCTGTGTGGTGGATGGTTATTGGTGCAACCTCTCTCCAGTGGTTTACTGATGATTGCACACACTTTTGTATTGAATTAGTTATAAGGGGTGAAATGCTTGTGATGTTAAAGATTTTGGCTGAATCTAACGATCTTGTTTTAATCTTTTCTGATTCAGTAGTGCTAATGGCTAAGGGACAGTTTTAAATTTGTTGTATCTGTATTTTATAACTTGGCTTTTAGTATATGTGTATAATATTTATAAACAATGTTTATTTAATGTTGTTTATTATATTTATAATGTAATGTTTATTTGCTGGTCATTGACCGTAATAAAGTTACTTACATACTTTTCTGTCTAAACCTGCATAGGATTGCACCCTAAATCTATTATCTGGATCTCAGCTATACTTGTAATTTAGTATAGCTATATTTGTAAAATATTCCTTGAAAAGGTATATGCATTAAACAGGATCAGGTCCTTAATTTATACATATAATTTAAGTAATGGGGTTGATGAAAGCAAGAGATGACTTAAATTATTTATTATTATTATTTCAGATTTTAACAGACAATTCTTCTGCAGAACAGACCCTAAATAAAGTATTTGATCTCTGTGTTGTTTGTGGAGACAAGGCATCAGGTAAATTGCTGTGTAGTCCTACTTTGTTAAATTAATAGGAGTTTTTTCACCTCTACTTAAAACTATCATCACCGTGCATTTGAAATAAAGAAACTTCTATATTAGGACAGCAAACACAGTTCTATTGTCTACAAACAATATTTCTTGTGCATTTGAATAAAATACCATTTGTTCAACACATCTAAGTTTACACCAGCATGGTAATCCTTATTACTGATCTCCACAAATATATCCCTCCCCCAGTCTTTTGATGGCTGCTAGGATGGTCAGGAAATGGGTGTTCAGAACAAAGTCCTTCTCTAGGTAAAATGCTGCAGTAATAATGTGAATATTAATATGTGAACTGAAGCCTTCAGATTATAAAACCCATTTATGATGTACCGGGAATGAAATATCAAACTGTTTGAAAGCCTTGCAGTGGTATATTTCTGCTTCTAGTGGAACTTGTAAGTAATTAATAGTAAAACTCTTCTCTCTGGCATAGTAATTCCAGTCATTCTTCCTGTAAAGGTGATATGAAAACCCAACACACTGAGGGGGTGGAATTGTGCTGACTTACTTGCCCATGCCCTTCTGATTGTTTACACTTTTGGGCATCACGGTGGCATGGGCCATATATGCATGAAGCCCAAAGTGTGTAATCCTAAACTATAGGGACTGTAGATTCCGTTTCTGTAGTGTATGGTTCCAGTAGTTCAGGCTGGATTGGTGGGTTCTATACACATGGCACATCTGCATAAAGACTAATGTGCAGATGATTGGAGGGTCCTGGTCACAGGGCAAACATGCCAGAGTGAGGGCAGGGTGAGTTGGCATAATTCCTTTAGCTTTGCTAGATCAAAAGGCTGCTGTTAAATAAAAAGACTAAATAAAATTAATTGCATTTTTCTACCGTGAACTATTCTTTTAACTTCTTTGCAGGTTTGCAAAAAATCATGATTTTTGGTAAAAAAATTGAAAAAAATGATTTTTATTGATGATTTAATCAATGATTTAATCATTGATTTAAATCATTGCAACCCTGCTTCTTTGCTTGGCACTTTCCATAGATCTGTATTGAAAGGAAAGTTAGTTGAGTAAAGGCTTGGAGGGTTGGCTTCCTTTGTGTTTTGCTGCTGCTACGTTGGGTGAATATTAATGAGATAGAGAAATTGAATTTAAGGTGATATTTAATGTAATAACACTTTCCTGGATACAGTTTGCTTTATGTCCCTAAACATTTAGGAACAGAAATGTTACCTTTCTACTGACTGGTCATTTTACAAAATAGGTGTCATCAGATTTGAATGTTACCTGATAGATAGCTGATCCTGAACATTTGTGCTAGGCTAGCATATCTGTTTGCAGTTCTAGGGCAGAATTCCTGTAACACTGTTAGAATGTCATGTTTTTATTTCTCCTGTTGGCCCAGTAGACGATCTACTTTGTTTTCAGCCCGTTGTTTGTTGGCACATTTGGTGGAAATACTATTTCCTTGTATGATGTTGCATATACTTATATCATTCACTAAATAATAGCACTTATTTCAGTTTAAGCATCAAAAACAGGTTGGTTTTTAAATGCTTAGAGTACGTCGATTTCAGTAATACTTCTCAGAACTGTGTTTTTTCTTTTGTGACATTTAATAAAACTTAACAGTAATATATCTTAATTAATGTATTTTGTCATGCAACCAGGACGCCATTATGGAGCAGTGACATGTGAAGGATGCAAGGGGTTCTTTAAAAGAAGTATACGAAAGAATTTAGTATATTCATGCCGAGGGACAAGAGACTGTGTGATTAACAAACATCATAGAAACAGATGTCAGTACTGTAGGCTGCAGAGATGTATTGCATTTGGAATGAAACAAGACTGTAAGTTTGAGCTTTAACCAAAGTTTTTTGTGGGGAGAGAACAATCATTGGAAAACTCCATTGGTGCTGTGTTGCTCTTTTACAGTCTTCACCTATTAACATCTAAATTAGTAGCTAGTTTTAGCAAAACACCATCAATGCTATGAAGGCCTAAATTACTTCTAGAGTAACCACTTTGCTCTGATGTCCTATGTGTGAGAGTGCTGAATGCAAGGAAGTGTCTTCAAGGAAGCAAGTGTCTATTGAGAGCATCTCAGCTCATCTCTAACATTTTTGCATATATAACTAACTACTCGTCAGGAAAAAAAGTCTTGCATTACAACTACAAGATGTGCAGACTCTAGATTTCACAAGACCTCTCCTCTCTTTTCCCCCCACTACCCCAAAATGGAGCGTTGTATATGTTGAACAGTAGTGGAAAACATCTCTCTCTATATTCTTCTTGCTCACATATGGTGCAGCAATGTCATTTAAGGTTGAGAAGGGAGCTATTTCTGATTTTAGCTACTACAATAAGTAGATAAAATCAGAAGTAACTGTTTCTCAAAGTAGTGGCATTTAAACCATATTCCAGGGAACCTGGGATTTCTTGGAAGCTTACCAGAGTTCCTCAATTAGAAGATCAGTAATGGTGAACAATTCTCCTGAAAGACAGATTGTCTACCAATCATTACCATTCTCCTGAAATGGTATAGCGTAGCCGGTGTAGCGTAGTGGTTAGAGTGTTGGACTGGGACTCGGGAGATCCGGGTTCTAGTCCCCGCTCGGCCATAAAACTCACTGGGTGACTTTGGGCCAGTCACTGACTCTCAGCCTAACCTACCTCACAGGGTTGTTGTGAGGATAAAATGGAGAGGAGGAGGATGATTATGTAAGCCGCCTTGGGTTCCTTTCAGGAAAAAAGGCGGGGTATAAATATAATAAATAAATAAAATAAATAAAACATACATTTTATGTCTTCTAGAGAGTGTTCTCAATTTTTGTGGGCGGATAGTGAGGCCCAAAGGGCCTTGCCAGCACCTCATAAGCCATACGGGGTGCTGGCTAGACCCCTTGGGGCTCACTATCCCTTCACAAAAGCTGGGTGTAGACGTACGTCATAAGGACTAAGCATGCAACATACAGAGGTCCCTTGGCAGACAAACTATGAAAAGGATTCCCTGACAGTAGAAAATTAAAAAATTGCTGTCAGATTCTAAACAAATTCCTATGGAAATATACTGTTGTCATGTGCAAAATGATGACCTCTGTATAAACCAGCTTAATAGTTAATGTTTTGAGTAACTATTGGCTAACAGAGAACTCAGTGTTATCATTCTTAGCCATAGAGAGTGATTGGAAATGACCTATGGGATTAAGACCTCCCTGCTCCTAGCCCTTCTCTCATGCATGAATTCCTCCTGCTGGCCTTATCCATAGTCTGGTGTAAAATCAAACCAACATTAACTGTAGTTGGAATTAGTTATGCTAAGACTAGTTCAATGGAGTGTTCATACATAGGAGAAAAAGAAATGAGGGAGGGGGAGTGTACTTACCTTGTGTCCCAGTCTCTTAACCATGTTTAAAAGATCATCAGAATTGCTTGCAATTCCCAGAAAACACATTTGTTAGGTTTGTTATCAGAAAACTATTTAAACTATAAAGTTGACGATAGTAACTAAAATCCAGCAATTAGTTTACAACAGCTAATTGTGTGTGAATGTTGGATTGATACTGATAGATTCACACTTTCTTGTAGCTGTTCAGTGTGAGAGGAAACCTGTTGAAGTATCACGAGAAAAGTCTTCAAATTGTGCAGCTTCTACGGAAAAGATTTATATCCGAAAAGATTTGCGAAGTCCACTTACAGCAACTCCAACTTTTGTAACAGATACTGAAACCGCAAGGTACGCAAATACTTCTCTGGGCTAGATAGCTCTGTGGCATTTCTTATGGCCATAAGCAAACATTTGTGCCCTTTTATTTCAGATCAACAGGAGTGTTGGAGTCTGGAATGTTTGTGAACATTCATCAGTCTGGTATAAAGAATGAGCCTGCAGTTTTGATGGCTGCAGATAAGGTATATGATGAAGTAACTAATTTATTAAGTAGATGTTATAGTCAATGCATGTTTCACTTGTTTTGATATTCGTACCATTCAAACTTGCTATACTGTAAATGTTTAAGGAATCTTACCAAATGTCTTCTTTTTAAAAAGCTGATGCTATTCTATTCTACATTTGGGGTTTTTTTTTTAACACTCAGGAAAAATGTCAACAGGTCTTTCTGGGAGAGAACAGAGGCAGGAAGAGAATCTCTTTCCCCCTCCCCATTTCTCCCTGATTCTCTGTTCCTTCTTCCCACCCCTCTTCAAGTAAGGGAAGAGCTGGTAAATGATGCTCTGAGAACTGCTTCAAGCTGTGGTCCTGTCCTGAGCCCAAGACAAGCCCCCATGACAGCTTGTGGGGTGATAGTGAGTTTCCAAAACCATAATGAGAGCTTCAGTTGACACTTTCCTGACTCTGCTCACCCTGACCTTCAGCAAGTGGTAGTGTCCACCCTTGAAATGTCTGCCCTGGAATGACACCAGCCATTTCATGCATGTACAGATGCAAGAAAGACAGGATCTTTTAGCCCTACTCACCAGAGATCAGAATAAGTTTGGATTGGGGTTCTTAATCAAAGCCAGAGTTTGGCTCAGTGTGATCTGTCTATCTTTGCCGGCCCCTGCCATCACGGGCGGATGTCTAGCACTCGGGAGAAGAGCACAGCTTGACATTCTTTTCCCTTGAGTCTTAAGACCTGGCAAGCCCAAGGCTAATGCCTATGTGCTATCTTCTGTGCCAGGGTCATTGCCAACATGAAACAAAAGACAGCTGTACCAACTTCATAATTCCCAATGTGTTTGCAGATTCTTCTCTTTATCAGGTGCTGCTGTGGTGCTACTCACAGGGAAGGGTGTTTGGACACACACACACCCAACAAATAAACAACAGCAAAATCAAGTGCTGGGTGTTGTGGTGGTGGTGGCAGTGGCAGCTACTACTGTTGCTGACACTGCAGGACTCAGGAGGGACAGCACAGCCTTTCCCCTGTGTGTGGGAAATCTTCCTGGAGGGCGAGCTCCTCCGTCAACCAGCCATTTTTTCCTTTTAAGGGAAGGAGTCCTCTGCAAAGGTAGCATCTAGCAGCCAATCAAAGAGGATTCCCCCATTTCTTCCTAAGGGCACTGGAATAGTTGTTTTACGGTGGTGCAGTGCAGCTGCCTAACCTTAAACTGTTTGCTGGCTCTGGCTCAGTGGCTAGTTTAAGCCAGCCAGCGCTTATCAGAGGAGACCTTGTGGGTGGGCTGCCTAGCTGCTGCAGTGCGTGAGGAGCCACAGATGAGGAAGTGTGCTACAAACTTTTCTTTAAAATAAATTTAATTTGATTGCTTTAAAGAGAGAGAGAGAATGAGTGTGTGTGTGTTCGATTGACTGAATTTCCTGTTTTTGTGCTACCTTTGTTTGCTGAGAGGAAGATCTATAGGCCAGCAAACCATATGTAAATGTGTTCTTTTTCTTTATTTTATTTTGGGGCGTGGGGAGTCTTCTGTTAATGTTGCTGCTTTAAAGAGAATTCCTGAAATCCTATTTTTGGTGCTTGTGTTGTGGGCTTTCAATTCATGGGTTGGAATTTTGCCCTTGGCTCTGTCTCTGCCAGTAGACTGCCTTCTGCCTGCCACCCCACTCCCCCGCCACCAGCAGCTGCCTACTGCTCTTACCAAGGGCAGCTGAAACATATAATATAAAAGGACCTTTACAAAATAAGTTACATATCTTAAAAAAAATAACAGTTTAAATACGTATTATAAACTATAAACATAGCAACAATTATAAGATATTACTCTTACAAAATAATATTCAAGACACCAATGTTTCAACTGTCACAAAACAATTCAAACTTACTTGATTTCCTCAAAAAAATTGAACCTTTGGTGAAACAGTTTTTACAATGTGAATACAAGGTAGGAGACATCAGGTTTAGGGCTATAGAACAAGTTGCTATAACAAATAGGAAATTTTCGTGGTATGGGACACCAAATAGGGATTTTCGTGGTATGGGACGCCAGTATTATCTTAGAACGTGAATTCTTATAGTACATTGGTTTTAGTTTTAGTTTGATTAATTGTTTTGGTTTCACAAAATATATTTACTTTAGACTTTCTTACATTAAAACCCTCAACCTGCATTCTGGGTTACTTTTCCTACTCCAGGCTCACATTTTGTTATGTAATTTACACTTAAGTAGACCTCCCAGCAAGTGCTTTTAGGACATTGTCTAAAACAGGATAGTAAAATTACCAAATTTCAGCCACCTGCCTTTTACAATTTTCTTTCTATAAACAAAACATGCCTGGGGGAAGAAGTTCCCCAGAAATCTCCATAAGAATATACTTTGTGGGTCTTTTGTACCCTGAACAACTGAAACAATTATGGGGGAACAAAAGGAGGCCATCCACAGGTCATCTTAGTCTCTTTTGATAGCCAAGACCTCTTTCAAACAGAAAAGAAATCCATTGAGGGAAAGCTTTGTTATGCTGATTTAAAGTTTACAGGCCTCAGGCCTTTTTCAGGCTTTTGTAATGCTAATTGGCTTGCACCAGGCTGGGCTTTTCTTATACAGATAGAGTAGCTGAAACCTGAAATCCATCTTTATTCTGATCCTAACAGCCTGAGGAAGACATTCAGTCAAACAAAAGCCTTTCGTATGCACAATTTACCTTGCCTGAGACACTTTTGTGGGCGAGTCTGGCTGGACCCCGAATGCAAGGAAAGCTAGGTTGCATAAAAAACAAAGTACTAAGTGATGGGAAGATAAGCTTAAGAAATTATCTGTCTCTTTAACAGCTGAGATTGAGACATGTAATTCAGCTAGTAGGCAGTAGCTGGATAAGAGAAATCCTTTCTATATATTTAGTCATCCATGAGTGAGTTAGAAGCCAGAGGCAGTATCCAACAAGGCCATTCTGCAAACTCAAATAGCATTAGCGGAGCTCCGCTGAATTTTTCTGTTGCACAGGTGGGTGCACATTATGCTTGCACAAGCAGTTGTACAGGTGGTTGCACAAGTATAATGTGCAAGCGGTTGCACAAGCACAGTGAGAAGTGGATGCATGAGTTGTGCAAGCGTTATACACAGCTGATTCCACAACCGCGCTCGCACAAATGTAACTTTAGTTGGATTCTCCTCTTGCACATAATTTGGAACCTAGTTTCTACTAGCACGGCATTTATTTATTTATTTATTTTATTATATTTATCTCCCACTTTTCGACTAGAGTCCTCAAAGTGGCTTACAGTATTTATAAAATACAACACACCAAGAACCACATACCCAACCCTCCCACCACAAAAAAAACAACACAACCAGCTCCACTTGAGCATGAGTCTGTATCTGATGTTCCTTCCCACACAGCAGTTGATGTCCATTGGCCCTGTTGGGTGTGTGGCAGTCCAACTAGAGCAGGCCCCGATGTTCCCTTTACCTGCTTCTGTTAATTAGAAGGGACTCTTAGGCAGAGCGTCTCCTCTTAAGTTTAGATGAATTGACTCTCATGGATCATAGAGTTTGTATAGATCATAATTCACAGAGATAGAAAGGACCAAAACTTGAATCTCCGGCTGCAAGGGAAGACTTCAAAATCTCATAATGGGTATGGTTTCTGCCCTTCAGATTCTCTCATTCATTTTTTTCCTTTGTGCTAGTGGAATGACGCGGTTGGGTACTGCCCCAGGAGTTCTAAGCATTATTTGGAAGTTTTTGAAGAAATCAAGTAAGGTTTGAGCTTTGAATTGTTTTGGGACAATTGAAAATTGGTGTCTTATATACTAGTTTATAAGAATAATATTTTATACTTGTTTATCGTTGGTATGTTTTTAATTTGTAATATGTATTTAAATTGTTATTTTCTTAAGATATGTAACTTAGTTTTTAAAGATTCTTTTGTATTATATGTTTCAGTTGGCCTTGATAAAGAGAGGATTCTCAAAATGCATCAGGAATAATAACATTGGTGCAGCTGTTGTGTTTCATTTTGGCTTTTTACAGCTGTTATTGTATCCTCTCTTTTTTTTTCATTGCCAAAACACTCTTCTTCTGTATGGACATCAGTAAAAACCCTATTTTGCCTGACACCCACCCCAATTTCCATGTTCAGTTGTCCACATTCAGGTTGACTGAGTTTAGAAATAGGATATAGATATGACCTGCAGCTTTGGTGAAGTTTAAGTGTCTATCTAGTTGTCAGGACTGCCAGCTGCAAGCCAGTCTTGGGTAGGGATTCTTCTGGGAAGCAGGCTGGAATCTTGTTCCCTGTGGTCTGCAGATCAAGGACCTTCTCATTTTCAAGTTGCTTCATTTGCTTGTAGTTTTGTTCCACTCCCCACTGACTGGTTGCTTCCCCCCTTGCTCTTATAATATCCTCTTGCATCTGTGGCATTTATGTCAGCAACAAAGCACCTCCTATGCATTGCTCCCAAGCTCTTTATCTTGCTCCACTCTTGACTGTTTGACCTTTTCTTCCTCTTTGGCTCTGGCAGCCTCACTACTTCCCCTCATGTCTGGATAGCTTGCTTGGACTTCTCTCATTGAACGAATGTGACTGTTGCTTGTGATAGCTGACTGAAGAATGTTTCTTGCTGTTCATGGTTTTTCCCATCGTGCAAAGTGTGACAAAGGGCCAAAGTAGTGATGGTGGCTGAACTATGAGTTTCAAAACGGATCTGCCCCAATCATTTATTAATGACTTGGATGAGGAGGTACAGGGAATGCTTATCAAATTTGCAGATGACACAAAGTTGGGTGGAACAGCTAATACTCTGGAAGACAGAAACAAAATTCAAAGTGACCTCGATAGCCTGGAGCGCTGGGCCGAAAACAACAGAATGAAATTTAATAGGGATAAATGCCAAGTGCTGCACCTAGGGAGAGAAAACCAAATGCAGAGTTACAGAATGGGGGACATTTGGCTCAACAATACTACAAGTGAGAAGGATCTTGGAATTGTGGTAGATCACAAACTGAATATGAGCCAGCAATGCGATGTGGCTGCAAAGAAGGCAAATGCTATTTTGGGCTGCATTAATAGAAGTATAGCTTCCAAATCACGGGAAGTGATAATTCCCCTTTACTCGGCACTGGTTAGGCCTCATCTTGAGTACTGCGTCCAGTTCTGGGCACCACACTTTAAGAAGGACGTAGACAAACTGGAGAGGTTCAGAGGAGGGCAAGGATGATAAAGGGACTGGAAACAAGGCCCTATGAGGAGAGACTAAAAGAACTGGGCATGTTTAGCCTTCAGAAGAGGAGACTGAGGGGATATGATAGCACTCTTCCAGTACTTGAAGGGATGTCACACAGAGGAGGGCCAGGATCTCTTCTCGATCATCCCAGTTTGCAGGACACGGAATAATGGGCTCAAGTTACAGGAACCTAGATTCCACCTAAACATCAGGAAAAAATTCCTGACTGTTAGAGCAATAAGACAATGGAATCAACTACCTGTGGAGGTGGTGGGCTCTCCCAGTCTGGAGGCATTCAAGGTGCAACTGGACAATCATCTGTCAGGGATGCTTTGACCTGGATTCCTGCACTGAGCAGGGGGTTGGACTCGATGGCCTTGTAGGCCCCTTCCAACTCTACTTTTCTATGATTCTATGTAGAAAACAAGTTGTGGTGTGGGGTATGTATGATTTTTAAAAGCAAAAGAAGGGGTGTGTTGGTAAGGAGGAAATATCCACCCACCTACTACCAAAGCACTTTCCCCCCTGCCAAGTGCACATCAGAACTTGGCTGAAGAGAAAAGCACCTATGGGAGACATCCTCTGTAGAGGTAAGCTGTGGGCTGGGGGGAAGGTTTTCCACTTGTGCATGGATCCCTTTTTGCTGTTGAAACAGAAGTATTTTCTCTGCATGATTGGGAAATCTGTGTTAAAACTCACAGATCTGTGGCCATTGAGTTTGGCCATTTAAATGTACATTTAAAAGCAATAAACATGGGGTTCATTAGGATTTCTACTCCTGCGAAGAGAAGGATTACCAGATGGTTGCCTACCATTTAGTGCTAGAACTTAGCTGGTGTTGTTAATTTAAATATTGCTTCTGATTTATCTCTTTATTTTTTCCTCTCAGCTGTATCTTATTCTGAAGCACTACCACTGTTTAGTTTTCAGAAATGTCTTTGTGAAGGACTGCAACTGGTCCTTTACTTCAAGATGAGAGATCAAAGGCACCAAAACAGCCACCCTTGACTCTGTCGTCTTGAGACTAGCTCCCTCTGGGCCCTGCCCTTTGGTCTAGGCACTGGAATTAGCACTGAACCGACAGAGAAACTACACACACCGTGTGGGGTAAAACCAGGGAAAGTTTATTTAGGGTAAACCGGTTACAATAAGAGGTGGGAAATAAGGGAAGGGTAAAAAGTAGGGAGGAGGCACTTTGGTACACACAGAGCTACAAAATAACAAAGCTAGTTTCCTCACTAAACACCGAAGCACTTACACTTTGTTTGGGGGGTTGATCTTCTTAGGGCTTTGCCTTGGCAACAGCCCACTTCGCACTTCAAGACACAACCACGAGAAGCCACGGGCTGGCTGTATAGCGATTTCCCCCCGCCCCTCCCTTAGATAGCCCGACTCCCCCTTGGCCAATCAGGACTGTTTCGGCAGAGCTGGGTATGAGGGGTGGGGTGGTTTCCAGGTGCAAGAAGGGTGATTTCCTGACCATACCTGGAGTGCTCTGCTGATGGCCGTTGACTATTTACATAAAAATGTGCAGCAGACTTCGAGGCGACACTGGCCCCCTAGATAGGATTATGCATGGTTTAGCCGGTGGTCTCCGGCTGAGGCTAAACTTATTTACACTTGTTTTTAAAATAATTGAAATAGTTCATTCAGATAATTCATGCCATTTCATTCAGCAATCAGGGTTAGCAGAAAAATGTAGACATGTAAATATGTTTTTGTAAGCTATTAGCAGTGCTGTTATAGTTTCTTGTGTATTTATCTAGGCACGTTGTAAAATCATCAACTCATATATTGAGGTGACAATTGGGTGGTGCGCTAGCATTAAGGGCAAATAATTAAGAATAATTATAAAGGAGTAGAACGAGCTTCTATATGCTTTTGGTAAATGTGTTCACTATTTGATAAATATTCTTCAAGACATATGAACCAGCATATCACCTGAATGGTTTCTGAATAATAGCTTGTCTTTATAGCCAGTTTCAGTTCTGCCACTGATGTGTTTACAGTTAAGGTATCTTCTCTAATGTAGTAGAATGTGGAATGTCTCTAATGTAGGTCCCACTGCAAGATTAATTGCTGCTGGTTTGAAAAGTTAACTGTTTGTTCCTTTTTTTCCTTAGGTTGAAGCAAGATTAATTGCTGCAGGTTTGAAAAATTAACTGTTTGTTCCCTTTTTTCCTTAGGTTGAAGCATGTCAAGGAGATTTAAGTACTTTAGCAAATGTGGTAACATCATTAGCAAGTCTAAATAAGTCCAAAGACATGTCTCAAAGTAGTCCTGAGCTGTCCTTGATAGAAAGCTTAAGCAATGGAGACACATCGTTGTCTGAACTCCAGCAAGATGAGCATGCAAGTACTGATGTTACAAGGTAAGGGTTGGAAGCATCTGAAAATAGTAAGTGTTCTGAGAACAACAGGGGAACAGTAGATACTTTACTATCATCTATCTATCTATCTGTTTATTAATACTACTACTAATATGCTACTTAATATTAAAAATCTCCAAGCGGTTCAGATACCAGTATTAAAAATCACATTTAAATACAGTATTAAAACACTATTAAAAACAATTTCAACTACAACAAAACAAATACATTTAAAATACACTATTAAAAAGAATTTTAAAACTACAATAACAATACAAAAAGCAGTAAGATGGAGCAGCATATGATCAATTGTAATTGTTTACAAGCCAGAGGCCTGGGTGAACAGGTGTGTTTTCAGGAGATGTTTGATACATACCACATTTTCTGCCTCCTGAACTGCACGGGGGATGGTCTTCTAGAGGGTGGGCTCTGCTACCAAGAAGGCACAGCTTCGAGATATTACATGGCAATATTCTGTTGGTCATGGAACGACCAGCAAGGCCTCCTCTGAAGATTTTAATGGTTGGCTGGTATATATAGGGGAAGGTGGTCTGCTAGGTATCCTGATCCCAATTTGTTTAGGGCTTTGTATGTTAACAACATAACCTTGAACATGATTCAATAGTTAATAGGCAGCCAGTGCAGTTCTTTTAACATAGGTGTTGTGAGAACATAGCTGGGTGTTCCACTGAGCACCCTAGCTGCAGCTTCTGAACCAGGTACAATGGCAGCCCCACATAGAGTGCATTACAGTAGTCCAATCATGAGGTTACCAGTGCATGGATCAATGTGGCTAAGCTGTTCCTATCCAGGAACAGGTGTAGTTGGTTCACCAACCAAAGTTGGTAATGGGTGCTTCAGGAAACTGAGGTCACCTCGGCCTCCAGTGACAAAAAAGAATCCAGGAGCACCCCCAAACTACATACCTGCTCCTTCATAAGAACCTAAGAAGAGCCATGCTGGATCAGAGCAAGCGTCCATCTAGTTCAGCATTCTGTTCACACAGTGGCCCACCAGCTGCCCATGGGATCCCACAAGCAGGACATGAGTGCAACAGCACCCTCTCACTAATGAGTGCAGAGTTCAGAGGGAGTGCAGAACAGGCAAACAGCCTAATTCCCGGACCTGGGAACCACCCACCCATAGGGTCTCAGTCTTATCAGGATTCAGTAGTAGTAACTATGGATATGGCAGAATGAACATGTTGATTGATTAACCATGTACAGTCTTGGTAAGCCACTTTGATAAGCCATGTACCGTAAGTGGGTGCAGTTTAACACAGACATTCAGTTCAGACATACCTATCTTGACTTATTAAGTAGAAATATGCATGAGCCTTGGTGTGCTGTGATTCAACATTTCCTGGGTTAATCAACCATAGTTTCCCATTACATCAAAATCAGGAAATGATGGTTACCAGGATTGGAACAAGCCAGAATATTCAACCACTGTTTGAAGTTGGTTTAAGATCCTAGTAATCATAGTTTCCAGGGGTTATGGCTTAGAATAAATTATTGGAACTTCTTCAGAAGAGAGTATTAAATGTGTAATGGTGATACTGATTTCCTTTTCTAAAGTTGGCTGTGTGGGAAGGCCTTATTTCTGCCAATGATTCCTGAAAATGGGCAATAGGAGTGAATGATGTGTGTATCATCAGCATCCTGGTGGTGCCTTTTTGATCCATGGCTCCCAACAGGTTTTGATTTTAAAAAAATTAAAATTGAAAAGCCGCTCCTTAAGGCATTGTGTCTTGAGAATCATAGCAGGAGACAGCATTACTCATTCTTCGGGGTTAGAACCTGGGAACCATATGCCTGTCATCCTCTTCTTTCTTAGTCCCTTAATTTGTTTAAATTGCATTTTCTTGGCATGATGATGATGATGATGATGATGATGATGATTGCAAAGTAGAAAAGTATAAGAGCACCTCTGTGTTAATATTTGAACAATACTTGTGTCTTCTTTGCTTGCCTTCCCAACTTGCTTGAACTTACATTTGTCAATATATTATTTATAGGGCATTTGACACTCTTGCAAAAGCGTTAAACCCAGGAGAAAGTGCATCATGTCAGAGCTCTGCAGAAAGTATGGAAGCCAGTGCCCGTCTGGTTGGTGAAGAAGCAAGCATGAATATTGTTGAAATAGAAGGCCCACTTCTCAGTGATGCTCATGTAGCGTTCAGGGTACTTAAAATATATATTTATTAATAACCATAAACTATTTAACTTCTGTAGATATTATTTTAAAATCTCATTTATGTGAATATTTAAGGAATAATATTTGAAGAATTTACTGCTATTCAGTGATTGGCTGACTCTTGTTTAAGAGTTTATGACCTGGTTCACACATAACTGCAATCATAGGTTAATTAACCCATTAATTGCCAAAATCTAGCGAGAGCAAGCACACTACCTCCAGTGTGTTCATTGCTTCTGCTTTCCATTAACAACCTACGATTGTCCTGTTCATAGGTTGTTAGTGTGATGTCCAAACCCAGACACTCTGGGTTTTTTAGGGATTAAGCAACCCAGAGTTAACCCAACAACAAATTGTGGGTTAACCCATGATTGCCATTACATTCGAACCGCGTCTACATGTGATTGCCGACTATTTACGGTAGTTGTATAGTATTCTTATATATGAGAAATCTAACTACTGCATTCCCTCGTTTATTTCTGATGCCACTAACTACTGCAGTTAGTGGCATCAGCAATAAATGAACATAACATAAGGGCTTAATATATCTCTAAAATGTGAACTCCCTGCCTCTGGAGGTCAGGCAGGCTCCGACATTGTGTTGCTTTCAGCGCTTGTTGAAGACCTCCTTGTTACGGGAAGCCTTCTCTGCTCTTCAACCACCAGTGTGATTTTAATTTGTTTTCATTGTATTGTTTTTGTTTCTTTTATCTGTTTTGTCTTTTTATTGTTCACCGCTCCGGAATCTGCTTGATGTGGAGCGGTATACAAATACTGTAAATAATAATAGTGCCTCATCAAAATAAGCCACCATGAGGATTCTACTAATTTTGCAAGTTGTGAAATGAGATAATGCACTATGAATAATTCACTGTAAGATGTGGGTATTCTGATTTTCCAAATCATTTTCTAATTCTGAGCCATATTAATTAAGCAGCAATTGCTTTCACATGTCACAAATTTCTACAGAGATTCCTGTTCTTTGTATGAACTCGCCTTTTTGTGTTGCATGTATGTGTGATGGGCCTTCTTTTTTACTTATGCATTCCACTGTTCCTGGGTGTTGCGTAACTTAACGGATTGATTCAGTTCATTGTGGGCCCAGGTTGCACACATATCTAAGTAGCTGTGCCACCTTTTTGCACAGCTGTTGCAAGCATTCTCAAGGCATGTATCTGCATGCAACAAGTCATCATATACTGTGCAACAGTTAAGGTGTCAGAAGTAGGGTCACCATCCTCAACCATGGTTAAAGCGTATATTCAACACTGATCTTGTCTATGATTAAAGTATAGGAAATCACATCTTAACAACTGTGAGATTTAAGGGCTATTGTGGTAGACAAACCACTCATCCTGCAAGACTGGAAAGCAATGGCCTCCCCCAAATTTGGGCAGAGGAGCTTTTAGACTTAGTTGAACTGACACACGTGCCTGACTGCTATGTACTGTTTCAGACTCTGTTGCTATACTCAAATAAGCCTAAATAACAATTTTGGGAATTGTGCAGAGCTGGCACGTTATGTTTCTGAACATACCATTTTAGTTCACTATTTTTTGTTAATGTTGGAGGGTGGGGAGAGAGCCATTTAAGTAGCAAAACATTCCAAAGCCTCAATATTTCTTGAAGCTCAAGGATCTGAAGGAACAGAAGGTTGGGGGTGGAAACAGGTATGCTCTGGAACAAGTATTTACTTACTTGAGGAGAGAGACGCTTTTGATTGTGCTTGGAGTGAGAAGAGTCAGCAAGGGAGCAGGGAGTTCAGGGAAAGATCCCTCTGTAAGCAAGTACTTACAGGAATAAGAATTTGCCTGAAGAGAGAAGGTTTTTGTCATACTAGGAACGAAGAGGGTCGTTGACAGGAAAGAGTCCTTCTGTTTTAAATACCTTTGTTAAGTTAACTGTTTCAAAATTAAAGAAGTGATCAACCTATTTATGGCTTATTTTCTAAAATATTTCAAAGGGCTGCATTGAAACTTTGTTGGCTTTGCTATTCCCAACCTGTCCTAGGTATAATTCTTCATTGAAGGAATGGAATTTACATTAAATTTATCTCATTTTTTAAAAGTCATTCATTTGTCTAGGACAAATTGTAGAGAATATTGATGTATCATGGAATTTTCCAGTCTTGTATTTTTTTAATATTATAATATTTTTATCATTTTCTTTGCAATGTTTATTACCACATTGCTGATATCTGCATTTTTTGAGAAATGACAATACTTTTTATATATTTATATATAATACCTTTTTCTGACAGCTCACCATGCCTTCTCCTATGCCTGAATACCTGAATGTTCATTATATTTGTGAATCAGCATCCAGATTGCTCTTCTTATCTATGCACTGGGCACGTTCTATTCCTTCCTTTCAAGCTCTAGGGTGAGTATTGAAAAAATGAGTTAATATAACCAAGGTTTCAGAATATTTTATTTGGCATGGATATATACTTCATATTGCAGAATATTTACATTGAGTCATTTTAACTATTAACTTTCTATTTTGCTGTGCCCCCTATCTCTCTCCCAGTAAGGGGAGGATACCACCTTAAGTGCCACTGCTTAAAGGTGCCTTCAGTCAGCAGCATCCAACCTCTCTACTGCCTGCCAAACCCACCAGCCTTCTCTGCTCCAGAGTCGAAAAAGCCAGCATCAGGGTTGATGGTTTGGCCCTTCATGGTCTGGGCACTCTGGCCACGCAACTGCCAAGCACCCCCAGCCTTCTTCCAAACGTTGGAGCTGAGGAGTTGGCAGGATTCACCATACAGCTGCCATTCTTCACCAATACAGCTGCCATTCTCCACCCATTCTTTAAGCTTCAAAGTTCTGAGTTAGGCTGGGCACTCACCATGCTTGCCAGAGGGTGGTGCCACACTTGCCATGGCAAGCAAAATTGTTGAAGACTGCATATAATCCTTTTCTACCTTATGCATAATAAAAGATACTTGCATTTCTGCCTGCTTATAGATTTGTTTATAGCAACAAAGAGTGAGACTTTGTTTCTTTCAAAAAACTGAGCTTGAATTTTCTGTTATGCAAGTGATTCATGATTATATTTGTGTTTATATTTATTTATAGTTTGAGGACCAAACTTACTAGATATAAAGGTGCAGACCCAAGAGCTTAATCCATTCCCTAACAAAATCAGTGTTAGTTATTAACCTACACAGGTCCCTGTATTGCTTCTGGGTTTATGGATATTGTTGGGAAAGCTGACAACTGGAAGAACCCTTATTAGAATCATGCAGAAGGAAGGGACCAGAAGATCATCTGTTCCAATACCCTGTCGTAAGGCAAGATTGTCCATCTACCTCTACCCCATAGATCTTCTCAGTCTAGAACACAATGTTCCACAAGCAGAGAACAAGTTCACCATAGAAAGCGCACACAGGACAAATTACTTGAGATTACTCCATGAGTCAGTCTTTTTTTTTTAACTGTCACTGTCAGTCTGACCGAGGTGAAAATTCATTCCTGACTCTAAATACGTTAAGCAGCCACTTGTGAACATGAATGCCAGCCAGCAGCCCATACCAAAGGAAACAATAGAATACATCTCCGTGTCACCAACCTTCCTATTCCTGCAATGTGACTGTTGCCATACTTTCATGAAAAATTATTTATGTCCTTGTGGCAAATGTAGTACAGTTTGGACACACAGTCCTTGTTCCAATCACAACTCCTAGACTCAGCTTAGCACATGTTCTTCCAGTGGTCCTGTCCCGTCATATATTCATCTCCTTTCTTTCTGTTGGTGTGTGTAAGAACCCTATCCTGTCCTCACTATCCTCTATTTGCAAGCTTGCTTCCCAGCTTCCATTAGAATGATGAGGAACACTGAGAAGTTAACAGCTTGTATTTGGACAACAGAAAAGCATTCCAGATATTCTGTTAATTCCTTGTTAGGCATTTTATTAGAAATAATAATGTATCCTCTTTCAAAATACCATATTGAAGAATAGTCTAGCTACTTTATTGTGCCTTTATTTACAAATTAACATGCTTGATTTCTGTATTGGTCAAACATTCAGAGTTCAGAGATTTCCAGAAAAGTATCACCAGGGCCAAAAATGGCACTTACAGTCATGCCTTGGATTGAGAGCATAATTTGTTCCGGAAACGTGCTTGTAATCCAAAACACTCTTATATCAAAACGAAATCCCCCCCCCCAAAAAAATTGTAGAGATTTTTAATTTAAGCCGTACTACAGTACTTGTATTGCAAGACATCGCTTGTATATCAAGTAAAAAAAAAATTAAATAAATTTTTAAACATTTGCTTGTCTTGCAAAACGTTCTCAAACCAAGTTACTTGCAATCCAAGGTATTACTGTATGTTAAATAAATGTTATAGTTGTGATTCTGTACCTGGCATACACAGGTATCCATTCTCTTCTGTAATCAGGAAACCTGAGTGTGAGCACACATTTCATGTGAGGTGTGCCAGGAACTTCTATTTCATAGTGAGAGAGACCTTAAACCATGGTTTGCTGTTGGGTTAACCACTGGTTTGTTTAGCCCCTAAACAACCCAGCAATCTGGTTCAGACAACATGCTCAGCAACCCACAAGCCACTCATGGGTTGCTGATTAAAAGCGGAAGTGGCAGGCACACAGGAGGAAGTGCGCCTGCTCTTTTCCGCTTGTCCCTTGTATTGTGCGAACTGGCCCCTTATCTGCATGTCCAAGCTGCTGAATAGTTGTGGATATGTGCATTGTGTACTATATTGAACTCAAGGAAACTGTTTCATTACGATAATTCTTTCCTTTTTAATAGGCAGGATAACAGCATATCATTAGTGAAAGCCTGCTGGAATGAACTTTTTACACTTGGTCTTGCACAGTGTTCACAAGTAATGAATGTAGCAACTATATTAACTGCATTTGTTAATCATCTTCATAATAGTTTACAACAAGGTAAGATATATCCTTACAAGCCTGAGAATGGGTATGGATGGGCTCAATAACTTGCATTGTCATTTTTATTGTTTGCTATTGAAGTCTTAAAGCACCTGTAATTACACTTGTTCATATTCATTCTTGTCATCTGTGACTTTCCCTTTATTTCTTTTTCTTTGTTTCTCTCCCTTTCAAATCTAGATCGAAAGCCCCTGGAGGTAGCAGCCTTTCCTTTAAAAAAAATTAATGACAGTCTGTCAAATATTATGTACACTGATGGTGCTATATAAATAACACTAGACGCGTTCACTCGTTGCACCAACTCACTCTGGCAATAAGCCACAGTTGTTTTGTTCTGAGAACAACCCATGGTGCGCCTGGCAGACGATCAGGCTCACCATTGATTGTTTGCCCCTTCCTTCTCCCTCAGTTCTCCTGCTGGTATCCCATGGGACACCGTGGCAGGACCAACTTGTCTCCCCTCTCCCCACCGCGATGCAAGCCAGTTTTGGTGTGCTGCAGCTTTTTTGCCGTTTACCCTTCCTCCTCCCCCCCCCCCCCCCAGATTACAGAAACCAGCTTGACAGCTGGGTTTCACAATCCCCATTTTGATAGCCACTGACAGCCCCTTCAAAATATCCAAGCAACACCTTGGAGGGGCTGTCAATGGCTGGCAGACCATTTTTAAAAAACAATTTGCGCACATGATGTGTGCAAATAGGCTAATTCTTTTTATTTATTTATTTATTTTTTAGCTGCACTTGTGCAACTGCAGAGGTTCACAGTTGCACGAGTGTGGAAATTTGAAGCCTCAGCTGGGTCAGTGTCCTGGGGAGTACCAGCAGCCAAAGTGCAGCAGGTACCAACCATGGACATTGCCCTAAAGAGGTTCCAAATCGGGTTTTTCTTTCCTTTGCTTTCTCTTGACAGCTGTCAAAAGGCGAGCTGTCAAGGAAAAGCAAAGGTGTGAGTGATCTTTGCTCACGAAAAGGGGATGGTCTGATTTACACCCTCTTTGGGGCGAGATCCTCCTCTCTTTTTTTTCCTCCTGACATTTTTCAGGGTAATGCACATTTTGCACTTTTCCCCAAGACTCTAGCTGCTCGGGAAATTGCAAAAGTGCATCCCACCCCTTTCTGGAGAAATTGAGTTTTGACAGCTAGCTGTCAAAACTCTGTGTCCCCTTTAAAAGGGATTTTTGACTGGGACATATGGCTGTATGTCGCAGTCAAAAAAACTCCATTGCCCTGTCAAAACCACCTTTAAAACCCTCCTTGGGGCAATGTCCAGGGTTGGTACCTGTTGTACTTTGGCAGCAGGTCATCCCCCCCCCCCCCTGGATATTGACCCAGCCGAGGCTTCACATTTCCACACTCGTGCAACTACGAACTTCCACAATTGTGCAACTGTGGCTAAAATAAATAAATAAATAAAAAAAGAACAAACCTATCTGTGCACATTGTGTGTGCAATTTTTTTTTTTAATGGTCTGCTGGCCACTGACAGCCCCTCCATGGTGCCACTTGGGCACTGTTGAAGGGGCTGTCGGTGACTTTCAAAACAGGGATCGCAGTCAAGCTGGCTTTTGCGATCTCCGGGGGTGGGGGGAAGGGGAACAAAGCTGCAGTGAGCCAGAAACAGCTCACGATCATGGTAGAGAGGGCAGGAAGCCAGTGCCAGCTGCCCCCAAGTGCTGCTTGGGCACTTGTGGGGTGGCTGGCACTTGCAGGTGCTTGGGAAAGCTTGGCAAGAGCAGCAATTGGTTTTTGCTGCTCTTTCCAAGTGGCTTGGTAGCCGATTCCCAGTACACATGATGGGGTTGGTTGCCCAGGTTCAGATGGCATGGCAACTCATTGTGTGTCCAGCAACCCCTAGAACAACCCATGGGTTGTCAAGGTGGCTAGTTGCCTATGAACAAGCCACCCTACAGGATTTGGTTGGGGTTCACATGACACAACAATCCATCGATGGGAATTACTCCTTTCATTATCATTTTTCTTTCAAAGAAAAACGGGAAGGAATCAAAATAAAGCCTACAGAGACTGCCTAATGAAGGGACAATTGATCACTAATCCCCCAGCTGTGCTGAACAATAAAAGGGGCAGAATTTGCAAAGAGGAAACCTTTAATTAAAAGTACAATAACTTTTAAAAGCTGCAAAAGCTCTTTGCCAGTCCACACTGGACAGGCTGGTGCTGCAATTGCATTTTATTGCAAAAAGAAAAGGACACAAATTAGGTCTGAATAAAACAAAGGATGGCAACTCCAGAGAAAAAGGCTAATGTGGAAACAACTCTAGTTGTCATGTTATTTCTTGGATGACACCATCACTGTCAACTCTCTCAGACACAGACATGTTATGTCATCTGTAATGAATTAGCATGTCACTTAACTTATTTGCAAATGCATTCTGTTGGAGTTATTTTCCCTTTTATTTCTGCTGATAGGCAATTGTCAGACATCTAAGCATTTTTATACTGTTCTAAAAATGCAGTTAATTAGGTTTCTAATGAACAATTCAGCCATGGGCATCTTAATTTAAAATTGCTTGAACTTCAAATTCGATTCGCATATCTAAAATAATAACATGCTGAAACTGAACCCCGACAAGACCGAGGTACTTCTGGTGGGGGACAAGGGAAGGTTAGGGGATGTTGACCTGGTGCTGAATGGGGTACATCTACCCCTGAAGGACCAGGTCCGCAGCTTGGGGGTCATTCTAGACTCCCAGCTGTCCATGGAGGCTCAGGTGGCAGCTGTGAGCCGGGCGGCGCTGTATCAACTCCATCTGATACGGCAGCTGCGCCCCTACCTTCCTAATCACCTTGCTCCCATCAGTGGTTCATGCCTTGGTCTCCTCTCGCCTAGACTACTGTAATGCGCTCTACGTGGGGTTACCCTTGAAGACGGTCCGGAAGCTTCAGCTGGTACAGAACGCGGCGGCTCGCCTGATTAAGGGCAGCCGCCGGCGTGATCACATCACGCCAGTGCTTAATGAGTTGCACTGGCTACCAGTTGCTTGCCGAGCCGAATTCAAGGTGTTGGTTTTGACCTTTAAAACCCTACACGGCTCCGGCCCAGCTTATCTCAAGGAGCGCCTCCAGCAACATCAAGTAGGCCTGCTCAACAAGGTCTGCCACGGACGGCCTTCTCCTTATCCCATCAGCCAGAGCAGCCAGGCTGGTGGGGACTAGGAAGAGGGCCTTCTCTGTGGCGGCCCCCACATTATGGAACTCCCTCCCTAGTGACCTTCGCCATGCCCCCTCCGTGATGAGCTTCCGCCGTGCATTAAAAACATGGCTGTTCAGGCGGGAATATGGGGTGGGTTAGGTTTTTAATAAGAATTTTTTATATTGTTTTAATTATTATATTTTATTGTGTTTTGTTGTATTTTGGTTGTACATCGCCCAGGGTGGCCGGGTGGCCGGCCAGATGGGCGATTGATAAATATAATAAATAAATAAATAAATAAGTGAACACCCATTGAATTTGTATTGTTTTGCATTAATTTAGATAAGCTGTCAGCAGATAGAGGAAAGCTAGTGATGGAGCACATCTTCAAACTGCAGGAATTCTGTAACAGTATGGTGAAGCTTTGCCTTGATGGTTATGAATATGCTTATTTGAAAGCAATCGTCCTCTTCAGTCCTGGTATGTAAAAACATGAAACTAAAACCTTTGCTCTTGTTTTAACAGTACATGACAAAATCTGGTCTGCTTAAATTATTATGTTGAAGAGTGTTTGTTTTTAAAGAAAATGTGCTTGACTGCTTTATTTTGGATCACTCCATTCTAAGTAGATCTAAACAACTGACTGGTGTGTCTGGGCTTAGATACAGTGACTCTATTTTTTTTTTACTGGACCTTGTCTTGTGATGTGTGTGTTGCCTCTTTCTTATGTGCTTCTTATTTGGAGTAGATCTAATTCTAGACTTCTTTTAGATCATCCAGGCTTAGAAAATGTGGTACAGATTGAAAAATTTCAGGAAAAAGCATATATGGAATTCCAGGATTATGTAACAAAAGTATATCCAGATGATACCTACAGGTGTGTATAACTTGTTTTAGGTGTTTGTTTTCAGAATAATAATGATTTGAGAAAGTGGTATATCCTGAGGGTACAGGCTTAATGCTAAGGGTTCATTGTTACTTCCTGTTATGTGTACTTAAACTCATTAGGGTTGCACAGAAATGAAGCACGTTACCTGATTTATAAACTACAGTACTGCTCTGAGGCAAGAGCTTCAAGGACACTGAGTCCTAGGCTTATGAGGCAAGCAACAAATGGTACCCTTCCACAAATACACAGATCAAGAGCCTATTAAGATATTTCTTACCAAGATATATATCATGCTGGTAAGAATCTTGAGTATTACAGACGTAATACCTATTCCAGGCTATAGTGCCCCCTGTATCCCCCTGTTGCTGTGACAGAAAATCCTGATTCTATCAAAGGATGATGGAAATACTATGTTCAAAATAAACACAATATTGCTTGGATTGAACATTACTGTGTTCCTGTAGTAAGGGCCAAGACTCTGACTAGTCTGAGGTTTCTCACCAATAAATAACACCTGAACCACCCCCAAATCTCATCCCACTGCCAGTGTGGCATTTGGTCTAAGCATCTTGTTTCTCCTATGGCAACAGCTATAATGCAAAAGGACTTACTGTTTCACTGTCATAGTAACCAGGAAACAGGATCTCCTCCCTCTCCTGTGCACGCCATCCCATCTCAGGCATACTATTGAGACTAGTGCGTGGTGCAATCTGGCCCAGCTGCCATTGTGCCATAAACTTCAATATGCCTTCCTACCATCATGCTGTGCTTGTGAACTCCTCTGTGGGATCTGGCTGCCTCCTGTTGGAGACAGAGTGCTGGACTAAAAGGTTCTTGTGATCTTATACAGCAATTTGTATTTTCTTGTGGTCTTTTCAGGGCAAACAAGTTGCAAGGCTGGTGCAAATGTATGCCAGTGAAATGTAGTAAAATGGAAGATAGGGATTTCTTAGCAAGCAGGGCTTGTCTCTTGCAGCTATAGCTCATTCCTATCCCCGGCAGGCAACAGCACATGTAGCTGCTGCTGCTAAAGCCTATCCAAAGGATTGGGCTATAAATCTCTGCTTAATTGTACAATGCAGTTTACACAGAATGTTGAGATTTTATTGTAATTTGAAAGAGCTTTAATTTTTATTTATTTATTAGTAATACTTATATACCGCTTAATATAATAAAATTCTTCAGCAGTTCCCATATAAATACTAAAAACCACATATAAATTCATGATTAAAATAATTTCAACTGCAGTAACAATATAAATCACATTTAAAATACACTGTTAAAACAATTCCTGCTACAGTAAGAAGAGCTTTAAAGTTTGTCTCTTAAGATTGTCTAACCAAGTCTGTCTTCAGTTTGGCATGTATAAAAATACACTAACAGTGCAATCCAGTGCCTGTTTACTCAGAAGTAAGTCTCATTGACCTGGTTCGCACATAACGACAACCCATTGGTTTAAAAATGGATGGGTTGTCGTGCACAAGTGGGCGTGCTGCCTCCCACCTCTTCCACTTTATCATAAAACCCACGATTGGCTCCTTTGTCGGTTGTGCAGC
Organism: Shinisaurus crocodilurus; assembly: GCA_021292165.1. Taxonomy (NCBI): domain Eukaryota; kingdom Metazoa; phylum Chordata; class Lepidosauria; order Squamata; family Shinisauridae; genus Shinisaurus; species Shinisaurus crocodilurus. The sequence goes on along the minus strand of JAHFWL010000248.1, from coordinate 4,158 downwards.
GTGTACCTCTGAACCTGGACCGCTGAGTTGTTTAGCAGCTAAACAATTCAATGGGTAACCCATGATCTGTTGTTGGGTTAATCACACTGGATAAACTGGATTGTTTAACCCCTAAAGAACCCAGTGGTCCAGGTTCAAACATCATGCTGCACGACCTATGAAGGAGCCAATCATGGATTGTGTAATAAAGCAGAAGGCAGGCCTGCTGCAAGCAGCACACCTGCCTGCAGCACACCCAATTGCATTCAGTGGGGCTTACTCCCAGGTAAGTAAGTATAGGATTGCAGCCTAAAGTACCTATTAAATTTGCATGTGAATAATGGCTTGATTTAACACTTATTAATTTATAGCTGAGAAACTATACTTTTTATTTAATAGTAGATAATTGAAGTGAGCTTTTTTCCCCCTATGTATGTAACACTGCTCCCCTTTTGTCAAATCTACCTTCCAGGTTGTCTAGGTTGCTTCTCAGATTGCCTGCTCTGAGACTGATGAGTGCTGCTATCACAGAAGAATTGTTCTTTGCAGGACTAATTGGAAATGTTCAGATTGACAGCATCATACCATATATTCTAAGAATGGAGACTGCAGACTACAATTCTCAAATAATTGGTCATGCTGTATAAATCACGGATTCTGTACCATGGCAATCATGGTGATTGTAAATGTACATTATCTCCAAGAGATAACAAGTTTTCCTATGCAGTTATAACAAGAAAAATCTAAGAAGGTGCCACTTCCTCCTTACCAATATGTTTGGGAAATACAGTGGAATATCGAGTGGTACAGGATGATTTACATTTTATCTGGTTTTCAAGAACTTTGTACATTACTTTAGAACCTAATGAAAATCAAGAAGCGTAGTTCATCCTATTTTTGTAGTTTAGCTATACATGGAACTTATGAACTCCAAGCAAATGTACAAAAACTAGCCTTTGATAAAAAATAAGGTGTTCATCAAGGTGTTTCAACTGATATTTTAGGGGGGGAAATTAACTTTCTTCCCAATGTTGTGTTCCCAGTATCTTGTTTCTACAAATTCACTGTTGTCAGTTTGGTGTAAGTCTGAAGTCCTGAACAAGGCAACTTATTTCTGATGTGACTCGATTACAAAGTTTTTGATATCTTTCAACTGCTTTAGACAGAATTTATTTAATGAACTGGTGTTTGTTAAAATTGAAGGGAAATTACGGGAAACTTGTAAAACTGGCTTGACATCCTGTTAGTGCCCACAGCAATGATTACACTACTCACTATTACTTGGGTTAATTTGAATCCAAAATAATTGTCATTTTTACAGTTATATCAGCTGCTAATATGATTTAGGAGTAAAGAAGTCTAGATGTTTTAATTGCATTTGATATTCACTGACCCCGTTTGCATGTCACGACTCCCCATGGATTGGTAGATGCTCTGTCCCTTAACAACCTAGAGTTCTGGGTTTGGACAACATGATCCAGGGACGGGGCAGCCCTCAGTTGTTTTATCACAGTGGGTGTGGGCAGGCGCACAGGAACCAGCATGCACACTTACTGCCACTGCATCTTCAACAACCCAGTTTATTAACTGTGGGTTGTTGAAGACCTGGGAACTGGGTCATTGTGTGTTATTTCCTACCAACTGTGCCCCTTTTAGGAACATTTGTGCCCATATACATCTAGCTAAGAATTAGATTGGTTTAAACTTGGAGGTGCTCCTTTCTACACAAGTCTGTGAGCTATCACATTAAAATTTACCACTCTTATTGAATTGAAATTGGATCTCATACAGCAATCCCATTTCTCCTTCAAGGTTAAGATATGTCTCAAGTTCTCAGTAAAATTCAGGTAAGTCTAGATAGTTTCTGAAAAGTTCATAAGCAGATAAACAAACCATGATGGAATGTACATTACTGAATAGCATTTTGCTTTTCCTAAACAGTAGCAATCATAGAACCTTCATCATTGCAAATGTTATGTTAATGGTGTGTTTCCTGCTTAGTATCTTCATTCTTGGAAAACTTTTTCCAGATGCACTTTGTGATTCATTAAAGGCTGCCTGTTTTTAATTACTGTACAGTAAAGTTAATCTAGCAGCAACACAAAATATTCATTTACCTATATCAAGGGTTGCCCATATGGTGTTAATTGTTTTGGCAATTCTTGGTTTCACCCTTAGTTTGAGATGCTAAATGTTGATCATAGTAATACAACTACATCTAATTGTCAAGTTAAGGCCTTTACCAGCCAGTGAAAAAGGCCATCTGTAATTTGAAGGATAGGATTATTTGCATCAGGCTTTAAAAAAATTATTTAATGGAAAGGGGTACCTTTTATATATTTCAGAATGAGTCCCCTAACAATAATGAAGTGAATAGTTAATTTTTGTCCAGAAATATATGTATGTGTGTACTTTGACACATGCAGGTATATATTATACACACAATTGTAACATATTTTCTTGATGATGTATTCCTAGGTACATCTAGTAGTTAATTTATCCTGTTTTAAATCCTTCTTAAAGGTCAATTGTATTGGTGTCAATACATTTGTTAAACCCAAGTTATTCTCTGCTGTCACTGGAAATCAATTGCTTCTCAATTTCATTCCACTTTTGTATACATTTTTTTTGGTGGTTCAGTTTTAACGTATGCACCAGAATGTCCCAATGACTGTCTTGTTGTATAATAACTACTGTAAATGTCTTGAAAGAAACCTGAAGAAGTGTAAATTCTATTTTGGCTGTATTTTTTAAAAAATAAATTGTAACTTTATTATAGAGTGCTGTTCTGTCGTCTTCTTTTTAAATCAATGAACTAGTTTGAGCCTTACATACAATATGTGAAATTACTATACATATGTTTCTAATTAGCACTTTACAGCATTATAATAGAGTAAATGATTATAATAGTTTGGATCAGCTGCATTCACTTTGTTTTCAGTTCAGTTTTCCAGCCACTGTTGACCCTTTAATATCTCTGTGTTATCTTTTCTCTTGGTCCAAACTACATATATTCAGACATTTATTTTTAAAATCTTATGTGATTTCCTGCTCTGAAAAGCACTGTTTAGTGTAGCAGAACTTATCACCACTATTACTAGACCAACATATTTGGTATAGTATTACTTAGTATAGTATAAATTATAAATATAAATATAAATATATAGTATAGTATAAATTCCCTGACAAAAAATAGTTATATCACAATTGCCCTGTATAGTTTCTCTGGGACTGGAGAGCAGAAGAGAAGCACACTCTGACTTTTGCCATCAGCCAGGGGAACTACGGCCACTGGGAGGCTGCCCCCACTGCTTCCACGAATAACATCAAGGCAAAGGAAGAACAGCTGCAGGGAGCTCGCTTCCTCCCTGCCAAAAAGATAAAAACGCAGTAAGGGCACAACCTTGGGTCCCCAGATGTTGCTGGCCTTCAGTTCCCAGCATACCCAGCCAACATGGCTAATGGCAAGGGGTTCTGGGAGCTGTTGTCAAACAACATCTGGGGACCCAAGGTTGGAGAGCCCTGCTATACATGTTTAGACAGAAAGTCCTACAACTCCCAGCATGCCTCATGGCTGGCTGGGGCATGCTGGAAGTTGTAAGGCTTTTTCCTATTCAAACATGTATAGGATTGAGCCCTAAATGAGCAGGGATGTTGAAGAGTCCTTGGTCTCGAGTCACGAGTCGAGTCACGAGTCCTTGGACCCGAGTCTCGAATCCGAGTCCTTGGTCCAAAATGGTGAGTCACGAGTCACTCCCAAAGCTGACTCCACGAGTCCCTATTAAAATCAATGGGTTTTTTCCCCCAACAAAATAAGGCTACTTCAGATGTGTGGCTTAAATAAATTCTAGGTACAAGTGTGCCTTTTTATTTCAAAACTCTGCAACTGATTTTGGCAAGAACAGACCAGGCAGACAAACCCAAAATAACCAGGCAGGCAGAGGAGGCAGGGAACCCCAAAGCAGGCAGGCAGGCAGAGAGGCGTTTGTCTTGGACAATTCAAACTGTGGAACTGGTTAAGAAGAGACCAGGCAGGCAGAGGAGGCAGGGAACCCCAAACAGGCAGGCAGAGGCAGCCAAACCCAAAATGTCTGAAAGGTTGCATTTTAGGGAAATGATTTTAAAAAATAAACTTGCTGTACTTCCTAAAACCTATAATAATAATAATAATAATAATAA